>CM056053.1:468233420-469433420 GCA_029574335.1 Rana kukunoris | reverse complement strand
TCCTCTGCTCCAGCACCTCTCCCCTTCTCTCTTCTCTTCTCCCTTTCTCTACTTTTCTTTCCTCCAGCACCCTTCCCTCCTGTCCTCTCCTCCGGCGCCCCTCCCCTTCTCTCCTCTCCTCCAGCGCCCCTCCCCTTCTTTCCTTGTCTCTGGTGCCCCTCCTCTTATCTCCTTTCCTCCAGAGCCCCTCCCCTTCTCTCCTTTCCTTCAACACTCTCCCCTTCTCTCTTCTCCTCCAGCACCCCTCCCCTTCTCTCCTCTCTTTTTCCATTCACTAGGCTCCTCTCTTCTTCAGTATATCTTCTCTTGTCTCTATTCTCCTCTCTCTGATATCTTCCCTCTCCTCTGTTTCCATTTTCTCCTGTCCTCCATCTCTCTCTCTCCTCTCTTCTCCTTACTCCTCTCCTTTAGAACCCTTCCCTTTCTATCCTCCAGCACTGGGCCAATGACAAATACCAGTATTGTCATGTAGGTGAAAAAAGAGCGAGTCACATATGCATTTACTCCTGTCCTGTACAGACATTGTTTACTTTACCTTCATTGTGCATTGTCCCTTGAATGTCCCTTTCATTCATTGGGTTTCAGATCTTTCAATCATGAGCTGAGCACCATCACCATGGAGCGTTATATTCCTGTTTGTACTATAGTTTGAATATGGTACAGATGTGTCTTATACCATACAAGTGTAAATGAGTTCTAGATGTGCCAGTCTCTTATTGCATTATACAGCAATTGCTGAATTTTCAACATTTCCAATGGCCATAGCCTTTGGCCAGCTTGGAGAATTCTGGTAGGGATGTGTAGATGGACTAGCACCTTAAAAGCTGTGTATGTATAAATGCAATCATCTATTTGCTTTATTCTTATATGTTGCAATGTATTTCTGCAGGGCCCTAAAGGACTGGATGGGGGTAAAGGAGAGCGCGGACCAAAGGGAGATACTGTAAGTATCCAATAAGAGCGACACACAGGATTGTCCTATAAAAATTACCAATCATTTGTGCTTTTTGGTAGTCGGTCGCAGCTGTTTAATGTTAATCTTTGAAATTCTACATGAATTAGCTTGAATTATTTTTAAAGAGGTTGTAAACCCTGGGAAACCGCCCCAAAAAAAAACAACAACCTGTAAGACAAAGGCATAATGTAGATGTGCACTGCTGAAAAAAATGCATTAATTTTCATGTCAGTGTTTTTTATTTATTTATTTTTCGTTTTTGTGGTAATTCGCTATGATCACAATTCGTCAATTCGTAAATCTGAAAATCCATAAATTAGAAAATCTGAAAATGAGAATGAAAATCCGAAAATTTAAAAGAATACCTAACAAACTAACTAACAAACTATTAATTACTAAATATTAAATTATAGGTCTTGGAATTTCCTTTTACATTTGGCTGTTAGTGAATGTAACAAATAACAATTTATCCAAAGTTACGAATTATCCAAAATAACAAATGTTGCATCTAAACAAATGGAACGGAACAAATAAATAATAATATAAATAATATTTTTTTTTTTATTATTATTGTTATTTTTGTTATTAGTAATTCTTTACATTCCATTTGTTTGGATACGACATTCGTTATTTTGGATAATTCATAACTTCGGATGAATTCGTATTAGTTATGTTCACTAACAGCCAAATTTGAAAGGAAATTCCAATACCTATAATTTAATAGTTACTGTATTTATTGGCGTATAACACTCACTTTTTTACCCTGAAAATAGAGCGTAAACTCTGCCTGCGTGTTATACGCCAGGAGCCGTAGAATTTTTTTTCCTGAAACTTCCCTCTTAAAGTTAGGGTGCGTTTTATACGCCTGTGCGTGTTATATGCCGATAAATACGGTAGTTATTATTAGTTAGTTAGTTATTCTTTCGAATTTTCACATTAATGTGTGTTGAAGCCGAAGCAAGTGTAAATAAGCCCTGACTCCAACAGTGGACTGAGGACTAGCATACCTTCCTAAACCAGAGCACCTCACACGTAAGGTTTCTTTGGTTCACACTGAAAAAAGAAGAAAGCAAATTATATATTGTACATGTAAATTTTGATTTGCTAGGATTCTGTGACTTCTGTCCTCAAGGGGTTATTTAACCATTTCCCATCCGGCCACTGCCTGGTGGGCGCTTCCTGCTTCTGAGTGGAGGTTCAGGAACATCCCTCAGAAGGAGGGGTATTGCGTGTGCGTGTGCCCGTGCAGCGGCGCGATCCCGATGCGCTTGTGTCACCTGGACACGGTACATCTCCCATCGGCAAGAGGGCTCGGTGATTGGCCCTCGTGATCACATGACGGCTGTGTCCAATATAATTTTTTTTTCTTTTAACAGGGTCCAGTTGGCCCCGCCGGACAACCTGGAGCCCGAGGGTTACCAGGAAATGTGGTAAGTCTGGATTATTTATTTTGAGACAGGAGGCAGGACAAGGTGTAATGTGTTTATCGGATATTGCCTAAATCAGACTGCATGGGGCTAGCATTTCATGATAGTTATATATCTGCAGTGTAAGATCATCTATGGCACTGCTGTCTTTAAATGCTAGCCTTAAGAGAGGGCATATGGGTGCCTCTCCTTTCAGGATGCCGGGCACATGAATTCATATGACGGTGGTGGGCGGGAGGGATGTTTTTTGAAGCACTGAATAGAGCCAAAGGAGCAGAGCACTGCTTCCGGAGCCTGCTTCCGGAGCCCACCCAGGTGTGTTGTAACAGCGAATTAATATTATTTGCTCTTGCAACACTGATCCCCCTCCAGGCCAATTGGGAAGCAGGGCTGAGACCCGATTGGCTGAAAGGACAGGCGATCCTATAGGATGCATACGAGAAGAAGGGAGGAGCCGCACAGAAGACACAGGAGCCCGCTGCCCGTAGAAGCACACTGCTGTTAGAGCCTGCAACCTGCCAAAACCTGCCACTGCCTGCCAGAGTCCTCCATGGCCCCCCACAGCACACCACTACCACCGGAGCCTGCAACCCGCCGCTGTCCGTCGAAGCCCGCAACCCGCCACAGTCCACCGGAGCCCGCTGGGGTAAGTGCGGGGGTGGGACGTGCTGAGATGCCACCGAGCGGGGGCGTTGTTTGCCTCCCCCCAAAAAAAACACTGACTGCTACTGATCTCTTCTATGCTGTACACTGTTCCACTTGCTGGAGGCTCTGATATGAGGAAGTAAAGCCCTGCCTCCACCTCCACCCACACAAAGGTGCAGTGCACAATAAGGCAAGGTAGGTCAGTAATGGGAAAAGGGTCAAGTGCAGGGAGATCACAGGCAATACTGATGACTATCTCTTTGCCCTCTGCCTGGCTTTTATTGGCGTACAGCTTTCAGGTTCTCTTGAAGGTGTAATAATAAGGATAATTAATACTCATTTGCAGGCACTCTTTTTTTATTTATTTTTTCATACCCCTGCTCCAATAAAGGGAAAAAATGATAAAATAATTAATTAAGCAGTAAAGCATAGAAAAATTTAGTCCAATGAGCCACAGCTTAATGTGAGATATACACAGAGTAAAGCCTCATACACACGCTCGGTTTTCTCGGCAAGAACCAGCAAGAAAACTGCTGGCAGCGCTTTCTTGCCGGGTAAACCGAGCGTGTGTATGAGGTTTTGAAGCTTCTCGTCAAGAAAACTGCCCAGAATCTAGACGAGAAAAAGATTCTCGGCAGTGTTTTCCTGCCGAGAAACCAGAGCGTGTGTATACTTACCTCTCCATGGAAACCTGCGCATGCTCGAAATTACTTTGACGCATGCGCGGTAGATTCCAAGGCATAGGTAGGGTGTAGCAAGATGACGGCATCGAATGTGACGAGCGTGTGCTCGTCATAGTCGATGACATCACCGCGTTCGTGCCATTCAAAAGAACAACGGTTCTTTTGAATGGAGTGTCTGTACACTCGGCCCGCAGGAGATTCTTGCCAAGAATCTCGTACAGGGCTTCAAACATAAATTGGAGAAGCCGCGCTAGTTTTAAGGTCAATTGCTTGTTAGTAAAAAAAAAAAAACATAGTCTTCAAAATTAGTGAAATATCAATCCAGTTCTACCAAAAACAGACACCAAAGTGAAATTTGATCAACAAGTTGTGCCACCACCTTTAGAAACTTTAGAAAAACTTGCTTACTAGATGGCAAGCAAAACTAGGCAGACGCGTTTCGTCATAAGTGACGTTTTCAATGGGGGCCACCTGCCTGGTTTTGCTTGCCATCTGGTAAGTGAGTTTTTCTAAAGGTGGCACAACTTGTTGATCAAATTTCACTTTGGTGTCTGTTTTTAGAAGAACTGGATTGATATTTCACCAATTTTTGTGATTATGTTCTTTTACTAAGAAGCAATTGACGGTATTTGAAACTTAAAACTAGCACGGCTTTTCCAATTCATGTTATACCCCTGCTCCAAGCTGTAGGATTTGGCACAGATACAATTTTTTAAATGTCACCAACAAAAATGTCTTATAAACAGTTGATATCCGACACGTTTTGAGGGTTATGTACAAATCCCCCTTCATCGGGGTCTAGCGTTACTGTGTCTGAAATCTGGAAAGGCAGTTTTTCTGTGGTTAGGAGCCTTGTGTCATGTATGTTTCTCCTACTGTAAGGAAGGCTTGCTGAAGAGAAGGATTTCTAAATTAGTGAGGATCTGCCCATTCTTGTGAGCAGTGTTGCCAACCTACCAGATAGAAATTTTACTGGCATGAGACCCGAAATTTACTGGCGCAGCCACGTTTTTACTGGCATTTCACAAAAGTTACTAAATGACATTTTTAGGTGCAAATTTCAGTATTTAGGGCCAGATTCAGAAAGATCATCGGATCTTTCTGCTGGCGTAATGTATCCCTGATACGTTACGCCGCTGTAACTTTGCGCGCAAGTTCTGTATTCAGAAAGAACTTGCGCCTTTTTTTACGGCAGCCTAACGTATGTGTTTTGCGGCGTAAGGCTGCGTAATTAAAATGGGGATGTTGTGGGCGTGATTCATGGTAATGAATCATGACCCCACGTAAATTAAGTTTTTTTTTGACGGCGCATGCGCCGTCCATGGACGTTCCCAGTGCGCATGCGCCAAATCACGTCGCTATCTCTCGATGTAAACGACGTGACCGTAACTTACGCCGAGCCCCTTTCTGAATCGACTTATGCAAACGACGTACAATACGACGCTGTCCTGACGTCCATACTTAACATTGGCTGCGCCTCATATAGCAGGGGTAACTTTACGCCGGTCCGACGCCTTACGTAAACAACGCAAATAGATACGCTGGGCGCAACTACGCTAGTAAATCGCCGTATCTAGCTCATTTGCATATTCGACACGTAAGTCAACGGAAGCGCCACCGAGCGGTCAGCGTAAATATGCAACTAAGATACGACGGTGTAAGCGAATTACGCCGCTCATATCTTAGAAGAAAGCCAGCGTATCTTGTTTTCTGAATACAGAAAAAATATACGGCGACTATTCTTATTATTTACGCAGCGTATCTATAGATACGCTAGCGTAAATGCTTTCTGAATCTGGCCCTTAGTCTATAAACAAGTACGCTAGGCAAATAGCAATGTGATTTAATGTAGATATTAAAGTAAAAAAACATATTTTAGTTATTTTTGATATCCCCCTCTGCCACCAACACCCCCTGCCTTCACCTCCCCTCTGCAGTGCTACAATCTCCCCCTGCCTCCATACCCCTCTGCGGTGCCACCAACAACCCCTGTCTCCATCCCCCCACCCTCTGCGGTGCCACCATCTCCCTCTGCGGTGCCACCATCACCCCCTGCCTCCAATCACCCCCTGCCTCCATTGCCCCCTGCCTCCACCCCCCCTCTGCGGTGCCACTGCAGCCACCATCACCCCCTGCCTCCAATATCCTCCTGACTCCAATCACCCCCTGCCTCCAATCACCCCCTGCCTCCAATCTCCATGCGTAGTTCCAAGCCCAACCAATCTCAGCTATTTTTACTGGCACATTCCCGCAACCAGGGACATTCATGAACGGGGAAAGAAAGAGCCCGTTTTTTCGAAATGTCCTTAAAAAAGGACGGTTGGCAACACTGCTTGTGAGTCATGTTACACATTTGGAGAAGATGAGAGAGACCGGTGGAAATTTATTGGAGAACACATCCCGGCAGGTTGCTTCTTGTCTGGGTTCTGTTTTTCATAATGATGAGCATTGATAATTACCGCACTGCAGGTATCTTCACGTAGCGAGATGTGGCTCAACACTGGTAATAAGATTATTTACCTATTTCAAAAATCTCACTTCCTCCTTAAGAATGTTAGTTCTTGAGGACCAGGCCCTCGCCCCTTTTTGTTTACTGCTGCAGTATTGAGTGTTTATTTTATGAGATCTCCTCCGTGGAACTTGTTGGCACACATAAGAAGTAATAGGAATCTCTAAGCATATGTGCAGAAATATAAAATGATTGCTGGAAAACACATGAAATATTTAAATATTTTAAATGGATCTTTCATGCAACATACAGTATATAAGAATTCATATCCTGCAGTCATGTATCCATATGTTAGGTGGATGGAATGAGAATTGAGGTCACCCTGGGAATCATCAGGGGCAGGGATGGGTAGTTGGAAACGAATGTTATAGAAAATTAATATTTAGATTAGAATATATTGACGAAATTGAGAGTGTGCCATAAAGAAAAGGAAGCAGCCACCATCTACTAAGATGATTAAATACAGATCCTGCGGATGACTTCTCCACAATGTCACCGTTCTTACTGTAAAGAAGCCTTTCTATATGCAGAGGTTAAAAAGAACATGAAATGTGAAAGCTGTACCCAAAAAGTCAAGAAGAGGGAAAATATTAAAAGGTATGATTACCTCTTAATGGGATTTAAAAAAAAGTTTAAATTGAGAGATATATATATATTACACATACACACAAAAAGATTACATTTATTAATAGAACATAATGTTTAAACTGTTCTATTAATACATTTCACCTTTTTGTGTATGTATATATATATATATATATATATATATATATATATATAATTTAAAAAAATTGAGGCAGGGCCGTTTTGACAGGACAGGAAAACCAAGTAATTACTTGGGGCCCCCGAGCTGGCCTGCTTGGCCCCCCGCGCAACTCGCTCGCTGCACGGGAGGAGAAAGGAGGATGAGGGAGGGGGAACTAAGAAGTAGTTTTCGTCGGTAGTGGCTAAATCCCCCCTCCCCCCGCTTCTGAACTTGAAAAGACTTGGATGTCACTTTCGACAGCAGCACACCCCCGTTTCTCAACTAGAAAAAAACTCAGCAACACCCCCCCCCCCCTGTCGTTGTCCATTTTGCTTGGGGCCCCCAAATTCCTTCAAATGGCTCTGCCCTGAGGATAGCATGGTGAACAGAGATCTGCCTGCAAAACCTGTATCTAAAGTCTTATCTTGTTTTGGCTCTGCTACTCTACTAACACATCTATCTTTGTTTTTCAGGGAAGTCCAGGAGATCCCGGTCTATCAGGAAAAGATGGACAGAATGGTGCAAAGGTGAACGTACAGAGTTTTTTTTTTTTTGTCTTTATCAATCATTTTCGAGACATCTTGGCGCTTTCATCCTGCATGTAAAGAAGAGATTATGGGAGAGGGCAGAGACATTTCCATCTGTACTCTGTCCGCCTGATCTCCTGATATTTGTACAGAAAACTCAAACTGAAAAGTTCATCAGATCAGACAGAGCTTATTTATTTTCTCCATCTGTTTGCCGGATAGGAGGGGGAATTGGGAATGCAGGCAGTGATGCTGAGCGCAGACGTTTTACAGTGAGCTTAGCTTCAGAACAGCAGCAAGGAACAAAGAGGAAATTGTCTATTTTACGCTCAGTGGTCATACACTGATATCCAAGCTATAAGTGAAGTCTGATGACCATTTTGTACACCATAAAAGCTTTCTGGAAGATGTAGGGCCAGATTCTGTCGTATCTCTGTTTTTTTTCCCCGGGTATCTATGCGTGTGATTCCTAGAATCACTTACGCATAGATACGGCGTAGATCCGACAGGTGTAACACACTTACACCATCGGATCTTAGATGTAATTCCTTCGCTGGCCGCTTGGTGGCGTTTACGTTGATTTCTCATTTGCCTATGCAAATTAGCATAATACGCCGATTCCCGAATGTTTTTACGCCGCCTCGTCGTCGTTTACGTTGTTTCCGTAAGCATAAACCTACCCCTGCTATATGAGGGGTAGGCTTACGAAGTTCCATCGTATGCCATGTTAAGTATGGCGTCGGGTCAGCGTTGTCTTTTTCCGTCGTTTACGTCATTTTACTAAGTCGTTCACGAATAGGGCATTGCGTAAGTGACGATCACGTCGTTTTCACGTCGGTTTCAACAACGTTTTCCGACGTGAGCTGGAGCATGCGCACTGGGCTTTTTTCCCGGCCGGCGCTTGCGCAGTTCGATCGACGTGGGGGCGCGCTTAATTTAAATACAAGCAGCCCCCTTTGAATTATGCGGGGATACGCCGGGCCATTTACACTACGCCGCTGCAAACTATGGAGCAAGTGCTTGGAGAATACGGCACTTGCTCCAGTAAGTTGTGGCGGCGTAGTGTAAATGGCTTACGCTACGCCGCCGCGGATTCTACCAGAATCTGGCCCATAGACTGTTCCTTCTCTGGGCTGTAGAATAAAAATTTAAAGGCCAAGGCCACCCAAAAGGTGAAACTTTGGGTGTGTTCAAGCCCTACAAGGGCACCCTTGGGCATCCCACCTAAGGTGGAAAATTGCAATTGCTTGTCCAATCCTTTCTCTATTTCCTCTCTTTGCTCTCTCATGCCCCGTACACACGATCGTATTTTCTGTCGGAAAACCTTGGATGGTTTTTCCGAGAGAATTCCGCTCAAGCTTGGTTTGCATACACACAGTCACACAAAAGTTCTTGGAACTTTCGACCGTCAACAATGCGGTGACGTACAACACTACGACGAGCCGAGAAAATGAAGTTCAATGCTTCTGAGCGTCTAATTAGTGGGAATTGCTACAGATGATCGGATTGTCAAAAAGGATTTTTTTTCGTCTGAAAAAATGAGACCCTGCTCTCAGTCTTTTGTTGGCGGAAATTCCGACAGCAAAAGTCAGATGTCAGCATACACACGGTCAGAATTTCCATCCAAAAGCTCACATCGGACTTTTGCTGTCGGAAAATCTGAGCGTGTGTATGGGGCATTAGTCTTGCACCAGACAAGAAGGGCCTTTGATAGTCTGCCTGCTGGTTGACCGAACAGTACCAGGCTGGAAGCTTTTTATACATTTCCTGTCAAACACTGGCCACCCATGGTTAGATTTTTTTTCATGGTTAGATGATTGACGCCTGGTGAAAAAGTTCCCCCTGGCGCATAAGGCGCGTCACAAGTTTTCAGTTTTTCTGGGGACCTTGAAGCAGCACTCGTAGAGGTAGACTGGAACAGTCTATAGGTTCACTGGTGGGGACCTTGAAGCAGTTTTAGCACAAGCAAAGGTAGACTGGAACAGTCCATAGGTAGGATTGAAAAGGAGGGGTCCTACTAGATGATAGGCTCAGCAATGGCATGCAATGCCAAACTGCTGTTAACAAAGCAAATCGAATATTGGCATGCATAAAAAAAGGGGATCAACTCCAGAGATAAAATGATGATTCTCCCACTCTTCAGGACTCTGGTCCAGCCGCACTTGGAGTATGCTGTCCAGTTCTGGGCACCAGTCCTCAGGAAGGATGTACTGGAAATGGAAAGAGTACAAAGAAGGGCAGCAAAGCTAATAAAAGGGACTGGAGGATATTAGTTATGAGGAAAGGTTGGGAGCACTGAACTTCTTCTCTCTGGAGAAGAGACGTTTGAGAGGGGATATGATTTTAATTTACAAACACCGTACTGGTGACCCCACAATGGGGATAAAACTTTTCCACGGAAGGGAGTTTAACCACTTAAGGACCGCCGCATGTACATTTACGTCGGCAGAATGGCACCGACAGGCACATCAACGTATATATACGTTGGTGCCTTGGGGGGGATCGGGGGTCCGACCGGACCCCCCCCCCTACATGCGGCGGTCCGCGCGGCTGCAGGAGCGATCCGACAAGTGGGGGCGGCTATCCGTTTACATCCGCCCCCTCCGGATCGCTCCCAGCCAATGCGCGCGCCCGCCCGCCCTGTCACTTCCTCCTCCTGTGTAAACACAGGAAGGAGGAAGCGACGTGATCTCTCCCTCGGCGTTTGTTTCAAGCGCCGCTGAGGAGAGATCACAACACACCAAGTAAGTCTGCACCAACAGCACACTTACACACACACAAAAACACATTTAACCCCCGCGATCGCCCCCCCCCCCCCCTCCCCCCTGTCACACTGTCACTGAATGCAGTAATCATACATGTATGATTACTGTATTTAGTGTCAGTGTGACAGACAGTGTGACAGTCAGTCAGTGTTAGTGTCAGGGTAGCCCCCCCACCCCCCCCAATAAAGTTTTAACCCCTTGATCACTGCCCTAGTTAACCCTTTCACTCCCTATTGCCAGCGTCACTAAGCGATCATTTTTCTGATCGCTGTATTAGTGTCGCTGTTCCCGCTAGGTAGCTAATTTTCTTTTAATGTGATTTTTTTTTTTACTAAAGACATGTGGCTAAATAAATTTTGGCCTAAATGTTTGACTAAAATTTAGTTTATTGGTTTTTTATTATAACAAAAAGTAAAAAATATTGATTTTTTTTCAAAAATATTTTTGTATATAGCGCAAAAAATAAAAATCGCAGAGGCGATCAAATACCACCAAAAGAAAGCTCTATTTGTGGGAAAAAAAGGACGCAAATTTTGTTTGGGAGCCACGTCGCATGACCGCGCAATTGTCTGTTAAAGCGACGCAGTGCCGAATCGCAAAAACCCCTTGGGTCATTTGCCAGCGTATTGGTCCGGGTCTTAAGTGGTTAACAAGACGCGTGGCCACTCAGAAGAAAAGAGGTTTAACCGTAAACTACGTAGAGGGTTCTTCTGTACTGTAAGAGCAGCAAGGATGTGGAATTCCCTTCCACATGCGGTGGTCTCAGCGCGGGGGCATTTCAAGAAACTATTAGATAATTACCTGAATGACCACAACATACAGGGATATACAATGTAATACTGACATATAATCTCACACATAGGTTGGACTTGTGTCTTTTTTTCAACCTAACCTACTATGTAACTATGCAGCTATATAGGTTCCCACCTTGAAGCAGCTTTAGCACAAGCAGAGGTATTACTCACGGATCCTGTGGCAGGGTAGGTCCATATGATCCACCCCTTGTAGTCCAGCATCCTGTCCATGAGGGGCTCCAGGGGCAAGTACCTCCCTGAAGCTCACAGATCCATTCCATTTCAAGGAAGAAGACAATCTCCCCAGGGCCCCATTAAACAGCCTCCCAGCCACAATTTGGGCACACCTCCCCAGGGATTGGCTAGGTCCTGCTCAATATTCAGACTGGATATTTGAACTCTCCCTCCCTAAGCTCTAGAAACTTCTTCTTTTGCAGCTGGAAGCAATCCAACTCTCAGTCTGTGAAACCAACCAAAGCAAATGATCACTGCTACGTTGACTACAGAAGTAAAAAAAATGTTTCCTAGCAACCTAACTAGGAGGGTGGTACACTTAAATGGTGGTTCCGCCTGCCCAGTGTGATGGGGGTATAATTCTTGCCATGGCTACAAAGCAGGTACAGCATGTTTCGACCTCCAACCACTGCCTCTGCAGCAACGGGGGAGTGTTTGAGAGGGGCAGCAAAAACACGACTCAACTGTTGGGTTTTATTGCTCCCCCAACCACAAGTGTAAACAAGCCCTAAAATAGAAAATGCAGCTAAGGATTTGCAATCTGCAATACACTGTATTACATTTTTGTCCTTGGGTTCGGATACATTTTAACAATGCAAGAATAGCCAAAAAAATGCTTTTGTTGGAAATATAGATACAGCATGCTTTCCTTATAAGGTACAAAAACAGTAGAGAGAGAATCATCTATATGCGGATCCCTTTCCGTGTTCCATTCCTCCTCAATTTCTTTAGGAGAAACAGAATTGATAGAACAGAAGGAAAAGACGCCTGGGTGCTTCAGTTCAAACAAAACGCAAAAGAGTTATTTCTGACCCGTGGAACATCTAATATCACACTTCATAGTGGAGAGGAAAAAAATGGTACAGATGATTTGTTGTAGAATGGAATACAGGGATTAAAGAGATTCTACCATTTCATCGTCTCTGTGAGCCCACAATAGCGACAGAAGAAGACTATGGGTCAGCTGTCAAAGAATGGAATGTTAATGTGAAAAAAAATCTGTTTTTCAGGGTGAGGTGGGCCGAGACGGAAAAGTCGGACCTCCGGGCCCTCAGGGGCAAGCTGGACTTGCTGGTTTGCCGGGATTACCAGGAAAAGGCAAAGATGGTGAACGGGTGAGTTAAAGTATCCTATACTGGACATACAAATAATTGTGTAGCAATTGTGGGATGTTGACTTTACAATACACCATAGGGCCAAAAGTATGCAAGTACCCCCCCCCCCCCCAAATATTAAGTTCCCATGTTTCCAGTAAAGGGAGTTGTTAATGTTACACCATACGAAGACATTTTAAATGTAGCGCTAACCCCCTCAGGAGCCGCTGGTTAGATGTGGGATCGGCATAAGTTAAGTTACCTTTGACGAGTCTAGGGAAATTGATTGCAGCTAGGGATGAGCTTCAAGTTCGAGTAGAACTCATGTTCGACTCGAACATTGCCAAACAGCGAACTATTTGGGGTGTTCGCGGCAAGTTCGTGTGAACTTTAGAACCCTGTTAGAGTCTATGGGACTCGAACGTTTGAAATCTAAAGTGCTAATTTTAAGGCTAATATGCAAGTTATTGTAATAAAAAGTGTTTGGGGACCCGGGTCCTGCCCCAGGGGACATGTATCCATGCAAAAAAAAAGTTTTAAAAACTGCAGTTTTTTTGACAGCAGTGATTTTAATAATTCCTTTAAGTGAAACAATAAAAGTGAAATATTCCTTTAAATTTCATACCGGGGGGGTGTATAGTATGCCTGTAAATTAGCGCTTGTTTTCCATGCTTAGAACTGTCCCTGCACAAAGTGTCATTTCTGAAGGAAAAAAAGGAATTTAAAATCACTCGCGGCTATAATGAATTGTTGGCTCCCGGCAATACAGAGAAAAGTCATTCATAAAAATAAAAAAAATGTGTGGTGGTCCACGGCATTTAAAAAAAAAAATTGGGGTGGAGTCCCCCTTAAAATCCATACCAGACCTGAAGGGTCTGGAATGGATACTTGGGGGGAACCCCACATAATTTTTATTTTTTTTGATGCAGGGTTCCCCTTAATATCCATACCAGACCCGAAGGTGAGTGATTTTAAATGACTTTTTTCCTTCAGAAATTACATTTTGTGCAGAGACAGTTCTAAGCACAGGAAACAAGCGCTACTTTACAGGCATACTATACACCCCCCTAGGTACGAAATTTAAAGGAATATTTCAATTTTATTGTTTCACTTTAAGCATTATTAAAATCACTGCTCCTGAAAAAATGGCCGTTTTTATAAAACTTTTTGTTGCATTGACACATGTCCCCTGGGGCAGGACCCGGGTCCTCAAACACCTTTTAGGACAATAACTTGCATATTAGCCCTTAACATTAGTACTTTATATTTCAAAGGTTCGAGTCCCATAGACTTTAACTGGGTTCTAAAGTTCACACAAACTTTTGGTCTGTTCGCAGGTTCTGGTGCGAACCGAACAGGGGGGTGTTCGGCTCATCCCTAATTACAGCAATTGTGAGAGCAGTAATAGAATGTCCCAGCCAAAGGTTGACGTTTTGTAAATGCTTTATTCCTCGGTCAAACACGACCAACATCAACAGGAGGTAGACAGGACAGATTGATGAACTAAAGGAACCTTGCAGTATCAGGCCTGGATAAACGTGAAAGAAAGCCTGCTTTTAGTAGAAATAGTCACTGTTCGTCGCCACTCTAGCCAGAGTGGCTGAAGTGCACCCGGACAGACTTCTGCCACAAGCCTGGCAGCCGAAGTGTCACTTTAGATTGCTGGGAGGTAACAGGCCCCTGCCACGGACCTGGTACTTTGTAGTTTCTGATTAGGTGAGCAGATCCTCCCAGTAAATTGAGCTAGGGTCTCTTTTAGTTTAGCTGAGGACCCAGTAAGTCACTGGGGCCCCTTTCAGCATCCGCTTGGAGCTCCGTGTAACATGTGGCCCCGGCCTGGAATTTCATATCGCCGGGGCCCGTTGGATGCACACATCCTAAAGGTGGGTGCCGCACCTGGAACCTGGAACCCAGCGAAGAACCAAAGAAAATGGCGTCTGCCCCAGATATACCCTCCCCCAGCATGCCTTGCGAGGGAAAAACTCTTCCAATTGGCTGCTGGGGTAAAGTGACTCTGATAGAACCCCTCTGGCGCCATCTGTTGCTCGGGGGGGAGACTAACACCCTCGGAGTGCACACTGACCCACAGGACAGTTCTAAAAATGACAGCAGCCCAATTTAGCAAAATTAAGAGTGAGAGCAACATAACTCTCTCACTCCCCCACTAACTTTAGTGTAGTGCCCATACTAAAAGTAAAGGGGCGCTACATAAACAAGAAAGCACTTCCAACCTCCTTGCGGTATTAATTTGGGGAAGACTTGACATGACTGCCTTCTTTACACAAAGACAGCTTCATTAACATGTAATGCAATCAGTATCTGGATTGACATATAGTGGAACCTGGGATTACGAGCATAATCCATTCCAGGAGAATGCTCATAATCCAAAGTGAGTTTTCCCACTGAAGTCAATGGAAACTAAGAGAGCCTCAGAAACAGCCGGAAAGGCCTGAGGACAGTTCAGCTTCGTTCCCGAGCCTTTCCAAGGTTTGCCGAGGTCAGCCGAACTGTCCTCGGGCCTTTCTGTGCATTTCCGAACTGCGCCATTCGGCTTTGACGCCCCCCCCCCCCGCCTCAGGCCAAACGCGATATTGCACACAAATTTGGCCTGAATCCTACTCATTTTGCGAGACAACACTTGCAAACCAAATTAGGATTTTAGGAAATACAGTGCTCGTATTGCGAAACGCTCGTTAACCGTGTTACTTGCAATCCAAGGTTCCACTGTATTTTGAAGGCATGTTGATCTTCAGTTTACCAATAGCTAGATTATAAATGCTCTAAAGCAACACACGACCATTTTTAATGTCCTAAAAAAAAAATGCTTTGCATACACGCGATCGTAAAAAAAAAAATGCTCTAGCAAAGCGCGGTGACGTACAGCACGTACGACGGCACTATAAAGGGGAAGTTTCATTCGGATGGCGCCACCCTTGGGGCTGCTTTTGCTGATTTTGTGTCAGTAAAAGTTTGGTGAGAGACGATTCGCGCTTTTCAGTCTTTGCACTTTTCAGTCTTCGTGCTTTTCAGTCTGTTACAGCGTGATGAATGTGCTATCTCCATTACAAATGCTAGTTTTACCAGAACGAGCGCTCCCGTCTCATAACTTGCTTCTGAGCATGCACGTTTTTTTCACACCGTTAAAGCCTACACACTAACGTTTTTCATGACATGAAAAACGACAACGTGAAAGACGACGTGAAAATTTAGAGCATGTTCTAAATTTGTAATGCCCATTTTTCACATTGAGAAAAATGCACTGGAGCCCACACACGATCGTCATAAAAAACAATATTTGTTTACAATAAAATGCCAGGAACATTAATTTTCATTAGACATGTGCAGACTGGAGTATTTTGTTTAGTTTTTTCGTTTTCGTCCAGAAAATAAATTTATTTAGTTACTCCCGAAAATAGTTTTGATTTATTTTGTTTTCGTCGGGAAAGTGTTCATCCGAAAACGACGATTTTCGATGACTTTGTCAAATTGAACGACGGAAATTCGACAAAGCATCGAAAATCGTCGTTCTGAATACAGTGAATAGGTAGGAATTGATTCAATTCCTACCTATTCACTGTATTCAGAACGACGATTTTCGATGCTTTGTCGAATTGAACGACAGAAATTCGACAAAGCATCGAAAATCGTCGGATCTGAACGGAAACGAAAATAAAGCATTTTTTATGTCGGATCTTTCGGTTTTAGTTTCTTGCGCTTTCGTTTTCGGTTGTAAAAACGATAACGAAAATACCAGATTTTCGGACGAAAATGCATTCTAACGAAAACGAATGCACATGTCTAATTTTCATGTAGCCCCCTTGTAAAAAAAAACAGGGTCTACTACTTACCATATATACTGTGTGCCTTTAAAGTCCAAACCATTAGCCCCTAAACAATTTCAATACTATCGGGACGGTGGCACATTAATTACCGGCAGGGGCGGACTGACCATTGAGGAACTCCGGCACTGCCCGAGGGCCCCATGCCACTAGGGGGCCCCATCAGGGTTGCCAGCCTCATAAAACCCGGGACAGTATGTAAAAATCATTTTTTTTTTACATCTGTCCCTGATATGTCCAAAACCTACATGCTTTTGATGTGAAAATCCCTAGATTTTAGCTGCCCCGCCTCTGTACTGCCACCTGGCTTGGTGGCCATCTGTAAGCCTGGGGGCCCCATAATCTCCTGATGCCCGGGGGCCCCATGAGTTGTCAGTCCGCCCCTGATTACCGGTATATCCATGGTATCACCCCGTTTGTATATACGTTAAATATAGGCCCCCTATTTTCTCTACTTCAGGGTTTCTCAACCAGGGTTCCATGGAACCCTAGGGGTCCTCCAGAGGTTGCAAGGAGTTCATTGAGCAATGAGCAAACTCTTCCAAGGAATGAAGAGCCACCATGGTATGGGAATGGGATTTCCAATAAAC
This sequence comes from Rana kukunoris, assembly GCA_029574335.1. Taxonomy (NCBI): domain Eukaryota; kingdom Metazoa; phylum Chordata; class Amphibia; order Anura; family Ranidae; genus Rana; species Rana kukunoris. The sequence goes on along the minus strand of CM056053.1, from coordinate 469,416,613 downwards.
TCCTACCGGTGTCATGGTCAGGTGTCCACAAGCCATTTAGTGTACTTATTACTCACAGCAAAAATGTATAAATAAAAGTAAAATAAAATCCATATACGCTTAAATGTCCATATCTCAAATATCGACATGTGAGACCTTTGGATAAAGAAGTCTCTGGGCCAGATCCACATACCTGCCCTGCCGGTGCGGCGTGTCCCATTTACTCTACGCCGCTGTAAGTTACAGCGGCGTATCCTTATCCACAAAGAAATGCCGCTGTAACTTACGGTGGCGTAGCGTAAATGGGCCGGCATACGCGGGTGTAATTCAAATTTACTAGTGGGGGGCGTGTTTTATTATAATTATGGATAACCCGACGCCAAACAATGCTTTTTTTTACCTGCGCATGCGCCGGCTGTGGATGTATCCCAGTGCGCATGCATGAAATCACGTCACAAAACATCAATGTAAGCGACGTGAACGTAACTTACGCAAATCCCTATTCGCAAACGGTTTACGCAAACGACGTGAACGTCGAAAAAAACTACGCTGGCCCGACGTCCATACTTAACATTACGTACGCCTCTATACAGCAGGGGTAACTTTACGCCGGACCTACACTTACGCAAACGACGTAAAAACACAGCACCGGGGCGTACGTACGTTCGTGGATCGGCGTATCTACCTCATTTGCATATTCGACGTGGAAGCGCCCCTAGCGTCCAGTGTAAATAGGACACTTTAGGACGACGGCGTAGGATGGCGTATCTACGCAGAAAACCGGCGTATCTTGTTTTGTGGATACAAAACAATGATACGCCAGCGCAGATTTGAAATTACGGCGGCGGATCTCCAGATCCGCCGCCGTAATTGTTTGTGGATCTGGCCCTCTCTGTTCATTCACATCAAAGCCTCTCTATAAATAGGCCTCTGCTTGCCGATAATTGTCATCTAGACATTTCAGCTTTGGCCTTTTTATCGGGCAGTCTTCTACTAGATAAATAAACAAAACATAAATAAAAAGCACAAATAAATCAATTTAGATTGAAGATATTATTCTGGAGAGTGACATTTTCCTTCTCACAGTTGACGTTTCTGTTCAGTACACCCGTAGAATGACACTGCAGTCAGCCTGAAATGGCCGATGAAGCTGAACAATACTGTAGACACAGCTACAGCAATTTCTTTATACCTTTAATGCGCCATTGTTTTTTTTTAACCTTTTAAATGTTTCTCTAACTCACCCTGTTCCTTTTTTTTTTTGTAGGGTGAACGAGGATTCCCTGGGCCCCATGGACAATCTGGTTCGAAAGTAAGTAATAAGATATTCCGCTGTGAATCATCAAATACCTGTAGGCTTATTTTTAGTGGGACTTCAGCCAAAAAAGCAAATACGTTATTGAAACAGGCAATATTTTATTGGAATATGTAGATTTTGGCATCCAAATTTGCTGCTTTTTGGTACCTTCATAAGTACTGTATGGGCCAGATTCACCAAGGACTTATGACGGCGTATCTCCACGTACGCTGTCGTAGGTCCGAATGTGAGCCGTCGTATCTATGCGCCTGATTCTTAGAATCAGTTACGCATAGATTTGGCCAAGATACGAGCGTTGTATCTTGGGTGTATATTTACGCTGGCCGCAAGGGGCGCTTCCGTAGATTTACGCGTCGAATATGTAAACTAGGGAGATACGCCGAATCACGAACGTCCTTGCGCCCGCTACGCCGTTTACGTTAGGCTTGCGTCCGGCGTAAAGTTACCAGGCGCAGGTAATGCAAAGTATGGACATCGGGACAAGCGTATCTTTTTACGTCGTTTGCGTAAGTCGTAAGGGAATGGGGCTGTGCGTAGGTTACGCTCACGTCACAGGCATTGAGCCGGCGTAACTTATTGGAAAAATTTGACATGATACTGAGCATGCGCGCGCATGCGCCGTACAAGCGACGCTTCATTTACATGCGGTCACGGCTCATTTCCATAAAACACGCCCACCTCTTTTACATTTGAATTAGGCGGGCTTACGCCGGCCAATTTACGCTACGCCACCGCAACTTACAGAGCAAGTGCTTTATGAATAATGCACTTGCCTGTCAAAGTTGCGGAGGCGTAGTGTAAATAGGAAACACTACGCCCGCACAAAGATACGCGCTCCTACCTGAATCTGGCCCTATGTGTGTTTTTGCACCAACGAATCCACCCTCCAAAAAAAGGTAAGTATGGAGTTAAAGTGATACCAAAGTCTCAGATTTTTTTCTTTACAAATAACAAACATGTTATACTTACCTGCTTTGTGAAGTGTTTTTGCACAGAGCAACCCAGTTCCTCCTCTTCTCGGATCCCTCGCTGATGCTCCTGGCCACTCGCTTCTGCTGAGTGCCACCATAGCAAGAAGCTTGCTATGGGGGCACCCGAGCCGAGCCGCTGCTCTGTGTGTCCATTCAGACACAGAGCCGTGGTTCAACCCTGCCCCTTCTCTCACCTCATTGGCTCACTGACTTTGACTGACAGCAGCAGGAGCCAATGGCGCTGCACTGCCATCTCAGCCAATGAGGAGAGAGAGTCCCAGGCTTCCAAGATTGTCCGGCAACATCGCTGGACTGAGATGAGCTCAGGTAAATATTGGGGGGGCTGCTGTACACTGAAGGTTTTTTATCTTAATGCATAGAATGCATCTATCCACTCGATGCAATATCATCTTTTATATTTTACCAAAAGTTGGGTATTATATTGTATTTTTAGGTGCTAAAAATTTATTTTTAAGTGTAATTTTTTTTTCATGTTAGTTTGTTAAACGGCTTCGCAAATATCATATGACATAAAAAATGACAACAACCATCATTTTTATCTCCAGGGCCCCTACTTTCAGAAAATATATTTTAAAAAAATGCTAATTTTAACATTTGCGTGAAAATTGTAATAATTGCTCCGGACAACAAGTGGTTAAATATTGTTAGATCAGCGGATTAGCGCTCGGCGGATCACCAAGCACAGCAGACTTTTTTTCTATGTTACACTAATTTCTCGCTGGGGGGGGGGGGGGGGGGGGTGGTTACATTGGTGGCTGTGGGTGACACAGCTCATTGTCTTCCAACATGTCTGACGCAGGATTTCTTAATGAACGATGCCTTTTTAGGATGCAAATGGCAGCAAGATGCTAATTCGCATTATGAATGCTAAAATCAGAAACCGTGTAAGACGAATGGGAGGAGGTGAAATGGATCAGTCAGTGCAAAACATTAATAGGTTTAATATATGCCGAACGTCTACAGAATGATTCATTTTCCTGACAGAACAAAGGGAGAGACGAGCACAAATTCTGGTAATTAGCGTCGCGTACAATGTGTTCATTTTTCTACGTAATTGCTCCCCTGGAGCATTCGTTAAAACAGTCTTTAGTTCCAAGGCTGCCATAACTAGCCAAGCATTTGTTCTGACCTGGGTATATAATGCTTTGGACATGTCTAAAGACTATTAGGAAGTAGGTACCTGGAAGTTTATCAAATAAAGGAGACAAGAGGGCGCCATCTGAGTGTGGTGGGAGACAATTGGTAACTCACAGTTAAAGCTCTTGCTCATTAACCAAGTGGGCCTCTGGTGAGAAAACACTTAGCACAATAGGGTACCCCAGTCCAAGCAGGAATACACTAGGCTTGTCCACTGGCTGTACATGTAGAACTGAGGAGACATAGAGGATGCCTGAATAAATAGGTAATAATGTTGCTCTGAGTCAAGGCCCTGTCTGCGGTATTCTTGTGCACAGGAGATGTGGATGTTGGGACTTGGGTCCCCTGCTGATGGCACTGTGCTTCCCTGAAAGTTGTAGTTCCAGTGTCCACCAGTGGGTGTCTCCCAGCAGATCCCAGTAATCAGTCTCCACCTGATTCTGGCTGCTAGGAGACACCCACTGATGGAGCAAGCAAAGCAAAATACTGGAGCAAGGTTTATCAGCAGAAAAGGGACTAAGTACCCTCCCAGCAGCCAGCAGATCCCAGTTATTAGTCTCCACCTGATGCTGGCTGCTGGGAGGGTACTTAGTGCCTTTTCTGCTGATAAACCTTGCTCCAGTATTTTGCTTTGCTTGCTCCTAAATTTTTGACATTCCAAACTCTTGAATTTACGAAAATCTAATTCCCGAAATGTTCGAATTTCAGAAATCTCGAATTTTTAAATTTCGGAAATTCCGAAATTTCAGAATTTCGAAATTTAGGTAATTCGGAAAATCGAAATTTTGGAAATACAAGAATTCCGAAATTAAAAAATCCGGAAATGTAAAAAAACGAAAATTCTGAAATGGGGCTACATGTGTGCCAAGATCCGGGTCCAGGGGACCTACGACCGGCCGGTACCGAGCCCCCAAAGTCACCGAAATTACCATTTAACATGGAAGTCTATGGAAGGGGTGCACGGCTTTGAAAATGTGGTGCTCCCCGGTTATAGGTCCCCCGGACAATTAACTTTGCACACTTGTAGAGGAAGATTGGGGCTACATGTGTGCCAACGGTCCACGGGACCTACGGCTGGCCAGTACCGGGTTCCCAAAGTCCAGGAGATCAGGTGCAAAAAGGTGACTTGAGTATAAGCCGAGGAGGGCATTTTCAGCACAAAAAAAATGTGCTGAAAAACTCGGCGTGTACTCGAGTATATACGGTAGTTATTATTAATTAGTTATTCTTTAGAATTTTTGTTCTTTAGAATTTTCACATTTCCTTTTTTTTTTCGTATTTTCGAAATTACGAAATCACCAATTTACAAATTGCGATCATATCGAATGACCCAAAAAGCGTAAAAAAAAAAAAAAAATGAAAGAATTTTTCAGCAGTGCATATGTCTATAAAGAACCTCAAAGTTAACTGAAACTGGAGCATGCTCAGTAGAGGACAACAGCTGGTATTCACAATATCAGGCTGCAATGGGGGCACAGAGAAGATGGAAAGGCAGAATCAAGCTGAAGGCAGGATCAAGCAGTTATATTTCACTCTACAAAAAATAATGCTTTAGTGGTTTTGTGAGTATGAGCACTCTTTTATAGAGCATGTAATGGGAGTTTTTCATAGCATGGGTATAATGAAATTTTAACATGACATACTGGAACATCACAAAGTAACTATTTCTAGACTCTTGTCCCAGTATTACATTATCCATGACATTCAAATCATTTTTTTTTTTTTTTTTGATCTTCTAGAATAGAAACTGGGAAATCAGCTTTTTTTTAGAAGTGAATTTCTAGATTGCCGTTTTCGAGAAATGGCACATTTGGGGATATGGAGAATAGATTTGGATAAAGTCAAGTGGCTTTTGAGTACCTTTTTGAAAATTAAGATGTATTTTAATGCAGTAGTTAATTTTTGCAGACGTCTCAAAGCCCAAATTAGGTATCACTATTCCCTTTTGCTTTCCCTCTAATGAAAATGCTAACCTTAATTTTCTGTCCCGAAGGATTCATGTACCAGCATGATGTCAAGTTCACATAAAGGCACTTAGCTTCAAAAGAGCTTTTTGTCTCACTTCTTTTACAAACTAAAACAGCAGCAGGAGACAGAGCTCTAAGGAAGGAATATCGGCCTAATAAATTGGGGGCAATGGGGACACAATCCAATAAGAAAAACACATTAACCGCTTGCTGACCACTGCACAACTATTTACGACCGAGAGCTCCCTGAGTGTAACTGCGAGTCCTGCGTACACGATGTCCGTCTGTGTCCCGTGATCAGGGCCGGACTTACTATTGGGCTTGACTAGGCTCAAGCCCATGGGCCCCGCCCAATTTTTTTTTAGGTGTTCGGAGGCCCCCAGGGCCCCGGACAGCAACCCCTACTTTTTTTATTTATTTTTTATGAAAAAAATATGTTTATATATATATATATATATATATATATATATATATATATATATATATATATATATATAATTATTGTTATTATCATTATTATTATTAAAGGGCCAAGAGGTCTCCAGGGCCCCTGGATGGCAACCCCCCCCCCCTTTTTATAAAAAAAAATTACATTTTTTTTTTTTTTTACATTATATATTTTTTTTATTAAAGGGCTCAGAGGTCCCCAGGGCCCCATGTGGCAACCCCCCACTTTTTTTTTATAAATGTATATTTTTTTTACTTTTGTTTATATATTTTTTTTTATTAAAAGGCCCAGAGGTCCCCAGGGCCCCCGGACAGCAACCCCCACTTGTTTTATTTATTTTTTTATTAAAAAAATGTTTATATTTTATATATATATATATATATATATATATATATATATATATATATATAATATTATTATTAAAGGGCCCAGAGGTCTCCAGGGCCCCCGGATGGGAACCCCCCCCCCTTTTTTTTATAACAATTTTTACATTTTCTTTATATTTTTATAAATGTTTTTATTTTTTTATTAAAGGGCCCAGAGGTTTCTTTTTATTAAAGGGCCCAGAGATCCCCAGGGCCCCGGATGGCTACCCACCTTTATATATATATATATATATTTTTTCTTTTTTTCTTTATTTCTTCTTTTTTTGTAAAGGCCCCCCCTGCTTCTCAATTTGTGGCAGCCCCCCCCCGCTTCTCAATTTCAGACGGCAGCACCCCCCCCCCCCGTTCTCTGCTCCAGGGGGCTCATGCCTTAAGCTGTGTAAGGGGCCCCAAAATTCCTGATGGCAGCCCAGCGCATACCTCCCAACACGCACGGATTCTGCTGGACTTTCTGCTTCTTCCTGCAGTCCCGCGGAAGGGTTAATTTTCCCGCACTGCAATAGGAGGCAGCACGGAAGCAGGAGGAACCGGACGGAGCGGTGTTTGGAGGAATGTGGCTGCTGAAGGGAAGAAAGCCGACAGCCGGGCTAATGACAGTCTGTGGCCCTGGCTGTCAGCACAGGTGAGAGGCACTCCCCCCCCTCGCTCAACAACTGCAAAACCTCCCCCTAGGAGGAACCGCAGCAGTGTGGGGATGTCTGCTGAAGGGAAGAGAGCCGACACATTCCGTGCACAGATGAGAGTCACCACCCCTGCTCAACAACTTTAATGCGCACCCCCCGCTCAACAACTTTAATGCGCACCCCCGCTCAACAACTTCAATTCGCCCCCCCCCGCTCAACAACTTTAATGCGCACCCCCCCCCCCGCTCAACAACTATGATACCCCCCTTGCTCCAGGGGACCCCTTCAACACTCAAGCCCAGGGGCCCCCACCACCCTAAGTCCTGCCCTGCCCGTGATCGTGTAAACAAGGCATCTGCCTGTTCTGCCTAGTAGGGTGTTTCACTCAAACAATGGCTGTTCGCCGAATAGGGAACAAAAGAATTGTCGGGTCCCGGCAATACAGAAGATAAAAGTCATTGAAAAAAATGCGTGGGGGTCCCCCCCAAATCCCATTACCAGGTCCTTCAGGTCTGGTATGGATATTAAGGGAAACCCTGTGCCAAAAAAAAAAAAAGGCGTGGGGTCCCCCTCAAAATCCATACCAGACCCTTCAGGTCTGGCATGGATTTTAAGGGGAACCCCGCGCCAAAATCCAAAAAAATCCATGACAAGACCCCGCCCCCCCCCCCCTCTGCCGCAACGGGGGTTTTCTATGAAGGCTGTATCGTTCATGGAGGCGGGTCCATGTCGTAGAAGGATTACAGCGCTGTAATTTTTTTTTTTATTAAAGGGCTTGTCCCAAGCTGTGTTTTTTTTTACCTTTTTTGTCACTTTTTTGGGTGAAATGGTAGGGGTACAATGTACCCCGTTAGCAATTTACATAGGGGTGGCATCTGGGGGTCCCTTTTGTTAAAGGGGGCTTCCAGATACCTATAACCCCCCGCCCACAGACCCCCACAACCACCGGGCAAGCTCCTGTTTTTATTCATTGGTTCACTGTTTAGTTATATTGATGTGTGTGGTTTTTTTTTTATAGGGGGATCGAGGATCTCCAGGTCTCCCTGGCCAACCTGGTGCCCGCGGACCTCCAGGAATAGGCATTGATGGCATTCCGGTAAGTCATATAATGCAGAATTTAGTTTGATGTAGTTCGTAACTTTTTGAATCAATATACTTTGGGTGTCTGTTAGGACAAAAAATAAATAAACATTCAGCACATCTCTACACCGCATGCATGATTCCCCATGATTTATCTTCTTAAGAAAAATACTTAATCATGCCAGAAAGTTCTCAACTTCCTGGGCTTTTTGCCTCTTTTGCACTGAAGACACAAGTTGTGTTATCAGCACTGCCCAGTTCTCCTCTGTGAACTACAAATGGCAGCTGTCATGGACTTTAGACTGCAAGAGAATCATTGCCTGTAGAACTCTGTGTTTTATACAAGTAGGCAGGGTCATTGAAATCACTGCCGCTGACAAAATGGAGGGGGGTGCTCTCTGGTTGCCCCCCTATTGTTAAAGAGAGCTTCTGGATTCCGATAAGCCCCCTATCTGCAGATCCCCATAACTACCAGGGGAAGAAGACCCTTGTCCTCATCAACATGGGAGCTCCACAACTACCAAGGGAAGGAGGCCCTTGTCCTCATCAACATTGGAGCCCAACAACTACCAGGGGGAGGAGGCCCTTGTCCCCATCAACATGGGATCCCCACAACTACAAGGGGGAGGAGACCCTTGTCCTCATCAACATGGGAATCCCCACAACTACCAGGGGGAGGAGGCTCTTGTCCTCATCAATATGGTAGCCCCACAACTACCAGGGGGAGGAGGCCCTTGTCCTCATCAACATGGGAGCCCCACAACTACCAGGGGAAGGAAGTCCTTGTTCTCATCAACATGGATCCCCACAACTACCAGGGGGAGGAAGCCCTTGTCCTCATCAACATGGGATCCCCACAACTACCAGGCGGAGGAGGCCCTTGTCCTCCTTAACATGGGAGCCCCACAACTACCAGGGGGAGGAAGCCCTTGTCCTCATCAACATGGGTGCCCCACAGCTACCAGGGGGAGGAGGCCCTTTTCCTCATCAACATGGGATCCCCACAACTACCAGGGGGAGGAGGCCCTTGTCCTCATCAACATGGGAGCCTCACAACTACCAGGCGGAGGAGGCCCTTGTCCTCATCAACATGGGAGCCCCACAACTACCAGGGGGAGGAAGCCCTTGTCCTCATCAACATGGGAGCCCCACAACTACCAGGGGGAGGAGACCCTTGTCCTCATCAACATGGGATCCTTGCAACTACCAGGGGGAGGAGGCCCTTGTCCCCATCAACATGGGAGCCCCACAACTACCAGGGGGAGGAGTCCCATGTCCTCATCAACATGGGATCCCCACAACTACCAGGGGGAGGAGGCCCTTGCCCTCATCAACATGGGAGCTCCACAACTACCAGGCAGAGCAGGATCTTGTCCTCATCAACATGGGATCCCCACAACTACCAGGGGGAGGAAGCCCTTGTCCTCATCAACATGGGATTTCCAAAACTACCAGAGGGAGGAGGCCCTTATCCTCATCAACATGGGGACAAGGTGCTTTTCCAAGGCAGTTTCCCCTGGCAAGGCACCCCCCTCATGGGGGTCTGATATTGTTTGGGGGGAAAGGGCAGACACTTATCCCCGCCCCTTCCTGACCATTCTTAGGATTAGGAGTCCGGTATGAATTTTTAGGGCAACCCTGAAGGTGAGGTTCTCCCTAAAATCTGTATCAAACGGGTAAATGTTCCTGCAAACATCTGAGCACCCGAGGAGCCAAAGTTCGGTCCGGACTTTTGTTCTCACCAAGCCATGAGCTGGTCCCTAGCTGCAATATTTAACATTTTTATTACTTGGATTAGTCAAATTTTGAAAAGAGAAGAGGAGTAGGAACAACGGTGACTGGGCTCCCAAGGCAACAGGGCTCCCTAGGCGACTTCCTAGCTTGTCTAGTAGTAGCACTGGCTCTGGCTGGATGAAAGAAAACCAAAGAGAAATTCAGACTGGTTGGATATGTTGGAGCTCAGGCCGAAAATAGTACTCAAATGCTGCGCACACACAATCAGAATTTCCGACAACAAATGTTCGATGTGAGCTTTATGTCAGACACTCCATGTGTATGCTTCATCAGACATTTGCTGTCGGAACGACGATTGTTTGAGAGCTGGTTCTCAATTTTTCCAACAACAAAAGTTCTTATCGGAAATTCCGAACGTCTGTATGAAATTTTGACGCACAAAAATCCTACGCAGGCTCTGAATCAATTTGACGCATGCTCAGCGTCATTTATTTTCCTTGGCTCGTCGTAGTGCTGTACTTTACTGCATTCTTGGCGATCGGAATTTCCGACAACATTTGTGTGCAAGACAAGTTTGAGCCAACATTCCTTCAGAAAAAAATCCACAGTTTTGTTGTCGTAATGTCCGATTGTGTGTACGCGGCATTAGGATCTCATTATGATACTCCACATAGCAGCACCCTTCCTTACTTACATATAGTAGTAGGATGACCATGTTCATGGAGCTTATACAGTATGTTCTTGTTGTAGTTGAAATGTTTCCTCCACATCATTGGCTTTTCTTCCACATAGATTTTTGGTTTCACTCAAAACGGATTTTGGCTTTTGGTGAACTGATTGCATTGCTTTTGGTCTAAATTTGCTGAAAAATTTGCAACCACTTTTTTATTTATTGCAGGGCTCGACAGGACCTTCTGGAGAAAAGGGGGAACAGGTATTTATTGAAAAAAAAAAGAAGAATTTATGGACTAATCCTAAACTTTAAGCCTTTTACTAACAAAGTAACAACATAGGGGCGCCCGGGCGCCGCCCCCCCCCTCCTGTAGGCAAAAATAAAATAAAAAAATAAAATAAAATATATATATATTTTTTTGCCCCTTTAAGAAATACACTTAAAAAAAAATAATTCTTTAATGTACTCTGAGCGCCGGCCACCATTGCCCTATGAAGCGCACTGTCACTGCAATCTAGACACAGCGCTTCATTTGCGGGCTTCTAGGTTTCCTATGGGCGCATTGGAAAGAGCTGATATGCCTTTCCGTGCCTCTCTATGGGCGCCGGGAGCATTACTACTGTGACTTCCAGCCATTCGTCTTACAGACGAAAAACCGGAAGTGACGTCACGTGGCACGTTCTCTGAACTTCACACTGCCCGAACTGAGCGGAGCTGGCGGTGGTAAGGTAAGCCAACCAACTAGCCAAGTGACTAGGATTCTTTTTTGTATCATTGATCGCCCCATTAGGTCATCAGCCTTATCCCCACCCATCCACCTTGGCGCCTGTTATTGTAGTTAGACTGCTGGGACTAGTAGTTCTCCATCTTCTCCTGGGGCTCATGGAGAATATGGAGATTGGAGAACTACAAGTCCCAGCAGGTTATACATACAATAAGGCTCTGAGGTGGATGGGTGTAGATTGCATGCACCTATCAATCTGGGGGGGGGAAGGATCAGATAGGAGCCTTATATTATAACCTGCTGGGACTTGTAGTTCCCCATCTTCTCCTGGGCTCAGGTGCATGCCATCCACACCCATCCACCTCAGAGCTTTATTACATGTATAACCTGCTGGGACTTGTAGTTCTCCATCGTCTCCTGGGGCTCAGGTGCATGCAATCCACCATCTATGGGACTACAAGTCCCAGCAGTGAGAAAAACTGGACAAAGATGGTGGATTGCACCAGGAGATGATGGAGAACTACAAGTCCCAGCAGGTTATAATATAAGGCTCTGAGGTGGATGGATGTCTGGACAGTGACACAGTGGGGACAATTGGCACAGCGACATGGATGGGCACAGTGGTGACAATTGGCGCAGTGGCTGCGTTTGATGGCATGGCGCTGTTTCTGCGTTTGATGGCATGGCACTGTGGCTGTGTTTGATGCCATGGCACAGTGACTGCGTTTGATGCCATGGCACAGTGACTGCGTTTGATGGCACAGCGGCTGTGTTTGATGGCACAGTGGTGACAATTGATGGCACAGGGGGTGCGTTTGATGGCATGGCACAGTGGCTGCATTTGATTGGCACAGTGAGGCTGCGATTTTTTTTTTTTTGCGCCCCCCCAAACATTTTGAGCACCAGCCGCCACTGATCGGCGCATATTTATGCTGCCGTAGCGTATCTCTTTTACGCTAGGTCTGCGCAGCGCGGAGAGGCAAGCATGGAATTCACAAAGCAAATGCTCCCAACTCTGCGCCGGCGTAGAATATATTTCGTAGGCAAAAGCCGGCGTAAGTGGAAGTACGTGGAAGTAGGTGGAAGTGGGCGTGATCCATGTTAATGAAGTGTGACCCCATGCAAATGATGGGCCGGGCACCAGACAAGTACTTAAAATGAACTGCGCATGTGTCGGGACAAGGATGTATCCCCGGGCGCATGCTCACAACCACGTCGGAACAACTGCCTAAGTTACGCCGGATCACTGTGTACGCCGTGAACGTAACCTACGCCCAGCCAGACTCACGTCGGCCCATATTCACAGACGTCCAACACATAGGCTTGTGTTCCCTGGTCCATACCTTTGCATGGGTTGCGCCTCATCTTTGGGGAATAACTTTACACCGAACGTAAAACTTACGCAAACCGCTTAAGTCATGCACCGGGCGCAAGTACGTTTGTGAATCGGCGTATCTCCCTCATTTGCATATTTGAATAGAAAATCAATGGGAAAGCCACATGAGTCCAGGGTAAATAAGCGCCGTCTCTACGCCGGCGTAGGCAAGTTACGTTGGTGGGATGAAGTCTGTTTTTAGGCGTATCTTAATTTGTGGGTCCGGTGCTCAGATATGACGGCGCATATTTGTACTTACGCGGCGTATCTGGAGATACGTCGGCGTAAGTGCTTTGTGTATCCGGGCCATAATATGTAGATCAACCTCAAACTAACAAACCAACTACTTGTAACAACCTCAAAGTGTGTAAAAACTTTTTGCCAATCCCTTCCCCAAAAAGGGTTGAATTTTCATAGGGTGTCATCTCACATATGATTCTAAAAGGCTGGAGCGGGGGGGGGGGGTGCTGCGGCCTCAAATTGAGAAATGGGGGGGCAGCTGCCAATTGAGAAGCGGGTGGGTGCCACCGCTAATTGAGAACCCGGGGGGGGGGGCCTTTACAAAAAAAAGAAATAAAAAAAATATATAAACATTTTATTTTATTTTTTAAAAAGGGTGGCCATCCGGGGCCCTGGGGACCTCTGGGCCCTTTAATGAAAAATATATATATATCATTTTTTTTTATAAACAATAAAAAAAGGTAGGTTGCAATTGCCATCCAGGGCCCTGTGGACCTCTGGGCCCTTTAACAATAAAAAAATATATAAGAAAAAAGTAAAAGTAAAAAAAAAGTAAAAAGTAAAAAAAAAGAAGTATAAAAAAAAAATATAAAAAATATGTAACTTTTTTTTTATAAAAAAAAGGGGGTGCCATCCCGGGCCCCTGGGGACCTTTGGGCCTTTTAATAATAAAAAAAAGAAAGGGGTCGCCTCCCGGGTCCCTGGGGACATCCGGGCCCCTTACTGCCTGTAACCCCCTGATGGCCGCCCTGCTCAAGTATGGCCCCCAATGCAGGGCTGTCTTAATGAATGGGCACACTTGGGCACTGCCCAGGGGCCCCGCCCAGGGGCCCCAGGTACATGGGGGGCCCCATGATCAGGGCATGAAAAATGTGGGGGGGGGCGGATGTTGTGTACTCTTCTTTGACAGGAGTAGCTGCAATGCCACTCCTGTCAGAAGGAGCACATGGCTGGCTTCTGCTTGAGAGAGGATTCAGCTTTCTCCTGTAGGGGGCGGAAGAGAGCAGGCACTGAGACTGAGAACTCACCTCAGTCTCAGCGCGTGAGAGAGGAAGAAGGAGCTGCTTTCGTTGTGGGTGGGAACAGTATTTGTGATCTGTGAGTACAAGGGGGGCAGAACTCTGATGTATGGGGACCCTGTGATGGGGGAACCTGATGTATGGGGACACCTGATGTACTGTATATGGGCACAGTGATAGGGAAACATAATGTAAGGGGGTACTGATGCAGACTCGTAGGGGCCCCCGCAAATTACTTTGACCAAGGGGCCATGCTGCTATTAAGATGACACTGGCCCAATGGTAAGTATGGGCATGATGTGGTATAAAAAGTACTGCATCCAGTATTTTTTTTTTCAATGTAGCGCAGTGCAAGGCAATCCACTGCTCCGCACGGCATGTCCGGCAGATGAACTTTATGAAACGTCTGTGTGACATCTCAATAAAGTTGGTTTAAAAACTTAGTGCGTCATCACTTAGTGCAGGGGTGCCCAACCAGTGGCCCGCGGAGCCCTTCTGATGTGGCCTGAGACCTACTGATGGAATAGAATACTGTTCAGTTTATTTAGGGGTCAAGTCCTGGGGAAAAAAGTGTGGGACATTTAAAAGCAAAAATGGAAGGATGAGGTAAGTGAAGGAGGACTGCACTAAGGAAAAGGAAACTATTTAGGGGAAAAAAAATTGTACCTTTACAACCCCTTTAATTGGCCCTCGCTCTTCGAAAGGTTGGGCACCCCTGACTTTGTGCATCATCATTGACTGCACTGATCTCAGCCGGATCGCACTGCACACCAGTACAGCAGCTGGTGTGACCCAGCCCTAATAATGCCAGATGAGGAAAGTAGGGTGACCACGTGTCCCGGATTTTGCAGGTCTGTCCCGGGCACCTTCATTCCAAGACAATACAGTGTCCCGGAATGAAACTGACACAGTCATCCCACCCGGGCCAATCTGATGCCCCCAAAAAAGGCTGCCACATCAATGCTTCACTTACTGACAGTACTTGTCCTGGCTGGGAATGCCTAAAGGAGCACAATCCCCACCCCCTGCTTGTGATTGGAGAAATCATAAATCCCACCTCTTGGGTCTAATCACTGTGCTGTGATTGGTTACAGCACAAGCTGATTTTTGGGAAGGGAGGTGTCCCTGAATGGTAGTTTGGAAATGTGGTCACCCTAGAGAAAATGGATCCCTGCCTTGGCTCTACAATGGTGCCTATTGGGCAGACCCTAGGGGGACAGGGTAAAGAGGTCATCATAAAACCTCAAAATTTCGAGTTTTTAATCACATTTATGGATACATTCAGAACTGATTCAGAACTGGGGACGTTAAACAGCTTTTTACCAAGTTGGAGTTCCTTTCCTTTAAGTATCCTAATACTTGCAGTTTTGTAAAAAATACATTTATTATCCCTCATTTCCATAGTCCTAAGCTCTTTGTATTTCCATTTTGATTGTAAATTCTATGTCGTCGGAAGTCTGAAAACGAACACTCTGTACTTTCAAATTTGCTACTTGCAGTAAATGTAAAATATTATGGAGTAGTGAATGTCTCCCAATTACCTCCTGAAGGCGAAGCCAGGGAGATTATTTTATTGTAGTGCTCAAATAGTAGTAAAAATCTCCCCTTTTTAACAAGCGTGTCGTATTATACAAAACACAGACTAAATCTTCTCTGCTTTTACCTGGACTCACCGTTTATATCTCCATTCTATTGTTACGTTTGTAAATTGAGAAAGCAAAAAAAAATACATTTTCATTGCATGCGTGGTTTTCAAGCATCAAATCCCATTTGTGTTGCATATACAATATGTGTGTTGTGTATATATATATATATATATACAGGGAGTGCAGAATTATTAGGCAAGTTGTATTTTTGAGGATTAATTTTATTATTGAACAACAACCATGTTCTCAATGAACCCAAAAAACTCATTAATATCAAAGCTGAATATTTTTGGAAGTAGTTTTTAGTTTGTTTTTAGTTTTAGCTATTTTAGGGGGATATCTGTGTGTGCAGGTGACTATTACTGTGCATAATTATTAGGCAACTTAACAAAAAACAAATATATACCCGTTTCAATTATTTATTGTTACCAGTGAAACCAATATAACATCTCAACATTCACAAATATACATTTCTGACATTCAAAAACAAAACAAAAACAAATCAGTGACCAATATAGCCACCTTTATTTGCAAGGACACTCATGCAGCCTGCCATCCATGGATTCTGTCAGTGTTTTGATCTGTTCACCATCAACATTGCGTGCAGCAGCAACCACAGCCTCCCAGACACTGTTCAGAGAGGTGTACTGTTTTCCCTCCTTGTAAATCTCACATTTGATGATGGACCACAGGTTCTCAATGGGGTTCAGATCAGATCAGGTGAACAAGGAGGCCATGTCATTAGTTTTTCTTCTTTTATACCCTTTCTTGCCAGCCACGCTGTGGAGTACTTGGACGCGTGTGATGGAGCATTGTCCTGCATGAAAATCATGTTTTTCTTGAAGGATGCAGACTTCTTCCTGTACCACTGCTTGAAGAAGGTGTCTTCCAGAAACTGGCAGTAGGACTGGGAGTTGAGCTTGACTCCATCCTCAACCCGAAAAGGCCCCACAAGCTCATCTTTGATGATACCAGCCCAAACCAGTACTCCACCTCCACCTTGCTGGCGTCTGAGTCGGACTGGAGCTCTCTGCCCTTTACCAATCCAGCCACGGGCCCATCAAGACTCACTCTCATTTCATCAGTCCATAAAACCTTAGAAAAATCAGTCTTGAGATATTTCTTGGCCCATTCTTGACGTTTCAGCTTGTGTGTCTTGTTCAGTGGTGGTCGTCTTTCAGCCTTTCTTACCTTGGCCATGTCTCTGAGTATTGCACACCTTGTGCTTTTGGGCACTCCAGTGATGTTGCAGCTCTGAAATATGGCCAAACTGGTGGCAAGTGGCATCTTGGCAGCTGCACGCTTGACTTTTCTCAGTTCATGGGCAGTTATTTTGCGCTTTGGTTTTTCCACACGCTTCTTGCGACCCTGTTGACTATTTTGAATGAAACGCTTGATTGTTCGATGATCACGCTTCAGAAGCTTTGCAATTTTAAGAGTGCTGCATCCCTCTGCAAGATATCTCACTATTTTTGACTTTTCTGAGCCTGTCAAGTCCTTCTTTTGACCCATTTTGCCAAAGGAAAGAAAGTTGCCTAATAATTATGCACACCTGATATAGGGTGTTGATGTCATTAGACCACACCCCTTCTCATTACAGAGATGCACATCACCTAATATGCTTAATTGGTAGTAGGCTTTCGAGCCTATACAGCTTGGAGTAAGACAACATGCATAAAGAGGATGATGTGGTCAAAATATTCATTTGCCTAATAATTCTGCACTCCCTGTATATATATATATATATATATACTTGAGTATAAGCCGAGGCACCTAATTTTACCACAAAAAACTGGGAAACGTATTGACTCGAGTATAAGCCTAGGGTTCCTTTACTTTGCCTCACCGTGTCCATGTCCATGCCTCACTGTGCCCATGCTTCACTGTGCCCATGCCTCACTGTGCACATGACCTGACTGACATTTGACATGGGAGTCTATGGAAGGGGTTCCCAGGTTTGAAAAATCGGTGCTCCCAGCCGTAAAACTTTGCACACTTGTAGAGGAGACATTGGGCTACACATGTTCCAAGTTCCGGGTCGAGGGGTCCTACGACCGGCCTGTTGGGGGTCCCCAAATTCACCAGAGAAATTACCATTTAACATGGGAGTCTATGGAAGGGGTGCCCGGCTTTCATAAATCGGTGCTCCCCAGCCTTAGGTCCCCTGGACTACAAACGTTGCACACTTGTAGAGGATGAGCTACATGTGTGCCAAGTTTGGGGTCCAGGGAACCTACGGCCGGCATCGGGTCCCCACAATCTGAGAGATCAGGCACAAAAAGGTGACACGAGTATAAGCCGAGGGGGGCATTTTCAGCACACAAAAAATGTGCTGAAAAACTTGGCTTGTACTCGAGTATACACAGTGTATAGTGTGTTGCTTTACCTTAATTCTCTTCAATTAAAAAGCATTCCAAAAATAAAATTGATAATCACAACTTATTCTCAACCCATGGGCATGTGAGCACCTGGGGATACAGAATAATGCTGCATTGGCACTTGGGGATATTCTGTAATACAATGACACACTGGCACTTGAAGGTATAGAATAACAAATTGCTAAAGCATGGGGATAGAGACCAATAACATTCTGGCCTTCAAAGATACAGAACTGTGAGCTGGAACCTGGGTATACAAAACAACGACACACTGAGATCTGAGTATAGAGAACAATGACACACTGAGATCTGAGTATAGAGAACAATGACACACTCGGATATGGGTATAGAGAACAATGACACACTGGGATCTGGGTATAGAGAACAATGACACACTGGAACCAGGGTATAGAGAACAACGACACACTCGGATATGGGTATAGAGAACAACGACACACTGGAATCTGGGTATAGAGAACAACGACACACTGGAACCTGGTTATAGAGAACAATGACACACTGGAACCTTGGTATAGAGAACAATGACACACTCGGATATGGGTATAGAGAACAACGACACACTGGGATCTGGGTATAGAGAACAACGACACATTGGAACCTAGGTATAGAGAACAATGACACACTGAAACCTGGGTATAGAGAACAACAACACACTGGAATCTGGGTATAGAGAACAACGACACACTGGGATCTGGGTATAGAGAACAACGACACACTGGAATCTGGGTATAGAGAACAATGACACACTGGAATCTGGGTATAGAGAACAATGACACACTGGGATCTGGGTATAGAGAACAATGACACACTGGTATCTGGGTATAGAGAACAATGACACACTGGAACCTGGGTATAGAGAACAACGACACATTGGAACCTGGGTATAGAGAACAATGACACATTGGAACCTAGGTATAGAGAACAATGACACACTGAAACCTGGGTATAGAGAACAACAACACACTGGAATCTGGGTATAGAGAACAACGACACACTGGAATCTGGGTATAGAGAACGACACACTGGAATCTGGGTATAGAGAACAACGACACACTGGAATCTGGGTATAGAGAACAACGACACACTGGAATCTGGGTATAGAGAACAACGACACACTGGAACCTGGGTATAGAGAACAACGACACACTGGAATCTGGGTATAGAGAACAATGACACACTGGGATCTGGGTATAGAGAACAATGACACACTGGAATCTGGGTATAGAGAACAACGACACACTGGAATCTGGGTATAGAGAACAATGACACACTGGAATCTGGGTATAGAGAACAATGACACACTGGGATCTGGGTATAGAGAACAATGACACACTGGTATCTGGGTATAGAGAACAATGACACACTGGAACCTGGGTATAGAGAACAACGACACACTGGAACCTGGGTATAGAGAACAACGACACACTGGAACCTGGGTATAGAGAACAACGACACACTGGAACCTGGGTATAGAGAACAACGACACACTGGAACCTGGGTATAGAGAACAACGACACACTGGAACCTGGGTATAGAGAACAACGACACACTGGAACCTGGGTATAGAGAACAACGACACACTGGAACCTGGGTATAGAGAACAACGACACACTGGAACCTGGGTATAGAGAACAACGACACACTGGAACCTGGGTATAGAGAACAGCGACACACTGGAACCTGGGTATAGAGAACAACGACACAATGGAACCTGGGTATAGATAAAAATGGCACACTTGGTGTTGGTCCATCCTTTTTTCCAACAGTATTTGGGCTTAAATACCTCTATACATAATTTATATTTGGTTCAGGAAGAAGATATGCATATGTTTTCATATTATTGTATTCTTTACTATCTACAGGGTACTAGAGGTCTTTCTGGTCCACCAGGCCCTCAAGGTCCACCAGGACAAGATGTAAGTATCGTCATTCATTTGATTTAATTTGTAATAAGTACAACAACCCAACATCCAACCATGCACCAGACAAAGACAGGGTAGTTACCCTAACCAGCTGAAATACAGTAGCTACAGGAGAGGAAACTGCCACTGATACCAATAGTATTATGAACCATCAAATGTCTAAAAATGAACGCATCTAGTATTATGTGGAATATATTTGTGTCTTAAGAGAAAACAGCCTGCATTTGATTTTAAAAAAATACGCCAGTACCCCAATTGACTGCAGGCAGGTTTTATTGACCAAACAGGGCAAGTGGAGCATGTTATGAGAAACGAGGATATAAAAATTAGAAGGTAAATGGTTACACTGATCGGCTATATATTGCCCAATAATACATGTATTACTTACAAGTGGAGTCTGAATATTTAAACCTCACTCCAAAAGTTGATCCATAATAAATTCCATTGCCTCTCGGGGGATCAGGAGGGAATTTTTTCCCCTGCTGTAGCAAATTGGATCATGTTCTGCTGTTTTTTTTTGCCTTCCTCTGGATCAACTGTGGGTATAGAATTGGGTATATGGGTGTCAGGTCTGTGGCCAGGTAACAAATGCACCGCGGTGGAGACAGGGGTGCACCGCAAGGTAGTGAACCCAACAGCAGACTGCTGTGGATTGACAGAAAACGTGAGCCCAAGATTCCCCAGTGAGCGGAGTCTAAGGTCCAGCAGGTGTTCACCAGAGCCTCTAGTGGTTAGGATGGCCTTCGCT
The DNA here is from genome assembly GCA_029574335.1 of Rana kukunoris. Lineage (NCBI taxonomy): Eukaryota > Metazoa > Chordata > Amphibia > Anura > Ranidae > Rana > Rana kukunoris. The sequence goes on along the minus strand of CM056053.1, from coordinate 469,396,203 downwards.
GCAACTGAACCCAGAACGTGGCCCCTGGGGTCCCCCAGATCATGCTCCGTAGGGAGAGAGGGGAAGCAGCCACACAGAACACAAGGGATAGTGATGGGTAAGCCGAGGTCGGGGCAACAGGCAGACGAGGGTAACCAAGGGACAGGCCAAAGGTCAGGGTCACAGGCAAACAGGAGTAGTCAGAGACAAGCCAAAATCGGTACACAGAAAGGTTAACGTAGCACACAGCAAACAGGAACACAAGCTAACAAAGTTAAACAGCAAAGCAGACCTGCAGTGCAACAGTTAATATAGACTTCCTGTGATGGCCTGGGGTGGGGCCATACAGGGAGGAGAGATGATAAAAAGATAGCCAGAAGAGAGTCAGGCCTCTAATGGACACATGAGGAGAAGGTAAGCTACCAGACATTTTTTTTTTATGGTTGAACTGGATGGACTTGTGTCTTTTTTCAACCTGACTAACTATGTAACTATGCAGTTCCTCTTTCTAGAGTTTAGTTAGTCAAAAAATGAATCTGCATACATTGATGTCTCCACCCACAACCACCTTTATTGATGCATTTCACCACTGCTGGCTTGCTCTCAAGGATAGAGGAAATATAGGGGACTTCCCCTATCCTTCTGAGTAAGCCAGCAGCGGTGAAACGCGTCAAGGAAGGTGCTTCCTGGTGGAGACATCAATGTATGCAGATTCATTTTTTGATGAATTAAATGTTGAGAGAAGGGCTGTGTTATGGAGTGCGGCTTATTTATTTTATTTTGACCGAGAGTGGAGACACCTGGGTCGTCCATGTGGGTTGAAAGGATGAAGTCTGGAGCAGAGCCATGGGTTTGGGTATGTTCCAGTCTAAATATTTAGTCATAAGTAACGATAATTGCCAGGCATTCATATGAAAGATAATGTTTAGCATTACTTTTTTCAACTGAACCAGACTCTTTGGCTTGGGAGTAAGAGGTCAGAGATCACCTGAAGTCCATTAGTTGTTAGACATGTGCACACTGAAATATTTTGTTTCAGAAATTTTTTTTTTATCTAGTTACTCCCGAAATTAGTTTTTACTTATTTTGTTTTGTTAAAGTGGTTGTATACTCCACTTTTTCATTTTTACCTACAGGTAAACCTATAATAAGACATAGGCGGCGTACACACGGCCGAGGTTCTCGCTGAAAACCAGCGAGAACCTCGCTGGAATGCACATTCCAGCGAGGACCTCGGCCGTGTGTACGGTCTCGGCGAGCTTCCCGTTGGGAAGCCCGTCGAGCAGAAATAGAGAGCACGCTCTCTATTTCTTCGACGGCCCGCCTGGAAGAATGGCTGGTTGCCATTCCCGACGGGCGGGTAGCCGATTTCGCCGGCCGGCAGGGAACCTCGACGGGCGGAACGATGTGTTCTGCCCGTCGAGGTTCCCTGCCGTGTGTACGCGGCCTTACCCGTAGGTATAGAGAATATCTCCTAAACCTATACGGTTTAGGAGATATTCCCCTCGCAATGTGCCGCTGATTGCATGCGCGGGAGTGACGACATCGCCGCTCCAGCCGATCACAGCGCTGGAGCGGCAATACACGGAAGACACGCCAGTCAAGATGACATCTCGCTCAGCGTGGACCAGGTAAGTTCCTCTCACCTCGTTCCGAGGTAAGTATTTCATAATGAGCTAATATGCATTTGACCAGAAATGTCCGCTTGTTGCAGACCAGTTTGATGGTGTGTACGGCCCATCGGACAGTTGTCCGTCGAACCAAAGTTTTAAAACTTGCTTTAAAATCTTTCCGACAGACACCTGTCCGGCGGACAGATTCAATGGTTAGTACGCAAAAGCATCGGACCAAAAACCTGCGCATGCTCAGAATCAAGTCGACACATGCTAGGAAGCATTGAACTTAGTTTTTTTATCACGTCGTTGTGTTCTACGTCACCGCGTTCTGATCTGATCGGATTTTTGGTCCGATGGTGTGTACGCACATCAGACCAACAGACCACTTCAGCCTGGTCCGATGAAAACGGTCCGTGGGACCAGTTTCATCGGACCGGTCTGATCGTGTGTACGTGGCCTAACAGTAAAAATGTTCGTAGCGTTGGGTTGTCAGCACCCAAGGTAAAACAAGTAATTTGCACCCCTAACCCTTACTTTTTTGAAGTATTAAATCCCCTTATGGTACATTTTAGTATGTACCACTCTTTGTTCTCCTTTCTTTCCCTTTATCCCTCTATCCTAATTTCTTCTTTCTTTTTTTTCCCCCCATCCCTTAATCTAGTCGTCTTTCTTGCTCTTTCTCTTAATCTTTCTCTCCCTTTTTATTTGTTGTTCCCCCTCCTTTCTTTTCCTTTCCTTTCCTTTCCTTGCCTTTCCTTTCCACGTATTCTATATTTTTATTCGTTCACTTACTCCTTGGGGGTGGGAGAGTTGGGATCAGTGGCAGTGCTGGTGGGAGAGTTCTGATCAGCCAATATAGGTGCTCTTGATCTAGGTCATTTGCTGATCTGAGAACTGTAGTGGGGACTTTTAATGGGAACTATAATCATGGGTAGTGTTACTCACTATGTCTCACACTTCACATTCCTCACCAGTCAGCTGACCTAGAGTCTCTGCCCCCTCCAGCCATGTTGTGAACTGAATGGGTGGCTGCTAAGAGGCTGAGTGGGCAGCTGTGGGCTCCAGGGACAGCCCTGCTGGGTGGCTGCAAAAGAGGTGCGGGCTTCAGGAACAGTCCAGGATTTGGTGACCCCTAGAAAATCATCATTTGACCTCCAGGTTGAGAACCACTGCTCTATAATGTTGAATCTTTCCTCTCTGTGTAGAATAATCTCGGACTAATAGAGTTAGTTTAGGCACATTCAACCCGCAGGTTCGATAGACAGAGATCACTATTGTCACCATCATGTGGAATCTTCTATCTATACTGAACTGTTGTCACAACAAAATGAAAATAAAGCATTTTTTATGTCGGATCTTTCAGATTTCGGATTCTGCGCTTTCGTTATAGTTTGTCAAAACGAATGCGAAAATCCCTAAAATTCAAACGAAAATGCATTTGGACGAAAACAAATGCACATGTCTAATAGTTGTTGCCTTGTCAACTGCCTAACCTCACACACTACCTTTCAAACTTTGAGAGGATATACTGGTGTCTAAAAAACATTTTTTTTGGCACAATTATGTGCTTAACCACTTAAGACCCGGACCAAAATGCAGGTAAAGGACCTTGCCCCTTTTTGCGATTCGGCACTGCTTCGTTTTAAGTGACAATTGCGCGGTCGTGCGACGTGGCTCCCAAACAAAATTGGCATCCTTTTTTCCCCACAAATAGAGCTTTCTTTTGGTGGTATTTGATCACCTCTGCAGTTTTTATTTTTTGCGCTATTAACAAAAATAGAGCGACAATTTAAAAAAAAATGCAATATTTTTTACTTTTTGCTATAATAAATATCCCCCAAAAATATATAAAAAAACATTTTTTTTCCTCAGTTTAGGCCGATACGTATTCTTCTACGTATTTTTGGTAAAAAAAATCGCAATAAGCGTTTATCGGTTGGTTTTCGCAAAATTTATAGCGTTTACAAAATAAGGGATAGTTTTATTGCATTTTTATTATTTTTTTTTTTTTTACTACTAATAGCGGCGATCAGCGATTTTTTTCGTGACTGCGACAATATGGCGGACACTTCGGACAATTTTGACACATTTTTGGGACAATTGTCATTTTTACAGCAAAAAATGCATTTAAATTGCATTGTTTACTGTGGAAATGACAGTTGCAGTTTGGGAGTTAACCACAGGTGGCGCTGTAGGGGATGTGTGACCTAATGTGTGTGTTTACAACTGTAGGGGGGTGTGGCTGTAGGTGTGACGTCATCGATCGCGTCCCCCTATTACAGGGATGACGCGATCGATGCTGCAGCCACAGAGAAGCACGGGGAAGCCATATGTACACACGGCTCTCCACGTTCTTCCGCTCCAGGGACGGATCGCCGCACTCCAGCGGCGATCAGGTCCGCGAATCCCGCGGTCCCGGTCCTGGAGCTTCAGACCGGGTCGCGGGCGTGCGCCCGCGACCCACGGCTGGGTACTAAAATCAACGTATATATACGTTGATGTGCCCAGCCGTGCCATTCTGCCGACGTAAATGTGCAGTAGGCGGTCCTTAAGTGGTTAAAGGAGTTGTAAAGAAAAAAAATGTTTTGCCTAAAATGAATGTCTGCAAGGTACACAGACAGAATAGTGTAATGAGTCTGTTAAAAAACGAGTAAATACCTATTAAATTCCTTCATCTATATCACCTCCGGCGTTCTAGTTTCTGTTCTCTCATTCACTTTCTGGTTTGCGGCACTCGTTCATGTAAGAACTACATTTTCCAGTATGCATTGCGGCACGCCCAGTAATTCACACCTCCTTGAAGTCTCTAACATGTAGAGAGCGCCCTGCTGCACAGATGTAGTTCCCAGGAGGGGGCGAGCACGTTACTGACCACCGCAGTAAAGTCTCCCTTCACGGTGGTGAGTAACAATCAGACAAGCAGGATGTGAACAGAACAGAGAAGAAATAGAGCAACTTCTGAACAAAAACGAACAATGAGGAAGTGAAAAGAGGAATGTCTGCAGGTAAAGGATGCTTATTATGAAAAAAAAAAAAAAAAAAAATTCCTTTACAACCCCTGAATGTATCCCTTTAAGGTGCCCCACCAGCACGTTCATCCACAAAAACCTATTATATTATGGGACGCACTCATATGAAGGGGGCCTAAAGCAACAAAAGATACTTACATTTCCATATATACGTACTAAAATAAATCGATTGAAGAATAAAGCTTGGATCAAATTTACAAACCTAGAGCTATGCATACTCCAGACCTGCGTTCTCAGATGCCTGTATTCTGAAATAACTCATCTTCGTCCCTTTTATCTTTGGATTTAAAGCAAGTACTTGCAGCTAAAGAAAACAAACTGACTCTACTAATTAGGAGAAATATCTGCAATTTTACACTTTACAGTAAAATTATTCATGTCAGAGTTTACTTAGGAAAGTAGAGTTTTTTTTAATAAGTATTTCTCTAATTTACACAGTGAAACGTATCCCTACATAATTCATTAGATGTGATCTGAAGGCTGTTAAAAAATATTTGGCTTAATGAATAATTCCTCCCTTGTTTCTAGGGCTTCCCAGGAAACCCAGGAGAGTCAGGACCTCCAGGTGAACCGGTATGTCTTCTGCACTATACATTCACCATACATTCACCATACATTCACCATACATTCACCATACATTCACCATACATTCACCAAATTACTGTTACTGAGCTCACTATTTTTGGGGCAATTTTGTTGGAAATATAGGACTTTAAAGGTGCACCATGTAAAAATTCACTCAAGTTGATATACAAATATACTAAATATTTATTAACCACTTAAGACCCAGAACATTATGCAGCTAAAGGACCTTGCCCCTTTTTGCGATTCGGCACTGCGTCGCTTTAACTGACGATTGCGCGGTCGTGCGACGTGGCTCCCAAACAAATTTGACATTCTTTTTTCCCCACAAATAGAGCTTTCTTTTGGTGGCATTTGATCACCTCTGCGGTTTTTATTTGTTGTATACAAAAATAGAGCAACAATTTTTGAAAAAAAATATGCAAAATTTTTGAAAAAAAAAAATGCAATATTTTTTACTTTTCACTATAATAAATATCCCCAAAAAAGATATAAAAAAAGATTTTTCCTGACAGACTCCATGGCAGCCTACGTGTGGGTTAATCCCGCCTCTCATACCTCATAGGACCCCTCTCCCATAAAGCTTTGCTTCTCACCATAGACTGTGTTCCTTTTTTGTCCTCCTCCTAGGACCGTGTTTGTTTGTTTTATAAGAAGCATGTCCCCTGATCCAAAATTCCTGGTGGTTTTAAGTCCACAAATCTCTGCTATTAGCAGGATGGACATATACAAGGTCTGCGGTATTTATTTTTTAAAAGCTTTTGAGCCTATCATTGATAGGCAAGCAGGATTTGGCATTATATCCTGGCTACTAGCAGGAGGCCTCTTGTCCAGACCACACACTATGAGCTGCGGTGGCTCCCGTCCCCAGGCAGGATCGTGGGACTCCTCGGTGGTAACGTATGTTTCAGCTTACCTTATGGCAGCCTGTTTATGTTTGTTGTCTGTCCTTTTCTCTTACAGCTATGGCCGCTGGAGCGCATTGCGTTCCAGCCTCGCCGCCTTCTGTCGGTACTGCACATGCGCCGGTCTCGTTTTGCGAACGAGGCTTGATCGCGCACGCGTGGTTCAGCTAGTTGGCCGCGATCGCGCAGGCGCGCGAGGTCTATGGGGTGACGCCAGGCACAAGCGCAGGCGCGTGACACGCACGGCGGAACGCGGTGACGTCATCATGGGGCGGCAAGCTTAAATAGCTGTCAGGTACAGCTACAAAGTGGCACAGTCCTAAGAGCACTGCATACTAAGCCCTGTCTTTTCAGTCCCAAGGTAAGAGTCGGCGCTGGTCACTGGCGTCTCATTCCTCCTCCATATATTCCTTTTATGCCTTACTGTTGTTGTTGTTTGGTCTTGCAGTGTTGTGCTCACTACCATGGATGTGTCACCGCCCCCCCGTGGCCAAACCTTACGCTGCAGGTAGGATGGAATTTATTTTCCCTCTACCTGTTTCTCAATGAGGTTTTGGTCATTTTAATTTAAGTATTGTATTTTATTTTATCTCCAGCCCCTCTAGGTCTGTTCCTCAATTATTAGCACGTGAAGATAATGATGATATTCGGTCTCAGCATCGTCATTCAAATTCTAGAAGCTCTAGGTCATCATCTAAACATCATAGAGAGGGATCTAGATCCACATCTAGTCACCATTCTCACCGCCACTCCAGTCACTCTGGAAGGAAATCCTGTTGGGGTTGTAGAGCTCAGGTCCCAGAAGGAAAATCCCTCTGTGAGCCATGTTATTCCCGTGCTGTAAGGGAAAGAGGAGGTGAAGACCAGCAGGTTGAAGCCTTGGTCAGAAGAGTAGTCCAAGAATCTTTGAACGGCTCTGATTCCGTCCAAGCAGTTGTTCCTCCAGTTGATTCACCCCCAGTCCTTGTACAGGATACTCCTGAGGTTCCGGGGCCCTCTCAGCTTTACCGCTCCCCGAGCGTGTCCTCAGAGAGTGAAGAGGAAAATATTAATTATGCAGCGGGCTTTGATTTTTCCCTAGTCCCAACCTTGGTGAAAGCAGTTAAAGACGCTTTAAAATGGGAAGATACAGTAGAAGCACCTTCTAAACAAAGGAAGTACTTTAAGCAACTCAAAAAAGACCGTCCAAATTTTCCCCTTCTTGGTGAACTTGGAGATGTTATTACAGAAGAATGGTCTGGCACAGATAAGAAAAATTCCTTACTTTCTAAAGTAGCAAAATTGTACCCATTCAAGAGCGATGAAGTGAGACATTTAGAGTCAGCCCCTTTAATTGATGCAGCCCTAATGAGACTGGTAAAACATGTTACTCTCCCTTTGGAAAACACTGTTTCCTTCAAAGATGGCTTGGAGAGGAAGATAGACACGGATCTGAAACGCATCTACATTACAGCAGGCATGGCTTGTAAACCAGCCTTAGCCCTTGCAGCCTTGTCAAAGGCAATGGAGGCCTGGACAGATGAGATGGACTCTGTGTTGTCCTGCGCCTCTGAAGACTTGGTCAGAAGCATTCCAGTCCAAGAGTTAAAGATGGCATCAGTGTTTTTGGGGGAGGCCTCCCTTGATCTTATTCGCCTAGTGTCTCGGGTTATGCTCTCCTCTGTTACTGCCAAACATGCCTTGTGGCTACGGCCTTGGGTGGCTGACCCTGCCTCTAAACAGGCCTGGTGCAAAATACCCTTTTTAGGGTCCTCCCTTTTTGGGAATAAGTTGGACAGTGCCATTTCCTGGGCCACTGGGGGTAAGTCAAGCCTCCTTCCCCAGGATCGACGTCCGTATGGACAGAGAAAATTTTTTCCCAGGCAGGATCAAGATCGGGCAAGGGAGGCCCGCCGGTACAGACCTGGACGTGACTTCAGGAAAAACTGGAGGAAAAACCAGCCCTCCAGTCAAAGGTCCGCAAAAAGCCCTTCTTCTGGGGGACGTGAGGCCCCTAAGTCCTTTTGATATAGGGTCGGCCCAGACGGAAAGAGTCGGGGCTCGCCTCCTTCAATTCCAGCACATCTGGGGAGCCTCGATAAAGGATTTTTGGTCCGTCAAGACCGTATCTATAGGTCATTCTTGGACATTTATCGCCCCACCTATTCTGCAGTTCATTCCCACAACCATGCCCTGCTCAGAAGAGAAAAGACAAGTCCTCTTGTCATACACAAGCTCACTTGTGGCTCAAGGTGCTGCTATACACGTCCCAACAGCCGAGAGGTTCCAAGGGATGTATTCACCACTTTTTCTAGTTCTAAAAAAGTCAGGTTCGTGGAGACCAGTGATAGATCTGACACATCTAAACACCTTTATCAAGAAAGAGAAATTCAAGATGGAGTCGCTCCTCACGATCCGTCAAGCAGTTCAGCCAGGCGACTGGCTGGTGTCCATAGACCTGAAAGATGCCTACTTTCACGTCCCTATAGCAGTGGAATTCCAAAGGTATCTCCGGTTTGCAGTAGGCAATGTCCATCTCCAGTTTACTTGTCTTCCATTTGGGCTCACAACATCGCCAAGAGTATTCTCGAAACTCCTGTTGGCAGTCGTGGCTCTGATCAGAATCAGAGGCATTCGTCTGCATCACTACTTAGACGACCTGCTACTACTTTCACAAAGCAAGGAGCAGCTGTTAATCCACAAAGACCTGGTCATATCCATTCTGACCGAGTTTGGTTGGCTACTAAACAAAGAGAAGAGTCATCTAGAACCGACACAATCTCTAATCTTTCTCGGTGCCCAATTCGACACAGCTCTGAGTACCATCTCGCTGCCCCTAGTGAAAATCCCTGTAGTCCGGGACAGGATTCGTTGTGCTCTAGAAACACCTTTTCTCAAAGCCTCGCAATGCCTCAACATAATAGGTACCATGGTCTCCACAGTCCCTATGGTGAGATGGGCACAATGGAAGATGCGACCCTTCCAGAAGGGCACTCGCAGTCTGTCTCTACTGAAGGAGGTAAATCCAATCATGTCCTGGGCACAGACACACCTGTCGAATTTGTCAGCTGTATATCTCCCCGGAGCTCAGAATCTACAGGCGGATTTCCTCTCGAGAACATCTCTCGACAACAACGAGTGGTCTCTCCACAACGATGTTTTCAGTTGGATCCTGTCACTGGATTTTTCACCGGAAGTGGATCTGTTTGCATCCCCACGCAACTTCAAACTGGAGAAATATTACACCAGATACCGCTGTCCCCAGGCTTTCGGGGAAGACGCCCTAACGGATCACTGGAGATTCAGCAGAGCTTATGCCTTCCCTCTAGTCCCAGTCATCCTCCGATTCCTAGTGAGACTCAGGTGGGAAGAAGCCGAGGTAGTGGCAATAATTCCATTTTGGCCCAACAGGCCGTGGTTCCCGTTACTGTCCCAATTGAGCTTCCGGGATCCAGTTCAGCTTCCATCCAGGCCGGATCTCCTGTTGCAAGGGTCGATCCCTCATCCATGTCCAACCCACCTGCACTTGATGGTATGGTTCTTGAAAGGAGAAGGTTGGAAACATTAGGATGTCCAAGCAGAGCCATCGCTACCTTGTTAAACGCTAGAAGGCCAAGCACCAATAAAATCTACCAAAGAATTTGGTCAAAGTTCTCAGACTACACCTCTTCCGTGGGTAGTTCTCCTGCTAACCCTAGTATCAAGGACATTCTAGATTTTCTCCAGACAGGTCTTGATCTTCCTTTATCCGTCAGCTCATTAAGAGTCCAAGTTTCAGCTATCTCCGCATTCACAGGTGTATCCTGGGCTACCCACTCTCTGGTCAGACAATTTTTTAGAGGAGCCATAAGGCTGAGGCCTTTAAGAAAGCCAAGATTTTCCAAATGGGACCTACCATTAGTCCTGGACTCTTTCTCAGACCTTCAAAACTCAAATCAATTATCAATCAAGGATCTTTCCCTCAAAGTGGTCTTTCTTGTCGCCATAACATCAGCGAAAAGGGTGTCCGAAATTGGGTCACTGGGATGTAAAGAACCCTTCCTTACGTTTTTCCCAGATCGTGTCGTCCTGATTCCTATGCTAGGTTCAAAACCAAAAGTGTCATCGGTCTTTCATGAGAACCAGGAGATAGTCCTTCCCACCTTTCGGGGTTCGGAGGACTCGGATGCTCATCCTTTGGACGTCGGAAAAATGTTAAAGCAGTATCTGGAAGCCACAGCGTCTTTTCGCCAATCCGATCATCTATTTGTTTCCTTCCATGGGAAAAACAAGGGAATGCGTGCTTCCTTCAGAACCATTGCAGCATGGATTGTCCAAGCCATCCAGGGGGCTTACAAAGCAGAAGGTTTGGCTCCTCCGGAAGTGGTGACCGCACATTCTACTCGGGGCGTAGCCACGTCGTGGGCGGCGGCCCGGCACGTGTCCCCAGAAGTGATCTGCAGAGCGGCCTCTTGGTCATCTTTAAATACATTTATGACGCACTACTGCGTAGAACCGGCTTCTTTATCGTCGGTTAATTTTGGTTTACATGTTCTTTCTGTTGACAATGTCAATTAAATTTGTTTTCTTTATCCAGCATTTGCCCACCCGGGTGTGTATGGCTAGTTATTTCCCACACGTAGGCTGCCATGGAGTCTGTCAGGAAAAAGGAAAATGTATATGAAATACTTACCGTAATTTTCCTTTCCTGATGGACTCCATGGCAGCAGGAGTTCCCTCCCTTTGCTGGAGTAGGCTATATTACGGAACACAGTCTATGGTGAGAAGCAAAGCTTTATGGGAGAGGGGTCCTATGAGGTATGAGAGGCGAGATTAACCCACACGTAGGCTGCCATGGAGTCCATCAGGAAAGGAAAATTACGGTAAGTATTTCATATAAATTTTCCTTTTTTCCCTCAGTTTAGGCCGATACGTATTCTTCTACCTATTTTTGGTAAAAAAAAAAATCACAATAAGCGTTTAACGGTTGGTTTGTACAAAATGTATAGCGTTTACAAAATAGGGGATAGTTTTATGGCATTTCTATTAATAATTTTTATTTTACTACTAATGGAGGCGATCAGTGATTTTTTTCGTGGCTGCGACATTATGGTGGACACATCAGACAATTCTGACACATTTTTGGGACCATTGTCATTTTCACAGCAGAAAGTGCTATACAAATGCACTGATTACTGTGAAAATGACAATTGCAGTTTAGGAGTTAACCACTAGGGGGCGCTGTAGGGGTTATGTGTGACCTCATATCTGTTTATAACTGTAGGGGGGCTGGACTTGTGACATCATTGATCGTCTTTCCCTATATCAGGGAACAGACGATCACTGACATTGCCACTGTGAAGAACAGGGAAGGTTTACACTCACCTCCCCCCGTTCTTCAGCTCCTGTGACCGATCGCGGGACACCGGCGGTGATCGGGTCCCCGAGTCGCGCGGCCGCGGGGCTTCAGACTGGGTAGCGGGTGCACATCTCTCTAGCTCTGGGCCTCTAATGCCGCGTACACACGACCGTTTTTCATGACGAGAAAAATGCAATTTTTTAAATTGGTCGTTAAAAACACAGAGATCCACGTCCTGCCAGGGAGAGGAAACCGATGGTGTGTCCCTTGTACATAGGGACACCGATTGGTCACCTCCCCCAGTCAGTCCCCTCCCCCTATAGTTAGAATCACTCCCTAGGGTACACATTTAACCCCTTGATCGCCCCAAAGTGTTAATCCCTTCACTGCCAGTCACATTTATACAGTAATTAGTGCATTTTTATAGCACTGTTCATTGTATAAATGTGAATGATCCCAAAATAGTGTCAAAAGTGTCCGATGTGTCCGCCGCAATATCACAGTCACGATAAAAATCACTGATCGCCACCATTACTAGTAAAAAAATAAAAAATAAATGCTATAAAACGATCCCCTATTTTGTAGATGCTATAACTTTTGCGCAAACCAATCAATAAACGCTTATTACGATTTTATTTTTACCAAAAACATGTAGAAGAATACGTATCGGCCTAAACTGAGGAAAATATATATTTTTGGGGGATATTTATTATAGCAAAGTAAAAAATATAGCTTTTTTTTCTTGAAAATTGTCGCTCTTTTTTTGTTTATAGCGCAAAAACCGCAGAGGTGATCAAATGCCACCAAAATAAAGCTCTATTTATAGGGAAAAAATTATAAAAAAATTGCATGACCGCGCAATTGTCATTCAAAGTGTAAGCGCTGAAAGCTGAAAAATGGCCTGGGCAGGAAGGGGGTGAAAGTGCCTGGTATTGAGGTGGTTAATGAAAACATAAAGGGAATTTTTATGACTTGAGCTTAGTGCGCACATCTACAGTAATTACTGCACAGCCGAACATACATATTAAATGCTTTAACTTGCTCCTTAACATTTCTTTAATTAGAATACAAAAGCTATTGAAAATAAATATTTTCCACTTAATTAGGTTTTCTGCTTAAGACCTTCTCCCCCTTGGAGCGCCCCTCCATGGGGGTCCTTGGTACTTCACATGTCCCAGCTTCTCTCTGTTCTGTATAGATGTCCCCTCCTGAGCTCTCACATTTACCTCTCTGTTGTTCTGTATTCCTGCAGGGTCCGGCTTCCATCTTCTCCCCAGGAGACGTGCAACATCTTCTCAAGGTAAGCATACATTTTATACATTTTATAACGCTTCACAGCACAGAGACCCGGCTGGAATACCAAGCTGTGATCTTTTCCAAAGAAGACACAGAACAACATAAATCATATTACATTAAACTCACATTCTTTTTAAAATAGATGTATAACCTAACCAGCTGCTAATTGGTTTGATGAAACACTGTACAATAAAATTAATTGCCTTTTTTTTATTGCAGTGAAATATTTGTTTTTACCATTTTGTTCTCCTTTTCTTGCATCTCAGTGCTGCTGCTGAAAGGGGTTCTGGTGGACCCACCTTCTCCCAGCAGCCAATCAGAGGAGCGGTTCTTTCTCTGGACATGCCAGGAGGGTATATCTGGGGCAGTCGTCTGTGAGAGTTGTGCTATGCTGGGCCCGAGTTCCAGGTGCGACATCCACCTTTAGGGTGCGCACATCCATGGGCCCCGCCATCGAGGCCCGCCTGGCCGATTTTGCGTACCAAGCGGAACTTCATTCTGATGCAAAGAGGGGCCCCAGCGGCTTTTTGGGTCCCAGATCCTAAGTGGGAGCTGAACGGTGGGGGATCGGCTTGGGAGAACCCAGAGGCAGAAGTTTTCTGCGAGGCCTGGACGAACCACCGGGGATCCGGTCACCACGCCACATGACAGTTATACGTCAGCTGTCAGTCGGTGACCTTGAAATTGGACTTACTGGGAGGATTCATTGGTTCTAGCCTTTGACAAATCTAAGGCGGTGTACACACGACCGAGGTTCTCGCTGGAAACCAGCGAGAACCTCGCTGGAAGCTGCATTCCACTGAGGACTTCGGCCGTGTGTACGCTCTCGGCGAGCATCCCGTCGGGAATCCCGTCGAGCAGAAATAGAGAGCACGCTCTCTATTTGCTCGACGGCCCGCCTGGATGAATGGCTGGTTGCCATTCCCGACGGGCGGGTCGCCGATTTCGACGGCCGGCAGAGAACCTCGACGGGCGGAATGATGTGTTCTGCCCGTCGAGGTTCTCTGCCGTGTGTACGCGGCTTAAGAAAAATTCACCAGGCCTGTGGCAGAGGCCCTGTTTTCCTCCCAGTGACTTTGTTTAAAAGTGGCCCTTCGGCTGCCGGGCTCAAGTAAATCGCCTGTCCGGGGCACTTTACCCACTCTGTTGAGAGTGGCGACGTTTGAACTTGACTGTGCTGAGAGCAGGTTTGCTCTCTCTTTGATATCCAAGGCCTGATACTACAGTTCTCTCCTTGCTCATCAAGCTTTTCTCTATCGTGTGTCATGTTGATGTTGGCCATGTTGGGCCTTGGAATAAAGCATTGAAAACTCAAGTTGACGTCTGGACACTTGGGGCCAGATTCAGGTACATCTGCGCATTATTGGACCGGCGTAGCGCACCGCCTTTGCGTTAGACTGGCGCAATGTAGCGGCGCAATCACCCTATTCTCGTCGCTTTTACTCAGAAATGTGCGCTTGCGCAACGTTATTTCAGAGGCGCAAGGCGGAGTAATACAGATTGGGAAGGACGTGAGCGTGTTACATTGAAATGAGCCGTGACCCCATGCAAATGAAGGGCCGGCCGGCTCGCGCATGCGCACTTGAAGCAGACCATGGTCAGCACCTCTGTGCGCATGCTCACAACTCGGGAACGGCGCAATCAGTGAAATTGGAAGTGGACTAGGGCAGATTAGTGAACTACGCAGACGGCATAAATAGACAGACACAAACGCACTTCCTTTGCAAAAGTACATCCCTTTGTATCCCTCCCTATACAGCAAGGTGCTTGTGTTCTGTTGTTTATTAGCGTTTGTTTGTGACGTGTCTTTGATATATTTGGGGACTGTTTTGCAGAGTGATTTTTGTCTTTTATGTGTTTTCTTTGTTGTTATTTTGTTTAAATTATATTTTTGCTGGGCATTTTTTTTTTTGGTTCTGTTTGGAAATGTGGGGGTGACATTCCTGCCGGAAAAAGGGGTGTCACCCTCATTTGTGGTGGAGAAGGGTTCCCCAGGACCAGGGAGAAGTGATCCCCAGGTCCGTGTGAATGGTGTATGAATGTACAGTGACATAATTGGAGCCTTGGCGTGGCGTTGCAGCTCACAAGTCCTGCATGGTGGGCTTGTGCCAATCCAATGTGATGAGGATGTGATGTGTCTGTGCTAGGGACCACAGTGGTGTGCATGCATGCATTCTCATTGTGCCATGATTGATGTGTGTGTTTAACGTGCAAAGATGCCTAATGTGAGCTGTCTCCTGGCTGCTCTTCCTTTAGAAGACGGGGTAGCCTTGGTTAGGGGGGTTCCGTATAGGAGTCATGAGATGGGGTCCCAGTGCATATGTAGAGTCACCTTGAAGGGAAAAGACAGGAGGATGTTAGTAGTGCATGTGCCCCTTGTGATGTGTGCATCATGGGGGGGCCAGTCATGCCTGCCACCCATGTCACTCACCAACCAGCCAGCTGTCCCCATACATGTTCTGTTCGAAATCTGTGGGGATGGGGCTCTAATTGTATATGTAGCTGTCATGGGTGTCATGGGTGGTGTCATGTGTTGGGCTGGTGATGTCCTCCTGCAGGGTTGTGGTTAATTCCATGATGGCATGAGGGGTGAATCTGAAGATGTGAGACACCTCAGAATCACTCATGCCATAGATGTCTATGCGTGTGTGATATATCCTCTCCCGTGAAGAGTGGAGAGTGAAGATTGAGGGGCTTGTATCAGCTAAGAATATTGTATTAGATTAGATTAAATTGAAAAGTTGATATAAGCCAAAAAAAAAAATTAGAAAAAAAAAATATCCCGTGCCCTCCTCAGTGCCCTCCTCCTTCTTTGCTCATCTAAAGTCAGTAGTATAGCTATGAGCATGGATGACACTGGCATGTTGGCATACAGTTTGTTGGGCAACACGTGTGACTGCTCAGCTCCTCACTAACAGTGTTGCTTTATCTGACATGTAGACGAATTTTGTAATTTTAGAGCAGCTTTTCTATGGTCTAATTTTAGACAGGACATTTAGCTGTTGCGCACACCGCGTAGCCTGCGCTGCACCAACGTTTTTTTGTGGATCCCCGTAACTCCCTCATTAGCATATTTGAATAGCAAATCAATGGTGTGCCTAGCGCAGTTTTGCGCGGACGGATGCGCCGGTCTAATGAAATTACACTGGACAAAAAAAAGTAGATTTCTTGCATATCTCGTTTTGGGGATGCCGTGCATCGAAACGCAGGCGCACAATTAGACTTACGCCGCGCATCTCCTGTTACGCCGGCGTAATCGCTCTCTGAATCTGGCCCTTGCTCTTTAACCACCTTCACTAATATTATCCCTAATGGTGATACCTCTGATGTGTTGGGGGTCCTTTGACATATAGTGGGACTTTTGATGTGATGGGAGGAACTCTGATGTATGGGGAGGCCTCTGATGTAATGGTGGGACCTCTGATGTGTTGGGGGTCCTTTGATGTATAGGGGACCTTTGATGTATGGGGGGCCTCAAATGTGAAGGGAGGCCTCTGATGTAATGGCGAGACCCCTGATGCAGTGGGGGTCCTTTGACATATAGTGGGACTTTTGATGTGATGGGAGGAACTCTGATGTATGGGGAGGCCTCTGATGTAATGGTGGGACCTCTGATGTGTTGGGGGTACTTTGATGTATAGGGGGCCTCTGATGTAAATGGGACCTCTGATGTAATGGTGGGACCTCTGATGTGGTGGGGTCCTTTGACGTATAGTGGGACCTTTGATGTGATGGGAGGACCTCTGATGTAATAGGGGGACATCTGATGTAGTGAGGGTCCTATGATGTATAGTGGGACCCTTGATGTGATGGGAGGATCTCTGATGTAAAGGGGACCTCTGATGTATAGTGGGACCTTTGATGTGATGGGAGGACCTCTGATGTATGGGGAGGCCTCTGATATAATGGTGGGACCTTTGATGTAGTGGGGGTCCTATAACGTATAGGGAGGCCTCTGATGTAATGGTGCGACCTCTGATGTGTTGGGGTCCTATGACGTATAGTGGCACCTTTGATGTCATGGGAGGACCTCTGATGTATGGGGGGGCCTCGATTGTGAGGGAAGGAATCTGATGTAATGGTGAGACCCCTGATGCAGTGGGGGTCCTTTGACGTATAGTGGGACCTTTGATGTGATGGGAGGACCTCTGATGTATGGAGGGGCCTCTGATGTAATGGCAGGACCTCTTATATGGTGGAGGTCCTTTGACGTATAGGGGGACCTCTGATCTAATGGTGGGACCTCTGATGGGGTGGGGTTCCTTTGACGTATCAGGGGACCTCTGATGTGATGGGAGGACCTCTGATATTAAGAAGGGCTTCTCATATTAAGTTAATTCAATCAAGGTGGTTGTGTGCACCTTCCCAAGTTCAGGTTTCCCATTGAGAAGTAATATTTACTTTTGTACATTGTAGAAAGGGGTGCCCTGAGATTTTGCATACTTTTAAAGGGTCCCCCGAGATTTTGCATACTTTTAAAGGGTGCCCCGACTGAAAAAGGGTTTAAAAACACTGCTATATAACAGAGTAAATCTTCAAGTTTCGAGTTCAGTTCCATGTTAACACTTATATGATATTTTAGTGATCGGGTTTAGAAGGCCATTTTATATCCTAGTACATAAATGGTCAGCTAATTTTCTGCTTGAGTTTTAATACGTGTTTATTCGGGGGTGCTTAAAATAGGATGAATAGTCATAAGTATATTTGTATCACGTACTCTGTTCTTATCTGTATTTGCCAGCAGATCCTAACCAGCTGACTACGCTAGATGTAACGGCGTAGAAAACGGCAATTACACACCGCAGCTTAGATCTGACTCCAAGTTGTAATGTCTGCCATGTCTATCTGTAGTGAATGACACAGATAACTGAGCCATAGTCATCAAATGATTGCTTATCCTCCAACCAGCCAAGACTTTTAAATGAGTTTCGCTTTGTTTCATCTTTAGTTAGGGGAAACTCAGTAAACTCCAACTACTGGGGAACTACAAGTATAAGCATGTCTCTGGTGGCCCGTCCATTGTATGTGTGGGCGTCGTCCCCCTATTCATGCCACCGCCCTCCCTATCCATGCGCCCTGCCCCTTTCAGAACACTATGGTGGGGGTGGGCGGAGGGTTGTTTTTTATTGTACCTGATTAGAGTCAGAGGCTTTAATAGGCTTCAAAATAGTGTGGGCAAAGTATGCAGTGCATTGCATCTGGAGCCCACCCAGGCGTGTTGCAACAGCAAATGAATGTTCACTGTTGCAACACTAATCCTCTTCCTGGCCAATCAGGAAGCGAGTCTTATACGTGTCGTCCAATTGGCTGAAAGGATAGGCGATCCTATTGGATGCTTAGGTGGTGGGGATTAGACGCACGGCGGAAGCAAGGAGGAGAAGACACAGCCTGATGTCCGCTGATGCCCCGACCCCCTAGCGCTGCCAATGTCCCCACCGCTGCCTGAGGTTCCCACCAATGCCGTATGTCCTTACTGCTCCCCGATGTGCCTGCCACTGCCCAATCCCTGCTGCCTGATATGCCCACCACCTAGATGGGGTAAGTGCTGGCAGACAGAGGGGGGGGGTGGTTTGTGGTGCCGCGGGGGGGTGGTTGTTTGCCGCCCTACCAAACAAAAAAACACCAGCTGCCACTGCTTACTGGGGCAAATTGGATCATGCTTTATTGGGATTCATCTGGAACAACAGTGGGTATAGGATTGTGTATATGATGGTTTTCTATTTGTTTCGTTTTTTCTATGTGCTGAAGTAGATGGGCCTGTGTTTTTTACCAACCTGACTAACTATGGAACTCTTATTCCTGAAGGATGCTTGCAAAGACTGTCCACAAGGCCCCCCAGGGCTCCCAGGAATACCAGGATTTAAAGGGGATAAAGGACTCCGTGGACCACCGGGAAGAGACGGCACTGATGGCAAAAAGGTATAGTACAATTCTATATGGGTTACTTAAAGGGGTTTTAGCTGCTGCACCTAAATCTCTGGATAATTGAAATATAAACTTTACAATGCAAGAGGGATGCAGTTTTTCACGGCGTCACTCTGGTTTCCATCTTTCTTGCATGTTAGTGGTCAGAGAGTTTCACATCTTTTATAATTCCCAAGAGTTTAGCTGCAGAAACCCTTCATTGATCATTTAGTTGTATCTTTATTATGAAGTGTTAGTACTGGCACTATTGCATTGCTGTAAAAAGCCATGGAATGGGCTGTAATTGAAATTTAATTATACAGTACAAAAACATATTTGGGGGGCACACCCTAAAATGTGTTTAAATTCAAGATGGTGCTGCTATAAGACCAAAAGACAGCAATTAATTATACAGAGCACTGCTTTTTCACCAACATTGTAGAAGACTGACCTGGATTTTCGGGGCTACTATTACTGCTGCCGTTCTGCCCATACTCTGACAGGCCTCACCCCCAATGTATTTTTTCTGCTCCCCATGTCCAAACAGATTTGTGATCCTTCCATTCCCTATTGCCCAAAAACAGTCATGTCCCCTATACCCCTCCCCAATCCAGCTTTGGGGCAGTGCCAGTAGATCTTCTCCTCTGCCATACCTGCTGACTCCATACACTCAAATCACAAAACAAACTGAATTCGGGACTTAATGAACCCTAGGGTCGATGCTGTATGTAATTCTGCAGCACTGATTTATCTATCTGAACAGCAAAGGCGCTTGCTCCTACGATATGCAAATCAGCAACTCCAGCGCTGTAGGAGGTGATTTCACTACCACGGTTAAAAACAAAATGGTGCATGTATGCCCATCGTTAGAAGTTGGTGGATGAAGGGCAGTATTCTAATGGTGGGCATACCCACCGATTTAATCAATTTTTTTTGTTCAGCCCACAATTATGCAATTCTTTGAATTGTACAAGTGGACTCTAAGGCCTCGTACACACGATCGGACATATCCGATGAAAACGGTCCGCGGACCATTTCCATCGGATATGTCCGATCTGGAGTTTGATCCGATGGCGTGTACACACCATCGGATCAAATTCCCCGCCGGCGGACGGCGCGGTGACGTGTCGGTGACGCGGCGGTGACGTTGACGCCGCCACGTCACCGCCACGTCACCGCACCAGGAAGTAAAACACTTCCGCGCATGCGCCGAATCCATTCGGCGGCGGCGCGGCGGCGGTGCGGGACGACATGTCTGCTGGTAAGTGTACTAACCAGCAGACATGTCGGGCGGACAGATTCCCACCCGATAGATTTCAAAGCATGCTTTGAAATCTGTCGGGTGGACAAATCTGTCCGCTAGCCCATACACACGAGCGGAGATGTCTGCTGAAACGGTCCATCGGACCGTTTTCAGCGGACATATCCCCTCGTGTGTACGAGGCCTAAACCCTTTTGCTTTGGACCACAAGTCTGAGTTCAACGGTATATTTTGTAGCATCTCTTTACATCTCCATTCCACTTAAAGTATCCTCAGTGCCCAAAGCCTCCACCTCTCCTCCATTCTTCCTAAAGTAACCAAAACATTTTTTTTTAAATTGAATAAAAGGTTTGATGCAATAGAAGACTGTTGCTTATCCTCCTGGCCAACCCTGGGATCTTCACTCTATATAAGAGCTGCTGGTGCCTGAAGAATATTCACACCCAACATATTTCCATGGGTGATGGATGGCTGCCTGGTCAGCCTCTGGGTAATGTGGATCCTCCTCCCAGCTCTTTTTATCTGTTGGTCACTACAATAGAGACATATGGGCTGGCAGACTAAAGCATAAGGAGCTTAGAGGGGCTTAGCCCCCTATGTTTTTCTAATTTCAGCTTGGTCTCCCTCCTGCCAGCTCCAGTATCTTCCTATTGGATAATCAGATGACCCGAGCACTGGGGGGGGGGGGGGGGGGGGGGGGGGACTACATACTGTGGTTCCATCTCCCAGCTCCTTTTATCTGCTGGTCGCTACAATAGAGACATAGAGGCTGGTGGACTAAAGTAAAAGGAGTGTTGAATGACTCAGACCCCTACTTTTTTACAAAAAAAAGTTCAGCTTGGCTTCCTTCCTACCACCTCCTGAGTCTCCCAGTTAAATAACAAGGTGACCTGAGCATTGAGGGACCCTATGTTTTTTAAAAACAAAGTTTTGCTTGGTATTTCCCCTGCTAGCTCCGGTATCTCCCTATTGAAAAATCAATTGACCTGAGTATTGGCGGAACTGCGTACTGTGGTTCCATCTCCCAGCTCCTTTTATCTGCTGGTCACTGCAATAGAGACATAGAGGCTGGTGGACTAAAGCCTAAAGAGCATTGAAGGACTTGGGCCCCTACATTATCCTAAAAAAGTTCAGCTTGTCCCCCACCACCAACACCTTCCCTGTCTCTCTTTTCGCTAATCAGGTAATCTGAGCACTGGCAGACTCGGGCCCCTACATTTTCCTAAAAAAGAATCAGCTTGCCCCTGAAAGGAAATAGTAGGTATTCTGGACTACCACCCTTCTTGTAGGTGCACCAACAGGGCCCTTCAGACATCTGGAGGCACCGAATGAGATACAAGAGGCAGGTTGTGCATTCATAGGGTGACTGATTTATTGTAGCTCGTGTCTAAGCTTTTATTCAGTTATAAAACAAAGAAAGGCATGATTATAAGAAGGCACACGTGTCCTTCTGCTTACACAAGCTTATTCTATGGAAAGTTATATACTGTGCAAAGTATACAAAATGGGGAAGAAAAGAAAACAATTCAAGGAATCGGCTGACAACAGCCAAGCAGACTTCCTGCCTACGTGCCCATAGTGTTATCATTTGACAAGATACTGTAAAACAATATATATTACATTTACTTAAATTATATTTACCTTAAAGACGCAATTTGTATATTCGATTAAAAGACACAGGGGGACTTTTTGCATGATTTTTTCAGCCCCCAACTCCAACAACCATACCTCCCAACCGTCCCGGATGTCGCGGGACTGTCCCAATCCGCGCCCCCCGCTTAACAACTCCGATCCACCGCGCCCCCCCACGCAACAACTTCGATGCGATCGCCCCCCGCTCAACAACTTAGTCGATCTGATCAGCGGCACCCCCCCAGCTCAACAAAAATGTCCTTTAGGGAGTCTTGAGTCTCCCTACTTGATAATCCGATAACCTGAGCATTGGAAGACTACGGTCCCTACGTTTCCTAAAAACGTTTAGCTCAGTCTCCATTCTACTACCCCCCATATCTGCCTATTTTATAATAAGGTCACTTGAGCATTGGGGGATTTAACACATTATGTTTTCCAAAAAAGGTCAGCTTTTTCTCCTACCATGTCCCGAGTCTCTATATTGGTTCATGAGCTGAGTGATCTAAAGAATGAATTGGGATGAATCTGGGAATTGCGAAGACGAAAGGGGAAAGGACAAGTATGACTCCCCATGAGGTTTTTGCTGTTTCTGAATTTGATCCTTTGATAAAATGCTGACTCTTTATTTATTAACTCTGGATTTATTTGTTTGCAGGGTGAACCTGGTATTGTGGGCCCTCCGGGTCCAACTGGCCTAGATGGTATGAAGGTGAGCCCAATTATTAAAAATTGAATAAAAAGTTGAAAGCCTAATTTTCAGACCTTTGAAGGATCAACCTCAACAATTAACATGTAGAATATTAATGTATGTGTAATGTTTAATAAAATATGCTCTATGTATGTCTATGCTTTATATTTTTAACCCAGTCTGCTACTATTTTATAAGGTATACTATGCTATCTGCTCTAGTTAATAGGGCTTAATATACCTGTGGGAACACCATACAGTAGAGTCTGAGGCCTTGTACACACAGGCCCAAATCTCGTCAGGAAAAAAGTTTTTTCCAGACAAGATTTTCGGCAAGGATCTCTTGCCGCCCGAGTGTACACACAGACCTTTCAAAAGAACCGTGGTTCTTTTGAAATGCAAGCAGGCAGTGACATCATCGCGTACGACGAGCATGCACTTGTCACATTCAATGCCGTCGTCGCTATCTTGCTTCACCCTACCTATGCCGTGGAAGCTACCACGCATACGTCTAAGTCATTTCGAACATGCGCGGGTTTCCACGGCGACAGGCAAGTATACACACTCTCTGGTTTCTCGTCGGGAAACAGGCCGACGAGAATCCCAGCGAGAAGATAGAGAGCAGGATCTCTATTTTTCTCGTTGAGATTCTGGCCAGATTTCCCGATGAGAAACCTGAAAGCCTCGTACACACGCTCGGTTTTCTTGGCAGGAAAGCTCTGCCAGCTGTTTTCTTGCTAGTTCTTGCGGAGAAAACCGAGCGTGTGTACGAGGCTTGAGAGTAAGCCAGATGACATTCATTTTAGTGAGAGATTGGTCTCTTTGTTAAGAGTGCGCTAAATGGCAAGCTCCCAGCACAAAGAATATACGCAAACATGTGGACACATGGATAAATACCCATTTCTGTGAGGCCAAATGTATGGATACTGACGGCAGGAAGGGGTTAAACATAAAGCTTAATTGGGCTTTGTTTACACTTGAGCGATTAGGAATTAGGATATGGAACCGTAGCAAAATGAGTGACACGCGGTTGGGCGCCATTTATCTTAAATGGCATCCCGAACGTGTCTGTAAAATTGCACCTGGCTCAGCACCAAAATTTAGTCCCTGAGCTTCTTTTGGGTGACAAACTGACATAGGGCCAAATGCACGACAGGGGGAATGCTGTAAGAATCGACCCAAACAAAGTCACTAGTGGAACTGTGAGATCCCGCTATGTGCAGTGTGAATGGGGCCTAACAAAAATATAAACTATAAGCAAAGATGACCTGGGGGTCCTAGTAGATGATAGGCTCAGTAAAGATGCTGCAAGCAAAGCAAACAGAATATTGGCATTAAAAAGGGGATTAACTCCAGAGGTAAAATGATAATTGTCCCGCTATACAAGACTCTGGTCCGGCCGCACCTGGAGTATGCTGTCCAGTTCTGGGCACCAGTCCTCAGGAAGGATGTGCTGGAACTGGAGAGAGTCCAGAGAAGGGCAAGAAAACTAATGAAGGGTCTGGAGGATATTAGTTATGAGGGAAGGTTACGAGCACCAAACTTATTCTCTCTGGAGAAGAGACGCTTGAGAGGGGATATGATTTCAATTTACAAATATCGTACTGGTGACTCCACAATAGGGATACCATTTTTCTGTGAAAGGGAATTTAATAAGACACGCGTCCATTCTCTAAAACTAGAAGACAAGAGGTTTAACTTAAAACTGGGTAGAGGGTTCTTTATGGTAAGAGAGGCCAGGATGTGAAATTCCCTTCCATAGGTGGTGGTCTCAAAGGGGAGCATCGATGGTTTTTAAGAAACTATTAGATAAGCACCTGAATGACCACAACATACAGGGATATACAATCTAATACTGACATATAATCACATAGGTTGGACTTGATGGACTTTTTTCAACCTCACCTACTATTTAATATTACATGATTAAAATGTAAAAAAGTGACCTTGGGCTTTAAGGATGATGTTGTGTGGTGTTGAACCTGTTATCATTTATATTTTAGGGGAGCAGAGGAGATCGAGGGCCAGATGGAGAAGCTGGACCAAAAGGTGAACAGGTAAAATACCAAAGATATTATACATACTGTATGTACAGATAACACCATCTTTAAGCTCTGTAGATGGCAAATCCTTCAACAAAGTCCACATTTTTGAGACATCGATGTGTCTTTTTTGTTTTCAGGGGTAAATTCAAACTCGAACATGCTTTTTTTAAATTAGTAGCACAGCGTTTTAAATAGCAGGTCTCGCTGCAATATTCACCTCCTGTCTGGTGATGTCAACCACACCCTCACAATGTCCAGTTACATTCAACACGCTTTCTAAGGTGATACGAAACAAGCCTCCTGGCTTAATGGTTAAGGTTAAGTGTGAAGGATCACATTTTAGCGATGGGGTTAGGGTCGCCTTTTAGCGTTAAAGTCCCCCCCCCCCCGCGCGAAGCTGAACGAATCTGCAAGTATGCAAATAGAAACTCAAAATGTGTTTCCTGGGGAAGGTCATTAAACTTGACCAGTTGCGTCAGCTTGACAGACAGCCTGCATAGCGCTCCAAGCTGGACAGCCCCAAGGCATCACCCCTGGACAGGCCGTCTGAGAGACTGGGTCCCCTCTGACCCCCCGGCACCCCTTTTGGGATCAATCTGTGCCGAGGGAGAGGTAGCTGCTGATTTTTAAGAAACCAGTACTTACCAGTTGATGAAGTCCGTCACTGTCTTCCCAACAGCCGATCTCTAGTGCCGCCATCTTGTATTTGGGAGCCGGCTGTGACTTTCTGTTTTCTCAGACCAAAAGCTCACATCAGACTTTTCTTGTCGGCATACGTCTGTTTTCTGGTTGCTGAATGTATATAAGTGACAGATGAAATATATTGGATAAAATATACTAAAGGTCTGTATTTTTTGTCTTATTCCAGGGTGATCCTGGAATGCCAGGTTTCATCGGATCTCCGGGCAATCCAGGACCGTCTGTAAGTACTCGGTTTTTTGCCTTGCTTTTAAAGACAAAGGTTATTATTTATAATGTAAAGTGATACCACCGCTCCTAGTGGGCAGATTTGAAAGTTAATTTGGAAGGGAAAAGTTACAAAGTAAAAGTAAATATTGAAAATTAAGGAAATTGATATATGCGTGGAGGTCAGCCTTAGTAAGTGTGTCAATATCTAGCTCATTTGCCAAAAAGAGAGGCATTTTAGCTGCAATCCTGGAAAGTTTGCATGTAAGACCTTCAAAAACATACATTGCCTTGAAAAAGTATTCATACCCCTTGACATTTTCCACATTTTGTCATGTTACAACCAAAAAACTTAAATGTATTTTATTGGGATTTTATTTGATAGACCAACACAAAAACAGCACATAATTGTGTAGTGGAAGGAAAATAATAAATGCTTTTCAAATGTTTTTACAAATAAATATGTGAAAAGTGTGGGGCGTACATTTGTATGGGGCCCCCCGGAGTCAATACTTTATAGAACCCCCTTTCTCTGCAATTACAGCTGCAAGTCTTTTTGGGGATGTCTCTATCAGATTTGCACATCTTTGTAAAATATCTCAAGCTCTGTCAGATTGGATGGAGAGCGTCTGTGATCAGCAATTTTCAAGTATTGCCACAGATTCTCAATGTGATTTAGGTCTGGACTTTGACTGAACCATTCTAACACATGAATATGCTTTGATTTAAACCATTCCATTGTGGCTCTGGCTGTATGTTTAGGATCAAGTCTCTTGCAGACTCTAATGCCGTGTACATGCAAACAAATCTTCCATTGGAAAAAAATCAGCTGGTTTTTCCAATGGAATTCCACTCAAGCTTGGCTTGCATACACACGGTCACACCGAATTCCAAACGCCAAGAACGCGGTGATGTACAACACTACGACGAGCCGAGAAAAAATAAAGCTCAATGCTTCCGAGTATGCGTTGACTTGATTCTGAGCATGCACGATTTTTAGTGCATCAGAATTGCATACAGACGGACGGATTTTCCGATTGCATTTTTTTCATCTGAAAAATTGAGAACTTGCTCGCTAACTAAATTCCGACGGAAAAAGTTGTGTATACAGGGCATAACAGATTGTCCTGTATTTGGCTCCATTTATCTTCCCATCAACTCTGACCAGCTTCCCTGTCCCTGCGGAAGAACAGCATCCCCACAACATGATGCTGCCACCACCATGTTTCACGGTGGGGATGGTGTGTTCAGGGTGATGTGCAGTGATAGTTTTCTGCCACACATAGGCCCAGATTCACAGAGAGTGGGCGCACATTTATGCCAGCATAGCGCACACACAGTACGCTACGTCGGCGCAGTACGGAGAGGCATGCACTGTATTCAGAAAGCCATTGCTCACCAAGATGTGCCAGCGTAGCGTATTTTTGAAGGCGCAGGCCAGCGTAAGTGGAAGTGGGCGTGACCCCATGCAAATGAGGCGTGACCCCATGCAAATGATGGGCTGAGCGCCAGACAAGTACATATAAAGAACTGCGCATGCGCCGTGACGTGAACGCATCTTCCTGCGCATGCTCACAACCACATCGGAACAACTGCCTAAGATACACCGGATCACTGTGTACGCCGTTAACGTAACCTACTCCCAGCCAGACACACGTCCTACGTAAAATACGTCGGCTTGTGTGTCCCTGGTGCAGACCTGAGCATGTCTGTTGCCGAGTTACACCTCCTTTATGGGGAATAACTTTACGTCGGACGTACAACTTACGTGCGTAGCCTGCATCGGGCGCACGTATCTTTGTGAATCGCCGTATTTATCTAATTTGCATGTTTGAATGGCTAATCAATGGGTACGGCACCATGCACCCAGTCTAAATGTACGCCCACCCTACGCCGGCGTAAGCAAGTTACGTCGGCGGGGTGTAGCCTGGTTTTAGGCGTATCTCTGTTTGTGGGTCTGGCACACAAATACGATGGCACACATTTGCACTTACATCGGCGTAACTTGTTATACGTCGGCGTAAGTGTTCTGTGAATCTTGGCCATAGTGTTTTGCTTTTAGGCCAAAAAGTACAATTTTTGTCCCATCTGACCAGAGCACCTTCTTCCATGTTTTCTGTGTCCCCCAGATGGTTTCTTGCAAACTGCAAATGGGACTTCCTATGGCTTTCTTCAACAATGGCTTTCTTCTCGCCACTCTTCCATAAAGGGCAGTTACCATGGGCCTCTTGGCTGCTTCTCTGATAAATGCTCTCCTTACTGTCAGTTTAGGTGGACGGCCATGTCTTGGTAGGTTTGCAGTTGTGCCATACTTTTTCCATTTTCGTATGATGGGTTGAACAGAGCTCTGTGAGATCTTCAAAGCTTTGGATATTTTTTTTTTTATAACATAACCCTGCTTTATACTTCTCCACAACTTTATCCCTGACCTGTCTAATGTGTTCCTTGGCCTTCAGGATGCAGTTTGTTCACAAAGATTCTCTAAGGCCGCGTACACACGCTCAAACTTATCCGACGGACCGTTTTCACCGGATATGTCTGCTGGGCTGTTTTGGTCTGATGGTTGTACACGCCATCAAACCAAAATCCCCGCCGGCAGACAGCGCGGTGACGTGGCGGTGACGTTGATGCCGCCACGTCACCCAACCAGGAAGTAAAATACTTCCACGCATGCGTCAAATCCATTCGACGCATGTGCGGGCAGATATGTCCACTGGTTAGTGTACTAACCAGCTGACATGTCGGATGGACGGGTTTCCAGCAGACAGATTTTAAAGCATGCTTTAAAACTTGTCTGCTGGAAAAACCTGTCGGCTCGCCGGACCGGTTTCAGCGGATAAATTCGATCGTGTGTACACGGCCTAACAAACCTCTGAGGGCTTCACAGAACAGCAGTATTTATACTGAGATTAAATTACACACAGGTGGACTCTATTTACTAATTAGGTGACTTCTGAAGGAAATTGGTTCCATTCGATTTTAGTTAGGGGTAATGGAGTAAAGGGGGCTGAATACAAATGTCCCCCACACTTTTCACATATTTATTTGTAAAAAAAAATAAAAACCATTTATCATTCTAGCAGGTGAACATGATACTATATAAAGAACCTCACATTAGCATAAAACCTAATATTATTATTTAATCATTAGTAATAGGCCACGTACACACGATCGGTTCAAACCGATGAGACTGGTCCGACGGACCGTTTTCATCGGTTCACCGCTGAAGTGGCCTGATGGTCTGATGTGCGTACACACCATCAGTTCAAAATCCCATCATGTCAGAACGCGGTGACGTAGAACACAACGACATGCTGAAAAAACGAAGTTCAATGCTTCCAAGCATGCGTCGACTTGATTGTGAGCATGCACAGGTTTTTAAACCGATGCTTTAGCGTACTAACCATCGGTTTGGTCCGAGGGTCAGGCGTCCATCAGTCTGATTTTAAAGCAAGTTTTAAAACTTTGGTCCGACGGACGACAGACCGATGGGCCGTACACACGGTCGGTTTGGACCGATGAAACTGGACTTCAGTCCATTCTCATCGGTTTGAACCGATCGTGTGTACGCGGCCATAGTATTTTTTTTTTCTTAACCTCTTATCAACATACAAACATACAGCAGCAAGAAAGGTTCTCTTTATTGCCCAACCACCACACATATGCGTCCAATGGTGGCATGATGTTGTGTGCTGAGAGCACGATTGTTGCATGTTTCCAGCACACTGACTGAACTGTCACCAACAGTTCTCAGGCAAGACTTTTAAACATAGGCGTGCCTACAGGGTGTGCCAGGTGTGCCCAGGGACACCCTTATCACCCTGTGCAGCATTGATTCTCCTACTGCCCCGGCTCCCATCTTTCCCCCAACAGCGCTGCCAGCTTCCCTCCTCTGCTATTGGCAGTTGCTGCTGGGATGTTTTAGGAGTGGGGGAGGGGCCAGTAAATAGGTAATTTACCGGCCCCTTCCCCTGAATGAACACCGCGAGCGATCGATAGTGTGTGTGTTTGGGCTTTGGAGTGCACACCCTAATGCCATGGGCTGCGCACACCGATGCTTTTAAATGAAAGCCAGTGAAATGGACTTCTGATCATGTGACCACTGTAAGAGGCAATCACAGCAGTCACATAATACAGAATCCACGCCACCTCCTGGGCATTAAAGCCCACTTAAAAGAGCCCATGGAGGCGGTGATAAAAGGGTTGTAAAGGTAAAAAAAATTCTTTTAAATAACAAACATACCAAACTTACCTCCACTGTGCAGTTAGTTTTGCAGAGTGGCCCCGATCCTTGTCTTCTGGGGTCCTTCGGTGGCTGTTTCGGCTCCTCCCCGCAAGAGCTACCCACCCTCTGGGAAGCGCTCTCCCAAGGGGGTTACCTTGCGGGCGCGCTCCCGTGTGATACACTCGGCCTCGTCCCTGGCGCGCCACGTCATTGATTTAATTGACAGCAGTGGGAGCCAATGGCTGCGCTGCTATCAATCATCCAATGAAGAGCTGGGGAAAGCAATGGGGGATCGCGCCCATGGAGAATCGGGACTCAGGTAGGTGAAACGGGGGCTCGGCGGGGGGCGGAGACAGCAAGGTGTCTTTGCATAGGATGCATTAAGGTGAAAAACACAAAGGGCCAGATTCTCATAGAATTTCGCTTGCGTATCGTAAGCCATTTACACTACGCCGCCGCATCGTACTAGAGCAAGTGCCGTATTCTCTAACCATTTGCTCCGTAGTTTGCGTTGGCGTAGCGAAAATGGCCCAGCGTAAGCCTGCGTAATTCAAATGAGGCGGCTTGTATTTAAATGAAGCGCGCCCCCGCGTCGAACGAACTGCGCATGCGCCGGGAAAAAGCCCAGTGCGCATGCTCCAGCTCACGTCGGAAAGCGTCGTTGAAACCGACGTCAAAACGACGTGAGCGTCACTACGCAATGCCCTATTCGTGAACGAGTTATTAAAACGACGTAAGCGACGGAAAAAGCCGTCGCTGACCCGACGCCATACTTAACATGGCATCCGACGGCACCCGACGGCATCCGACGGTACTTCGTAAGGTTACTCCACATAGAAGCTGGGGTAACCTTACGCAGACGAAAACGACGTAAGGGGCGGCGTAAAAGCGATCGGGAATCGGTGTACTAGCCTCATTTGCATATGCAAATGAGAAAACAACGTAAAGGCCACCTAGTGGCCGGAGTTGTCATTACAACTACGATCCGCAAGTGTAATGGTATTACACTTGTCGGATGTTGAAGCGTATCTGCTAAGCATCACGCGCATAGATACGAGGCAAAAAAAACGGCGATACGACGGGGTATCTGAGATACTCCGTCGTATCGCCGCTGAGAATCTGGCCCAAAGCTTTACAACGCCTTTAAGGGATTAGGAGGCAGACCATGGGGACATGTGCATGTATTGCAGAGATACTCTGCATATTCTATTTTTTGCCCTGTCATACACTTTAAATAGATGATGAAACAGACACGTTCCAGCAAGACACTCTACAATAACTTGTGCTTCATCTTGGAGTATCCTCATCCAGTTAGCTAAGCAAAATTCTACAAGTCCTACGCATTCTGTAAATTTGTTCCTATATGTTTTCTCAAGTCACTTGCCAAAATTGTGTATGTGAGCTCCGCCAATGGTAATGACTCTTTCACAATACATTGAAATGTTTTCTTCTTTAAAAAATAAATAAAAGTTGTATCCATTTGATTGCAATAACTATATGTTTTTTTTTTTTTTTTTAACATTAGCAGACTTATAATTTAAATTCCTTTATTGTTTCACTGATTTTTTTAGGGAGCTGATGGCCTTCCTGGACCCATTGGACCTCCTGGCCCCTCTGGAGAGACTGTAAGCATAATCATATATACACAAAGTACCACCTCCCCTTTATGGTTTAGAGATGAGGTGTGGTGGTGGTGGGGGGTTCTGTAATCCATCAAGTGAAATCTGATGCCGCGTACACACGACCGTTTTAGGTTCTAAAAAACTACGGCCCAGATTCACGTAGGGCGGCGTAACTTTAAACGGGCGTAGCGTATCGTATTTACGCTAAGCCGCCGCAAGTTAGTGAGGCAAGTGACGTATTCACAAAGCACTTGCGTCCTAAGTTACAGCGACGTAGCGTAAATGGGCCGGCATAAGCCCGCCTAATTCAAATGTGGAAGAGGTGGGCATGTTTTATGGAAACTTTATCGTGACCCCACGTAATTGGCGCTTTTATCGAACGGCGCATGCGCCGTCCATGGACGTATCCCAGTGCGCATGCTCCAAATTACGCCACAACTACTCATTGGTTTTGACGTGAACGTAACTAAGCCCTATTCGCAAACGTTTTACGCGAACGACGTAAACAACGAAAAATTTGACGCTGTTCCGACGTCCATACTTAACATTGCGTACGCTTCATATAGCAGGGGTAACTTTACGCCGGACATATGCTTACGCAAACGACATTAAAAAAATGCGGCGGGGGGCAAGTACGTTCGTGAATCGGCATATCTAGCTCCTTTGCATATTCAACGCGTAAATCGACGGAAGCGCCACCTAGCGGCCAGCGTAAATATGCAACTAAGATACGACGGCGTAAGAGACTTACCACGGTCAGATCTTAGCAAAATTCTGGCGTATCTTGCTTTCTGAATACAGAAAAAAGATATGCCGGCACATCCTAGAAGTTACGCGGCGTATCTCGAGATACGCCAACGTAACTTTTTTGAGAATCTGGCCCTACGTTTTTAAGGGTCTAGAAAAAACGTTTTTTTCAACCTGATCATTAAAACGGCCTTGCCTACACACGATCGTGAAAAATAAAATGCTCTAGCAAAGCGCGGTGACGTACAACACGTACAATGGCACTATAAAGGGGAAGTTCCATGCGGATGACGCCTCCCTTGGGGCTGATTTAGCTGATTTTGTGTTAGTAAAAGACGATTCGCGCTTTTCTGTCTGTTAGGCCTCGTGCACGTGAGGCAATCCATTTGTTCAAATCGGTCGGACC
This sequence comes from Rana kukunoris, assembly GCA_029574335.1. Lineage (NCBI taxonomy): Eukaryota > Metazoa > Chordata > Amphibia > Anura > Ranidae > Rana > Rana kukunoris. The sequence continues at coordinate 469,364,044 of CM056053.1, read as the reverse complement.
GACCGATTTGAACAAATCTGTCTGCTTGGATTTTGGTTTTCTCGTGTGTACACACGAGCAAACCAAAATCCCCGCCAGCAGACAGCGCGCTGACGTGTCGGTGGCGGTGACGTTGACGCCGCCACGTCACCGCACCAGGAAGTAAAACACTTCCGCGCATGCGTCGAAACCATTCGGCGCGTGTGCGAGAAGACATGTCTGCTGGTTAGCGTACTAACCAGCAGACATGTCGGGCGGACAGGTTCGCAGCCGACAGATTGGTAAGCATGCTTTCCAATCTGTCGGGTGGCCAAATCCGTCGGCTCGCCCGTACACACGATCGAACCTGTCTGCTGAAACGGTCTAGCAGACCGTTTCCAGCAGACAGATTTGATCGTGTGTACGAGGCCTTACAGCGTGATGAATGTGCTTACTCCATTACGAATGCTACTTTTACCAGAACGAGCGCTCCCGTCTCATAACTTGCTTCTGGGCATGCACGGTTTTTTCAGAACTTTTTTAGAACCTGAAAAACGGTCGTGTGTATGCGTAGTCTTGGATGACAACAGTGTTTGGGACTTCAGGGCAGCAGAGGCAGTGTTGTCATCAGGGCTAGGCTGAGGGGAAGTGGGAGAGGTGGCGGCCTTGGTCACTTTAGCAGGACACGGGGGTGGGGCAAAAATTAAACTTTTGCTCAGTAATCATTAGCTTGCTTTTGGTCTGTGACCCCAGCAAGGAGATTAATGCCCACTTTCTGCCCAATGACACCAGAATAATTTTTACGGGACCCACAAACCAACATACGCCTAAAAACTGGCCACCCTATGCCGACGTAGCTCACATACCCCAGCGTAGCGTGGGCGTACTTTTCGTCTGGACGCATGTTGCTGCTCCCAAAAATACGGCGATTCACGAACGTACGTGCGCCCGATGCATGCAGTGCGAGGTGCGCGTAAATTGTAAGTCCAGTGTAAAGTTATTCCCCATAGATGAGGCGCAACCCGGCAATAGACATGCAAAGTCTGCACCAGAGAACACAGGCCGGTGTATTGGGCGTACGTTACTTTAACGGCGTACGTGGTGATCCGGCGTAGCTTAGGCAGTTGTGCCGGCGTGGTTGACGTGGTGATCCGGCGTAGCTTAGGCAGTTGTGCCGACGTGGTTGTGAGTATGCGCATAAGGGTGCAGTTTCATGCGCCCACGTCTCGGCTACGTCACGGCGCATGCGCAGTTCATGATACGCCGGGCGTAAAACACTGCACCATGCTCGGACTATCATTTACATGGGGTCACGCCCACTTCCACCTACACCGGTCAGCGCCTTCCAAAAATACGCCACGTCGACGCAGCACTGGGAGCAATAGCTTGCTAAATACAGTGCATGTCTCTCCTCGCTGCGATGGCGTGGCGTACGGCGTTTGCGCTACGGCGGCGTAATGTGCGCCCAACTCTCTGTGAATTCGGGCCAAAGAGACTATCACAAATTAAAAAAATAGCAAAATCAATCATTTTAAAGGTTTATTTGCAGTGTTTTCCTTTTTTCACTCACATGCAATGTGATGTGTGATGCAATGAGAAATTGAACTACTTCAACAAAAGTCAACTCCCTAACATAGCCGATTGAAGGGGTGTTGCCTCGAAAAAAGATTTATCAAGTAGGGGTAGGGGTAGGTACCATCTTCCTATAAATATACAGTAAGGAAGAGGGGAAGTGTTGTCAAGGGCTACTCCAATGCTTAGCCCTATGATGCCAAGGGTGTTTGAGGACTACCTCGGTACCCAGAAAATGTACAAAGTACTTAAAAAGTTATATAAACATTTATTGAAAAAATTACATACAGTAAGAGACATTATCAACAACAAACAAATGATGACGTTGTAGATTCCATGTATTTAGAAAATAGAGAGCCCACTGGTATGTGGGGACACAGAGATGCAGGTTCAGATGTAGTCCTATAGGTTCTCTATTTCCTAAATGAAAATGCATTGAATCTACAACTTCATTATTGCTTTGTTGTTGATAATGTCTCTTGTAATGTATTTTTTTTTAAATAAATGTGTATATAACTTTTTAAGTACCGTATATATATACTCAAGTATAAGCCGAGTTTTTCAGCACATTTTTTTGTGCTGAAAATGCCCCCCCCCCCACCCCTCGTCTTAAGCCGCGTACACACGGCAGAGAAACTCGACGGGCAGAACACATCGTTCCGCCCGTCGAGGTTCTCTGCCGGCCGTCGAAATCGGCGACCTGCCCGTCGGGAATGGCAACCAGCCATTCATCCAGGCGGGCCGTCGAGCAAAAAGAGAGCGTGCTCTCTTTTCGCTCGACGGGATTCCCGACGGGCGGGGCGAGCGTTCGGTGTACACACGGCCGAGGTCCTCGCTGGAATGCAGCTTCCAGCGAGGTTCTCGCTGGTTTCCAGCGAGAACCTTGGTCGTGTGTACGCCGCCTTATACTTGAGTCATCTTTTTGCTCCTGATCTTCAGGACTTTGGGCACCGGGTACTGGCCGGCCGTAGCTCCCCTGGACCCCAAACTTGGCACACATGTAGCCAAACTCTTCCTCTACAAGTGTGCAAAGTTTGTTGTCCGGGGAACCTGCGGCCAGGGAGCACCGGTTTTTCAAATCTGGGCACCCCTTCCATAGACTCCTATGTTAAACGGTCATTTTTCTGGTGAGTTTGGGGACCCGGTACCAGCCGTTCATAGGTTCCCTGGACCCGAAACTTGGCACACATGTAGCCCCATTTCTCCTCTACAAGTGTGCAAAGTTTGTTGTCTGGGGAACCTACAGCTGGGGAGCACTAATTTTTCCCATTCCATAGACTCCCATGTTAAACATCAGTCTAGTTATGGACACAGTGAGGCATGGGCACAGTGAGGCATGGACAAAGTGAGTGTTGGGCACAGTGAGTCTTGGGCACAGTAAGGCATGGACACAATGAGGCATAGACACAGTGAGGCATGCACATGGACACAGTGAGGCACAGGACTTATCCCCATGTGGGAGGGGCTTAACCCAGTATGGGTAGGACTAAGTCTTGTGTGGAAGTCATTAGCCCCATGTGCACAGAGTGTAGCCTTTTGTGGAAAAGGTTTAGCCCCATGTGGGCAGAACGTATCCCTTATCCCTATGTGGGTAGGGCTTAGTCTCATGTGGAAGGGCAAAATCCCATGAGAACAGGGTTTAGCCTTGTGTGGTCAGGACTTATTCCCATGTGGGCAGAACTTAGTTCTGTGTGGACAGAACATAATCCCGTGTGGGCAGGATTTATCCATGTGGATGGAGTTTAACCTTGTGTGAAAGGCTTAGCCCCTTAGCCCCATGTGGCCAGAACCTATCACCATGGGGGTAGGGCTTAACCTTGTGTGGGGAAAGCTTAGACCCATGTAGGCAGAACTTATCCTCCTGTGGAAGGGCTTAGCTGTGTGTGAGAAAAGCTTCACAATGTGGGCAGGGCATAGCCCCATGTGGGAAGGGCTTAGACCTGTGTGGGCATCACTGTTTCGGTCATAAAAGTTTGCAAATGTACCAAACTCAGTTGTGTAGCATCCAATCTAAGCTGTGAAATGTTTTTAGGTTAAGCAATAAACCTCCCTTTTTCTAAAATAAAAATTAACATATTTTCTGAAATTTGTGCAAATTACTCCAATTATAAAATAAATTGAAAGCTCGATCATTTTTAGGACTTGAATGTATACGTCTTAAAATTGCTAATTGCATTGGTCTGGGGGTCATATCACAAAGAAAAATGCAATTACAAGACTTCCTTTGAAAATAGTTGTTTGATGGTAGTGAAGTTTTCTTAAGTGTTCTTAAATAAGTGCTGAGCAGCCTTTTCCAGATAATGAGGAGATAACGGCACAACTTCCCAGCTTTTGTATTTATTTTCTTGGTTATGTTCAGGATATAAAAAAAAAAAAATATCTAATCTTAAAAATAGTTTTTCATTTACTTATTTATTTATTTTGAGAACTGTTCTATGTCATTTACAACCTACAAATATATTTTTTTACTTTTCTTTTCAGGGTAAAGAGGGCCCTCCTGGACCCAAAGGACCTCCTGGATTACCCGGACTGCTGGTAGGTGTCAACATATTGGCTGTATCTGATCTTCAGAACAGTTCTAGACATAAAGGGCCAGATCCACAAAGCCGTCCTATCTTTCTGCCGGCGTAGCGTATCTTGTTTACGCTAGGAAGGCAAGTTCCGTATCCACAAAGAACTTGCGTCCTGAATTACGGCGGCGTAGCGTAAATGGGCCGGCGTAAGCCCGCGCAATTTAAATTGGGAAGAGGTGGGCGTGTTTTATTTAAATCAATCGTGACCCGACGTAAATTACGTTTTTTTTTAACTACGCATGCGCCGGCCGTGGACGTATCCCAGTGTGCATGCTCCAAATCATGTCGCAAAACGTCAATGAAAATGACGTGAACGTAATTTACGCAAATCCCTATTCGCGAACAGTTTACGCAAACGACGTAAAATTTGACGGTGGCCCGACGTCCATACTTAACATTATGTACGGCTCTATACAGCAGGAGTAACTTTACGCCGGACCTACGCTTACGCAAACGACATAAACACACTGCGCTGGGCGTACGTATGTTCGTGGATCGGCGTATCTACCTCATTTGCATATTTTACGGGGAACAACAACAGAAGCAACCCTAGCGTCCAGCGTAAATATGCAACTAAGATACGACGGCATATCTTAGCGTAATTCCGGCGTATCTAAATACAAAACAAAGAAACGCTGGCGCACATTTGAATTTATGGAGATACGCTGCCGTAAATTTCTGAGGATCTGGCCCAAAAAGTTTGTTTTCTACATGTTTCTTTACTGTTCTGTTGTTTCTCATGTTTGATATCCTATACGTTCCTACACTTGGTGACCATGAGATTGTGCAAAAAGCCAGCTCTGTCTCGGCAAGATGGACCCCCTGTGAGGCCCTCTGGATTCCGCGCCCTTTGGCTTATGATGCCGCATATCGTGGGGGCAGCGAGCGCGAGATGTACAGGCTTGCAGTGCCGAGCACCGCACTGAAAATATAATGTTGCGGTCACCTACTGTATATACCTTATGAAGGGCCCAGGGCTGTTTTTACATGAAGCAGCACTCATGGAAGGAACTGTGGGGGTGGTACTGACACTCCAGACTGATCACTATTGAGTAAATATACTATTCCATTGACTGACACCAACAACGGGGCATAATTCCTATTGCGACATCAATTATGCCCCGTTGTTGGTGTTAGTCAATGGAATAGTACCCCAAGGGCTGGTTAAAAGCAAGTGAAGGGCCCAATCTGGCCCCCACGCCACACTTTGGAGACCATGGTTTTAGCTCAATATAAATAAAATGTAAAAATGTTTTAATAAGAATGGATGTCTTGTTGCATTATGTTTCTATTTATATCATTAGGGATGTTGGTAGCATAATTGGGCAACTCCAAAATCTAAGGCCTCGTACACACGACCGAGAATCTCGTTGTAAAAGAAACATTGTTTTTCTCAATGAGTTCCTTGTCAGGCTTGTCGAGAATCTTGACAAGCTTTCTTTGCGTGCACACTGTCAAGACAAAATCTTGCCGTTCTCAAACGTGGTGACGTACAACACGTACGACGGCACTATAAAGGGGAAGTTTGATTCCACTGGCACCACCCTTGGGGCTGCTTTTGCTAATCTCATGTTACTGCGTGTTAGTAAATGTTTGGTGAGAGACGATTTGCGCTTTTCAGTCTGTTACAGCGTGACACATGTGCTACAGTATCTCCATTACAAACTCTACTTTTACCGAAGGTGCGCTCCCGTCTCATACTTTATTCTGAGCATGCGTGGGTTTCTAAGCATACACACGAACGTGTTTCTCGTCCTAAACCAGCCGACGAGAAACAAGACCAGGAAATTGAGACTCCAGACGAGAAAAGAGAACTTGTTCTCTTTTTTTCTCGTTGAGATCCACGACAGTTTTCTCAACGAAAAACATACACACGAGCGGTTTTCTCTGCAAAAAAGCTCTGCCACCAAGTTTCTTGATGGATTTTGTCTAGGAAAACGATTGTGTGTACGAGGCCTAATACTTAGACCCATCAGACACCAGTTCATCCTCACACCTATCTACTAGTGTTGAGCAGAATATGCCATATTCGATTTCGCAATATATCTCGAATATATAGTCGAATATTCGAGATATATTAGCTAAATACGAATATTCGTGATATTTTTTGGAAATGAAATGATTGCGAAATTTCGCTATTGCGATTGCGAATGCGAACGCGAATTGCGAATGCGAATGAAATTTCGAGAAATGCGGAAGGAGCACTCTGATTGGCTCAGAATATTCGTGATATTTTATAATACAAAATAATTGCGAAATTTCGAGAAATGCGGAATGGAGCACTCTGATTGGCTCAGAATATTCGTGATATATTACAATACAAAATAATTGTGAATATTCGGCAAATGCGGAAGGAGCACTCTGATTGGCTCAGAATATTCGTGATATTTTATAATACAAAATAATTGCGAAATTTCGAGAAATGCGGAATGGAGCACTCTGATTGGCTCAGAATATTCGTGATATATTACAATACAAAATAATTGCGAATATTCGGCAAATGCGGAAGGAGCACTCTGATTGGCTCAGAATATTCGTGATATATTACAATACAAAATAATTGTGAATATTCGGCAAATGCAGAAGGAGCACTCTGATTGGCTCAGAATATTCGTGATATTTTATAATACAAAATAATTGCGAAATTTCGAGAAATGCGGAAGGAGCACTCTGATTGGCTCAGAATATTCGTGATATATTACAATACAAAATAATTGCGAATATTCGGCAAATGCGGAAGGAGCACTCTGATTGGCTCAGAATATTCGTGATATATTACAATACAAAATAATTGCGAATATTCGGCAAATGCGGAATGGAGCACTCTGATTGGCTCAGAATATTCGTGATATTTTACAATACAAAATAATTGCGAATATTCGGCAAATGCGGAAGGAGCACTCTGATTGGCTCAGAATATTCGTGATATATTACAATACAAAATAATTGCGAATATTCGGCAAATGCGGAAGGAGCACTCTGATTGGCTCAGAATATTCTTGATATTTTATCATAATTTCGCAAAAATGCGAATGAGAAATTGATTGCGGAATTTCGACAGTAACACTCTGAAATTGAATATATGTGTTATTTTAGCTAAAAACAATATTGCGAATTTCTCGAAAATAATCGCGCGATATCGCTATTGCCGAATAATCGCATTGCGATTTTTCGGCAATATAAAAGGATCGCTGCAGCTACTCGGCCCAAGGTCTCTAATCATACCAGCAATGCTTTTAGACGTCGATGGGGATCTCTAGGATGTGATCTGTTCTAAAAGAAAATTGAAAAAATACGAATATTCGAAATAGCGAATATTCACCGCGTAATTCGGAATATATCGCGAATACTCGAATATGCCATATTCAAGCCGAATATTCGCAATACGAATATTCGTGAGCAACACTACTATCTACTAGTATACCCTCCCTTGTTAAGTGACAGGCAGGTGCACATCTTTGACCAGCTGGGCTATCCTCTTTTAGTTTACCTAAAAAAGCATTTTCAATAATAATCTGAGTATTTTTCCTTTGTGTTTTCTGATCAATTGAGAAGTTTTGTGTTACTGTCTTTCAGGGCACCGCTGGAAAGGACGGAAAGGACGGCAAGCCAGGCTCGCCTGGGGAAGCAGTATGTCATTTTTATTAAGTAATAGCACTATGGCAGTTGTATTAACAAACACTTGGTCTGATTTATGGCTGAAGTCACGGTGTCATTGTCTAGAGTTTTCACTGTTTGTTGTTAGTCCAGTCCTTTGTTCTGTTGCACGGAAAATACCGAAGCATGATATATATACAGTATACTGTGTGTATGTATATATTTTTTTTGAATAGGAAAGAGTCTTGGTAACTATAAATATGAAGTCAGAAGTAATAAAGGCTGACGTTTTATAGTTCTCACTGGAGCATAAATGCATGATAGGTTCTTTAATGGGCACACCTGTTCGGGAGACAACTGTCTAAGGAGAGATTTCCCCTACTTTTGACAGATGGACTGTCACTTCTTGTTGTAGCTGACAGGTATTTTATCCTACTGTGAAAGCTACTATGCAATGGCTATGGAAGCAGAAAACTAGTTGTTGTTCAGCCGTTTAGTCATGTCCAACTCTTCGTGACCTCATGGACCATATCGCGCAAGGATTTTCTGTCCTCCACTGCCTCCCAGAGCTTGCTTATTTTCATGCTCATTGTTTCGATGATGTTATCTATCCATCTTCTTTTCTGTTAGCCTCTTCTTCTCTTTTTTTTCCTTCCATGTGTCACAGCATCAGGGTTTTTTCCAATGGGTCCTCTCTTCGCATTAGGGGGCCAAAGTATTCGAGTTTTAGCTTTAGGATCTGTCCTTCCGGTGAATATTCAGGGTTGATTTCCTTCAGAATTAACTGGTTTGATCTTCTTGCCATCCAAGAGACCTTCAAGAGCAGGGGTGGCAAACACAAGGACCGCAGGCTGAATCCTTGCCATGTGGCCCGCGCAGTGGTTGCAACGGATTGTCACTGATCCGTGATCCGAACGGGTCACCCCATTCGGATTGGCACACCACGCGATCCGCTCCGCAGCCTAGGCCATAGGAAAGTTCCCGGCTTCGGCCTAGCTCCGGAGCGGCGGCCACCTTGGTACACCCGGCGGCGACTGTCTTGTCAGGAAGTGACGTTTCGCCGCCGCCATCTTGCTCCACCCCAGTAGAGACAGTCGGCTTGCCTAGAAACCAGTGCACTGCCTCAGCTCACTGATTAAAGACCCGGGACCACAACTGCAGACATGAGGAGAAAGTATCTGCAGGTAGGAGAGACACCATCACCCGGGGAGCATGGCTGTCTGTACTGAGCGGAGAAGAGGGACACCTGTGACACCAGAGAGGAGAGGAGGGGGGACCAGTGTCACTGGGGCCCCCTCCTCTCCTCTCTGGTGTCACTGGGGCCCCCCTCCTCTCCTCTGTGGTGTCACTGGGGTCCCCCTCCTCTCCTCTGTGGTGTCACTGGGGTCCCCGTCCTCTCCTCTCTGGTGTCACTGGGGCCCCCCTACTCTCCTCTCTGGTGTCACTGGGGCCCCCTCCTCTCCTCTCTGGTGTCACTGGGGCCCCCCTCCTCTCCTCTCTGGTGTCACTGGGGTCCCCCTTTTCTCTCCTCTCTGGTGTCACTGGGGTCCCCCTCCTCTCCTCTCTGGTGTCACTGGGGGCCCCCTTCCTCTCCTCTTTGGTGTCACTGGGGTCCCCCTCTTCTCCTCTCTGGTGTCACTGAGGAGAGGAGGGGGACCCCAGTGACACCAGAGAGGAGAGGAGGGGGACCCCAGTGACACCAGAGAGGAGAGTAGGGGGACCCCAGTGACACCAGAGAGGAGAGTAGGGGGACCCCAGTGACACCAGAGAGGAGAGGAGGGGGGACACTAGAGAGGGGGGACACACCAGTGACATCAGAGAGGAGGGGGAAAACCAGTGACACCAGAGAGGAGGGGGGGGGGACACCAGTGACACCAGAGAGGAGCAGGAGGCAGCACACTCCTGAACCATGAGCTGCCTACGCAGCACACTCCTGAACCCTGCGCTCCCTAAGAAAACTGGGAGTGCAGATACAACCGGCCCTTTGATGGCAACCAAACTGCTCATGCGGCACCCGATGAATTTGAGTTTGACACCCCTGTTCAAGAGTTTTCAACAACACCATAGTTCAAAAGCATCAATTCATAGGAGTTCAGCCTTCCTTATGGTCCAACTTTTACAGCTATAGGTTACTACTGGGAATACCATACAGCATTATGTTGGTAGGGTGATGTCTCTGCTTTTTATAATGTTGTCTAGGTTTGCCATTGCTTTCCTCTCCCAAAAAGCAAGTGTCTCTTAATTTCATGGCTACAGCCAACGTCTGCCATGATCTTGGAGCCAAGGAAGATAAAATTTGTCACTGTTTCCATTTCTTCTCTTTCTATTTGCCAAGAACTGATGGGACCAGTTGCCATAATCATAGTTTTCTCAATGTTCAATCTGAGGCCAGCTTTTGCCTTCTCCTCTTTCACCTTCATTAAGAGACTCCTTAGTTCTTCCTCACTTTCTGCCGTTAGTGTGTAATCATCTACATATCTCAGGCTGTTGATATTTCTCTTAATTCCGGCTTGTGATTTGTCGATCCTGGCATCTTGCATGATGTAATATGCATATAAGGTAAATAAGTAGGGTGACAATATACATTCTTGCTGCACTCCTTTCTCAATTCTGAACCAGTCAGTTGTTCCATGTTCTGTTCTAACTGTTGCTTCTTGACTTGCGTACAGGTTTTTCAGAAGACAGATGAGGTGGTCTAGTATTCTTATTTCTTTCAGTATTGGTCACATCTTGTTGTGATCCACACAAACAAAGGCTTTACTGTAGTCAATAAAGCAGAAGTAGATATTCTTCTGGAACTCCCTTGCTTTCTCCATGATCCAGCGAATGTTGGCAAATTGATCTCTAGTTCCTCTGCCTCTTGGACATCCAGATTGTACTTGTGGTAGCTCTCGGTTCACATGCTGCTGCAGCATGAGCAAGCAAAAACCAAAACACAGACTTAACACTTGAGGACTCCAACTGGTGACTGGGAGTGAGCACAGGAAAGTGTTACAGCTAGGAGCGGGCAAAGCAGAGGGCCCCAACTGAAGACTAGGAATGAGCACAGGAGAGGGGCTCCAGATGGAGATTAGTAGTGAACACAGGAGGGGTCTCTAGGGTGACCACATCTCCAAACTGCCATTCAGGGACACCCCCCCCCCCCCCCAAAAAAAGGTGATTTTTGGAGAAAAAAATACGACTTTTGGGGCAGTTGTTGCACAAAGCGCGTTGTGTGGAACAGTGGACAGGTCTTAAATTGCGCTAAATATTGGCTTAAAGGGGGTGTTATTAAAGAGAGTTTGGGATGACTTATATAGTGCAGAATGTGGTAATGTTAAATAGGGAATGCAGAGTGTATGGCGGGGGTAATATGTACATAGTGGGGTGGATAAGGGGACAGTGTGACAGTGGGATGGATAAAGGGACAGTTAGTGTAAACGGAGGGACAGTAGGGTGGACAGAGGGACAGTAGGGTGGACAGAGGGACAGTGGGGTGGACAGAGGGACAGTGGGGTGGATAGAAGGACAGTGGGGTGGATAGAAGGACAGTGGGGTGGATAGAAGGACAGTGGGGTGGATGGAGGGATAAAAGGACAGTGGGTGGATAGAGGGACAGTGGGGTGGATGGAGGGATAGAAGGACAGTGAGGTGAATAAAAGGACAGTGGGGTGGATAGAGGGACAGTGGGGTGGATAGAGGGACAGTGGGGTAGATAGAGGGACAGTGGGGTGGATGGGGGGACAATGGGTTGGATGGAGGGACAGTGGGGTGGATAGAGAGACAGCGGGATAAAGGGACAGTGGGGTGGATGGAAGGATAGAGGGACAGTGGGGTGGATGGAGGGATAGAGGGACAGTGGGGTGGATGGAGGGATAGAGGGACAGTGGGGTGGATGGAGGGATAGAGGGACAGTGGGGTGGATGGAAGGACAGTGGGGTGGATGGGGGGACAGTGGGGTGGATGGGGGGACAGTGGGGTGGATGGGGGGGCAGTGGGGTGAATAGAGGGACAGTGGGGTGGATGGGTGGATAGAGGGACAATGGGGTGGATGAAGGGACAGTGGGATGGATGGAGGGACAGTGGTGATCAGTGATAGGATGTACACATACCTCTCTCCTGCTGTCACATTCTGCTGTGGGTTGTACTATAGCAGGGGTGGCAGTGGAGGGCAGTATAATAGGAGGGGTGGCAGACTGGCAGTGGAGGGCAGTATAATAGGAGGGGTAAAAGTGGAGGGCAGACAGTATGTTGGGAGGGGGTAAAAGTGGAGGGCAGTATAATGTACAGCATGACTGGAGGTGTGCAGTGTATGGGACGGAGTGACCATGAGTCAGTCTCAGTCAGGGCAGTGCAGGGAGCATTTAGCTTACCTTTTTTTAGCGCAGGAACAGCCATCAGGGAAGAGGCGGAGTCAGGGGCAGAGTAGGGGCGGAATCGGGGGCGGAGCTTAGGCGCGAGGAGGAATCCTCCACTGGCTCGCTCAGAATGCTGGGGCTCGACTCTCCTCCTCGTCGTGACGTCACTGGTTGTTAGACGCTAGTCGGGCTATGCCCTAGCAACCAGTTGTTTTGGCAGTGAGCCAGGCAGCGTCTGGGGGGGGAAATCAAGCAATCTCGCCGGACAGAACTAGCCCAGCGGGCAGTGAGGGACAGCGGCAATGCGGCGGCAAGGGGGCAATTGTCCCGGATCGAAGGTGCCCGGGACTAGGGACAAAGTGATCAATTACGGGACAATCCCGGGCAGTCCGGGACACGTGGTCACCCTAGGGGACCCTAGGGGTCTCTGGATAGCGACTAGGAGTGAACACAGAAGGGGGCGCTGCAGCTGGGGATTAAGAGCAGTAGGGGTCTCTAGTTGGAGACTACAGCTGTCCATAGATGTATAAAATGTTGACTAGTTGAGCAGGGACTGGACACATTTTGATCTATCTTTGGCTGTTCCCACTCATCAGAAATTGATCCAATGATCGACTTCTATCAAACAGGAATGTTGGGAAACTTTCATTCTATTTGTGGCTGCAGTCAATCAGGTGCAACTGCTGTCAGAATACAATAGCTGGAGACTAGGAGTAAACACATGAGTGAGGCTCCGGCTGGAGTTTAGGAGAGAAAGCAGCTAGAGACTACCAGTGAGCACAGAATATGGTGCATGTTAATTAGGAGTGAGTAGTGGAGAGGTCTCTAGATGAGGACTTTGACTGACAAATATAGAAGTCTCTAGTTGGAGTCTAGGAATGAGCACAGAAGAGGAATTCAACTGGAGACTAGGAGTGAGAGCAAGAGAGGTTTCCAGTTGAAGACTATCAGTGATCACAGAAGGGAGTCTCCATCTAGAGATTAGGAGTGATCACAGGAGGGGTCTCTAACTGGAGACTAGGAGTGACAGATATAGGCGTCTCCAGTTGGAGTCTAGGAATGAGCACATGAGAGGACTACAGCTGGAGACTAGGAGTGAGAGCAGGAGGAGCCTTCAGTTGAAGACTAGCAGTGATCACAGGTGGGTCCTTAAGATGGAGACAAGAATGAGAACAGAAGAGGGCTCCAGTTACAGTCTAGAAGTGAATACAAGCAGAAGCTCCAGGGGTGTAGACTAGAAGTGAGTACAGAGAACTAGAAGACAGGAGGGGTCTCCATCTAGAGAATATGATTAAGCCGAGGAGAGGGCTCCAGATTAGACATGTGCATTTTGTTTCGTTACGAATTCGGACAAATTTTTCATTATTCGGAAATTCGGATGCATCCGAATTTCCGAATTACAAAATTACAAAATTACAAAATTAATGAGAAAACGCAAACGAAATTCGAATTCGAAACGAATTCGAAAAAAAAATTCAAATTCAGTTGAAATAATTTCCAAAGCGATTGAAATAATTTCCAACCCGGTTTAAATAATTTCAAATCCGGGGGAAATAATTTCCAATCCAGTTGAAATAATTTCAAATCCGTTTGAAATAATTTCAAATCCGTTTGAAATAATTTCAAATCCGTTTGAAATAATTTCAAATCCGTTTGAAATAATTTCAAATCTGTTTAAAATAATTTCCAATCCGGTAGAAATAATTTAAAATCCGGTTGAAATAATTTCCAATCCGGTGGAAATAATTTCAAATCCAGTAGAAATAATTTCAAATTCAGTTGAAATAATTTCCAATCCAGTTGAAATAATTTCCAATCCAGTTGAAATAATTTCCAATCCGGTTGAAATATCATCGAATTTGGTTGAAATATTAACAATAGCGGATGAAATATTGTTGAATTCTGTTGAAATATCAAATATCCAAATATGATCAAATTCGAATCCGGTAGAAATCTTTTCGAATTCGACCGTTTTTCGAATTCGGTTGAAAACGATCGAATTCGACCGGGTTTTCGAATTCGGTCGAAAACGATCTAATTCGACCGAGTTTTTTCAAATTTTTATCGAAAACGATCGAATTCCGAAAACGAATTTAACAAATTTAACGAATTTAACTTAACGAAATTAATTAAATAACGAATTAAAACGAAACGAAACAAAACAATTTTTTTCCTTTTGCACATGTCTACTCCAGATGGAGACTAGCAGCGAGCACAGGAAAGGACTTGGTCCAGATAGAGACTAACAGTGACTAGAGGAGGGGATTCCAGACAGAGGCTAAGTACAGAAATTTGGCTCTAGATGGAAACTAGGAATTAAACTAGAGCTGTTACTGATCAAAATTTTTGTGTTCGATTAATCGACTAATTTCGATTAATTATAACGCACATACAGATCCAACTACTTTTAGCTGATCTCCTTGCAGGCTGATTCCCAGTGCAGCTCCCAACCACTGGAAAAATGGATAGGAGGATACAAAAAAAACAAATGCAGCGCTCAATGGGAATAGCATTAAAACTTTTATAGTCTTCAAGTAGGTAACCAAATAAATATTGCACTGGAGATAAAATCGATGTAGCTATATAAACTGTAAAAATGGTGTGAGTAATACTAAACGGTACCAAAAGCAGTCATAAAAACATGTAGCTAAGTATGATACTGGTATAAAAATGTGTACAACGATACCACTGCTGAATCCAGATGAGGAGGGGTTAACATCAGTCCGTCGGCATGTAGATGTCCCGTGAAGGGAACTATCACAACTCCCAGTGGATGGCTGTAAAATCCCAGATTGATATAGGGAAGTGTAACAGCCCTTTTCGTCTACATCTGGAGGCCCAAAAAAGTTAAAGATTAATTGATTAGTTAAAAGTTAATTTGCACAGCCCTAAATTAAACCAATAAGAGTCTCCAGCTGGAGTCTAGGAATGAGCACCAGAAGGGGCTTTAGCTGGAGACTAGGAGTGAGAGCAGGAGAGGTAGCAGTGATTACAGGAGTAGAAGGCACATGGGTGTCTCCAACTAGAGACTGGGAGTGAGGACAGGATATATCTTCAGATAGAGACTAGAATAGATCATAGGTGGATCCTTCAGTTGGAGACTAGAAATGAAAACAGAAGGGGGCTCAAACTTCAGTCTTGAGGTGAGCACAAGCAGAAGCTCCAGATGGGGACTAGGAGTGAGTACAGAAGGAAACTCAGAAGAAGACCTGGAGGCTATGAGTAAGTACAGGAGGGGTCTCCAGCTGGAGATTAAAAGTAAGCACAAGCAGGGTCTCCAGATAGAGACAAGGAGTGAACATAAGAGAGATTTGCAACTGGAGACTAGGAGTGAGGACAAGAGGGGCCTTCAAATGGAGCCTAGGATTGAGTATAGGTGGGCCCTTAAGTTGGAGACTAGGAATGAGAACAGAAGAGGGCTCCAACTGCAGTCCAGAAGCAAAAACTCCAGATCGAGACTAAAAGTGAGCACAGGAGGCACGTAAAGACAAGGAGTGAACACAGGAAGAACCTCCAACTGTAGACTAGAAGTGAGCACAGGCGGGGTCGTAAGCTTGAAACAAAGAGTGAACACAGGAAGCGCCTCTAGCTGTAGACTATAAGTGAGCACAAGAGGGGTCTTAACTAGAAACAAGGAGTGAACACAGAAAGGGCCTCCAGATATAGACGAGAAGTGAGCACAAGAGGGGCCTGAGCTAGAGACAAGGAGTAAACACAGAAAGGGCCTCCAGATGTACACGAGAAGTGGGCGCAAGTGGGGCCTAAAGCTAGAGACAAGGAGTGAACACAGAAAGGGCCTCCAGATGTAGACTATAAGTGAGCACAAGAAGGGCCTGAGCTAGAGACAAGGAATAAACACAGAAAGGGCCTCCAGGTGTAGACTATAAGTGAGCACAAGAGGGGCCTGAGCTAGAGACAAGGAGTAAACACAGAAAGGGCCTCCAGATGTAGACGAGAAGTGGGCGCAAGAGGGGTCTAAAGCTAGAGACAAGGAGTGAACACAGAAAGGGCCTCCAGATGTAGATGAAAAGTGGGCACAAGAGGAGCCTAAAGATAGAGACAAGGACTGAACACAGAAAGGGCCTCCAGATGTAGACGAGAAGTGAGCGCAAGAGGGGCCTAAAGCTAGAGACAAGGGGTGAACACAGAAAGGGCCTCCAGATGTAGACGAGAAGTGGGCGCAAGAGGGGCCTAAAGCTAGAAACAAGGAGTGAACACAGAAAGGGCCTCCAGATGTAGATGAGAAGTGGGCACAAGAGGGGCCTAAAAGCTACAGACAAGGAGTGAACACAGAAAGGGCCTCCATATGTAGACTATAAGTGAGCGCAAGAGGGGCCTAAAAGCTACAGACAAGGAGTGAACACAGGAAACGCCTCCAGCTGTAGATTAGAAGGGAGCACAGGAGGGGGTTCCGGTTAAAGAGGAGAAGTGAGCACATGAAAGGTCTCCAGTTAAAGAATAGGATTGAAAGCAATAGGGAGTAAGCATGTGATATGGATAGAAGACCAATAGCCATACCATGTTTCCTACAACATTATAATACCAAACTGCAGCTAAAAGATTTGAAGATCAGTGGGGCTTTATTGCAGATTGCCCAGCTTGACATTTATATAGTGAGTAGACGGCACACCTACTGAACACAGCAAGCATATCTCTTTACGTTTGCAGACGGGTAAAGAGCGCTATAATATCTGAAGATAAATTTTTACTGATAATTCCCCTTTGAGCGAATAATCTTCCTGAAAATAAAAATGCACAGACTCCCTTTATTGCACTATGATTATAGAATTACGTGACACTTTCTGCTTTGATGCTCACTGTTTCTTTTTTCAACATCTAACACCAACACCAATTACCGTGGCCCCAGCGAGTATAAGTTGTGTCCTCCCGCTGTTCATGTAGTGTGCAGGAGTCAGCTCCGTGGTCATTTATCAGTGTTGCCTCAAACACATGAACTGTATTGATCCCCAGCAGCTTCACAGAGAGGCAGCAGCTTACAAGTCTCCTGGATTTGCTTTGCTGGGATTTTGTAACTTGAAAACGCTAATGAATAATTCCCCTATTATTATTTTTTTTCACTGAAGTCATGTTCAGGGGAAGTGTGATTCACATGGCATAATATTAGCTGAAGGAAAAAAACAGCAGCAGCATTTAGAGCTAAAGAGTTTTAACATTTTAACCAATTCACCTCTTACTTACCGTGTTTCCCCAAAAATAAGCCTGGGTCTTATTTATATATATATATATATATTTTTTTAAAACGGTGGTTGCCATCTGGGGACCTCTGGGCCCTTTGATATTTCTTTTTTATAAAAAGAAATTACAAAAAAAAGGGGGGTTTCCATCCGGGACCTCTGGGCCCTTTAATAAAAAGAAACCTCTGGGCTCTTTAATAAAAAAAAATATATATATAATAAAAAATAAAGGGGGTTGCCATCTGGGGCCCTGGGGATTTATTTTATAAATAAACATTTATTTAAAAAAAAGGGGGGTTGTCTTCCAGGGCCATGGGGACCTCTTTAATAAAAAAAAAAATAAAAAAAATATATAAACAAAAATAAAAAAAATAAAAAATAAACATTTATAAAAAAAGGGGGTTTGACACATGGGGCCCTAGGGACCTCTGAGCCCTTTAATAATAATAAATATATATATATATATATATATATATATATATATATATATATATATTATTTATAAAAAGAAATAAAATAATATAATAAAAATAATAAAAAAAGGAGGGTTGCCATCCGGGCCCTGGGGACCTCTGGGCCCTTTAAAAAAAAAAAATATATATATATATATATATATATATAAACAATGGCCCAGATTCATAAAGCAATTACGCCTGTCTAATTGGTGTTAGACAGGAGTAATTTCAAATTTCGCGCGCCGTATCACTAGTTTGAATCCTCAAACCATGATACGGCGGCTTCGGGCTTCGATCCGAGAGGCTTACGTCTTCGTAAGCCTTCGGATCTACGCTGCGATATATTTGCGGCCGCTGGGAGGAGTTCGCGTCGTTTTCATGCGTCGGGATATGCAAATGTGTTTTTACGGCGATCCACGAAGATACGAGTGGTCTTCGCAATCGCTTTCGTCTATTTTTTTTTATGTACTGTTAGACCAGCTTTTTGCTGGTCTAACGGTACGTAGCCCATGTTAAGTATGGCCGTCGTTCACGCGTCGATTTTTTTTTTTACGTAACTCGTTCGGGACGAGGATTGTGCGTAAACGACGCTACTCAAACAACGAATGATGTAACGACGTGTTTTCGCGCAATGCACGGCGGGAAATTTGCGAACGGAGCATGCGCAGTTCGATCGCCGCGGGAACGCGCCTATTTTAAATGATTCACGCCCCCTACTCGCGTAGATGGATTGCGACGGGAGAAATACACTACGCCGCCGTCGTTTACTGGACAAAATCTACCTGGATTCCACGTAGAGCCAGGTAAAAAACGGCGGCGTAGTGTATTTCTGATACTCTACGAGAATCTAATTCTCTGTGAATCTGGGCCAATATTTTTTTTTTTTTATAAAAAAAAGGGGGGGTTGTCATCTGGGGCCCTGGGGATCTCCGGGCCCATGGGGACCTCCAGACTCCTAAAAAAAACAATTGGCCCTTTAATAAAAAAATTTAATAAAAATATATATTTATATATAAAAAAAGGAGGGGTTGCCATCCGGGGCAAATGTTTTTTTTTTTTTAGAGGGTTCCCATCAGGGCCCCTTACAAGTGTACTGCCTGTACCCCCCTGATGGCGGCCCTGGTTCTCAACCTCAGTCCTCAAGTATCCCCAAAGGGCCATGTTTTCAGGTTTTCCTTTACTTTGCACAGATGATTTAAATTAATATCAATGACATCGTATTGATAAAAGCTATTTTATCTAAGGGAAGTTCCCAAAACATGGCCTGTTGGGGGTTCTTGATGACTGAGGTTCAGAACCACTGAGATAAAGGATGTACTTTTCTTTATTGATTTGGCCATATTGGAACATTTGAAATGGAATATACTCTATATAGACTATATACTAATATAATGTATATATATTTTACACTGGTATATGCCGAAATACAATAAATCACTGTGTTATTGTAACTAGTTCTCTAGTGTATGTACTGAGATTTTCATGTATTGATTAATAAACTGATATTTTATGTATAATCTATATCTCTTTTTAAAAGATTCTACTTTGTTTTATTTAGGGAAAGCCAGGAGAACCAGGCCTGCTGGGAAGAGAGGGGACACGAGGACCTCCGGTGAGTACCTAGGTCTTGGTCTTTGTAGAGCTCACTTCTACACCTTGGGTGATTGGCGCAGCCGTGCCAACGGAAGCTGGTCGGCAAGCGGTTAAAGAGGAAGTAAACCCTCTAAAACATTTCTTTTAAGATTCTTGATCATATAATATGTTGATCCCTCCAATGCGTTTTGAGTATCACTCGGCATCAGGGGCATAAGCTGAGCAAATTCAAAGAGAGATTCGTAGCTGAACATCTACAGGCGATTCTTAAAATTGATAGCCATGGTGGTGCGGTCCCAACCGGGAGAGAGACAACTATAAATGCAAGGCCCCATGGCGGATCCACCCAGAGGCATGACCGGCCACAACCATCCAGCACCAAGGAAGGCACATTCTGGAAAATACATAGAGGGCCAGATCCACAGAGAATTACGCCGGTGTAATTACAGATACACCGGCGTAATTCGAATTTCCCGCCGGCGTGTCATTGTTTTCTATCTCGAAAACAAGATACGCCGGACTTACGCTAAGATACGACTGGCGTAAGTTTCTTACACCGTCATATCTTAGATGTATATTTACGCTGGTCGGTAGGGGCGCTTACGTCTATTTCCAGCGTAAAATATGCAAATGAGCAAGTTATGCCAATCCACGAACGAACGAGCGGCCGGTGCATTCCCTTTACGTCGTTTGCGTAAGCATATCTCCGGCGTAATGTTACCCCTGCTATATGGTGGTGCAGCCAATGTTAAGTATGGACGTCGGGACCGCGTCGTATTGGACGTCGTTTACGTCGTTTGCATACGCCGATCCAGAATGGGCCTGGGCGTAAATTACGTTAACGTCCTTTTCATTGAATATTTGTGGCGTGATTTCACGCTTGCGCACTAGGATACGTCCACGGCCGGCGCATGCGCAGTGTAAAAAAGCATCGTTTGCGTTGGGTCATTCATAATTATAATAAAACACGCCCCCCACTAGTACATTTGAATTATACCCGCGTACGCCGTCCCATTTACGCTACGCCGCCGTAAGTTACAGCGGCATTTCATTGAGGATTAGTAATACGCCGCTGTGACTTACAGTGGCGTAGCGTATATGGGACACACCGCGCGGGCGGCTGGTGTCTGTGGATCTGGCCCAGAGAGTAGAATGTAGTACACCAGTACTCGTGATAATCATCCCATCTCCCGGGAGGCGACCACCTTGTATAATCTATGTACAGAGAACAGACAGAATGATGGAGCTCCCCCTATGACCTGCGATATAGCGCTCACCATCTCCATCCATTGGAAATCAATCTCCGCACTCCAAAGGAGACAAAGTCAGTGAATGTGGAATTGACATGTGTGTGGATTCTGTGATAAGTGGAGAAGGAATAGATTACATTCCCTACATACATTTCACGGTTTATATACGACTCCTATCAACACTTTCGCTTGCTTGCTTTGTACCCACCAATAAAATGACTGTGTGAGGTTGATTGATCTCGGCAATGGAACGACAGGCTGAGAGTATTAATATGAGCCGCTTACAGACCCTTTGCTCCTTTCTTGCCACACTTAGCCAATTTCAAAATGTAACTTGAAGGTGGCCACCAATTTCTTTGTAGCTGCATAAAATGTATGTAAGCCCCAACAATGGGGTTTTTCCCTTTTTGCTTCCATTTGGTTTGTTAAAAAATACTATTGAAAGCTTTTTGTTATATCTGCATGATAAGTGCAAAAGAATACATGCTGATCCCGCCAGAAATCCAGAACTGTCCTGTGCACACTTCCACCCAATCTCAATAGTCCACATAAGAGCCCCTCTTACATCCGAGTCTGCATTTGTAGTCCCCCCTTACAGCAAGGTCCTTATCAGAGACTAATACATGATGGTCTCCATCAGAGTCGCTCCTTACATCAGGGTCCCCATCAGAGTTTATCCTTATAGTATATCATGGTCCCCATCAGAGTACCCCCCCGCTTACATGCAGAGACCCCCTCACATCAGAGTTTGCCCTA
Source organism: Rana kukunoris (assembly GCA_029574335.1). NCBI lineage: Eukaryota > Metazoa > Chordata > Amphibia > Anura > Ranidae > Rana > Rana kukunoris. The sequence continues at coordinate 469,342,758 of CM056053.1, read as the reverse complement.
GAAGTCCCCCTTACATTAGGCTTCCCACAAGAGTTCTTCCCTACATCAGGGTCCCCATCAGAGGCCCTCTTTACATCAGGGTCCCCAACATAGACCTTCTTAGATGATGGTCCCCAACAGAGTCCCTCCTTACATCAAAGCCACCTTCAGAGTCCATCATTATATCATAAATCCCATCAGAGTACCTCCTTACATTAGGGTTCCCATCAGAGGCCCCCTACATGCGGGTCCCCATCAGGTCCCCTCTTACTTCAATGTCGTCAGAGGAGATTCTCTTACATCAAAGTCTGCTTTAGGGGTTCCCCCTTACATGAGGGTCCACATTAGAGCCCCTCTTACATTTGTGTCCCCATCAGAGTCCCGCAGTTACATGACGGTCCCTATCAGAGACCCCATAGTTTGCCCTAGGAGTCCCTCTTAGGCCGCGTACACACGATCAGTCCAAACCGATGAAAACGGACTGAAGTTCATTTTCTTCAGTTCACAGACTGATGGTCTGATAGTCTGATGTGCGTACACACCATCAGTTTAAAAAACGATCATGTCAGAACAAGGTGGCGTAGAACACAACGACGTGCTGAAAAAAACGAAAAAGTTCAATGCTTCCAAGCATGCGTCGACTTGATTCTGAGCATGCACGGGTTTTTGAACCGATGCTTTTGCGTACTAACCATCGGTTTTGACCGATGGTCAGGCGTCCGTCAGTCTCCTTTTTTTTTTTTTTCACATTCAGCCTTGACCAAGCACAAGAGACCAGCTCATGGTATGATGCTTATTTTCGTCTCTGTATCAGGTTTGCATCATTTGTGGTAATTCTTTTAGAGTTGAAAATGTATTTATTGGTAACGTAATAAACAATACAAAAAGATACAGAAGGAAACAATAGACAGTGTTACATAAAAGTGACAATCGTGAGTGGACATGTAACTTGAGTCAGCCCAATGGCTATCGCCCATAGCATAACTCATGATGCCTTATAAGAAATAATGTGTATCAACGGTCGTCCTTAGGAGCCAGAGACGACTCCCGTCAAAAGGGTGTCATTGTTTCCGATCAGGGAATATATGGTAAATTCAAAGTAAAAGAAAAAAGAGAAGAGGGGAGAGATCCCAAAAAGGTTGTGGAAAGGAAGAGAGTGGAAAGGAGAGAAGATAGAGCAGGAAGGGTAGGCGACAGTAGGAAAGAGCACAGGGGCTGCTGTGTGAACACTTGCGGGGTAGGGTTATCGGGAGGACAGTGGGGGGGGGACATCCGGAGGTAATGCCTCGTCCAGCCCAATAGTAGATTCACAGGTTAGGACTATCGTATTGGGAGTGGTAACATATTGGTGAGAGTATCAGAGACGGAGAAGTGGAGCCAAACAGACCACAGCATCTTGAAATTATCAAAGGTGTCATTGTCAAGGGCCAGCATCTCCTCCATTCTCATGGTATCATTCATGATCGAGACCCACCGTGATAAGGGGGGTGTGACAGTCGACTTCCAAAATGAGGGTATGAGCTGTCTCGCTGAAGACATAAAAAACCAGAGAAGACTTTTCTTCTGCGATGTAACCGACCCAGGGAGAATGGAGAGGAGAGCAATCTTGGGGGAGGGTGTCAATGCTTCATCATAAATTTTATTATAGCAAGTAAATACCTGAGTCCAAAAGGAGCGGATCCTCTCGCATTCCCACCAGATATGTAGATAGGTCCCTGTAGAGGAGTTGCACCGCCAACACGTGGCTGGAGTAGACGGGAACAGTTTGTGTATTGCATAGGGGTCCCTGTACCACCGTGATAGAACCTTATAGTTCTTTTCCTGGGAGTAGCAGGATATTGTTGATTTATGAGTAAAAAGAAACAAGGTCTGCCATTCTGATCGGGGTATGTCTTCTCTCAAATCTGCAGACCACTTCCCGGTGTAGGGAGGCAGATCCTCATGTAGGAGAACTTGAAGGAGACAGTATATGGTAGAAAGGAGGTGTCTGGGTGTAACAGAGAGGGAGCACAGTCGTTCAAATTCAGTGTAAGGGCGGTGAATTTGGGAGGAATTGTGTAGGCACTGCGCAAATGTAGAGAGGTGAAGAGTGGTAAGCCAGTCTGTGGGACCCGTCGGTGCGACCGGGGTCCCTCATAGCGGGTCCACAAAAGAGTGTGCTTGGGGCCAGTCAGGGCGCCTAAAGGGCCCTATCGTAGCCGCTCCTATGCCCTGGGGGAATACGGGGTTATCGAACAGAGGGGACAGTGGGGAGGGGTCGGAGGACAAGGTGGTGCACAGGCCTCTATGGACCCACAGTCTGAGAGAAGCAGTTGTCAATGGTGAGAGAGACGGCAGGCGGGAAGAATTGGGCCCGTATCCCCAAAGGAGTGCCCGAAGGTCTACGGGTGTCAAGTCTTGTTCGATGGCGACAGAAGCCTTCAGAAAAGGGCGGGGGAACCATTCCAGGATGCGTGCCACATGAGTAGCTTTGTAGTAAGTCTCAAAGTCGGGTAGACCCGCTCCACCCTGCAGTTTCGGTAGCGTAAGTAACTTGTATTTCACTCTGGGCATTCCCCTATTCCAGGTAAATCTAATAGCCAGCGAGCGTAGGGCTGCAAAGAAGGTTTTAGGGACCAGAACAGGAATCGTCTGGAAGAGTTATAATAGTTTGGGGAGGGTATCCATTTTGAGGGTGTTGATCCTTCCAAACCACGGTAAGGGGGAACTTCCCCATCCCTCGAAGTCCTTCCGGATGCGAGAAAGTAAGGGGACATAGTTTAAGGAGAACAAGTTGGAGAGGTAGGAGGGGATTGTGACCCCTAGGTAGGACACTCCTTTCACCTGCCATTGGAACGAGTAGTTAGACCGTAGGGAGGACATCACAGACGCAGGGAGGGAGATGTTGAGGGCTTCAGTCTTGGAGACGTTAAGCTTAAAGTTACTAAAAGACCCAAACCGCTGGAATTCATGGAAAAGGGAAGGTAGAGAGGTATGGGGGTGCTGCACATAAACCAAGAGGTCATCAGCATAGAGGGACAGCTTATGGTGGGCGGAGGGTGTTTGTATACCTTGGATGGAGGCGTTTTGCTGGATAGCACAGGCCAAGTGTTCTATGACGATGACGAATAGGAGAGGGGAGAGGGGGCAGCCCTGCCGGGTGCCGTTGGCAATGTCAAATGGCTCAGAGGCAGTGCTGTTTACCAGAACCGAGGCAGATGGCCGGGAGTACAAGGACATCACTTTAGAGATAAAAGTAGAACCTAACCCTAATTGTTCCAGTGAGAGTTGAAGAAAATCCCAATTGACCCTGTCAAACGCCTTTTCGGCATCGAAGGAAAGGAGACAGGCTTTCAGGTTCGTTAGTTGGATAAGGGATATAAGATGGATCGTTTTAGTGGTGTTGTCTCTTGCCTCACGGCCCGGGACAAATCCCACTTGGTCATTGTGAACCACATTTGGGAGGAGGGGAGACAAGCGATTGGCCAGCACCTTAGCAAACAGCTTGAGATCAATGTTGAGCAAAGATATCGGCCGATAGCTGTTACACTGGGACGGATCTTTGCCCGGCTTAGGGATTACGGAGATGTTGGCGGATAAGATGGTAATTATTTTAGCCTGGGGTATTTTTCTTTCTTTTACTTTCAGTTTTTTTCTTTTATTTATGTGTGTATGGTATATACGTAATAAAACTTACCCCCCACCCTGCCATGACAATGAGATGTTGCAAGTCACCTATATTACATTTCTGTTGGTTGGGGGGGGGGGAGCTAAAAAATAGACCTATACACATAGAACAATTCCACCCATTCCACCCTCTGCCCTACCCCCCCCCCCCCACCCCCCCTCGTGGCACCCGGGACTCCACAACTTTCTAAACTCGACTAATATCTTGCAGATAGAAAATCGAATATCTATTTAAGAGTGGTTAATGCCTAGGATGATCAACCCTTTTTTTTTTTTTGGCACCCCCTGTGTTCTAAAATCAGTTTGGGCTCAATTTTCAGATTAACTAATACATCAGTCCGCTTTTAAAGCAAGTTTTAAAACTTTGGACTGAAGGACAACAGACCGATGGGCCGGTCGGTTTGGACCGATGAAACCGAACTTCAGTCCATTCTCATCGGTTTGAACCGATCGTGTGTACGCGGCCTTACATTCAAGTTCCCACCAAAATCCCTTCTTACTTCAGGGTGCCCATCAGAGTCCCTCTTACATTAGGGGTTGTCCCCATCAGACACCCTCTTACATAATGGTCCTCAACAGAGTCCCCCCTTAAATTGGGGCCCTCTTAAGAGTCCATCATTATATCATGGTCCCCATCAGAGTACCTCCTTACATTAGGGTCCCCATCAGAGCCCCCCCCCCCACATGCAGGTTCTCATCAGGTCCCTTCTTACATTTAATGTCCTCAGAGGAGTCCCTCTTACATCAAAGTCTGCTTTAGGAGTTCCCCCTCACACATAGGACCCCATTAGAGTCTTTCTTACATTTGTATCTCCATCAGAGTCCTGCAGTTACATGAGGGTCCCTATCAGAAACCACCTAGTTTGCCCTAGGAGTCCCCCTTACATTAGAGTTCCCCACAAAAGTCCCTTCTTACTTCAGGGTCCCCATCAGAGTTCCTCCTTACATCAGGGTCCCCATCAGAGTCCATCTTACATTTGGGGTTCTCATCAGAGCCCCCTTTACATCAAAGTCTGCCTTAGGAGTCCAACCCTTACACTAGATTTCACATAAGAATATAATAGTATTGAAACGTGAAGATTTTAATAAACGCATCACCTCCTTTAAATATTACATAGTTACATAGTTAGTCAGGTTGAAAAAAGACACAAGTCCATCCAGTTCAACCATAAAAAAAATAAACAAACAAAATAAAACACAGTATATCCCATACACCCAACTCCATACCCACAGTTGATCCAGAGGAAGGCAAAAAAAACAGCAGATCATGATCCAATTTGCTACCGGAGGGGAAAAAATTCCTTCCTGATCCCCCATGAGGCACTCGGATTTACCCCGGATAAACTTTACCTACAAAACTTAGTACTCAGTTATATTATGTGCATTTAGGAAAGAATCCAGGCCCTTCGTAAAGCAATCTACTGAGCTGGCCAGAACCACCTCTGGAGGGAGTCTGTTCCACATTTTCACAGCTCTTACTGTGAAGAAACCTTTCCGTATTTGGAGGTGAAATCTCTTTTCCTCCAGACGTAAAGAGTGCCCCCTTGTCCTCAGTGTTAACCTTAAAGTGAATAACTCAACACCAAGTTCACTATATGGACCTCTTATATATTTGTACATGTTGATCATATCCCCCCTTATTCTCCTCTTCTCAAGAGTGAATAAATTCAGTTTTTCTAATCTTTCCTCATAGCTGAGCTCCTCCATGCCTCTTATCAGTTTAGTTGCCCTTCTCTGCACTTTCTCCAGTTCCCCGATATCCTTTTTGAGAACTGGTGCCCAAAACTGGACTGCATATTCCAGATGAGGTCTTACTAATGATTTGTACATGGGGGGGCAACATGATATCTCTCTCTCTGGAGTCCATACCTCTCTTAATACAAGAAAGGACTTTGCTCGCTTTGGAAACCGCAGCTTGGCATTGCATGTTATTATTGAGCTTATGATCAACTAAAACCCTCAGATCCTTCTCCACTACAGATCCCCCCAGTTGTACTCCCCCTAGCATGTATGATGCATGCATATTCTTAGCCCCCAAGTGCATAACTTTACATTTATCAACATTAAACCTCATCTGCCACTTAGTCGCCCACTTAGACAGAGCATTGAGGTCGGCTTGTAAATTGGAGACATCCTGTAAGGACGTTATTCCACTGCATAGCTTGGTGTCATCTGCAAAAACAGAAATGTTACTTTTGATCTCAGACCCAATATCATTTATAAATATATTGAAAAGTAAGGGACCCAACACCGAACCTTGGGGTACACCGCTGATAACCTTGGACCAATCAGAGTAAGAATCATTAACCACGACTCTCTGAATTCTGTCTTTCATCCAGTTTTCTATCCATTTACAAACTGATATATCTAATCCTGTAGACCTTACCTTACACATGAGCCGTGTGTGGGGAACTGTATCGAGCGCTTTTGCAAAATCCAAGTATACCACGCCCACTACCACGCCTCTGTCCAGGGTTTTACTTACCTCTTCATAAAAGGAAATCCGGTTTGTCTGACAACTTCTGTCTTTCATGAATCCATGCTGTCTGCTGCTTAAATAGTTTGGCCCAGATTCACAGAGCGATTACGCCTGTCTAACTAGTGTTAGACAGGAGTAATTTCAAATTTCGCGTGCCGTATCACTAGTTTGAATCCTCAAACCATGATACGGCGGCGTTGGGCTTCGATCTGACAGGCTTACGTCTTCGTACGCCTTCGGATCTACGCTGCGATCTTTTTGCGGCCGCTGGGTGGAGTTCGCGTCGTTTTCAGCGTCGGGGTATGCAAATTAGCTTTTTACGGAGATCCACGAAGTTACGAGCGTCGTTCGCAATCGCGTACGTCATTTTTTCGCTACGTAAAGTTAAACCAGCTGTATGGCCGTCGTTCCCGCGTCGACTTTCAATTTATTTTTTTATTTTTTGCGTAAGTCGTCCGGGAATAGGAATGTCCGTAAAGGACGCTACTCAAAAAAAAATGACGTAACGACGTGATTTTGCGCAATGCACGGCGGGAAATTTCTGAACGGAGCATGCGCAGTTCGATCGCCGCGGGGACGCGCTTAATTTAAATGCCTCACGCCCCCTATTCGCGTATTTTGATTCCGCCGGGAGAAATACACTACGCCGCCGTACCTTACGGGCCAAAATCTCTCTGAATTCCTCCTAGAGCCAGGTAAAGTACGGCAGCGTAGAGTATCTCTGATACTCTGCGGGAATCGAATTCTTTCTGAATCTGGCCCTTTGTTTTCAGCTAGAAGTAACCAAATAGCAAAGAATGGAGTTTTAAGGTGCAGAACAATCGATCAACATTAAAATAGAAATAGAATAGAAAATTGTATTATTACATAGATAATATAAAACGACCTAAAACATTCACTACAAACGTGGCTGAAACATGTAGAGGCAACCATTCTTTTGTATTGGTGGGCACTGAGAGATGGCACTGAAGGGCATTGATAGGTGGCACTGGTGGGCACCGAGAAGTGGCACTAATAGGTGGCAGTGATGGGCACTGATAGGTGGCAGTGATGGGCACTGATAGGTAGCAGTGATGGGCACTAATCGGCACTGGTAGGTGACACTGATAGGCCGCACTACTAGGTGGCACTGATGAGGCACTGATTGGCACCACTGGTGGGCATTGATAGGTGGCACTTGTGGGCATTGATATGTGGCACTGATTGCTGGTACTGTTATGCACTGGTGGGCACTGATTTGTGGCACTGTGGGCACTGGCAGGTGGCACTGGTGGGCACAGATGAGATGGCTGTGCATCTTCCTCTTCGGTGTCCCTTGCATAGAAGATGGTGATTGGCTTTTTTTTTCTCTTTACGCTGTCAGTGCGAGAAGAGAGAAAAAAAAACGGTTACTGATCTTCTGTTTACATAACGTGATCAGCTGGCTGACAGCTGATCATGTGGTAAGCGACCTGTGATCACCCGAGTCTCATTGATTCGGTGATCACATTGCGCGCCCTACAGGGGGCGCACAAGGATTGTGCAATGGGGAGGACGTCTATTGACAGCCTCTTGGCAGTAGATCAATGCTGTAGCTGTCATTCGGCTATAGCGCAGATCTGAAGGTGTTAAAATTCTGCATAGTTCATATCAAAGTTATGATTAAGCACTAAAGTTTAGTGTGAAACGCGTCAACTTGTACCCCTTTTGCTGTGGCATGTATCCTGTGTTTTTAAATTTACAATAAAAACAACACGTTTTGGAGTGCGGCTGTCCAGAAATCCTTCCTTCATTTTGCATGATAATGTAATTGGTTGTTAGGACGCCGGCGGCTAGAAGGGTGTAACGGTACACAATGGAAAACTGTTGCTTTGTGTAACTAAAAGGCAGGCTTCATCCACCAGCTGTCTTGTATACAATTGTTGGGCAATTTTTAACTGCTTAAGCCCCAGAAGGTTTTACCCCCTTCCTGACCAGAGCACTTTTTGCAATTTGCCACTGTGTCATTTTAACTGACAATTGCGCAGTCGTATGACGTTGTACGCAAACAAAATTGGCGTCCTTTTTTTCCCACAAATTGAACTTTCTTTTGGTGGTATTTGATCACCTCTGCGGTTTTTATTTTTTGCACTATAAACAAAAAAATAGTGACAATTTTGAAATATTTGTAGCAGTACTGCGACAATGCGACGGACAGATCGGAGACTTCTGACACTTTTTTTGGTATTTACTGTATGCAGCGATCGGTGCTATAAAAATGCACTGATTACTGTGTAAATGTCACTGGCAGAAAAGGCGTTAACACTGGGGGGGGCGACCAAGGGGTTAAATATGTGTTCCCTCTGCATGTTCTATCTGTGTGGGGATGTGAGTTACTAGGAGAGAAGCCCTATCATTTTCCTACTTCAAAGGAAGAAACGATAGGGCTCCTCTCCTCCGACAGCACAGGGATCTGTGCTGGCAGTCGTACATGCGATCGCGCGTGGCCGGCGGTGATTGTGCCCGTCGTCCATGTGCATCTGGTCCCCCGTTTTGCAGTTGGCGTGTGCGCACGCCCTATGGTGGCCGAAAACGTGTAGGACGTACCCGTACGGGATTTTGCCCACTAGTACCATTGTGCCGCAGCATATCTGCGTGACACCGTCGGCAACTGGTTAAGCATTTTGCCAAAGCACCCCTGAAGAAACCTGAAGGCGCCCTGGTTGAAAAAAAAGGTGGTCTATCCTATGGAGTGAATGGTAATGTCTCCTCTAGTAAATCAAAAGCAAACCTGTGGACATTCTTTACTGGTCTTTACTGGTCTTCAGCTGAGAATTCATACATGTACTGGTATGCTAAAGAGGCATTAATAGAGAATTATATTATTTTTCAGGGTTTCAAGGGCCACAGAGGTGATACTGGTCTTCCCGGGTCAAGGGTAAGTCACTTCAATGATGTTTTATGATATATAATGGATTTTATTTATGTTAAAGAAGTCCTAAAACTGTATATATTATTTAAGCTCAACTGAAAAAAGCAGGCCAAGTCTGCATCCAATTCGCATGACAGGAGAGTGTGACCGGCTCTCTATTTTCTCGTTGTGATTCTCCGCAGTGTTTTCCTTCCTAGAAACCCGAGAGAGTATATACTTACCTGTTGCCGTGGAAACCCGCACATGCTCGAAATTACTTTGACGCATGCGCGGTAGCTTCCTAGGTAGGGTTGTCCCGATACTGAGCATTTGCGGGAGTACTTGTACTCCCGCAAATGCCCCCGATGCCAGATCCGATACTACCCCCTGACCGCCGCCGCAACGCTGCCGCATAGCGCCACGCCGCCACCTAGTTAATCAGCGCGGGGAACATTACAGCTTTCATTTAAATAGCTGTGTGTTCCCCGCTGACCCGCACTGCGTATAGACACTCCCCCTTGCTCTGGCAGTTTGATAGACAGATCACCCATCCCCAGGATTGGACGGGTGATCTGTCTATCAAAGTGCCCGAGCAAGGGGGAGTGTCTATACGCGGCGCGGCGAGGAACACACAGCTATTCAAATGAAAGGGTTAATGTTCCCCGCGCTGATTAACTAGGCGGCGGCATCTACGGTATGGGGAGACATGGCTGCATCTGTGGGGGACATAGCTGCATATATGTGGGGGACATGCCTGCATATCTGTGGGGGACATGGCTGCAATATGTGGGGGACATGGCTGCATCTGTGGGGGACATGGCTGCATATCTGTGGGGGGACATGGCTGCATCTGTGGGGGGACATGGCTGCATCTGTGGGGGGACATGGCTGCATCTGTGGGGGGACATGGCTGCATATATGTGGGGGACATGACTGCATATCTGTGGGGGACATGGCTGCAATATGTGGGGGACATGGCTGCATCTGTGGGGGACATGGCTGCATATCTGTGGGGGGACATGGCTGCATATCTGTGGGGGGACATGGCTGCATCTGTGGGGGGACATGGCTGCATCTGTGGGGGGACATGGCTGCATATATGTGGGGGACATGACTGCATATCTGTGGGGGACATGGCTGCATCTGTGGGGGACATGGCTGCATATCTGTGGGGGACATGGCTGCATGTGTGGGGGACATGGCTGCATCTGTGGGGGACATGGCTGCATCTGTGGGGGACATGGCTGCATCTGTGGGGGGACATGGCTGCATATATGTGGGGGACATGACTGCATATCTGTGGGGGACATGGCTGCATATCTGTGGGGGACATGGCTGCATCTGTGGGGGACATGGCTGCATCTGTGGGGGGACATGGCTGCAATATGTGGGGGACATGGCTGCATATCTGTGGGGGACATGGCTGCATATCTGTAGGGGAAATGGCTGCATATATGTGGGGGACATGACTGCATATCTGTGGGGGGACATGGCTGCATATCTGTGGGGGGACATGGCTGCATATCTGTAGGGGAAATGGCTGCATATCTGTGGGGGACATGGCTGCATCTGTGGGGGACATGGCTGCATCTGTGGGGGACACATTTAAAAAAAAGTATCGGTATTCGGTATCGGCGAGAAAAAAAGTATCGGTACTTGTCCTCGGTCCTAAAAAAGTGGTATCGGCACAACCCTATTCCTAGGCATAGGTAGGGTGCAGCAAGATGGCGGCGACGGCATCGAATGTGAAGAGCGCATGCTCGTCATACGTGATGACGTCACCATGTTCTTGCCATTCAAAAGACCGCGGTTCTTTTGAATGGAGTGTCTGTACATTCAGGCAGCAACAGATTCTTGCCAAGAATCTAGTCGGGAAAAACATTTTCTGGCTCGTGTGTACAGGGCTAGAAACGGAAAACAGGGACGTACCAGGCCTGCTGCTGCGAGCCGCGGCCACAGCTAGTGTGATACCATGCGCCTTGAGGCGATTCAGTTCACATTTGTAGCGCTATACAAGTTTTTCACTCACTCAGTCACTCAGTGAAGGTATCGAATACAAAGTTATCTGAAGATTAAAAAAAATCCGAAATAATGGATGCCGCATCTAAACAAATCAAACGGAACGAAATAATAATAAATAATAATAATAATACACTTTTATTATTATTATATTTTTTTTTTTTTTCCATAATAAATTTTATTGGTGAACAGGGTAAGGTTTACATTACATTTGAACGGTTGAACAAGGAGTCTGAGATTGAACAGCAGATCTTACAGTAGAAACAAACAGAACCAGCATTCATTCAGGAATACAAAAAAGAAAATACAACATTTGTCGATGTAATAAACAATTTTCGGGAAGTGAGCAAAACTTTTGACAGGTTAAATGAATATCTATGTTTCCAACGGTAATCATGTGTACGTAGCATTACATACAGGTGAAAATTGCGGGTGAGGGCAGGGGTGGGCCAGTCCAAGAAGAACTGGCCAACTTTGCGCAACTATTACCTTTGAATAATTCAGATGTTAAGGCTGGTCAGCTGCTGGTACTGATTGGAAAAACTGTAGTAGGGGAAGTGGTTGAGTTCGACTGGGGACTCCTCAAGGGGAGGGGGGGGGAGGGATGGGCGTGGGTGAGGGATAGGAAGGGGGAGAGGAGAGGAGGATGAGAGGTCATAGTAAGGGAGGAAGGGGGAGTAGAGAGAAAAAAAATAAAAAAGGGAAAGGAAAAAGGAGAAAACGTATAAAGGTCATATGTAGAGAGCATTTGAGTGAGCAGAGATCCATACGTAGGATCAAGGGGATGGAGGGGTGAGTGGAGTGGGGCAGGCCAGGGGAGGGGGATACCTCCCAGTCTCCGCCACCGGATCCTAGGTGCTGGGTTATGGTGAATACAAAAGGTTTTATGTCTTAAAGCTAACTGATTATCTGTCTATCGGAATGTGACAAGAAATATCCTCCCTCAGTCTTCCCTTGAGTAGGGGAGGGAGGCTAGGTGTTGCATATTTTGCTTGGGTTAGAGTGTAGAAAGTCATTGTACAAGTACCAGGGGTTTCAATCGTCTGGAGGTGGATGGTGTCCATTTGTTTGTGTCATCAACAGTTTATAGTTGTCTGTGGTGCGGAAGTGGGTCCAGCAGGCCCATGTGTGGGAGAATTTGGTTGGACGATCTTTGGCTATAGAGATTAACTCTTCCATTTCTGCGATTTTTTCAACACGTTTCAGCCATTCGGGAATGGTTGGGACATGTGCCGTTCCCCAATGTAATGGGATGCACAGCTTGGCGGCGTTTAATAAGGGTGGAATTAGCGTTTTGCAGTAATGCTGAGCTGGCATGTCTGAGTGGTGTAGAAGAAGCTGTGCTGCGGTGTGTTCTAAAGTGTATGTAGAGATTTGTGATGTCGTTTCTCGAACTTGAGTCCAGAACGGCTGGATTAGGGGGCAGGACCACCAGATGTGTTCTAGAGTACCTGTGCCATTGGAACATCTCCAGCATTTGTCCGAAAGGGCTGGGTTATATTTGTTGAGGATGACCGGTGTTCTGTACCAGCGTGTCAAGATTTTATAGTTGTTTTCCTGTGTCGAGACATTGAAAGAGCCTTTATGGGCTATTGTAGATATGCGTTCCCATTGTGCTTCTGTGATTTCTATCTGTAGGTCTCTTTCCCAGCTTACGCAAGCTTTGTTAGTCTTAAGTATGCTATCTGAGGAGAGTATATCATGAATGTTAGATATCATGTGTTGCTGTGGTGCAGATTGGGAGCATAGCTGTTCAAATGTCGTGAGACGACGAGAGACAGAGGATGTGTGGTCAGCTTCTTTCAGGAAATGTCTGATCTGAAAGTATGTCCAGAGAGGAAAAGCAGCATTTTCCGTGTTGACTGGTAGCGCAGAGCGGTCTAGGAAAGTACCCAAGTGGTAGAAGTGATGTGCTAAGACTTCTGAGCGTTGCCAGGTGTCTGCCAGGAAATTTGTGGACATACCAGGTGGAAATTCTGGGTTGAGCTTTACTGAGGTAAGGGGCCCCGGAGTAGAGGAAATATGTAGCTTTCGGCAGGCTTCCTTAAAGCACCAGAGTGTTGGGGCAATGAGAGGGTGGTCATTTAGACTCCTCGGGGTGTGTTTGTGTGAGGTCCAAGGTACGGATCGTAGTGGCAGGGGGGAGAATGTGTGTTCAAGAGAGACCCAATCTTTGCTGTGGCTATGGATTGACCAGTCTACAATTCTAGCGAGGTGGCACGCCCAATAGTATCTCTTGAGGTCTGGCAGCCCAATGCCACCCTTCGTTTTCGGTTTCGTTAGTAGTTCGTAGGCTACTCTAGGTCTTTTCTGTCTCCATAAGAATTTAGTGCAAAGTCGTTTGTAAGTGAGAAAAAAGGAAGGGGGGAGTTTAATGGGCAGGGCCTGTAAGATATACAGGATGCGGGGGAGTACATTCATTTTTAGAATCGCTGCTCTTCCAAACCATGAGAAATGTGGTTTATTCCATTTACTTAGGTCATTTGTGATGGTTTTGAGGATGGGTAGATAATTCTTGGAGAATAAGTCTGAAAACCTAGTTGTGAGATATATCCCTAGATATTTTATTATTATTATTATTTATTATTATTATTAATTTGTTACTTTCCATTCATTTAGATACGGCATTCTCTATTACGGATAAAGCCGCGTACACACGATCCATCAAACCAATGAGAGCGGTCTGATAGACTGTTTTAATCAAACCAAACCGATCGTGTGTGGGCGCCATCGGTTATTTATCCATCGGTTAAAAAAAAAAGCAAACTGGAGCTGTGGTGGCTCAACGTGATTGGCACTGCGTTGACAAGCCATTCACCTCTGCAGCCAAGGGTTCGGATCCCGGTCTCGGCTACATGTGAATTGAGTTTGGTGGTCTCAGCCCGGCTCCCAGTGGGTGTGCTATGCAAGGTACGCCTGTGCTTAGTACGCCCACCCCCCCCACAAAAAAAAACACCACACTTGCACGCACACGAAATTGGTTTAAAACACATGCACTTTGGCCATGCGGTCTCTTAAAATAAAGAGAGGCGAAGGACCTACGGGGCTGGCTGGGTGGGCTAGGCCCCCTCACTCCCTCATAGGGGGAGTCCCTCTGCCCCATTGGGGTCCCGTTGGGCCCCAGTTGGGCTCCCAAGAGGAGCAGGTAGGGCGGGGTGAGTGGGAGGCCCCCCTTCACACCCGCCATTGCCACCCGGGGCATGGAGAAGGATGGCGATTGCCTCCGGGGGGAGGGTCTGCCTACTCCCAACTCCTGCAGTCCGGCTCCTCTCTCTCGAGTTCACGCACTAAAAATACACTTTAAAAAAAATAAAAAAATAAAAATAAGCAAACTTGTTTTAAATTTAACCGATGGATACCTAACCAATAGCATGAAAAACGATCATTAGTAGGCACGACCGCGCATGCTCAGAATCAAGTCGACGCATGCTTGGATGCTGGATTTTTATTTTTTTGTACTTATCGTTTTAGCGCTCTTAATTCTCCGGCACCAAGCAACGTATCCTTCCGGGTATAGGCGTTCCTAAATCAAGCGCAGTTGATTGACGGGCTTGGATAGCGCGTCACGCCTTCCGAAAATACCCGAAGTGACACTCGGCTGTTTACGGCACCTGTGCAGTCAGCTCTACACGGCAGGCGCCGTATAGCGCCGTAAACAGCCGAGTGTCACTTCGGATATTTTCGGCGTGACGCGCTATTCAAGCCCGCCAATCAACTGCGCTTGATTTAGGAACGCCTACTTTCCGCAGGATTCACCGCTCGAAGCCGGAGAATAAAGAGTGCTAAAATTATAAGTACAAAAAAAAAAATACAGCATACTGCAGATGTCAGCAGTATGCTGGATCTAGTGGCAGAAAGTTGATTTTTGGGTGAACCTCCGCTTTAACTACTATTGTTTTTATAAAGCCTCTGCTTTCAGAAAATATGTAGTGTTCTGAGGGGTTTCTAAGTAATTTCATAGCCAAAAATGCTGATGGAAAAAATGAATTGCTGTAGAGCTAAACTAGTTAAAGATATACTGTATGTGTGTGTGTGTGTGTGTATATATATATATATATATATATATATATATATATATATATATATATATATATATATACAGGCATACCCCGCTTTAAGTACACTCACTTTACATACACTCACGAGTAAGGACATACCCACGAGTGTATGTAAAGTGCCTTACAAGTACTGTACAGACATTTTGCAGCCTCAGTAGAAGGGACTGAAGCTCCGAGAGCATACCCCGCCTTGGTCCAGTGTGCCCCTGACACCCCCACTACAGCCCCTGGGACCTAAACTACAGCTTCTGACACCCCCACTACAGCCCCTGACCCCCCCCCCCCACTACACCCTAGAAGTTAAAAAAGGTATTGTTTCACTTTAAGTACATTTTCGTTTTACATACATGCTCTGGTCCCATTGTGTACTTAAAAGTGGGGTATGCCTGTATATATATATATATATATATATATATACTATATATATATATATATATATATATATATATATATATATATATATATACATATATATTGTGTATATATAATATATATTTAGGTTGAAAATATATAATTGTTTTCTTTCCAGGGGGAGCCCGGTACACCAGGACCTCCAGGGCGGGACGGAGGATCAGGAAAGGATGTAAGTTTTTACACACACCACATGATATTCCATGCTGTATGTTCCTATACAAGGTTCAATCAGTAATCAGTGATAATGGACTTCGTATTCTGCTCTTTTGCTTTATAAAAGCAAAAACTAGCCATGCCTGGTTTTAGTTTTTGGATTCATTAAACTGAATAATATGTCTTTGGTTACCTTCTACTAGGGAGACCATGGACCACCTGGACACCAGGGGCCAAGAGGAATCCGCGGACCGTCTGTAAGTCCTGTTTTCTAGTAATCCTAACAAGGCAAACCATACTTGCTGCTTTCAAATCTTTTTTGGTATTTTGAATTAAGTACACTTCCCCTTTAAAGTGGTTTTACAATATACATATATTTATGTATATACCCTTACATATACCACTGAAATGACTGGTCTGTAAATCCTTCTACATAAGTTATACCTGTTTATTGGCAGCCCTCTCTCCTTTAAGCCTTCTAAAACACACAGATCAATGGCTATTTCTCAGCTTCAGGAGGCAGGGGGTGGGGGGAACTGAGCTTGATAGCTCAAAAATGTAATCGTGGAAAAATCCACAAAAATTAGAAAACCAAAGCTAAATTTGAGGACATACGAGTAGAAAACACAAATAAAAAGACACACAAATGAAAAAAGACAGGAGAAAAACAAATAAGAAAGAGAGGAAGAAGAGGAAAACATTTTTTTTAGGGGGAGGGGGTTAGGTAGTAAAGGGTAGGGATGAGCCGAACACCCCCGCGTTCGGTTCACACCGCCGAACATTTAGAACCCCATTGAAGTCTATGGGACTCGAACGTTCGAATTCAAAAACGGTCGTTTTAAAGACCAATTTTCAAGTTATTGTTGGAAAACGTCTTTCAGAACCCGGGTCTTGCCCCAGGGAACATGTATCAATGGAAAAAAAAGTCTTAAAAACGGTTGTTTCGTTTCACACGAATTTGCCGCGAACGATCGTTTTTGTTCGAAATTCGACGAACGATCGAACGGACGATGTTCGAGTCGAACATACGTTCGTTTAGAACGCGAAGCTCATCCCTAGTAAAGGGGAGACACCAGGGAGAAGAAGGAAAGATAAAGGAAAAAAAGGGGGCATTGAGCAGGAAGTTTCGGTAGGGAAAAGACAAGGGAAGGGTAGGGTACCCCCAGGGCAGGATGGAAGAGGGAGTCAATTGGCGAAGCCCAAACTTATCAGATGCAGAGTGGGAGGAGCGTAGGACCACCACGGGCCCCAAACCTTGAGGAACATGGCGTGGGAGTCATAAAGAATACTGGACATCTTCTCATTAATCATACGGTGTCAAGATTTGGACAGTGATTGGATGTAGGGCTGAAAATAATAGGCCAGAGTCCAGGATTACACCCAACACCCTGATATGAGGTGACGGACTGATAGCTGTGTTAATGATCTTGATGGAAACATTCGTGGAGGTGGCCTTGGGAGAGGAAATATTATGAGCTCAGTTTTTGAAAAGATTGAATTTTAGAAAATAATGTGACATCCATACTGATATTTCAGTTAGTAAGTCATTATTGATGCAGAAGGAAACTGACGGGGCGAGCTTCTAAGTAGAGAGCTAGATTTGCCTGTCATCAGCAAACACACTAAATCATATATTTTTGATTTTTTAATACTGTTTTACCCTACTGCTCCGCTATGCAGTAACACATTTTTCAGAAAAGAGTTCCTCTAAATATCTTCTAATAATCTTCCTTAACATTTAGAGTATTTTGTCAAAACCCCTAATATATAAAACGTTTTATGAAATTTATGTACACTGAGGGCCAGATTCACATACACTTAATATTGCGCTGCGTAATCGAAATACTCTACGCTGCCGTATTTTACCAGGCTCTACATCGAATTCTGGTAGATTTTTGCCCGTACGCTACGGCGGCGTAGTCTATTTCTCGCCGCGTAATCGAAATACGCGATTAGGGGGCGTGAAGCATTTAAATTAAGCGCGTCCCCGCGGCGATGGAACTGCGCATGCTCCGTTCAGAAATTTCCCTCCGTGCATTGCGCGAAATCACGTCGTTACGTCATTCGTTGTTTGAGTAGCGTCGTTTACGAACATTCCTATTCCCGGACGACTTACGTAAAAAATAATAAAAGACGTCGGAAAACGACGGCCATACTTAACATGGGCTGTCTAATATTAGAGCAGCAAAAAGCTGGTATAGTGTTACGCAAAAAAAAGATGACTAAAGATGCCGTAAGAGATTGCGATTGAAGATCGTAATTTCGGGGATCGCCGGCAAAAGCTCATTAGCATACCCCGACGCGGAAAACGACGGGAAGTCTACCCAGTGGCCGCAATTTTATTGCAGCGTAGATCCGAAGGCGTACGAACACGTAATCCAGTCGAATTGAAGCCCGCAGCCGTCTATTCATGGTTTGAGGTTTTCGACTAGCTAGAAAACGCGCGTAATTTGAAATTACTCCAGTCTAACACCAGTTAGACAGGAGTTACGGCTCTCTGAATCTGGCCCTGAGTCTTCAAAATGTTTATTTTCTTAGTAGAATATATTATATTTTCTCTTGTTTTAAATAGTGAATAACAACAATCTAAAACATATTTGGGGAAATTACTATTTTTAACCCTCATGCCGCGTACACACAATCGCTTTTTGTGATGTAAAAAAACGTTGTTTTATTTGAGGAAACAAAAACGACGTTTTTCAAACATCATTTTAAAAAACGACGTTGCCTACACACCATCATTTTCTGAAAATGCTCTTGCAAAGCGCGGTTACGTAAGACACTTTCGACGGCACTCTGTTCCATTGAAGCTCCCGTCTCACAACTTGCTTCTGAGCATGCGCGGTTTTAAAAACGTTGTTTTAAACGTCGTTTTGCCCACACACTATCATTTTTTATGACACAAAAAATTCAAGCATGTTCGAATTTTTTTTTTGGTCGTTTATTTGAAGACATAAAACAAAGTTTTGCCCACACACGATCATTTTAAATGACGTTTTTGAAAACGATCATTTTTTGTGAAACAAAAGACGACATTCTGAAAAACGACATAAAAAATGTAAATGACGTTTTTTAAAACGTCGTTTTATTTCATCACAACGACCGTGTGTACGCAGTTTATTGGCGTTTTGGCTTTTTTTTTTTTTTAAAGCCCATAAACTGAACTCTATTGCCGCGTACACACGGTCGTTTTTTGCGATGAAAAAAAAAAACGACGTTTTCTGTGAAGTAAAAAACGACGTTTTTGAAACGTCACTTTTCAAAGACAATTTTGCATACACACCATCGTTTTTTCACAAGAAGCGAGGTTACGTTCACCACTCTTCCATTGAAGCTCGCTTCATAACTAGCTTCTGGGCATGCGCGGGTTGAAAAACGTCGTTTCGAACGACGTTTTTGCTACACACGGTGACTTTTTGTGAAACAAAAAACGACGTTTTGAAAAACGACACAAAAAATTCAAACATGTTGGAATTTTTTTTTGGTCGTTTTTTTTAAGACAAAAAACGACGTTTTGCCCACACACGATCAATTTAAATGACGTTTTAAAAAACGTCGTTTTTTTTTCATCGCAAAAAACGACCGTGTGTATGCGGCATAAGGGCCAGATTCAGGTAGAGTTATGCCGCGTACACACGGTCGTTTTTTGCGATGAAAAAAAACGACGTTTTCTGTGAAGTAAAAAACGACGTTTTTGAAACGTCACTTTTCAAAGACAATTTTGCATACACACCATCGTTTTTTCACAAAAAGCGAGGTTACGTTCACCACTCTTTTCCATTGAAGCTCGCTTCATAACTAGCTTCTGGGCATGCGCGGGTTGAAAAACGTCGTTTTGAAAGATGTTTTTGCTACACACGGTGACTTTTTGTGAAACAAAAAACGACGTTTTGAAAAACGACACAAAAAATTCAAGCATGTTGGAATTTTTTTTTGGTTGTTTTTTTTAAGACAAAAAACGACGTTTTGCGCACACACGATCAATTTAAATGACGTTTTAAAAAACGTCGTTTTTTTTCATCGCAAAAAACGACCGTGTGTACGCGGCATTAGGCTGGAGTATCTGTGATACTCCAGCCTAACTGTCACTTTAAGCCGGCGTTTCTGTTTTCTGTAACCAGAAAACAAGAAACGCCGGGTTGGAGTTCCGATGCGATCGGCGCAATTGAATTTCGCCATCGCATCGCAACTTTAATTTAAAAATGGCGCCGGGGGCGTTCCCGCTGATTTACGCTGAAAAAATATGTTAATCAGCGGGAATCGGCAATTCACAATCGTATTCAGGCGAGACGCAGTGACTTTCCGACGTTTCTGTAAGCGATACGCGGCGTAAAGATAAAGCAGCCCCCTAGTGGAGTATCCTATGTTAAGTATAGCCGTCGTCATCGCGTCGCAAAAAAAAAAAATTGCGTCGCTTGCGTAAAACGTCCATGAATAGGGATTTGACGTCATTGACGTTCACTGACAGAACTTGGAGCATGCGCACTGGGATGCATTGACAGTCGACGCATGCGCAGTACGTTCGCCGCGGGATCGCGCTTATTTTAAATAATACACGCCCCGTACCCGCCCAATTTGAATTCCGCCGGCTCATTTGCGATACGCTGGCGCAACTTTAGGAGCAAGTGCTTCATGAATAACAGCACTTGCTCCTAAAATTTCGCCAGCGTAACGTAAATGAGAAACGTTACTCCAGAGCAAAGATGCTCCCATCTACCTGAATCTGGCCCAAAGTTAGCCTATGTGCCCATGCACACCTGGGAGTTTTTCAGTGTTAATGAGCTTTGGAGTTTATTGGCTTTTTTCTGAACGCCCGAAATTTGCATTCAAAGTGCCGTTTTTTGGCGTGAAAAAACACTAAAAACCGCAAAATGCTGAAAAACGCTGAAAAATGCTCAAAAACGTGGCGCCAGCTGATAAAAGCTACACTGAAAAACGCTGATTAAAGCTATTGCAAAAACGCCAAAAAACTTTGCAAGGCTCCCTGCAAAGCTACTGGCTTTTTTTTTTTTTTTTTTAGCTTTTATCAGCTTTAGTGTGCATGGAGCCTTATGCAATACTTTTTCTGGTTTTCAATAAAGTACAATTACCGTACTTTGTATTGCAACATTTCCTGAGAAATGTATACGGTATATTAATATTGTCAAGAATTTCCTGCAAATGGAATTATTATGGCGCGTACACACCATCACTTTTTGTGACGAAACAAAACGACGTTTTTCAAACTTCATTTTCCAAAACGACGTTGCGTACACACCATCGTTTTTCCAAAATGCTCTAGCAAAGCGCGGTGACGTACACCACGTTCGACGGCACTCTGTTCCATTGAAGCTCCGTCTCATAACTTGCTTCTGAGCATGCGTGGCTTTAAAAACGTCGTTTTCAACCTCGTTTTGCCCACACACCATCACTTTTTATGACACAAAAAATGACATTTTGAAAAACGACACAAAAAATTCAAGCATGTTCGAATTTTTTTTTTGGTCGTTTTTTTGAAGACCTAAAACAACGTTTTGCCCACACACGGTGATTTTAAATGACGTTTTTTAAAACGTTGTTTTTTTTTCATCACAAAAAGTGATCGTGTGTACGCGGCATTAGTATGTAGACTTTGAAGTATTTATTAAATGTTTCCTCCGCGTACATATTGTGTCATCGACATCTGTCGGAGGCTGGAAGGTGCCATAACCTCTCCGCTGAGTCATCTGCAACTGACGTCACTGTAACCATAACGGAAGACATTGGTGGTGACACATTGAGGCGGCCTCGCCCCATACAAAGGTCTGGGAGGATGGATGTCACCCTATTAATAGTGAGGGTCACATATCTGTTATAGGTGGAGGAGATGCCAAGCAAACAGGATCCTTAAACAAAACATTGATCTGCTCTGGTGATGACACACTAGTGCCTGAATGCTTGGTGCATTTCAAATAAAAAAATAAAGGGAAGAATATTTATTTAAATGTCTTTAAAACAAAACAATCAGTATTTTCTTTTATTTCCTCTTAAAGCGGAGGTCCGCCAATTTTTTTTTTTTAAGTCAGCAGCTATAAATACTGCAGCTGCTGACTTTTAAAACACGTAAGGACACTTATCTTACCAGCGCACCCACGATGTTGGCACCCGAAGCCGATCTATCGCTCAGCTCTCGGGTGCTGCCGCCACCATCTTCGGTAAGGGAATTAGGAAGTGATGCCTTGCAGCTTCACTTCCTGGTTCCCTACTGCGCATGCGCGTCTCGCGCTGCGCAATGCCACTGGTCCCTGCTGTCTTCTGGGACCCGTGTGCCTCCCAGAAGACAGCAGGGGGGGGGGCGCCGGGCATGGTGTAGATTCCCACAGATAATGCAAGCACTTTATTAAACTAATGGGACTTTTATGATCTATATACTGTATATTACCGTATATACTCGAGTATAAGCCAAGTTTTTTCAGCACATTTTTTTTGTGCTGAAAATGCCCCCCATTATGCCCTAGTCACCTTTTCGTGCCTGATCTCCCAGACTTACCAGTACCGGCCAGCTGTAGGTCCCCTGAACCCCAAACTTGGCACACATGTAGCCCCACTTACTCTTCCTCTACAAGTGTGCAAAGTTTGTTGTCTGGGAGACCTACAGCCGGGGAGCACCGATTTGTCAAAGCCGGGCACCCCTTCCATAGACTGCCATGTTAAATGGTAATTTCTCTGGTGATTTTGGGGACCCGGTACCGGCCGGTCTTAGGTCCCCTGAACCCGGAACTTGGCACATATGTAGCCCCATTTCTCCTCTACAAGTGTGCAAAGTTTGTCTGGGGGACCTACGGCTGGGGAGCACCAATTTTTTTAAAGCCGGGCACCCATTCCATAGACTCTCATGTTAAACGCCAGGACACAGTGAGGCAGTGAAACACAGTGAGGCAGTGAAACACAGTGAGGCAGTGAAACTCAGTGAGGCAGTGAAACACAGTGAGGCATGGACACTTCGAGGCATGGACACAGTGAGGCATGGACACAGTGAGGCATGGACACAGTGAGGCATGGACACAGTGAGGCATGGACACAGTGAGGCATGGACACAGTGAGACATGGACACAGTGAGGCATGGGCACAGTGAGGCACGGACACAGTGAGGCACGGACACAGTGAGGCATGGACACAGTGAGGCACGGACACAGTGAGGCACGGACACAGTGAGGCACGGACACAGTGAGGCATGGACACAGTGAGGCACGGACACAGTGAGGCACGGACACAGTGAGGCACGGACACAGTGAGACATGGACACAGTGAGGCAAAGTGAGACATGCAGATGGACACCCTAGGCTTATACTCAAGTCAATACGTTTTCCCGTTTTTTTTATGGTAAAATTAGGTGCCTCGGCTTATATTCGGGTCAGCTTATACTCGAGTATATACAGTGTGTGTGTGTGTGTGTATATATATATATATTTGTTTCCATTTTTATGAGACTTTTGTGACATATTGAGTATTCTGTGTTTTTCCAGTATATTTATATCTGACCAATATCTAGTGCAGTCATTTTCTTATCACTACTCTATAAATATGCCCCATAGAATTTGTGTACTAATTAAAGAATTAGAATAAAAGAGTGAACTGCTGACAGGGTCTCTTTAAAGTTTATATACAATTTGAGTGATTGGGTTTAGATCTACTAAGCTAAATAGTACAATAAAAGCCTTAAATGTAGCTCACTGGAAACACGCTAAACCTTTCCTTTGGCGAAACACATTTTAAATTCAGCCACTTAATACAGATGATAATATCTCTCTACCTTAAGGGTATAAACTATATTTGAGTGATTTTATGGTGCGCTAAATAAAAGGACCAGTCTCATAAAATATTCCCTGTGAATTCACGATCTGAATGCATTGTGAGTATGTAGAAGAATTTGTCTTGTTTATAAAGGTATCTAATAATGAATTCAAAAGTTGAAGCGGAAGCCTTGATGTGACTAGGCATGGCTGTGAAATGTTCTCCGATGTCTCAGTGATGTCTCCTACTGATAGCCAGGTTCACAAAGGGAATGGTAGCCTAAATGCAAACTAGACCACCCCAATTTTACTTATCTGATTTGGCAATGCCCATTAATCGAAAACTTGTTGGGGGGGCACCAGCCCTCCTGTAGGGGGCCCCAGCACACAGAGGGGCCCTGAGTGCAGGAGGATCGGTGGAGAACGATGCCCTCCAAGTCTCTCACCCAGGTTTCTACCACTCTCCCTCCCACCGGCTTTTAGCTGGTGGGTGAGAGACATGGAGGGATAATGAACCTGGCCTGCCGCCACTGAGGTCCTTCCCCTGCCCCGCTAGGAGGAGGTGTGCTGTGTTGTGCTTTCCTTCCTGTCAGAAGAGCGTTCTGCATACAGAACATGAGACCTGATCGTTCGTACTGTATATTGCATTGCAGGCAGGGGAGATTTGGTGGAAGAAGATTTTTACTAGGATAGAAAGTTTGATGTGTGCTAGACTGGTGAATTTTTGGGGTGAGGGAGATTTTTACTGGAAGAGGGAATTGGGGTGGCATTTCATGTTTTTTTGTGTGAAAATATTGTATAAAGTACCATCAGGTGTGTGTGTGGGCTGTATAGGGCCCCATTATTCCTAACAGCGGCCCTGACTATTCTATATGTACATGGTCTTGGGTAAATACAGACAGCTCTGCCCCTCCTTATGCCTTCTACAGATGTTAGAAGGTATCCCCATCTTTGGTAAAAATGTAAAAAAGACCTTCACCCAGAAAAATAAAATCCCTAACACTTGTCCCTGTCCTGCAGAAAAAAATTAAAACTACTTACTAGACCATGGAATCCAGGCAGTGGCATCGCTAGGGGGTGGCTTCTGGGGCTATAGCCCCTAATCTGCAGCCTAGAGTCTCTTACCCAGTGCAGCAGTGTTGTACTCTGACGGGAGTCCTGGTACCTGCTCGCCACTGACTGACATTCCAGTGGTGGTTGTTTGCTAGGACCGCCCAGCATCTAGCAACCAACCACGTGACTCCGCCCCCCGGAATTAAGCAGAGAGCGGGACTTTCCTGGCTTGCAGTCCTGTCCTGGGCTGGCTTCTGCCACACCCCTGCAGTTTCCTCAGTGGTTGGTTTCTATCAACCAACAACCACAGTTTGTCTAACTCTGCTCCCTCCCAGTGTGGAAACTTCTCATTTAGACCTGGCTGCTGCAAGTGCCCCTCCCCCTTCACACGTTGTGAATTTAAAGAAGGTAAGAAATTTAAGGAGGCTTATATTTAATAATAGAGGGGGAGCAGCTCTGGGGACCCTGATGTAAAGGGGGGCTCTCTGGGGATCCTGACATAAGGTGGCTCTCTGGGGACCCTGATGTAATGAGGGGGGCTCTGGGGACCTGCCCAAGTGTATGACTTTCTTTACTTTGTCGCTATGGGCTCTAGAGCCAGATCTTTTGTAGACCTAGCAACGCCCCTGTGTCCAGCGCTGTCTTGCTTTAAGCAAAAAATTCACCCCTTCCCTTCTACAGTGCCACCATCTTTAACTGAGATCTGGCATCTACTACAAGACCTATCAAAGATGGCTATGGTATTAACAGACATCTACCCACCTCTCTACCCGTACATGTGGAGATATGCCAAGAGCAAGAGAATGTCACCAGCACACCAAGGATCTCCAGAATGGGTCCAAAGCGTTATTCAGTAATCACATTGTTATAGCAGATTGCAATATTTTGGAGCCATGAAGGACGCCTCCATCAGGCATGTAATATTCCTGATGACGGGTCCTGCGTGCAGTGGCCGTAGGTCCATAGAGGGCGCAGGAGCGCCGCTCCCTCTCTCCTGCACCCGTCAATCTCCAATAGATAGATGTATGCATTGCATGAATCTATCTATTGTCGCCACTGCTGCTCCCTATTCAGGTCTCCGGCCTTGTCGGGCACCAGGCATCTGAATAACAACGGCGGGGGTGTTTTTGGAAGTGCCTGATTAAAACCATTGGCTCTAATAGGGGTTCCAAATTGGTAAACAGCGGGCGCACTGCTGTGCATTCACTGTTTACACAGTGTTGTGTTAGGGAATAAATAACTTCCCTAACACTGACCCACCTCTCAGCCAACAGGTGCACCGGGTCTAGTTACCTTTCACCTGATTAACTGAAGTGACAGGAGCTGTGATTGGACGCCTATCAGGCGTCCAATCGTAGCAGAAGAGGACGGGAGAAGACATTGAGGACTCGGAGGGAGCGTGGAGGACAGCGCTGACCCGAGACAGGTAAGTTCCAGGCGGTGGGGCACACTGGCAGCATTTGATGCGGCAAACTGGTGCCAATTGATGGGGCACACTGGCAGCAATTGATGGAGGAAACTGGCGGCAATTGATGGTGGAAACGGCGGCAATTGATGGGGAAACTGGTGGAAATAGATGGGGGAAACTGGCGGCAATAGATTGGGGAAACTGGCGGCAATTGATGGGGCAAACTGGCGACAATTGATGGGGGGAACTGGCGGCAATTGATGGGGCAAACTGGCGACAATTGATGGGGCAAACTGGCGACAATTGATGGGGCACACTGGCGGCAATTTATGGGGCACACTGGTGGCAATTGATGGGGCACACTGGTGGCAATTGATGGGGCACACTGGCGGCAATTGATGGGGCACACTGGTGGCAATTGATAGGGCACACTGGCAGCAATTGATGGGGCACACTGGCGACAATTGATGGGGCACACTGACAGCAATTGATGGGGCACACTGTTAGCAATTGCTGGTTACAGTAGCTGAGTTTACTGGCACAGTGGCAGCGCTTAATGGGCAGAGTGGTGGCAATTTATGGGTACAGTGGCTGCGCTTGATGGGCACAGTGGCTGTGTTTGATGATCACAGTGGCTGTGTTTGATGGCACAGTGGCTGCATTTTTAGGCTCAGTGGCTGCGTTTGATGGGCACAGTGAGGCTGCAATTGATGTTTTTTTAATTTTTTTCTGTTTGTTTGCGCCTCCCCATTTTTTTTTTAGCATCAGCTGCCACTGCCTGCGTGGCTCTGAAACATTGCAATCTTCTGTAATGATGTGATCGCTGGTTAAAGCTTTGGACCCATTCTGGAGATCTTTGATGTGCTGTTGACATTCTCTTGCTCTGACTTGACACAGTTCAAGCTGGAGGTCACTTCAGCACCCACTTATATGCACAACCATTTATACAGAAACGTGTGCGTCGGGATTAGTGCATCAGATATGCCTCAAGTCTTTGCCAGGGAGGAGGAAGCATGAGAGGGGACCATAAAGAAAATGGTTAAAGTTCAGCTTGAACAAGATGGGAAATACTATTACGTCTGTTGGCCGCCAAAACAAAAACAATATTGACACGCTGGCTCTCACCCAATCCCCCCGGCTTGGAGAATCTCCAAACCATCTTTCATAATTGAATGCTAGTAGATAATACCAATACCCCGAGGAACCAATCTTTGCTTAATATAAAATTATTTAAATCTTTGTCTGCCTACCCCAGCTCTAAATTAATAAGAGCCCAATTAGTTGGCATTATGTTTGATTTTTAATACATGGCCTGGAGAAGCTCCAGGGCATTCCAGACAAACTAGATGTTTTGTGAAATGTATTGTGGCAGAAATATCTACTAATGGTTGTCAAAAACTCGAAACCGACTCTAAATTCATGTTTGAAGCTGGGAAATTAGCAAGTTGACTAAAATGCTTTATTTTACTAGTTATAGTTATATGAAATTATTACTATAGTAAAATATTTTACTACAAATGTACAACCTTCCATGGTCTAATAAAGAGTCCAATTGTCTTTTGTAGTAACCTCTTAGTTAAGTTGCTAAGTGATAGGATATTTTAGTTGTCGGCTGGGTGGTTGTTGACCCAGTTTGCCAGTAGGGGTCGTGGCCAGGCCTTCTCGTCCAACATGAGTGCCTGATCTCACAAATGGAAGAATGGTCAAACATTCCCATAGACACACTCCTAAACCTCGTGGACAGCCTTCCAGAAGAGTTGAAGCTGTTATAGCTGCAAAGGGTGGGCCAACTCAATATTGAACCCTACAGACTAAGACTGGGATGCCATTAAAGTTCATGTGCGTGTAAAGGCAGGTGTTCCAATACTTTTGGTAAATTAGTGTACATTGGGCAGCACGGTGGTGTAATGGTTAGCGCTTCCCCCAGCAGCAAGAGGATCACTGTTCCGATTCCCAACCATGATACTACCTACCTGGAGTTTGCATGTTCTCCCTGTACCTGCTGGGATTTTCACTCACACTCAACAGACATGCTGGTAGGTTAATTGGTGTAACGGAAGGGGCCGTGGTACCTAGAATCTCTGCGAAAGTTAGATGCCGCGTACACACGACTTTTTCTGGTTATAAATGACGTTTTTAATGGTCTAAAAAAAACAACGTTTTTTTCAACCAGATCGTTCAAACGGCCTTGCCTACACACGATATTGAAAAAAAATGCTCTAGCAAAGCGCAGTGACGTACAACACGTACGACGGCACTATAAAGGGAAAGTTCCATGCGGATGGCGCCACCCTTTGGGCTGCTTTTGCTGATTTTGTGTTAGTAAAAGACGATTTGCGCTTTTCTGTCTGTTACAGCGTGATGAATGTGCTATCTCCATTACGAACGGTAGTTTTACCAGAACGAACGCTCCGGTCTCATAACTTGCTTCTGAGCATGCACGTTTTTTTCACGTCGTTAAAGCCCACACATGACCATTTTTTACAACGTTAAAAACGACAATGTTAAAAACGGTGTGAAAAATTTAAGCATGTTCGCAATTTTTAATGCCCATCGTTAAAAATGCTCTGGAGCCCACACACAATCGTTTTTAATGAGATAAAAAAAACGTCATTCTTTGCAACCCGAAAACTGGTCGTGTGTACGCGGCATTAGATACCCTTGTTTCAGCTCCCCATGCACCTTTTATGTCTAAATAACCCTATGTCTATTAGGGGCATAGGGTGACTGAGAAATTATATCTTGGACTACTTAAAATGGGACAGTAAAATTCATTAACAATATCTCTTAAGAAGAATGAAGATGTTATTTAGGCATTCCAGAAAGTTTAATGTAACAGGCCGACTGTCTTAACGATGCTAATGTGATCACCGCCAGACTGTTGTAATGTTAATGAATCAAGACTAACTTCTAAGGATCCTTTCATGGGGGCTTGGGCTAATTGACCCTGTATTGTATGTAAGGATTCCTGTGATAATGTGTATTGAAGTTCAGGAGACAGCCAGGCTGCTAAAAGGAATTAGGTAATTAGCATGTTAATTAGGTCTGGTGTATTGCCAGAGTAATATGATGCACCTCCATTTTTGACTGTGTATAAAACGTGTGTGTTTTTGAATAAAGATTGTCAGTCCTGCTTGAAACCTCAAGAAAGAGCGTTTGTCTCGTTATTGAGGGAGAATTATTCTTATGGGTCTTTTTCGCCTGACTGGAGTGTCGGTAGCTGCCTTGGTGTTCGGAAAGGGAATGTCCTAAACGGCTTTAACCCCTCTCATACTCGGGTGTCATTACAATTGGTACCTGTCTAAATTGTCCCTAGTATGTGTATGTATGAATGTGAGTTAGGGAACTTAGGGCCAGATTCAGGTAGAATCGGCTTACTCTGCGGCGGCGTAACGTATTACATTTACGTTACACCGCCGCAAGTTTTACGGGCAAGTGCTTGATTCACAAAGCACTTGCCTGTAAAGTAGTGGCGGCGTAGGGTAAATCCGCCCGGCGCAAGCCCGTCTAATTCAAATGGGGCGGGGACCATTTAAATTAGGCGCGTTCCTGCGCCGAACGTACTGCGCATGCTCCGTCTCTAAAATTTCCCGACGTGCATTGCGCTAAATGACGTCGCAAAGGACAGCGCCATTCACGGACGACTTACGCAAACGACGTGAAATTTCAAATTTCGACGCGGGAACGACGGCCATACTTAACATTGGCTAGACCACCTAGGGGGCATGTTTATCTTTACGACGCGTATCTCTACGGAAACAATGTAAATTTACAGCAACGGGCAAAGCGTACTTTTGTGAATCGGCGTAACTAGTCATTTGCATATTCTATGCCGACCGCAATGGAATCGCCACCTAGCGGCCGGCCTAGAATTGCAGCCTAAGATCCGACGGTGTAAGTCACTTACACCTGTCAGGTCTTAGGGAGATCTATGCGTAACCTGATTCTATGAATCAGGCCCATAGATACGACCTTCGTATCTCAGAGATACGACGGCGTATCAGGAGATACGCCATCGTACAGTATCACTTTTATGAATCTGGCCCTTAGATTGTAAGCTAAAAAAGAGAATATCTCCCCCCTAGGTGGACCTTTAAAGACCAAACAAAGTGTTGGGATATAAAATTGTCAATTAGAAGCAGGTACACATTGGCACTTAATAATAGTACATGTCACAAGCACCTAATGTACATGTAAACAGATACAAAACAATAAAACAGCACATATGCCACAAAAAGTGACAAATAGACAGAAAACTCTCCTAATTGATGATTGATAAATACCCGTCACGTTTCTGGAAATAGAACGTCATCAGGGGCCACGGATAAAGAGTAGTGCAGTCGTGGTTCTTTTTTACACAAACCAAGTCATTTCGTGGGTATAGACCCTCCCTGGCTGCCTGCATATATAAAGCTAGAGGGCCAGATTCTCAAAAGAGATACGACGGTGTATCGCAGGAAACACCGTCGTATCTCTGTTTTTTTCCCTGGGTATCTATGCGTCTGATTCCTAGAATCATTTACGCATAGATACGGCGATGATCCGACAGGTGTAAGACACTTACACCGTCGGATCTTAGATGTAATTCCTTCACTGGCCGCTAGGTGGCCTTTACGTTGATTTCTCATTTGCCTATGCAAATGAGCCTAATATGCCGATTCCCGAACGTTTTTACGCTGCCTCGTCGTCGTTTTCGTAAGCGTAAACCTACCCCTGCTATATGAGGGGTAGGCTTACGAAGTTCTGACATATGCCATGTTAAGTATGGCGTCGGGTCAGCGTCGTCTTTTTCCGTCGTTTCCGTCGTTTTACTAAGTCGTTCGCGAATAGGACTTTACGTCAATGACGCTCACGTCGGCTTCATTGATGTTTTCTGTCGTGAGCTGGAGCATGCGCACTGGGCTATTTTTACGGCCGGCGCATTCGCAGTTCGATCGGCGCGGCGGGCACGTTTAATTTAAATACAAGCCGCCCCCTTTGAATTACGCGGGGATACGCCGGGCCATTTACACTACGCCGCCGAAAAACTACGGAGCAAGTGCTTGGAGAATACGGCACTTGCTCCAGTAAGTTGCGACTGCGTAGTGTAAACGGCTTGCGCTACGCCGCCGCGGATTCTACGAGAATCTGGCCCAGAGTGTTCCTCTGAGTGTTCCTCAAGCCCAGAGGGACGGGGAAGTAAGTGGGCACTGGGCCTTCCGGTGTGTGAATGTACATTGACGGCACTATACAAGTACCTAAAATAAATAAATAAATTGTATAAACCAAGCCGTTTTCATTTAATTATATGTGAAATGTTTTATATTTTTTGTATTATTATATATATATATATATATATATATATATATATTCTATACCATGTTAGCATAACTCAGTGCATTCTTGTTACTTTTTATATTATAGGGTAAGAATGGAGTAGCTGGCCCTCCAGGGAGCCAAGGACCCCCGGGCTTGATGGTAAAGATCAATAAACATGCTTGTTTTTCACTTTGGTTTCTTTCTCTGTCTTTATTGGAGATGTAATAATTTTACCTATTCAATTTAGGGCCCCAAGGGAAGCAAAGGTGACACAGGCACTGCTGGAATCCCAGGATTTCAAGGACCTAAAGGACCACCAGTAAGTAAATGACATCAGCTACAATATATTAACATTGGTTATATGTTGCTATTATGTCCTAATGTAAAGTATAAGTGAGGGCAAAACTTTATTTTTTATTTCTGGTTAAAGTGGAAAGGGATAAGAACACCGGTTAGGTTTTTATTGCTGTCTTTGCCCCTTATTAACCGATTCGGCCCCGGAAAATTTGGCTGCTCAATGACCAGGCCATTTCTCGCTTTAACTGACAATTGCGCGGTCGTGCGGCGTGACACCCAAACAAAATTCACGTCCTTTTATTCCCACAAATAGAGCTTTCTTTTTGTGGTATTTGATCACCTCTGCAGTTTTTATTTTTTGTGCTATAAACAAAAAAAAAAGAGTGATATTTTTGAAAAAAATATATATTTTATACTTTTCGCTATAATAAATATCCCCAATTTTTTTTAAAGTGAATTTTTTCTCAGTTTAGGCCGATATGTATTTTTCTACATATATTTGGTAAAAAAAAATTGCAATAAGTGTATATATATTGGTTTGCGCAAAAGTTATAGCGTCTACAAACTATGGGAAAGATTTATGGCATTTTTATTTATTTAATTTTTTTTCACTAGTAATTGCGGTGATCTGTGATTTTTTTTGCACTGTTGCAGTGGACAGGTCACGCACTTTTGACACATTTTTGGGACCATTGACATTTACAGAGGGATCAGTGCTATAAATATGCACTGATTACTATGTAAATGTCGCTGGCAGGAAAGGGTTAACACTAGGGGGCGATCAAGGGGCTTACTGTGTTCCCTATGTGTGTATTCTAACTGTGGGGGGAGGGGGCTAACTAGGAAAGATGACAGATCGCTGTTCCTACTTTGTAGAAACACACACTCTGTCATCTCTCCTCTGAGAGCATGGGGATTTGTGTGTTTACACACACAAACCCCCCTGCTGCCGCTTGTGCATGAGATCGCGCCGGCCACACGCATTGGTCCCCCACTGTGCAGCAGGCGCGCTTGCACGCCCTCTTTTGGGCGAAGCTGTATATATACGGGATTTCGCCCAGGAGAGCCATTCTGCTGCAGTATATCTGCGTGAGCCGGTTGGGAACCAGTTAAGGAGATTTATCCTCTCTATTTGTCCTGTTTATTATTATCATTGAAAGTGAAAGTTAAAGGGTCACTAAAGGAACATTTTTTTTTGTTTAAAATAACAAACATGTCATACTTACCTCGGCTGTGCAGTTCGTTTTGCACAGAGTGGCCCTCGATCCACATCTTCTGGGGTCCCTCGGCGGCTGTCTCTGGTCCTCCCCGCACAAACGACACACGTTCATGCGAGAGCGCTCGCATTGTTTGTAGTCCGTGCGGGCGCGCTCCGGTGATTCAGCAAGCTGCCATAGCCGCTCACTGTATGACTCGGCGCGGCGCGTCACTGGATGTGATTGACAGCAGCGCCAGCCAATGGCTGCGCTGCTCTCAATCCATCCACTCTAGCCAATCAGAGGCCAGGCTGAGCAGCGAAGATGATCTCGGGACCGAGCGCAGGACTTTTGAGGGGTCAGGTAAGTATAACAGGAGGACGGGGGGGGGGAGGGCGTTATACTCAGTTTTTTCACCTTAATGCATAGAATGCATTAAGGTGAAAAAACTTTTTCCTTTACAACTCCTTTAAACAAATTCCAAATTTTGGGTTTCCCCCTAAAAAGTAATAGAGGGGAAATCTTCCAATAGGGATGCTTGTTCTGGTGACCTGTCTTGTCCTGAGGGATTCCCTTACTGTGCAGGGATTTACTCTATTTCTTCCTGTTTTGGCTATGGGACAGGAAGTTGGGACACAGATGGCAAAAAAAACTGACAGGGGTTATAACCCTCACTTAAAGGGATTGTAAAGACAACAATATTTTCCTCTTAAATTAAAGTCTGACAGTAGCCGATAAAGTAAAAAGTAATGTTTTGCACTATAACTAGTTTGGTACCTGTTGAAATTGAGCTGTTTTATTCACCTCCGTCACTCCTGAATCGTTGTTCTCACTGACTTCCTGGTTTGCAGTGCGCATTCATTCTTGCTACATCACGGCCTAATGAGAACTACAGTTCCCATTAGGCTTAGCCTCCATGCCTGTGAGGGATAAGAGAGCATCTTCACGCAGGGCTGTAGTCTTAGGCCCCGTACACACTATCAAATCCATTTGTTCAAATCGGTCGGACCGACCGATTTGAACAAATCTGTCTGCTTGGATTTTGGTTTGCTCGCGTGTACACACGAGCAAACCAAAATCCCCGCCAGCAGACAGCGCGCTGATGTGTCGGTGACGTTGACGTCGCCACGTCACCACACCAGGAAGTAAAACACTTCCGCGCATGCGTCAAAACCATTCGGCGCGTATGCGAGAAGACATGTCTGCTGGTTAGCGTGCTAACCAGCAGACATGTCGGGCGGACGGGTTCCCAGCCGACAGATTGGTAAGCATGCTTTCCAATCTGTCGGGTGGCCAAATCCGTCGGCTCGCCCTTACACACGATCAAATCTGTCTGCTGAAACGGTCTAGCAGACCGTTTCCAGCAGACAGATTTGATCGTGTGTACGAGGCCATAGAGAGGGTGTGAGCACATTCTGCTTTCCACCATGCAAAACAGCTCAGATGCTGGTGGAAAGCAAGAAGAGGAGAGACAGGAAATTACATTTTCAAACCCGGATTACTGTATTTTGGAGGTCAAAAGGAAAAACGAGGTTAGTGATATTTAAATGCTCTAGTTTACAGCAATCAATTGATCTAATAAAAAACAAACCTTTAGTGTTCCTTTAAGGACTTATCCAAATATATAAAAAGAAGATTTGCATAGTAGTACTGTTTTAAAGTATATAAGGAGGGGGGTATTTGTAGTATATGAGAACTCAGACTGAACACAAGTATAAGCAGAGAGTAGCATTTGTATCATGGGACAAAAAGGCTGCTCCGTCCCTGATACACTAGACAAAAGATATCTCCTATGGGACATTGTTACAGCAATAAAAAATCACACAATTACAAAATTGGTGTATAAAAAAAGAAAAACTTTTATTGAACAACAGGTTTCAAATTGACTGGTCTAGACACTTTACATCCTGATCATATATCATTCCTAAAAGTATGACTTATGACAATATAAGGTAGAAGTTAAAGAAATACTTATTAGGATTGTTATATAAAATGTACTGTATGGAATGTTATACCTCTGTACATGTGAAAGAAGGAAAAAAATAAAAATAAAGAAAGCTCATTTATACTTTTTTATAAAAAACATAAAAGGGCTTTATTATTATTATTATTATTATTATTATTATTATTATTGCCTTTATTACAGCATTGTTAATATTATTGCCTTTAATATATTATTATTATTATTATTATTATTATTAATAATAATAATACTATGATTATGATTATTATTATTATGATTGCTATTGTTATAATCATGAATATGATTATTACTTCCTGTTATACTGTAATCTTGCATATGCTGATTTTCATTCATTGCATTTCTTGGAACAAAGCCCACTTCTTCAAGGATGCTTATTCAGTTCAAATTGTAAAAAAAAAAATTTTTTAACAGCAACAAATGTACAAATGTTATACATGTAATGCGTGTCATATACAGACTTCATATAATAGATCTTTGCAAAATCATTTTAGAGGCTGTATCTTTAGCTATTCACATGCACACTCCACCTTTCTCAAGGCAAACACACACATAGAGAGGCACCTGTAGGGTGGGATTTTTTATGAGATACAAGAATAGAGATAAATTATCCCCCAAAAAATAAAATAATGAGGGTAAATCATTTAGGACTGTATATGTCCCTGTAACGGAATAGCCCGTGGGACCCAGAGGCTCTTGCAGGGTGTGGGGTATTCCTGTTTCAGCTTCACCAATTACTCTTGTGTCTAGGGTCATCCTATGTCCACTAGGGGCATAGGATGACTGAGAAATGATATCTCGGATTACATGAGATGGGACAGTAATGATAATTCACAGTGTATTGCAGGATATCTTGAAATATTACAGGTTGTTGATTCTGAACCCAACAGGTCAATGTGGGAACACAGACTGTTAAGGGGGTAATTAAGTCTGCTACTGTGATGTAAACTAGCCTTAGTGTGGCTTTTGTTGATTCTGAACCCAACAGGTCAATGTGGGAACACAGACTGTTAAGGGGGTAATTAAGTCTGCTACTGTGATGTAAACTAGCCTTAGTCTGGCTTTCATTGTGTGATGCTAATTGACACTGTATTGTGTGAAGTTCTATTGATGATAATGTGTGTTGTGAGTTATCACAATCTAAAGGTCAGATGTCTGACTTATGTTTACTAAAGGAATGTGTATTGTATAGCAGGTGAGATAAGCCGGAGCCATGATGTCTGACTTGTCAGCTGTAGTAATTAGCTCATGTTAATTATGTCAGACCTGGAGTCAGAAAGTCTGACTAAAAGATGTGTATTGGGCTCATTGTATAATGTTGTGGGTGCAGTTAAGCCATTGTTTCTTGTGGTTCCTAAACTGTATATAAAAAGCCTGATTTCACCTTTAAAAGTCTATCCGTTTTGAACCAGAGAACAGAGCTGTGTCTCGTTTCTGGGGAATCCATATGGGCCGTGTTCATCTGCTGGATTGTGGAGTGTCGATAAGCTGTTGTGGGTTGGTGAAAAGGAATATCGTAAACGGCGTTAACCCCTGACTGTTACAGTCCCAATAGCTGCATTTCATTTTGGATAAAGCAGGGGGCAGTTAAATTTTATTTTACATTTTTGCTATTTGTTTTTGGGGAGATTTCTTCTCACTTCCAGTCCTTGAGACATACATTCATATCAAATAGAAATGTTAAATTGAAGAAATGTTTTCTGTAAAAAAAAAAAGAAGAAATGTATTGTAAAAATTATACATTTGAGAAGTAAACATGTCTGTCTGTTTCTAGGGAGAACCTGGGGAGAGTGGTCCAACTGGTAAAGAGGTAGGTTTCCTTTCCCCAATGTTTACACTCACTTCTACCCTTTCCATTGCACTTTTTGGCCCTGGCCCTTCCAATTCCCTTCCTGTATTTATATCTCCAGTCTTTCTTTTTTACCCTTCTATTTCCCCTTCTATTACCCCTGTCTTTATCCTTTTCTCCATACCCTTCCTCTACCTCTGCTATGCCCTTGTTTTTCCCTGTCCCCTTCCCCAAATTTCTCCCTTTTTATTCCTCAATTCTTTCTTCTTCATCTCCATTTATCTCCACTGTTCCATTCCTTTCCACCAGTTCCACCCTTTCCTGTTTTTTTTCCCTATTTCTTTCAAATGTTGCTCCCCCTTTACTTAGCTCTTAGCTTTTTACCTTACCTACCATTTTGCTATTCTTTCCCTAATTCATTCCTTTACACTTCCTCTCCTCCATCCCTTTACCTTTAACATTCGTCTGCCCATCTACTAGATCAAAGGTCTCAAAACTGTGGCCCGTGGGCCAAAAGCGCCCCTTTGATTGCCTTTATCTGGCCCTTGAGGCACTATTCCCCCCCCCCCCCTACTGGCACCAACAATAAGGTACCATTTCTTCAACTGACACCACAAAATTCTGCTCACTCGTCTCACAGAAGTAGCTGGAGTTGCAGACTCAGGTCTACCCTGGTTCACATCATTCCTAGAGAATCCATCCCAGACAGTGAAACTGGGAGCCTTTGTGTCGGAAGTACGCACCGTCACATGAAGAGTCCCTCAAGGATCACCCCTGTCGCTTGTGCTCTTCACATCTACCTTCGCCCACTCCTCAAAATCATCAGCAAACAAGACCTGCTCTACCACTCCTATGCCGATTACACTCAACTTTATTTTGGCATCGCTAACAATAAAGATCAATATCACGGACTTGATAGATAATTGGATGACGGAGAGCACCCTCAAACTCAATGGATCCAAAACAGAACTTCTCTTTCTACACACAAACCGAAAGACAAACTCTAGGACAACTTTGACACCACCCACCATTCTTGGACAAACCATCACCCCAAGCAACAAAATCAAAAGCCTCAGAGTCATCTTTGACTCAGACATGACTATGGACGCACAAATAGGATCAGTAGTCAGCGGATCTCACTATCTTCTCCGCTTGCTGCGTAGACTCATCCCCTTCATCCCAGAAGAGGACACAGCAGTAGTAGTGGGAACAATCATCAATTCCCGACTCGACTACGCAAACTCCCTCTACCTTGGACTCCCCAAATACCAGATTTCTTGTCTACAAGTCATCCAGAACACACCAGCAAGACTTATAACAGGAAAAAAAAACTGGGAATCTATCACCCTAGCCTTGAAGACTCTCCGATGGTTATCCGTAAAGGATCGGGTTACATTCAACACCCTCTGCCTCACCCATAAATGCACACAAGGAAACGCTCCTCAATACCTATGCGAGAAAATAAAACGCTACACCCCTAATCAGGCCCCCCAATCAACAAATCAAAATCTCCTCCACATCCCCAAGTCCCGCTACAAATCTAAAGGAGAAAGAAGATTTGCAGTCCAAAGACCATCACTATGGAATGCTACCCACAAACATCCGCATGGAAGAAAACCTTTGGGCCTTAAGGAAAAAACTTAAGACCCACCTCTTCTGAAGGACCTGGACGATATGGGACAAAGCGCCTTGAGGCGATTCAGTTCGCATTTGTAGCACTATACAAGATACTCACTCACTCACTCACTCAACAGTAGGGCACAACTCCACCACCTGCTGATCACTGGTGCTATCAACATTTTCTTCTCCCACTGACCACCAAGCCTAAGGTTTTCTACTCCACTCCTTCTGATGCTGGGGCATTTACTACTGAGTCTGGCACTCCTAAAGTCTGAAAATCAGTAACTGACCCTTTGCTTGGGAAGTTTGGAGGCCCCTGTACTAGATCAATCTTTTTCCTTGACCTTTATTCCTTCCTATGCTCTGTCGTTTCCTCATTTGTACATTGTTTCACATCACATTTATGGTTTCCATTTCCTTCTGTTTTTAGGGTTCTGTTGGCAAATCAGGTGATCCAGGACCTAAGGGAGAGAGGGTAAGATGTGTATCATTGTGCTTGATGTTGTTCCTTAGTTTTGATAACTGCTAGAGATAAGCAAATGTCTAAAAAACATCAATCAAGTTGTAAGTTTGACTCAACTTTTAAAAAACATGTGAGCCACCAAACTATAGAATTTCCAAATGAGTCACTTTAAAGGCAACGACAATACAAAACTAGGCTCTCTGAAGAGTGTATTGCATACTAACAACATTTTTATTTATTTTTTATTCGTTTTTTACTTGTTTTTTTTTTTATTAGGGAGATTCAGGTAACAAAGGAGATAAAGGCATGCAGGGAGAGAAAGGTCCACCGGGAGAACCTGGAAAACCGGGACACAAAGGTCACACTGGACTCATGGGCCCGGCTGGCCCACAAGGGGAGAGAGGAGTATCGGGCTCACCCGGGTCACCAGGTGTTCCAGGACAAACTGGGCCAAGGGTAACTATCATTTAATGCTTACATTGTAGGGTATCGATTGTGTTTATTTAATTTTACAAATATGCAATTTATGCGATGTAAATCAATGTATCTCTATCTAAAGGAATATGTAGGGGCCGGGACCAGTTGCTTCAGGTTTATACTGTAAGTTTTTAAAGCCGATCTCCAGGTTTTATTTTACATTAAAGGAGTCGTATGAGTTAGAAAGTCTTTTTATCTTAAAGCGGAAGTAAACCCATCGATTTAACAGTTTCAAAAAGCAGTTAAATTTCCGGCATGCCGGAATTGCCAACTGTCACATTGGTTGTGCTCTCAACCAAACTGTCAAACCATCCAATGGCTGGTGTCATAACCGATCACATGTGCAGCACCACGGCAGTTGAAGATTAAACATAGGCCAAGATGGCAGCTTCCTTGGTTGAAAATGATAGAAGGGTTTACTTCCACTTTAACCACTTAAACCCTGGACCATTTGGCTGGCCAAAGACCAGGCCCCTTTTTGCGATTCGGCACTGCGTCGATTTAACTGACAATTGCGCGGTCATGCGACGTGGCTCCCAAAAAAAATGTACGTCCTTTATTTCCCACAAATAGAGCTTTCTTTTGGTGGTATTTGATCAATTCTGCAGTTTTTATTTTTTGCGCTATAAACAAAAATAGAGCAACAATTTTGAGAAAAATTCAATATTTTTTACTTTTTGCTATAGTAAATATCCCCCAAAAATATACACATTTTTTTCCCCCTCAGGTTAGGCCGATACGTATTCTTCTACATATTTTTGGTTAAATCACAATAAGCGTTTATTGATCAGTTTGCACAAAATTTATAGCGTTTACAAAATAGGGGATAGTTTTATGGCATTTTTTTTTCTAGAAATGGCAGCAATCAGCGATTTTTTTATCGTGAATGCAACATTATGGTGGACACATCGGATAATTTTGACACCATTGTAATTTTTAGAGCGATCAGTGCTATAAAAATGCACTGATTACTGTAAAAATGACACTGGCAGTGAAGGGGTTAACCTGTAGGAGCGCTGAAGAGATTAAGTGTGTCCCAGTGAATATAACTGTTGGGGGGCGTGGCTAGGAGTGACATGTCACTGATCGCTGTTCCCGATGAGAGGGAACAGACGATCAGTGACATGTCACTAGGCAGAACGGGGAGATGTTTTGTTTAAACTGACATCTCCCCGTTCTTCAGCTCTGTCACCCAATCGCGGGACCGGCAGACATTGAGTCAGTGGGTCCAGCAGGCACGGTCACGGAGCTCACGACCACACGGCGGAAAATTAAAGGGGACGTATATATACACCCATTTGCGCAGCCATGCCATTCTGTCGACGTAAAGTCGTGCGGCGGTCGGCATGCGGTTAATGCATTCTATGGGGGCACTTGACAGGAGGGAGGGGTCAGGAGCACAGAAGAGGAACCCGAGAAGAGGAGGATCTGGGCTGCGCCGTGCAAATCCACTGCAAAAGAGCCGGTAAGTCTAAAATGTTTGTTATTTTTCTTGAAAAAAAAAAAAAAACGAGACTTTACAATCACTTTAAATAGTCCTTTTGGACCAAGCTGATACAAACTAACTATTTACCTCTCTAACAGCTGCAGTGACTGGGAGCATTGTATAAACCACATGTAGCCCCTCTACATAAAGTGTACAGTACTGTGTTCCAACAGCAGGGTGAGACCTTCCCGTCCCATTCCTGGAACAACATCAAATTAAGCTGAGTGCTGCTCAGCTATTCAGAAGAAGCTTTGTATTCTATGAAGGAATACAAAGCTTCCTTTGATTGACTGAGGTGGAGGGGCAGGCTTCAAACAAATGATTTAAATGTATACTGTATCTCATAAAACATGGAGATCAGCTTTAACCACTTCCATATTGGGCACTTTAACACCCTCCTGACCAGAGCAATTTTCAGCTTTCAGCGCTCTTACACTTTGAATGACAATTACTCAGTCATGCAACACTGTACCCAAATGATTGTTTTTGTCCTTTTTTCCCCCACAAATATAGCTTTCTTTTGGTGGTATTTGATCACCTCTGCGTTTTTTATTTTTTGCGCTATTAATGAAAAAAGACCGAAAATTTTGGAAAAAAAAAAACTTTTCTTAATTTTTTTGCAAATTAATAATGTTCCTTAACCACTTGACCACTGGGCACTTAAACACCCTTAATAACCAGACCAATTTTCAGCTTTCGGTGCTCTCACAGTTTGAATGACAATAACTCGGTCATACAACACTGTAACCAAATGAAATTTTTGTCCTTTTTTTCCCACAAATAGAGCTTTCTTTTGGTGGTATTTGATCACCTCTGCGTTTTTTTTTTTTTTTGCTATAAATGAAAAAAGAACGAAAATTTTGCAAAAAATAATAATTTTTCTTCATTTCTATTATAAAATTTTGCAAAAAAGTAATTTTTCTTCATAAATTTGGCCTAAAATGTATACTGCTACATATCTTTGGTAAAAAAAAAAAAAAAAATGTTGGATATTATTTAGTCTGGGTGAAAGTTATGGGGTCTACAAACTATGGTACCAATTACTGAAAATTGATGAATTTCATCACACCTAATGTACTGACAGCCTCTCTCATTTCTTGAGACCCCAACATGCCAGAAAAGTACAAATACCCCCCAAATTACCCCTTTTTGGAAAGAAGACATTCCAAGGTATTTAGAAAGAGGCCTGGTGAGTTTTTTAAAGTTGTCATTTTTTCCCACAATTCTTTGCAAAATCAATATTTTTTTCTTCCATCAAATTTTCATATTATTAGGTTATTTCTCACACACAGCATATGCATACCACAAATTACACCCCAAAACACATTCTGCTATTCCTCCCGAGTATGGCGATACCCCATGTGTGAGACTTTTACACAGTGAGGCCACATACAGAGGCCCAACATGCAGGGAGCACCCAGGCCAATTCTGACATTTCTCTCCTACATGTAAAAATCATCATTTATTTGCTAGAAAATTACATAAAACCCCAAAACATGATATAAAGATACCTCACATGTGTGGTTTGAACACCGTTTTTATATGTGGGCGGGACTTGCGTATGCGTTCGCTTCTGCATGCGAGCTCACGGGGACAGGGGCGCTGTATGCCCAGAGTATTGCGGAGTATGCCCAGAGTATGCCCAGAGTTTGCCCAGAGTATTGCCCAGAGTATTGCCCAGAGTATTGCCCAGAGTATTGCCCAGAGTATGCCCAGCTGAGGTATTGCCGAGTATTGCAGCAGGGATGGCTGAGCAGGGAGGGATGGATGGATGGATCTGTGACTACATTTGTCACAGATCCAGCCCGCAGCACTGCCCCTGCCATCCGCTCCCTCCCCTCTCCTCTCACACTGTACCGATCGGTACAGAGAGAGG
Organism: Rana kukunoris; assembly: GCA_029574335.1. Taxonomy (NCBI): domain Eukaryota; kingdom Metazoa; phylum Chordata; class Amphibia; order Anura; family Ranidae; genus Rana; species Rana kukunoris. The sequence continues at coordinate 469,300,426 of CM056053.1, read as the reverse complement.
AGGGAGGAACCGGCGTCAGCACATGACGCCGCTTTGTTGACAAGTGATCGCGCCGTCATTGGACGGCGCGATCACGTGGTAAACCGCCGCTATCAGCGGCGATTTACCGTGATCCGTGATGCGCCCGGTCACGGATGTTCCCGCGTGCGCGCCTCAGGGGGCGCACGGGAGCGCGATTCTAAAAGGCCGTTAATTAACGGCCACTTAGAATCAAGCAACCGCCCTATAGCCGTACTTTCGGTATAGGGCGGTTGCAAAGTGGTTAATACATTTTGGCCACAATTTATACTGCGATATGTCTTTGATAAAAATAACCCAAAGTTTTTGGAAATGATTTGGCCTGTGTGAAATTTTTAGAGTCTACAAGCTATAGTGCAAATCATAAAAAAATATCACATCTGATCACACCTGATGTACTGAAGGCCTCTCTCATTTCTTGAGACCCTAACAAGCCAGGAAAGTACAAATGCCCACAGATGGCACTGATGAGGTGGCACAGATGGCACTGAGGCGGGTACTGATGAGATGGGTACTGATGTACACCGATGAGGCCTGTGTACTGGTGGACACAGGTGGGCACTGATGAGGCGGCACAGATGGCACTAATGAGGTGGCACAGATGGCACTAATGAGGCGGCACAGATGGCACTGAGATGGGTACTGATGATATGGGTACTTATGTGCACAGATTGACTGTGGCACAGGTGGGCACTGATGAGGTGGCACAGGTGGGCACTGATGAGGTGGCACAGGTGGGCACTGATTGCAGATGTGCACTGAGGTGGCAGATGGGCACTGGGCACAGGTGGTACTGGTGGGCACAGGTGGGCACACGGGGGTACTGGTGGGCACACTGTGGTACTGGGGGGCACTGTGGTACTGTGGGGGGCACTGTGGGGGCATTGTGGTACTGTGGGGGGCATTGTAGTACTGGGGGGCACTGTGGTACTGTGGGGGGCACTGTGGTACTGCGGGGGGGACTGTAGTACTGGGGGGCGCTGTGTCCAAGGGACACGGCCAGCACAGCAGTTCCCCGCTGCACGCTCGGGAGCGCGCGCGGGGAATGAGGAAAGGGGCGGCCGTAAAAACACGGCCTGTTAGAGATTTAGAGCCGCGCTGCGGTGCGTACAAAGTCGTACGCCCGTCAGCAAGTGATTAAAAGTGTTTCATATTGTTGTGTTTACCTGCGACCCTAGACTAGTGTTTCCGAACTGTTTTACAATAGAGGAACCCTTGAAAAAAAATTCAGGTCTTGGCGTACCTTAGATAAAACCGATTTCATGGGGGGGAGGATTAAAAAAATGCTCTTTATATTGGTGGTCAGTGTGAAGAATGCCCTTCTTAAAATGATGGTCAGAAGACCACCCTTACAGATAGATAAAAAGATCATGCTGCTGTCATGCTGGATGGCCTTACCAAATGGCATTGGCCCCAGACTTTTGCAGACACCATCAAATGGAAGGTCAATCAGCCATTGCTTATGGAACCTCTAAGGCAGGGGTGGCCAACCAGAGCCCCATAAGCCAATGCTTCCTCTACAGCGCCGGATTTTGCCACAGGCACAGTCTATGGCAAAGTTCAGCTAACCAGCAGGATAGACAAAGGTGCAATACACTGCACCCGCGGTGTGGGTAAAATGCAGCACATCAGAGTGAAATCAGTCTTAGACCCTTTTCACATGATCAGCCTGACCAAACTGAACCCTAAAATCACCTTTACAGAGCGACAGATGTAAACAGACTTTTGTCCTTTTATGCCCACCTACCTCCAATCTGATCTGCTAAAGAAAAAAAAAAAACAGAAGTGAATTCGTCCCCTTCCATTTGGGTGGATCGGATCGGAGGGCCTATAGAGTAGCGGTGACCTGTCACCTGCCCGCTCTGCTCATTGTGGCCCACGACTGGTTACCAAGTTGCTTAAGTGGTCCTCGCTCTTCAAAAGGTTGGGCACCCCTGCTCTGAGGAATCCTAAGGTTTAAGGAACCCCAGAGATAGAGGCAAGACTGCATACTCAAAGTATAATGCCCTGTTCACACGATCGGATGTCTGATGAAAATGAACCGATGGATTTTTTCATCGGATATCTGATGAAGCTGACTTTCATCAGTCTTGCCTACACACCATCAGTTAAAAATCCGACCGTGTCCAACGCGGTGACGTAAAACACAACAACGTCCTTACAAAAATAAAGTTTAATGCTTTCGAGCATGCGTCGACTTGATTCTGAGCATGCATGGATTTTTGACCGATGGATTTCCCCACAGACGATCGTTTTTTTCTATCGGCTTTTTTTATCATACGAAAATTTTAGCAGTTAATAATGGGATGTGGGGTTCCAGCACCTTGTACCTCTGGACCCCTTTACATTACACAGCACCTTGCCCCTCTGGACCACTTTACATTACACAGCACTCTGCACCTCTGGACCCCTTTACATTACACAGCACTCTGCACCTCTGGACCCCTTTACATTACACAGCACCTTGCCCCTCTGGACCACTTTACATTACACAGCACTCTGCACCTCTGGACCCCTTTACATTACACAGCACCTTGCCCCTCTGGACCCCTTTACATTACACAGCACTCTGCACCTCTGGACCCCTTTACATTACACAGCACTCTGCACCTCTGGACCCCTTTACATTACACAGCACCTTGCCCCTCTGGACCACTTTACATTACACAGCACCCTGCACCTCTGGACCCCTTTACATTACACAGCACCTTGCCCCTCTGGACCCCTTTACATTACACAGCACTCTGCACCTCTGGACCCCTTTACATTACACAGCACCCTGCACCTCTGGACCCTTTTACATTACACATCACCCTGCACCTCTGGACTCCTTTACATTACACAGCCCCCCCACTGTTTGTTACATAGATACCCACCTAACAGTTCTGGACCCCCTGCATGTTACACAGACCTACCTACAGTACAAACCCCCTCCCTACAGTGCACACCCCCCTACATTACAGCCCCCTCTACAATACAGCCCATACAGAGACCCCCCTGAATTACAGAGAGGTGACCTGCATCCCGTGGGCCGCCACGGCCCACCGGGCATTTGCCCGGTATGCCCTATGGCCAGTCCGGGCCTGGTTGTCTGATTTTAACCTAATGGCAATGTTTCCAAGAGATCAATTGGCCGCTCACAAACTTTGTGGCCTGGAATGACTTCCTAGTTCTCCACAATTCCATAGAACAACGTTGCTTGGGACTTTTTTTTTTGGCTGTTCGCATGCTTCTTCGCCATGACATTTGAATCGTCTCGCAGCCTGAAATGTCACACATTAAAATCACAGTGAGAAAAGTTTAACTTCCAATTTAATCACTTTTTTATGGCAATTTTACAACTGGAGAGATGAAAGCCCGAGCGATATAAATAATACTTGTCCTATTTGTAATTTTATTTTTAAAGGATTCTCCACATTCTGCAAAGTTCAACATTTCCTTCATAAAACAGAAAGCGCTTTAAGTTTATCACTTCCATCTCCAATCCAAAAAATGCAATTTTTATGCCTTCTTTCGATGGAATTATCCACTTAAGACCCGGACCAATACGCTGGTAAATGACCCAAGGTGTTTTTGCGATTCGGCACTGCGTCGCTTTAATAGACAATTGCGCGGTCGTGCGACGTGGCTCCCAAACAAAATTTGCGTCCTTTTCTTCCCACAAATAGAGCTTTCTTTTGGTGGTATTTGATCACCTCTGCGATTTTTATTTTTTGCGCTATATACAAAAATAGAGCGACATTTTTGAAAAAAAAACACTATTTTTTACTTTTTGTTAAAAAAAAAATCAAATAAACTAAATTTTAGTCAAACATTTAGGCCAAAATTTATTTAGCCACATGTCTTTAGTAAAAAAAAAAATCGCAATAAAAAAAAATAGCTACCTAGCGGGAACAGCGGCACTAATACAGCGATCAGAAAAATGATCGCTTAGTGACGCTGGCAATAGGGAGTGAAAGGGTTAACTAGGGCGGTGATCAGGGGGTTAAAACTTTATTAGGGGGGGTGGGGGGGCTATCCTGAACCTAACACTAACTGTTTTTTACACTGCCTGTCACACTGACACTAAATGCAGTGATTAAATCACTGCATTCAGTGACACTGTGACAGGGGGGTGGGGGGGGGGGCGATCACAAGGGGTTAATATGCCTATGTGAGTGTGTGTCAGTGTTGTGTTGGTGCACACTTACTTGTGATGTCTTCTCTCATCAGCAGCGCTGGGAAACAGCGCTGCGATGAGAGAATACATCATTTCCTCCTTCCTGTGTAAACACAGGAGGAGGAAGTGACAGGCTGGGAGCGCGCTCCCATTGGCTGGGAGCGATCGCGGGGGGGGGGGGGGGGGCGGATATCACGGACATCCGCCCGCAGATCCCGGATCGCTCCCAGAGGTAGGGGGACCCCCGCACGCCGCAGAGGGGTCCCGATGGGACCCCCGAACCGCACTCAGGCGGGGACGTAAATTTACGCCCTTGTGCCTGTACATGCCATTCTGTGGCCGTATATGTGCGTGCGGGGGTCCTTAAGTGGTTATCAAATCTCTTTCTCTTCAATAAGCCGCATTAAGTTCCTTCCTCTGTATCTACTTATGGGTCAAGGATGGATGTTTACTGAGGCTGCATCTCTCCCAGATCTAGAAGGCTCGATCCACCCAGCAAGTGACTGTCAACATGTCATCAGAATCCCTAAAGGGGATGTAAAGCTTCGTGTTTTTCCTATGCATTAAGGTGAAAAAACACCTTGCACTCTCCGGAGCCCCCGTTTTACTTACCTGAGCCCCAAATCTCCATGGGCGCGATCCCGCGTTGCTTTCCCCCAGCTCTTCATTGGATGATTGATAGCAGCGCAGCCATTGGCTCCCGCTGATGTCAATCAAATCAATGACACAGCGTGCCGGGGGCGTGGCCGAGTGGCTCACGGCTATAGCAGCAAGCTTTTGCGCAAACCAATCAAACGCTTTTTGCATTTTTTTTCTTACCAAAAATATGTAGAAGAATACGTATCGGCCTAAACTGAGGAACATTTTTTAATTTTTTGGGGGGGGATATTTATTATAGCAAAAATTTTAAAATATAGCTCTTTTCCCAAAATTGTCGCTCTTTTTTTGTTTATAGCGCAAAAAATAAAAACCACAGAGGTGATCAAATACCACGAAAAGAAAGCTCTATTTGTGGAAAAGAAAGGATGTCAATTTTGTTTGGGAGCCATGTCGCACGACCGCGCAATTGTCAGTTAAAGGGGTTGTAAATGTAAACGTTTTTTTCATCCTATTAAAGCGGATCTCCACCCTAAAGTGAAGATCTGCTGATCGGAACCCTCCCCCCCTCCGGTGTCACATTTGACACTTTTCAGGGGGGAGGGGGGTGCAGATAACTGTCTAAAGACAGGTATCCGCACCCACTTCCGGCCCGCAGTCTCGGGCAAAAGACGGGCTTTTCCCGTTGTGTGCTGGGAACTCTCAGCTCCCAGCACACAGCGGGAGCCAATCGCGGGCGCAGCGCGACTCGCGCATGCGCCGTAGGGAACCGGGCAGTGAAGCTGGAGCGCTTCACTTCCTGGTTCCCTCGCCGTGGATGGAGGGGGGAGCAGCAGGGTGACGAGCGATCGCTCATCCTCTGCTGCGGACACCGCTGGACTCCAGGACAGGTAAGTGTCCTAATATTAAAAGTCAGCAGCTGCAGTATTTGTTGCTGCTGGCTTTTAATATTTATTTATGGTGAACCATCCGCTTTAAGGTAAAAAAACATCTGACAGCACCGGCTCCCCCCGAGCCCCCGTTTTACTTACCTGACCGTTCGAAATTCCCGGGCACGTCCATGTCATCCTGTTCGGTTCCCAGCCTGGCCGTTCATTGGCTAGGCTGGGCGGATTGATAGCAGCTCAGCCATTGGCTGGTGCTGCTGTTAATCACAGCGGATGACGCGGCGCGTCGGGGGGCGGGGCCGAGTGATACAGTTGGGGGCTATGGCTGCCACTGTATCATGGGAGCGCGCTCGCAAAAGCATTCTACCATGCGAGCTCCCTCGCATGAAGGTAGAAAGCTTTTACGAGGAAGAGCCGAGACAGCCGCCAAGGGACCCCAAGAAGACAGCATTCGGGGACACTCTGTGCAAAACGAGCTGCACAGTGGAGGTAAGTATACCATGTTTGTTATTTAAAAAAAAAAATCCTGACTTTAGTGTCCCTTTAAAGTGACGCAGTGCCGAATCGCAAAAAATGGCCTGGTCATTGACCAGCAACATGGTCCGGGGCTGAAGTGGTTAAAGTGACGCAAGGGCCGAATCGCAAAAAATTGCCTGGTCATTGGACAGCCAAATCCCCCGGGGCTGAAGCAGTTAACATGAGGTGCATGGTGGATATATGAGATGCACTCATGGGGGCCTTTTGGGACCTTATTAATTAAATATACATTTATTGAATGGGTCATGTATAATTTTTTTATTTTATTTAATGGGTCACATATGCATTTATAATGATGCCCTTTTTGTAGGGGGATTCTCCTTCAACGGAAACACTAAGAAGACTTATTCAGGAGGAGCTGGGAAAACAACTTGATGGTGAGTTGGATACAATATTATTCACTTTGCTTGACACGTTTGTTGTACTTTCTTCACCACACCTCCCACACATGGGCTGCTAAGTCCCGTAGGTAATAATAAGACTTGATACCTTTTTTTTTTTGCATAAACATTTTATTAAGAAGTTTGACAAAGAGAACAAAAAGAAAAAGTTCCAAGTGCATTACGTCATGTCGGTGGATGAGAACAATTACAGAACAATATGCATTAAAGACAAACAAACGGTTCTAGCTATTTGGTAGACATGTGCATTCGCTTTCCTCCGAATTTCGTGGATTTACTCGTTGGTTTTCACAAACGATAACGAAACGCGCAGAATCCGAAATCCGACATAAAAAATGCTTTATTTTTGTTTTGTTGCGACTAGGGTTGTCCCGATACCGATACTGGTATCGGTATTGGGACACATACCGAGCATTTGTGCGAGTACTTTTACTCGCACAAATGCTCCTGATGCCAGATCCGATACCCGCAAGTTGGCGGACTGACAACTCATGGGGCCCCCGGGCAATAGAAGATTATGGGGCCCCCAGGCTTACAGATGGCCACCAAGCCAGGTGGCAGTACAGAGGCAGGCAGCTAAAATCTCGGGATTTTCACATCAAAAGCATGTAGGTTTTGGACATATCAGGGACAGATGTAAAAAAAACACAGATTTTTACATACTGTCCCTGGTTTTAATGAGCCTGGGAACCCTGATGGGGCCCCCTAGTGGCATGGGGCCCTCGGGCAGTGCCCGAGTTCCTCAATGGTCAGTCAGCCCCTGGGCGGAGCCATTGTGGTAGCGTGTGTGGCACCGTGGCACCGGGTGCAACATTTAGGGGGACGCCAGGCAGTGTGTGTCACTGCTGGATCCGTCCCCCTAATTTTGACGTCCTGTGTCCTTGTGGCTGGTGCCCTGTGAATGGTCATGTACGGTGATCAAGGCGGAGCTGGCCAATCCGTGAATATTTTCCCCTGCTGTAGCAAATTGAATCATGGCTCTGCTGGGGTTTTTCGCCTTCTTCTGGATCAACTGTGGGTATAGAATTGTGTGTATATGCAATGTTACGTTATTTTTTATTTATTTTTTATGGTTGAACTGAATGGACTTGTGTAATTTTTCTCTTTTTTTTTTCAAATATTTATTAACCCCCCCCCCCTTCCTACGATCCGCCAGACAGGAGGTCGACCTTTCATCCATTTTATGCCCTTTTTCATTCACAGCTCCTACGTATTTACCTCATTATTGTGTCTTTTTTCAACCTGACAATGTAATGGTAAGGCAGAGGCGGTTCAAAATTAGACACTCACAGGGGCCTCGACTTATTTACCCAATGCATTACCCCAGATTTGAGGGACAGGGGACCTTAACGCTGCTGAGCCCTGAGGAGCGGTGCCTCCAGCGTTCCTTACAACCAGTGAATATCGGTGTGACACAACCCCTTGTGACGTCAATGACCCAGCATGCCCTCAGTCAATGATGTCACAAGGGGGCGGGTTTACCAGGTGACATCTCCAGGTGGCCCCGCCCCTTTTATTAACCACTTTAGCCCCGGGCCTGTTTTTCAGATTCGGTGTTTACGAGACTAAAACATTTTTTTTTGCTATAAAATTACTTAAAACCCCCAAACATTATATATTTTTTTTTTCTAACACTCTAGAGAATAAAATGGCAGTCATTGCAATACTTTTTGTTACACCGTATTTGCGCAGCGGTCTTACAAGCGCACTTTTTTTGGAAAAAATTCACTTTTTTAAATAAAAAAATAAGACAACAATAAATTTGGCCCAATTTTTTTACATATTGTGAAAGATAATGTTACGCCGAGTAAAATGACACCCAACATGTCACGCTTAAAAATTGCGCCCGCTCGTGGCATGGCGTCAAACTTTTACCCTTAAAAATCTCGATAGGCGATGTTTAAAAAATTCTACAGGTTGCATTTTTTGAGATACAGAGGAGGTCTAGGGCTAGAATTATTGCTCTCGCTCTAACGATCGCGGCGATACCTCACTTGTGTGGTTTGAACACCGTTTTCATATGCGGGCGCTACTCGCATATGCGTTCGCTTCTGCGCGCGAGCTCGTCGGGACGGGGCGATTTAAAAAATTTTTTTTTTGTTTTCGGATTTATTTGTATTAATTTTACCAATTTTTAACACTAAAATAAAAAAAAAAAAAAAAATTATCACTTTTATTCCTATTACAAGAAATGTAAACATCCCTTGTAATAGAAAAAAGCATGACAGGTCCTCTTAAATATGAGATCTGGGGTCAAAAAGACCTCAGATCTCATATTTAGGCTAAAATGCAAAAACAAAAAAAAAAAAATTTAAATGTCATTTTTCAAATGACATTTAAAAAAAAATGTCTCTTTAAGACACTGTTTGGAACTGACGTTTGACGTCACTTCCGCCCAGCAGAGCTACGGGGATGGACGAGGGAAATTTTTTCCCTCACTCGCATCCCCGCTGACCAGACGAGCGCACCCGATCGCCTCCGCCGCTACCGACGGCTCCGGTAAGCGGCAGAGAGCGCGGGAGCGCAGCGGGAGGGGGGGGGGGACGCTCGTCCGCTACCGATAACGGTGATCTCGCGGCGATTCCGCCGCGGAGACCGCCATTATCGTTTACCCGACCGCCCACAGAAGAGATGGATATCTCGGTTGTGGCAGCAGCTGCTGCCGTTACCGAGATATCCATCCTCAAAGTGCCGACGTATACCTGCGGTGGGCGGTCGGGAAGTGGTTAAAGAGCATGATCTGGGGGCTGCATTGTTAAAGGGGGCTTCCAGATTCCAATAAGCCTCCTGCACGCAGACCCCCCCTAACCACCGGCCAGGGTTGTGGGGAAGAGGCTCTTGTCTTTGAATTATTTTTCCCGTCATGGGCGTGAGTGGGGCCCCATGTCAAGATTTGCCTAAGGCCTCACAAAGCCTAGAGCCGCCTCTGTGGAAAGGATCTCCAGTAACAGCTTTCAAGATACAGGGTATAGAGCAGGGGTGCCCAACCTTTTGAAGAGTGAGGGCCACTTAAAACGACTTGGCAACCAGTCACGGGCCACAATGAGCGGAGCAAGAGGATGACCAGCCCATGTCCACACTGAATATGGAGATTCTCCACCTGTGACAGGAGCCGACGCTATGCAGGAAGCAACAGCTTATGTGGCTCTCCACCCCTCTCCCCCCACAGCCACTTGGTTCCCCTATTGGCAGCTTTATTTACAACAGCTCTGGGATAGAGGGTCAACAACCCGAGGTCTGAGCTTGCCTACATCTCAAACCAGGAGGTCGCGGGCCACTGGTTGGGCATCCCTGGTATAGGGTAATCTTACCAAATCACAGCATATGCAGCATCTTCTGCCAACATTTGCAATTTAAATAAAGTTTTTATTAAAAATGTGTTTTTCAGTCCTGAAACACACTTTGCAGAATCAAGGAAACCTTTCCATTTAGCTCTATTGTACCTCTTAAGAAAATCAAATCGAAGGCAACCTAGATGGAATTTATTTATTTTTTGCTCTTTCTCTCTCTTTTTTTTTTTTTAAAGCAAAATTAGCCTACCTCATGGCTCAGATGCAGCCAGCACCTATCAAATCTGCTCAGGGCAGGCCGGGACCTCCAGGACCTCCTGGGAAGGATGGAAACGACGGCAGGTCGGGGCCACACGGAGAACCAGGAATACCAGGACCTATGGGACCTGAAGGGCCTGCAGGACCACAGGGTCCAAAAGGTTTGTAGATACCAATGAGTTTATTTATTTTATGCCGTTTTCTTGGGAAAATATGGAAAATTTAATTTGATGCATCAAAAGAAAAAAAAATGTCAGTGTAAACTACTTAGAGTCTGGGGCTTCTCTCTCTCAGCCTCAGTTCAGTGGCTGCTCTTATGTTTGTGTATGTGATCATAGTTGTGCACCCCAAAGCCGCTGCAAATAGTGGGTGTGGCCAAATTGTGTTTACAATGGAAGGGGCTTAAAGGGGAGTGATGAAATAAAACACAAGCCTTCCTGTACCCATAAAATATGCTTTTGGTCTTCCCTATATGGTCCCCCACTATATAGATCAGACCAAAGTGAGGGACAAATGAGGAGGGACAGAGGGACTTTGTTCCAAATCAGGGACAGTCCCTTTGAAATCAGGGACAGTTGGGAGCTATGTTTATTATTTATCATTTATTCCATTTGTGTGTTTTGTAGACATGTACAATTTGTTTAGTTTCTAATTTTTTTTTTTTAAGAAAATTCAGAAATTCATTCATTCTGAATTCTCTTATTTCCACATTTCCAAAAATGTCTAATTTCCGAATTTTTGTAATTTCCGAATTTTTGTAATTTCCGAGTTTTCGTATTTCCGAATTTCGGATATTTGGATTTCCAGAAAATTCAAAAATTCAAAAATTTGAAAATTGAATAATGAGTAAATTCGAACACTAGACATGTTATTTTCTTTTTGTTTATTTCTTCGTAAATTTGTGAAATTCAAAAATTTGTTTTTGTTTTTTTCATTTTATTAGTTTTTTGCTTTTTCCGTAAATTCTGAAAATTCAGTAAATTCGAAAATTCGGAAATTCGGAAAATAGGAATTCCTAATTTTCGAATTCCAAATTTTCGGATTTCCGAAAAAGCAAAAAACGAAAAAAAACAGGGAAAAAATTCAGAACTTCCGAAAAAAACAAATGAAACGAAAAACAACAAATTCTCGGAAATTCAAATTTTTTTAGATTTTCGAATTTTACAATTTTGAAATTTTTGCATTTTCAAATTCCGAATTTTCGAATATTGCAATTTTGAAATTCCGAATTCGTAAATTGAAAAATTCAAAAAGTCGAAAATTGAATTATTAATTCAATTTTCGACTTTTTGAATTTTTCAATTTACGAATTCGGAATTTCAAAATTGCAATATTCGAAAATTCGGAATTTGAAAATGCAAAAATTTCAAAATTGTAAAATTCGAAAATCTAAAAAAATTTGAATTTCCGAGAATTTGTTGTTTTTCGTTTCATTTGTTTTTTTCGGAAGTTCTGAATTTTTTCCCTGTTTTTTTTGGTTTTTTGCTTTTTCGGAAATCCGAAAATTTGGAATTCGAAAATTAGGAATTCCTATTTTCCGAATTTCCGAATTTTCGAATTTACTGAATTTTCAGAATTTACGGAAAAAGCAAAAAACTAATAAAATGAAAAAAACAAAAACAAATTTTTGAATTTCACAAATTTACGAAGAAATAAACAAAAAGAAAATAACATGTCTAGTGTTTTGTACCACAAAAAAACAATAATATCTTTATAATCACCGGTATATGTTGTGATGTATTTTTCAGGTGAAAGGGGCGCTAAGGGTGAGAGAGGAGAATTCGGAGTCGGACAGAGAGGTGAAATAGGACCTCCAGGAATTCCAGGTAGGTCATCTTTTTTTTTTGTGACACTAGAAACAACAAAAAGAGCCACTCCAACTGCTAACATGTGATGATCCAGTGGCTTAGATGCTAGAGGGTGCCGGCACCCAGTAGGGCTCGCCTGGTCCGCTAAGCCAGACCATCAAACGGATAGGGCGCTGCATACTGGCAATCAGACCAGTGACAATGTGTAAAAAATCAGCTTCCGCTTGTCTCCTCCCAAGCCACGCCCCTCCTAATGCCTTCAATCCTCCCACAGGCTTAGTCGTAGAGGTCCTTTACAAATTGGCAAAAAATGGACTAGGTACAAAAAGGAAAGGGCCGGTGTTCTGACGAGAAATTCCCCCTGTTGAATAATGCCCGCCTGTTACTGCGCATTGGGCAGCGCTTGCGCAGTACTGACCCGCCAAAAGCCAACGAACCTCGGAATCGGCGATCAGCTGTAGACGGCGCCTGCGCACTATAGCCGACATAGTGCCACATGCTCCCGATGCTCGTGCAAGTCTGCAAGGGGTCGGATTTGTACATGATGGGCGCATGTGAGGGGCGGATGCCTACAGAAGGGGGCGTAATTTGTAATGATGGGCAGTGCTATTGCTTGTGAAAGATAGGCCGCAAACATTAAAAAATTCCGGGCCGATCTTGACAGCACTGGCCATAATTAGAAATAACACCCCCTTCTGTAGGCATCCGCCCCTCACACGCGACCATCATAAACAAATCCGCCCCTTGCAGACTTGCATGAGCATCGGGAGCGCGTGGCAGTATGTCGGCTATAGTGCTCAGGCCAGTAGTGTATTTAGGTTTTGTGCTGCCCTAGGCGTGACTAAACTTGTGCACCCCCTAATTTTAATACGACCCACCCCTTCCTGTAAAGGCCACACCCCTTTTTATTTAAGACACGCCCTGAAATTTTAGAAGATATAACCATGCCAATGGTGGAGCAGAAAACATATAGCACAGTGAGGAAGGTTTGTGGTCCAGGATGAAAGGACAGTCAAAATTAGAAGCAGCGCCACCCCCCCCCCCCCATTTACAGTTGCGGAATGCCGGCCACCCACATAAGCAGTGCCGCTTTATGGGGGTGCTAGACTAATTTGCCTCTCAGCGCAGTCCGTCCCATAAGACTGGTGCTACACTAACAGTGTAGCACAAGCCAGCGGGGACTCTTTTCGTGCTGCCCCCCCTGCAAAGTGCTGCCCTAGGTCCGGGCCTTGTTGGCCTAGGCCAGGATACAGCGTTGGTGCAGGTGCTGTCTACAGGTGTTTGTCAGTTCGGATGTTCAGAGACTTTCGGCGGCTTCGTACTGCACAAGTGCTGCGAATGCGCAGTACCGGGCGAGCATTATTCGTCAGGGGACATTTATCGACAGAACACCGCTATGGTTGACCAATATGCTGGGCCTACATCCCAAAAAGTCAATGAAGTGGAGAAGAAACTCCCGCTTGCGGGACTTTAATGACCCAATTAATAGTACACAAAGAAATATACAAAGTTTATTGAAATATATGAATATTAAAATAAATCAGAAAGTGGCTATTGACATAATTGTATAAACATGGCACAATACAGAATTCTGAGGGGTGACATTACATGTCCAAAGATAAAAACACTTAGCCCTGCTGCTGTGGAACCAACAAACGACGTGCTACACTTGCATACCATTTGAGTTGGTTTTCAAACTATTTCCTGCTTGAGGAAGGGGGTCACAGACAGCAATGGACTTTTACCAGAGTATAAAAACATAGGGCCAGATTTAGATAGCTTTTACGCCGCCATTTTTTTAAATTTGCGCCAGCGCATCCTTACGCCGATTCAGAAAGGCATTTACGCCTAAATTTCTGCTTGATCCAACTGACGTAAGTCTTACTACGCCGTCGGATCTTTGGTGTATATTTACGCTGGCCGCTAGGCGGCGCTTCCGTCGATTTACGCGTCGAATATGTAAATAAGGGAGATACGCCGATTCACGAAAACGTACTTGCGGCCGGGCGTCGTATTTTACGTCGTTTGCGCAAGCGTTAGTCCGGCGTAAAGTTACCCCTGCTATATGAGGCACAGCCAATGTTAAGTATGGACGTCGGGACAGGGTCGTATTTTATGTCGTTTACGTCGTTTGCGTAAATCATTCGGGAATGGGGCTGGGCGTAAATTACGTTCACGTCGTTTACATTGACTACTTGTGACGTGATTTCACGCATGCGCACTGGGATACGTCCACGGACGGCGCATGCGCCATTCAGAAAAAACGTAAATTACGCGGGGTCATGATTCATTTACATGGATCACGCCCCCATCTTCCACATTTGAATTGCGCGGGCTTATGCCGACAGTTACACTACGCCGCCGTAACTTACGGCGCAGGTTGTTTCTGAATAAGGAACCTGGCACTGTTAGTTACGGCAGCATAGTGTGTATGAGATGCGCTACGCCTGCCTAAAGATAGGCAGATGTCTCTGAATCTGGCCCTTTTTGTTCTGTCCATGAAATCAGAACAGGTTCCCAGTGGTGTATTTCAGTTTTGTGCTGCCCTAGGCCAGACAAAACTTGTGCACCCCCTAATTTAAATATGACCCACCCCTTCCCACCCTTTCCTGTCAAGGCCACACCCCCATTTAAGACCCGCCCTGACATTTTCCAGTGGGGACACTAGTTCTGAGGGCCTTGGGGGGGGGGGGGGGGCAGTAGAGTGCCATAATTTGCAGGGATTTACTCTGACTTCCTGTTTTGCTATGGAGCCCGTCAGCTGAATTTTTGACAGTTTTTAGCCTCCCGACATGGCATCTGTCTCTCTCTAGCAGACAACTCAGGTGGGAGGTCCACTGATATCATAGGACAGTCAAAACTAGAAGCGACGCACAGCTCCCCCCAGTTGCGGAATGGGAAGCCCACCCACACAACAACTCATTGGTTGGGGTCTGCCGCCCTAGCCTCCTCCATGTGTATGAGCCCCCCCCCACCGATGGTGTTCCTGCCAGTATTATTATACCAGCAGTAGTGCAGCTGCTTTATGGGGGCACTAGACTGATTTGCCTCCTGACCCAGTCCGCCCCAAGACTGGCGCTACACTAAAAGTGTAGTGCAAGCCACGGGGACTCTTTTCGTGCTGCCCTAGGCCTGGGCCTTGTTGGCCTAGGCCAAGACACAGCATTGCAGGTTCCCTTGAAATGTTTTTCATCTCCCAATAACCCTTTAGAATGCTCTGTATCCTGGAAATTATTTTTGAAAAAATTATGCTTTTCTTTCTAGGTATTCCCGGAGAACCCGGCTACGCCAAAGATGGAATCCCAGGTATCCCAGGTCCTCAAGGTGAACCAGGGTTGCCAGGAATTTCTGGACCTCCAGGCCCTTCAGGCCCCAATGGACAGTGTGACCCATCACAATGCGCATACTTTGCTAGCCTGGGATCCAGACCTGGTAATGTCAAAGGGCGGTGAGACCAATGGAGACTCATGGACACTTGAGACTGAAACTTGAATTTTTTGCTGTTAAAAAAAAAAAGAGACGCGTCCAAAATGAAGGGTCCTGACAGGCATCACCGAATCCGAGGAAGGCGAAACAATTCAGTTTCAAGGCATACGTTTTTTTTTGTAATGGTTGAAACCAACAGTAACTGCTGGTCGGTCATGGCTTTTTGTGTTTTCACATTATGCGTGTCACATTTTTTGTAAAGGAAAAAAAAAAGATGAAAGTGCAATCTATTCCTTAGAGACATATTACAGCAGATGTTCCAACACAACGCCTTAGCAGGATGAATCCAAGAACAGGAGTTCTGAGACCAGGGTTTCTCCTCGACTGTCAACAGAAGGTGTCACCGTGCTGCCAGTTGTGCTTTGCCATTATTTGTGCTTGGGTTTACTGAAAGGGCAACTCCAGCCAAAAAGCCACAGCTGTAGCTCCATAGGAACTGTTTTGACTCCCAGATATTTGTAAAGTGATCCAGACAACCACGTCTTTGTGATCCAGCCAACCACGTCTTTGTGATCCGGCCAACCACGTCGTTGTGATCCAGCCAACCACATCTTTGCTACACAACAAAATAAGATAACAAGGGTGACAATGCAGATAAGCATTTGGGGGACAGAGATAGAGTATTGTCACCCTATAGCCTATGAAGGTTCTCATTTATCTATCTTATTGTAAAGCTAGTAGTAGTCCCCGTACACACTATCGGAATTTCTGATGGAAAAAGTCCAACTGCCTTTTTCCATTGGAAATTTCAACCGTGTGTGTGCCCCATTGGATTATTTCCATCAGAAATTCCGAAAAATTCCGTCAGAGTTTAGATAGAGAACATGTTCTCTTATACTCCGATGGAATTTTGATGTGATTTTGGTCGGACAAAGGTCCAATCGTGTGTACGGGGCCTTAGTCACATTAAACTGGACTTGTGTAATGTTGTTTCTCCAAACCTCTTCTTCAGTTAAGGTCGGCCATATACAGAGAAAATGTATTTCCTGCAACCATGTTCTCTAGAGACAGTGATGCAGGAATCCCTCCTGCCGGGTCATTGTCTTCTCCCGGGGGGGGGGGGGGCAAGGAAGGGGGTGCCCAATTTTTTTTAGATTGTGAAAGATAATGTTACGCCGAGAAAATTAATACCCAACTTGTCACGCTTCAAAATTGCGCCCGCTTGTGGATTTGGGACAAACTTTGACCCTTATGCCGTGTACACACGATCGGGCATTCCCACAACATAACCGTGGATTTTTTTTTTTTTTCGACGGATGTTGGCTCAAACTTGTCTTGCATACACACGGTCACACAAATGTTGTCGGAAATTCCGATCACCAAGAACGCGGTGACGTACAACCAGGGGCGGATTGACAACTCATGGGGCCCCCGGGCAATAGAAGATTATGGGGCTCCCGGGCTTACAGATGGCCACCAAGCCAAGTGGTAGTACAGAGGCAGGGCAGCTAAAATCTCGGGATTTTCACATCAAAAGCATGTAGGTTTTGGACATATCAGTTCCGCAATGGTCAGTCTGCCCCTGCGTACAACACGTATGACGGCACTATAAAAGGGAAGTCCAATACCAAGTGCGCCACCCTTTGGACTTCTTCTGCTAATCTTGTGTTAGTAGAAGTTTGGTGAGAGACGATTTGCGCTTTTCAGCCTCGTGCTTTTCACTCCGTTACTGATCTTTGCAGCGTGACGAATGTGCTATCTCTATTATGAACGCTAGGTAAACCAGACCCAGCGCTTCCGTCTCGTACTTGATTCAGAGCATGAGTGGAATTTTGTGCGTCAAAATTGTCTATACATCCTCGGAATTTATGAGGATGGATTTTGTTGTCGGAAAATTTGAGAACCAGCTCTCAATTTTTTGTTGTCAGAAATTCCGACAGCAAACGTCCGATGGAGCCTACACATGGTCGGAACTTCCAAAAAACAAGCTCCCATCGAACATTTGTTGTCGGAAATTCTGAGCGTGTGTATGCGGCATTAAAAATCTCCATAGGCGATATTTAAAAATGTGTACAGGTTACCGGTTATAATTTACAAAGGAGGTATTGCTCTCGCTCTAACGATCGCGATGATACCTCACATCTGTGGTTTGAACACTGTTTTCATATGCGCGCGCAACTTTTTTTCTTATTTATTTAACTTTTTATTTGATTTTTTTTACACTGTCCTTTAAAAAAAATTGGGTCACTTTTATTCCTATTAAAAAGAATGTAAACATCCCTTGTAATAGAAAAAGAGCATGACAGGTCCTCTTAAATGTGAGATCTGGGGGTCAAAAAGACCTCACATCTCATATTTACACTTAAATGCAATACAATAAAATAAAAATGTATCTTTTTTTTCCCCCAACATTCTTTATTTCCCCTTTTATGCCGCATACACACAATCTGAAATTCCGACAAGAAAACTGTGGATTTTTGTCTGGCGGAATTTCGGCTCAAACTTGTGTTGCATACACACGGTCACACCAAATTCCGACCGTCAAAAACGCAGTGACGTACAACACTACGACGAGCCGAGAAAAACTAAGTTCAATGCATTTGTGTTTTTTTGTGTGCGTCAGAATTGCATACAGACGATTTTGAACTTCTGACAAGAACTTTTCTTGTCGGAAGAATTGAGAACACCAGCTCTCAAATTTTCCGACAGAAAAAGTCAGATGGAGCATACACACGGTCGGAATTTCCGACCAAAAGCTTACATCGGACTTTTCTTGTCGGAAATTCCGACCGTGTGTACGCGGCATAAGACCATTGGGCAGAAGTGATGTTTGACATCCCTTCCATCATCCAATGTTATGGAGCCGAGTGGGGGTGATCTTTCCCTCACTCGATTTTCATGTCTCAGAGGGTAGAGGACCTGACGGCTCCGGTAAGCTCCGAAGCGGGGCAGGATGGGGGGGGGGCCCCTTCCGCCCCCGATAAAAGTAAACTCATGGCAAATCTGCCACAGAGACTACTTTCATCAGAAAGAGGACCATCAGCCATTTAAGAATATGCCAGGATTATAACCCCGGTATTCTACGTCAGATTACCAACGTATAACAACGGCAGGTGGTCCGCAAGTTGTTAAATGTCTCTTTTCCTTAAAGTGGATGTAAACCCGATTGATGAAATTTGAGCTTGGCACATATATCTGCAGTGTTTTCTTATCTCTCTTCAAAGCACTATGTCCCGTAGCTGTCTCCTGCCCCGTTCTTTTGTTATCAGCCTAATAACTCCTGACAAGTTATCTATTTTTACATGTTAAAAGCAGCTGGTGTTTTAAGTTGGGGAGCTCTGGAAGTCTCTACCTATGAGGAGGGGGTGTGTGCCTTTCCTCCAATCAGCTGTCTAAGTTGTATGCCCAGGCTTCACTGCAGTGCTTAACATAAAGAGAAAATCTAACACGATCTAAACTTTTTAAAGTGTATATATAATGCTGAAGACAGCAGATAGACATGTAAAACTTATGTAGGGAGATTTGTTTCATCTCTGTGTATCACCCGAGGCTGTTCACTTCACTGGGTATGAGTGAGGGTTTACATCCACTTTAAGGTGTAGGAGTGAAGGTGTTGGATTATGGTGCCTGTACTACCTATAAGAATATAAATGCTGGGGTATGTTCCTGACACTTAATAAAGACATGGCTTGGATAAGCTACAATAATCCTTATTGTTTCCAGAACAAGGTCAGTTAAATGTGACTAACTACTATTACCTATAACAAAAAGTATCCTTCATGGCAGAATCATCATTTGCCGGGCACAGTGAGACTGCATTTGATGGGCACAATGAGGCTGCCTCTGGCTCTAATCATATGCTTAAAAAAAAAAAACACCCCAATTTGAATCTATGCACCTGGCGCATGTAGATTTACGGGACCAGACGCATGGATAGGGGGGCGTCGCCTGTGCACCCCCTAAGACCCCTATCACACTGACACGTTTTTCAGGCGGTACAAAAACAGCACTGCTATACCGCCTGAAAAAATCGTGCCCTGCAGGCTTTATTGTGAAAGCCCGAAGGCCGCTCCAAAAGTCCTGCTAGCCGCATCTTTGGAGCGGTATAGGAGTGAGGTGTTTACCACTCCTTCCCATTGAAATCCCATTGAAATCAATGGGAAACTGTGGTAATACCTCTACAGAGGCGCATTGCGGGCGGTATTAACCTTTTTCCGGCTGCTAGCGGGGGTTAAAACCGCACCGCTAGCGACCGAATATCGCGGTAAATACGATATAGCGGCGCTAAAAATCGCGCTGCTATACCGCCACCGCACCTCCACTGCCCCAATGGGAAAGGGGCCTAATGGACGAGCCGCAACTGGTTGTCACCTTGCTGGGTCCCATATATGTCTGATGGGTGAGGAGGGTGTCCTGGAAGTGGTGCTGATTACTTGTGTGCTAGATCTACGCATCTTTCTGCAGCCATTTTTATTTTATTGAATTATTTTTCCCATTATGGGCGTGATTGGGGCCTCACGTCTAAGTTTTGCCTAAGGCCTCACAAAGCTTAGAGCCGCCTCTGGCCAACTTCTTCCACTAAAAATGCCTTTTCATTACCATCGTAAATTATTTTATACCTTCTCATTATCCCGATTCCCACTTGTATTCTGATACATAAATAGCAATTTCATGTACGGCAATACCATCCTACTAATAACCTGGTTCTGTACGGTGTTATCACCCCACCAAGGCCGCCGTATACGTTGCGTTTTATCACATAGAATATTACGAGTGTCCCGAGACCGGGAGAGTATTAGAACCTTCTAGCAGAAGCGTGGGAAACTACATTCTGGGTTATCCCAATTTCTGCTTATCGTTTTATGTTTCTATGGAATATTATTTGCTGTAGCTCTAGAAAATAGGACTGAAGATAAGTTATTTGTTGATATTTGATTTTTTTTTTTTTGTGAGTGTGTTGGAAGGTGTAAGCCGTCCATAAATATGGTGCTTAAAGTTTATTATATAGCATATCTCGTGTGTTTTAGGGTTAAAAGAGAACTCCTGCCTTTTTTTCATGCATCTTTTTTTTTTTTTGGCCTTGTACTTTTTTGCAAAAAATAAATAAAAGTACAGTATTATCCGGGTCTTACAATAGCAATACACTTCTCCTGTGAATTTTGGAGCTTCTGTACACAATGGGGTGGATTTACTAAAACTGCATGGTGTAATTTCTAGTGCAGCTCTGCACAGAAACCAATCGGCCCCCATTTTTTTTTTTGGTCAAAGCTTAACTGAACACAGGGCCGGTGCTACCACTAGGCAAACTAGGTAGCCGCCTAGGTGACACTGTTGCCTAGGGAGCCCGGCCACTACTCTCTTCTCTCCGCAGCAAGCAATTAAGCCTCAGCATCAGCAGGCAGATGCCGCTCCCTTCGTGTTTGGTGTCAGGGGTGCAGCAGCAGCAGCGGAGGACCGTGTCTGTGTCCCGACTCCCAAATTAATGGAAGCAAGAAAGCATTCATTGATGGGCACTGAGGAGGCTGCATTGATGGGCGCTGTTGAGGCTGCATTGATGGGCGCTGGTGAGGCTGCCTTAATGGGCGCTGGTGAGGCTGCATTGATGGGCGTTGGTGAGGCTGCATTGATGGGTACTGGTAGGCTGCATTGTCTGACGGACCATTTTCATCAGACAACTCTGAACTTGTCTGATGGTCTGACGGGCTAAAAATCCGATCGGGCCAGAACGCGGTGACGTAGAACACAACGACGTGATAAAAAAAAACGAAGTTCAATGCTTCCAAGCATGCGTCGACTTGATTCTGAGCATGCGCGGGTTTTTGGTCCGATGCTTTTGTGTACTAACCATCGAACCTGTCCAACGGACAGGTGTCCATCAGACAGATTTTAAAGCAAGTTTTAAAACTTTTGTCCGACGGACAACAGTCCGATAGGCCGTACACACCATCGAACTGGTCCGATGAAACTGGTCTGCAGACCAGTTTCTTTGGACATGTTCGATCGTGTGTACGCGGCCGTAGGCTGCATTGATGGGAGCTGGTGAGGCTGCATTGATGGGTGCTGGTGAGGCTGCATTGATGGGTGCTGGGGAGGCTGCATTGATGGGTGCTGTGGAGGCTGCATTGATGGGTGTGAGGTTGGTGGTTCAACTGGACCTGGGCTTTTAGGACTTCTGGATGTAAGGAGCTCTCTGATGCATCGGCAAGTCAAGACACACACAGCAATATGGTGAATCGAAGACTAGACTTTATTTTCCGTGCACACCGCACCTAATAAATTGCAATCCTTTCTAGGCTGTTCCTAGCTTCTGTGTAATTAATCCTAACGGCTCTGGGTTAAAGGATACATCTCTATACAAGCATTGATATTATGGGGGAACTCTAGCAAGCCTTACAATGCATTGATATTATGGGGGAACTCTAGCAAGCCTTACAATGCATTGATATTATGGGGGAACTCTAGCAAGCCTTACAATGCATTGATATTATGGGGGAACTCTAGCAAGCCTTACAATGCATTGATATTATGGGGGAACTCTAGCAAGCCTTACAATGCATTGATATTATGGGGGAACTCTAGCAAGCCTTACAATGCATTGATATTATGGGGGAACTCTAGCAAGCCTTACAATGCATTGATATTATGGGGGAACTCTAGCAAGCCTTACAATGCATTGATATTATGGGGGAACTCTAGCAAGCCTTACAATGCATTGATATTATGGGGGAACTCTAGCAAGCCTTACAATGCATTGATATTATGGGGGAACTCTAGCTTTACAATAGGCACTAGTGAGGCTGCCCTAATTGGCGCTGGTGGGCTGCATTTATGGGCACTGGAAGACTGAATTGATGGGCACTGGTGAGGCAGCATTGATGGGTGCTGGTGAGACTGCATTGATGGGCACTGGTAGGCTGCATTGATGGGTGCTGGTGGGGTATACATGGGCAGGGCAAAAGGGGTGGAGCCAAGAGGCAAAATGAGGTTTCGCCTAGGGTGTCAAAAGCCCTGATCGAACAAGCTGAAGTTTGACGTTGATTGGTTTCTATGCAGAGCTGCATTCGATTTTGCACTCTCCAGTTATAGTAAATCAACCTCATTGTCTTTGGATGTAAGAGGCGCCACTACCACATTCCGGCACTGTGTATATGACAAATGCTTATGCAGATGCCGACAACTCATTGCTAACCTTCATAACAGGGCCTCCTGTTGCTCATAAAAAAAGGGAGACTATAATATATATTTTATAATTTTATGCTGATATTTACCTGTCATTTCTAAAAGGACATATTTTGACTTGCCTACTGTACTATATTTTATGCAAATGTATTCATCATGTCCCCTTTAGTGAATATGTATATATTTAGAAATATTTTCAGCATTTCTGGCTTTAAAAATAATGTATAGTGTTATTCCAATGAGCACACAGATTGAGTTATCATTGCAGTATTTGTTTTACATTCTTTATGTGATCTTTATAGTTTCAATTGTTGTATATTTGTGTTATTATATTAAATATAAGGATGTATGGTTTAACCAGTAGAGGGAGCTCTGTATTACACCCCAGCTTTATTCCATCTCTTCTTTTTAACACATTTCTTTACACTTTTGCCCCCACCCTTCTAAGCAGATCTTGCCCCCTCCCAAAATCGGTATACTTGCCTTGCTCCAAGGCCCACGGCATTGTTTACATAGCTCCACCTAATCCAATGTCTACACCTGCGCAGTTTGGACCCTTAGGGCCAGATTCCCGTAGATCCGCGTATCTAAGAGCGGGGCGTAGCGTATGCCATTTACACTACCCCGCCGCAACTTACTGGAGCAAGTGCCGTATTCTCCAAGCACTTGCTCTGTAATTTGCGGCGGCGTAGTGTAAATGGCCCGGCGTATTCCCGCGTAAATCAAAGGGGGCGGCTTGTATTTAAATTAAGCGCGCCCCCGTGCCGAACGAACTGCGCATGCGCCCGCCGTAAACGTAGCCCAGTGCGCATGCTCCGTAGTACGCCGCAAATACATTGATTGCGGCGTAAACGTAATTAACGTACAGCCCTATTCGCGACGAGTTACGTAAACTACGGAAAAACAAGACGATGTCCAGACGGCCATACTTAACATGGCATACGGCGGACTGACGTAAGGTTACCCCTCATACAGCAGGGGTAAACTTACGCTTACGGAAACTACGTCAACTACGGCGAAGCAGCGCAAAAACGTTCGGGAATCGGCGTATCGGCTCATTTGCATATTCAACGCTGAAATCTACGTAAACGCCACCTAGCGGCCGGCGTATAATTGCATTTAGAATCCGACGGTGTAAGTGAAATTACGCCAGTCGGATCCTAGCCTAATTCCGGCGTATCTTGTTTTGAAAATACAAAACAATGATACGCCGGCGGGATTTTCGAATTACGCCGGCATATCTGTAGATACACCGGCGTAATTCCTTTGAGAATCTGTCCCTTAGGCTTTTTATGGGGCTAGTAGATAGATAGGAACAGTGGCAGTTGGTGGCTTTTTTTTTTTGGTTGGTAATGCAGCCCACAATGAAATTGTGTTTGACATCCCTGCTATAGAGGGATATGCCTTGATCATTTTCATTTCACTTTAACCACTTAAGGACCGCCTCCTTCACATATACGTCAGCAGAATGGCACGGCTGGGCACAGGCACGTACAGGTACGGCCCCTTTAAATACCCAGCCATGAGCGCCCGCGACCCGGTCCGAAGCTCCGGAACCCGCGGAACCGATCGCTGCCGGTGTCCCGCGATCGGTCACAGGAGCTGAAGAATGGGGAGAGGTGAGTGTAAACATGGCTTCCCCGTTCTTCACAGTGGCACTGTCACTGATCGTCTGTTCCCTGATATAGGGAAAGACGATCACTGACGTCACACGTCCAGCCTCGCCCCCCTACAGTTAGAAACACATATGAGGTCACACTTAACCCCTTCAGCACCCCCTAGTAGTTAACTCCTAAACTGCAATTGTAATTTTCACAGTAAACAATGCATTTTTATAGCACTGATCGCTGTATAAATGACAACGGTCCCAAAAATGTGTCAAAAGTGTCCGATGTGTCCGCCATAATTTCGCAGTCACCAAAAAAAATCAATGATCGCCGCCGTTACTAGTAAAAAAAATGTATTAATAAAAATGCCATAAAACTATCCCCTATTTTGTAAACGCTATAAATTTTGTGCAAACCAATCGTTAAACGGTTATTGCGATTTTTTTTTTACCAAAAAAAGGTAGAAGAATACGTATCGGCCTAAACTGAGGAAACAAACGTTTTTTTATATCTTTTTTAGGGGATATTTATTACAGCAAAATGTAAAAAAAAAATTTGAATTTTTTTCAAAATTGTCGCTCTATTTTTGTTTATTGCGCAAAAAATAAAAAACGCAGAGGTGATCAAATACCACCAAAAAAAAGCTCTATTTGTGGGAAAAAAAGGACGCCAATTTTGTTTGGGAGCCACGTCGCACGACCGCACAATTGTCAGTTAAAGCAACGTAGTGCCGAATCGCAAAAAGGGGCAAGGTCCTTTAGCTGCATAATGGTCCGGGTCTTAAGTGGTTAAATTGATCATCCAAATATAAGCAGTCCAAAAATAAAAAAAAGGATTATAGTTTCCCTTTGAAGCTTCATATGCAAAGCCTCATGTCATAAACCTATACCGGTAACGTGTGCCTTGTCTGGAGTTCTCCTTTAAGCCCTATGCACTATTCATTTGCCTATTGCTAATTTATATCATGTACATTTTCCAACTGTCCTTAAAGGCATCTTTATATTATTCATCATTTATTTCATTGGTATACAGGGCTGGACTGGGACAAAAATTTGGCCCTGGACTTCATCCAGACCGGCCCACTTTGACAGGTCTCTCCCATAGCGGCCGGACAAACCCCCCCGGCCGGCCAACCTCGATGTCCACCCAAGCCCCTCCTCCCCCTTCACTAGCCTTTAGAGACAGAGAAGCGGAGGGGGCCGCGGTCCAGTGTCACTGAAGCCGGCCCACTGAGCCATCGGCCCACCGGGAAACTCCCTGTAGTCCCAATGGCCAGTCCAACCCTGTTGGTATAAAATATGATTGTGCTAAAATCCATGTTTTTCCTTTTTTTTTTTCTTCATTGTTTTTGTATGGATTTCCCTTACCGTGAAGCATATCCCGAAGCTTCATCGTGAAATAATTTATTGTACCTGCAGCTGAAAATAAAAAGTTGCTGAAGCGAAGGAGGATATATTGAAAATGTACAAATGTAATCACAGAAATGATAGCCGTCCGTATTATTATTTTTACTAATAAAGAAATACATTATGAGTGAGTTTGGTGGCAGTAAAAAAAAGATGGTAAAGATGAAATGAAAAAACACATTGGCAAAAAATATATATAAATACAAAGGTGGCACAAAAATCGGAGAAAAATGTAAAGGTTCACGAAGACTGGGCTAAAAAAGAAAAAAAAAAAAAAAACACCAGTTCTTTTGACAGTAAAAAATCTTTGTATAGACAGTGTGCAGAATTATTAGCCAAGTTGTATTTTTGAGGATTCATTTCATTCTTGAACAACTACAGCGCTCTCGGTCAATCGAAAATGTTAATGAACCTCAAACCGGAATATTTAAGAAAATACAAGTTTTGGCTTTCTTAGGATAATGTCTACAGTGCCTTGCAAAAGTATTCACCCCCCTTGGCTTTTTACTTATTTTGTTGCATTACAGCCTTTAGTTTAATGTTTTTTTTTTTATTTGAATTCTATGTGATGGATCAGAACACAATAGTCTAAGTTGGTGAAGTAAAATTTAAAAATAAATATACATAAAACTATTTTTCAGAAAAAAAAAATGATAATTGTCATGTGTGTATGTATTCACTCCCTTTGTTATGAAATCCATAAAAAGCTCTGGTGCCACCAATTACAGTACCTTCAGAAGTCACATAATTAGTGAAATGATGTCCACCTGTGTGCAATCTAAGTGTCACATGATCTGTCATTACATATATGGGGCGGACTGACCATTTGTGCACTCGGGCACTGCCCGAGGGCCCCATGCCACTAGGGGGCCATCATGATTGTCAGCCTCAGTAAAACCAGGGAGAGTATTGTAGCTGCCCCCGCCTCTCCAGTACCTTTTTAGTGTGTGTATACTGTGTATGTATTCTGTATGTGTGTGTATACTGTGTGTGTATACTGTGTATGTATTCTGTATGTGTGTGTATACTGTGTGTGTATACTGTGTATGTATTCTGTATGTGTGTGTATACTGTGTGTGTATACTGTGTATGTATTCTGTATGTGTGTGTATACTGTGTGTGTATACTGTGTGTGTATACTGTGTATGTATTCTGTATGTGTGTGTATACTGTGTGTGTATACTGTGTATGTATTCTGTATGTGTGTGTATACTGTGTGTGTATACTGTGTATGTATTCTGTATGTGTGTGTATACTGTGTGTGTATACTGTGTATGTATTCTGTATGTGTGTGTATACTGTGTGTGTATACTGTGTATGTATTCTGTATGTGTGTGTATACTGTGTGTGTATACTGTGTATGTATTCTGTATGTGTGTGTATACTGTGTATGTATTCTGTATGTGTGTGTATACTGTGTGTGTATACTGTGTGTGTATACTGTGTATGTATTCTGTATGTGTGTGTATACTGTGTGTGTATACTGTGTATGTATTCTGTATGTGTGTGTATACTGTGTGTGTATACTGTGTATGTATTCTGTATGTGTGTGTATATACTGTGTATGTATTCTGTATGTGTGTGTATACTGTGTGTGTATACTGTGTATGTATTCTGTATATGTGTGTATACTGTGTGGCCCCATAATCTATTGCCTGGGGGCCCCATAATATCCTATTGCCCGGGGGCCCCATGAGTTGTCAGTCCGCCCCTGTACATATATACCTTTTTTGAAAGGCCCCAGAGGCTGCAACACCTAAGCAAGAGGCACCACTAACCAAACACTGCCATGAAGACCAATAAACTCTCCAAACAAGGAAGGGACAATGTTGTTGAGAAGTACAAGTCAGGGTTAGGTTATAAAAAAATATCCAAATCTTTGATGATCTCTAGGAGCGCCATCAAATCTATCATAATATGGAAAGAACATGGCACAACAGCAAACCTGCCGAGAGACGGCCGCACACCAAAGCTCACGGACCGGGCAAGGAGAACATTAATCAGAGAGGAGCACAGAGACCTAAGGTAACCCTGGAGGAGCTGCAGAGCACCACAGCAGAGACTGGAGTATCTGTACATAGGGGGACAATAAGCCGTACACTCCATAGACCACATACACACGATCAGACTAAACCGATGAGACTGGTCCGACAGACCGTTTTCATCGGACCACCGCTGAAGTGGTCTGATGTGCGTACATACCATGAGTCCAAAATCCCATCGGGCCAGAACGCGGTGACGTAGAACACAACGACGTGCTGAAAAAACGAAGTTCAATGCTTCCAAGCATGCGTCGACTTGATTCTGAGCATGCGCCGGTTTTTGGTCCGATGCTTTTGTGTACTAACCATCGTTTTGGTCCGACGGACAGGTGTCCATCGGACAGATTTTAAAGCAAGTTTTAAAACTTTGGTCCGATGGACAACGGTCCGATGGGCCATACACACCATCAATTTGGTCCGATGAAACTGGTCTTCAGGCCAGTTTCATCGGACCGGTCTAATCGAGTGTACGCGGCCATAGAGTTGGGCTTTATGGCAGAGTGGCCAGAAGAAAGACATTACTTTCAACAAAAAACAAAATGGCACGTTTTGAGTTTGTGAAAAGGCATGTGTGAGACCCCAAAATGTATGGAGGAAGGTGCTCTGGTCTGATGAGACTAAAATGTAACTTTGTGGCCATCAAAGAAAACACTATGGGCCAGATTCAGGTAGATGGGCGAATCTTTATTTTGGAGTAACGTTTGTCATTTACGTTACTCCGCCAAAACTTTATGAGCAAGTACTGTTATTCACAAAGCACTTGCTCCTAAAGTTGCGGCGGCGTAGCGAAAATGAGCCAGCGGAATTCAAATTGGGCGGGTAGGGGGCGTGTATTATTTAAACTAGGCGCAATCCCGCGGCGAACGTACTGCGCATGCGTCGACTGTCAGTGCGCATGCTCCAAATTCTGTCAGTGAACGTCAATGACGTCAATCCCCATTCACGGACGTTTTACGCAAACGACACTAAACGTTTTAAATTCGACGCGATGACGACGGCCATACTTAACATAGGATACTCCACCTAGGGGGCAT
The DNA here is from genome assembly GCA_029574335.1 of Rana kukunoris. NCBI lineage: Eukaryota > Metazoa > Chordata > Amphibia > Anura > Ranidae > Rana > Rana kukunoris. The sequence goes on along the minus strand of CM056053.1, from coordinate 469,271,777 downwards.
GTTTTTCTTTACGCCGCGTATCGCTTACGGAAACGTCGGAAAGTCACTGCGTCGGGCCTGCATACGATCGTGAATTTCCGTCTCTCGCTGATTTACATATTCTCGGCGTAAATCAGCGGAAACGCCCCGAGCGCCCATTTTAAAATTGCAGTTCCGATACGACGGCGAAATACAATTACGCCGCTCGTATATGAACTCAATCCCGGCGTATCTTGTTTTCTGACTACAGAAAACAGATAAGCCGGCTCAAAGTGTGAGTTATGCTGGCGAATCACTGATACTCCAGCGTAACTCTACCTGAATCTGGCCCAATGTCTGGCTCAAACCCAACACATCACATCACTAAAAGAACACCATCCCCACCGTGAAACATGGTGGTGGCAGCATCATGATGTGGGGATGTTTTTCAGCAGTCGGGACTGGGAAACTGGTCAGAGTTGAGGGAAAGATGGATGGTGCTAAATACAGGGATATTCTTGAGCAAAACCTGTACCACTCTGTGTGTGATTTGAGGATCGGACGGAGGTACACCTTCCAGCAGGACAATGACCCCAAACACACTGTTAAAGCAACACTTGAGTGGATTAAGGGGAAACATGTAAATGTGTTGGAATGGCCTAGTCAAAGCCCAGACCTCAATCCAATAGAAAATCTGTGGTCAGACTCAAAGATTGCTGTTCACAAGTGCAAAGCATCCAACTTGAAGGAGCTGGAGCAGTTTTGCAAGGAGGAGGAATGGGCAAAAATCCCAGGGGTAAGATGTGGCAAGATCATAGAGACTTATCCAAAGGGATTTGGAGCTGTGATAGCTGCAAAAGGTGGCTCTACAAAGTATTGACTTTAGGGGGGTGAATAGTTATGCACATTGACTATTTCTGTTATTTTGTCCTATTTGTTGTTTGCTTCTTAATAAAATAAAATAAAAATCTTCAAAGTTGTGGGCGTGTTCTGTAAATTAAATGATGCAAATCCTCAGACAATCCGTGTTAATTCCAGGTTGTGAGGCAACAAAACACGAAACATGCCAAGGGGGGTGAATACTTTTTGCAAGGCACTGTATGTGTGCAGAATTATAATGCAACCAAATGAAAATGTTTTAAATATCAATTGTTTATTTTACTATATCTATTAAAGTGAGAATAATAAACAAACTACTAAACATTTTAAAATTAACATTTTATGACAATTCCAAAAAAAAAAAATCAGTGATCAATATGGCCACTCTTCTTTTCAATGGCAGTCATAAGCCTTCCATTCATGGAGTCTGTCAGTTCTTGATCTGTTGGCGATCAACTTTTAGTGCAGCAGCAACCACAACCTCCCAGACTCTGTTCAGAGAGGTGTACTGTTTACCTTCACCATAAATCTCCTATTTAGGAAGGGCCAACAAGTTCTCAATAGGGTTTAGGTCAGGTTCGAAGCTCCGTGACCGCGCTCGCGTGACCCGCGGACCTGATCGCCGCCGGTGTTTCCGCGATCGGTCACCGGAGCTGAAGAATGGGGAGAGGTGCGTGTAAACACACCTTCCCTGTTCTTCATTGTGGCAATGTCAGTGATAGTGTTGAGCAGAATATGCCATATTCGATTTCGCGATATATCACGAATATATAGTCGAATATTCGAGATATATTCGCTAAATACGAATATTCGTGATATATTTTGGAAATTAAATCATTGCGAATTTTCGCTATCGCGAATGCGAATTGCGAATTGCGAATTGCGAATGCGAATATTCGAGAAATGCGGAATGGAGCACTCTGATTGGCTCAGAATATTCGTGATATATTACAATACACAATAATTGCGAATATTCGAGAAATGCGGAATGGAGCACTCTGATTGGCTCAGAATATTCGTGATATATTACAATACACAATAATTGCGAATATTCGGCAAATGCGGAAGAAGCACTCTGATTGGCTCAGAATATTCGTGATATATTACAATACACAATAATTGCGAATATTCGAGAAATGCGGAAGGAGCACTCTGATTGGCTCAGAATATTCATGATACATTACAATATAAAATAATTGCGAATATTCGAGAAATGCGGAAGGAGCACTCTGATTGGCTCAGAATATTCGTGATATATTACAATATAAAATAATTGCGAATATTCGAGAAATGCGGAAGGAGCACTCTGATTGGCTCAGAATATTCGTGATATATTACAATATAAAATAATTGCGAAAAATGTCGAGAAATGCGGAATGGAGCACTCTGATTGGCTCAGAATATTCGTGATATATTACAATACAAAATAATCGCGCGATATCGCTATTGCCTAATAATCGCATTGTGATTTTTCGGGAATATAAAATGAGCGCTGCAGCTACTCGGCCCAAGGTCTCTAATCATACCAGCAATGCTTTTAGACGTCGATGGGGATCTCTAGGATGTGATCTGTTCTAAAAAAAAATTGAAAAAATACGAATATTCGAAATAGCGAATATTCGCCGCGATATTCGCGTTATTCGCGAATACTCGAATATGCAATATTCGTAGCGAATATTCGCAATGCGAATATTCGTGAGCAACACTAGTCAGTGATCGTAAGTTCCCTGATGTAGGGAAAGATGATCAGTGACGTCACACGTCCAGCCCCGTCCCCCTACAGCTAGAAACACATATGAGGTCACACGTAACCCCTTCAGCGCCCCCTAGTGGTTAACTCCTAAACTGCATTTGACATTTTTTGAAAATGACAATGCTCCCAAAAATGTGTCCGATGTGTTCGCCATAATGTCGCAGTCACGAAAAAAAACGCTGATCGCCGCCATTAGTAGTGAAAAAAAAATATTAATAAAAATTAAATAAAACTATCCCCTATTTTGTAAACGCTATAAATTTTGCGCAAACCAAACGCTTATTGCGATTTTTTTTTTAACAAAAATAGGTAGAAGAATACGTATCGGCCTAAACTGAGGAAAACAACCGTTTTATATATTTTTTGGTGGATATTATAGCATAAAGTAAAAAATATTGAATTTTTTTCAAAATTGTTGCTCTATTTTTGTTTATAGCGAAAAAAATAAAAACCGCAGAGGTGATCAAATACCACCAAAAGAAAGCTCTATTTGTGGGGAAAAAATTACGCCAATTTTGTTTGGGAGCCACGTCGCACGACAGCGCAATTGTCAGTTAAGGCGACGCAGTGCCGAATCGCAAAAAGGGGCAAGGTCCTCAACCTGCATAATGGTCCGGGTCTTAAGTGGTAAAGGGCTTTACTGGCTAGTAACGCAGAGGAGTACTTCCATGCAGGATATGAAGCGTTGTCCTTTGTAAATATCATGGTGTTCTTGACAGATGCCGACTTTTACCTGTAACACTGCTTGAAGAAATAGAAAGGTAGGACCCCCACTATGCCGACATCCATAGGTGTGCGCAGCCTATTGGATTAGGGTGTGCACCCAAAAGCTCAAACACACGGTACCGATCGCTCATTGTTTTTCACTCAAAAGGGGAAGGTGCCAGTAAATCACATATTTACCGGCCCCTTCCCCACTCATCCTAAAACATCCCCCTCTGTGTGCCCGCAGCAGCAGCAGCTTGTGGCAGAGGAGAGGAGGGAAGCTGGAAGCACTGTGGGGGGGAAGGGGGGGAGGGGGGGTGCCCAGGGCAGTAGGGGAAATCTGTGCTGTACAGGGTGATAAGGGTGTGCCTGGGCACATCTGGCACACCCTGTGCGCACGCCTATGCCGACATCCAATGGATATATGTAAGGATTGAGACAGTTGAAAGCTCCCCTTTAACCCCCCTGGCGGTATCCCGGAGCGTGACTCGGGGTGTTTTTTTCTGCTGAGATCGGTATCCCCGAGTCACGCTCGGGGTAGCCATTCAGAGCCTGCAGCGTGCGCTGTCGTACCTTCTTCCTGGATCCAGCGATGCATCCACGCTCTGTGAGCGAGCGGGTGCTCGCTCGATTCACACAGCGTCCCCGTGTGCCGCCGATCTCCGTTCCCTGCGACGTTACGATGCACGGGGACGGAGAACGGCGCCAAATTCAAAAAAGTAAACAAACACTTTACATACAGTACAATGTAATCTTATAGATTACAGTACTGTATGTAAAAAATACACACCCCCCTTGTCCCTAGTGGTCTGTCCTGTGCCCTACATGTTCTTTTATAAAATAAAAAGTGTTCTTTCTGCCTGGAAACTGTAGCAACCAAAAGTGTCCCTTTATGTCAAAAATGGTTTTAGATCAGCTAGAAAACAGCGATAATAAATTACAATCACTTGCAGAATTGAGCGATAGCGATTTGTGGGGAAATTCGTCATAAAAAAAAAAAAATTATGACAGCGACAATTCTGCAACTGAGCAAATTTCAGTGTTTTTGAGTTGATTACATTATTGAATATTTTTTATTATAATTACATTATAATTTGTTATAATTATTTATAGTTTTTTATTATATAAAAAATTATGATTTTGTTTTTCAAACTTTATCATACCCGGGATGTCTTGTTTGGACAGATTTAACCACTTGACCACTGGGCACTTAAACCCCCTTCCTAACCAGACCAATTTTCAGCTTTCGGTGCTCTCACAATTTGAATGACAATTACTCAGTCATACAACATTCTACCCATTTGAAATTTGTGTCCTTTTTTTCACACAAATAGAGCTTTCTTTTGGTGGTATTTGATCACCTCTGGGTTTTTTATTTTTTGCGCTATAAAAGAAAAACGACTGAAAATTCTGTAAAAAACTTGTTTCTGTCATATTAGCGGGTTATTTCTCACACACAGCATATGCATACCACAAATTACACCCCAAAACACATTCTGCTATTCCTCCCGAGTATGGCGATACCCCATGTGTGGGACTTTTACACAGCGTGGCCACATACAGAGGCCCAACATGTAGGGAGCACCATCAGGCGTTCTGGAACACCCAGACCAATTCTGACATTTCTCTCCTACATGGAAAAAACATCATTTATTTGCTAGAAAATTACATAGAACCCCAAAACATTATATATGCTTTTTTAGCAAAGACCCTAGAGAATACAATGGCGGCTGTTACAACTTTTTATCTCGCACGGTATTTTCGCAGAAATTTATTGAACGCGTGTTTTTTAAAAAACTGTTTTGTGCTTAAAACAAAACAAACCAGTAAAGTTAGCCCAATTTTTTTTCATAATGTGAAAGATGAAGTTACGCCGAGTAAATAGATACCCAACATGTCACCCTTCAAAATTGCGAACACTCGTGGAATGGCGCCAAACTTCGCTACTTAAAAATCCCCACCCATAGGCGGTATTGCAGAGTATCGCGCAGGGTATTGCAGAGTATTGGGGTATTGCAAAGTATCATGCAGGGTATTGGGGTATTGTCGAGTATTGGGGTATTGCCGAGTATTGGGGTATTGCCGAGTACTGGGGTATTGCCGAGTATTGGGGTATTGCCGAGTATTGGGGTATTGCCGAGTACTGGTGTATTGCCGAGTATTGGGGTATTGCCGAGTATTGGGGTATTGCCGAGTACTGGGGTATTGCCGAGTACTGGGGTATTGCCGAGTATTGGGGTATTGCCGAGTACTGGGGTATTGCCGAGTACTGGGGTATTGCCGAGTATTGGGGTATTGCCGAGTACTGGGGTATTGCAGAGTATTGGGGTATTGCAGAGTACTGGAGTATTGTTGAGTACTGGAGTATTGTTGAGTACTGGAGTATTGCCGAGTATTGGGGTATTGTTGAGTACTGGGGTATTGTTGGGTACTGGGGTATTGTTGGGTACTGGGGTATTGCTGGGTACTGGGGTATTGCTGGGTACTGGGGGATTGCTGGGGGGATTGCTGGGTACTGGGGAGATTGCTGGGTACTGGGGGGATTGCAGAGCTGGGATGTTTTGAGGGATGGCTGGATCTGTGACTGCATTTGTCACAGATCCAGCCACAGCTCAGCTGCTGACACCCCGCCCCCCCCCTCTCCTCGCACACTGTACAGAGAGGAGAGGGAGGAGAGGGAGGAACCGGCGTCATCAAATGACGCCGGTTTGTTTACAAGTGATCGCGCCGTCATTTGACGGCGTGATCACGTGGTAAACGTCCGCGATCAGCGGCAATTTACCGTGATCCGTGATGCGCCGGGTCTTCTAGACCCGGCGAGCACGGACACTTTCGCGAGCGCGTCCCAGGGGAGAAAAATGCTTATGGCGCGGTGGGAAAGTGGTTAAGCAAGTTATTCCTAAGAATTGCAGGCCTACAGTATAAAACGCCAAATTTCCATGCAAATAATTGTACCGCTTTTGGTACGTAATTCCAGACAGAATCATACCGCCAGGGAGGTTAAAAAAAAAAAAAAGGCGGACTTTGTGGGCATATCATGAGGCAGTATTTATAAAAAAATATCACTTTATTACAAATTTGAATAAAATAACATAAAACAGACAACAACACCCTATTACTTGACAAGGTCAACAGATGCCCAATAAAACAGACATAGAGGTAGGGATCCTTGCATTAAGGTAAGTGAAAACATCTGTGATAAATACGAAATGGATATGTGCAGGTGATACTCGTGCAAAAGTTCATTTATTTCACTAATGCAACCTAAAAGGTGAAACTAATATATAAGAGGGACTCATTACATGCAAAGAAAGATAGTCCAAGCCGTGATTCGTCATAACTGTGATGATTATGGCTTACAGCTCATGAAAAACCCAAATCCACATCTCAGAAAATTAGAATATTGTTAAAAGGTGCAATATTCTAGGCTTAAAGCAGTGGTCTCCAAACTGCGGCCCGGGGGCCGGATGCGTCCCTTTGCTTGATTTTATCCGGCCCTTCGGGTGTTTTTTTATTCATTGGCACCAATGAAGGGCATAATTCCTCCCAATGACACCAATGATGGGGCCGAGTTCCTCCCAATGATGGTGCAGAAGTCCTCCCAATGAAGGGGCAGAAGTCCTCCCAATGACGGGCCGAATTCCTCCCAATGACGGGGATGAATTCCTCCCAATGACACCAGTGATGGGGCAGAATTCCTCCCAATGATGGGGCAGAAGTCCTCCCAATGAAGGGGCAGAAGTCCTCCCAATGACGGGCCGAATTCCTCCCAATGACGGGGATGAATTCCTCCCAATGACACCAGTGATGGGGCAGAATTCCTCCCAATTATTGGGCAGAATTCCTCCCAGTGATGAGGCATTACCTCTCCCAGTGATGGGGCAGAGTACCTCCCAGTGATGGGGCAGAATTCCTCCCAATGAAGGGGCAGAAGTCCTCCCAATGACGGGCCGAATTCCTCCCAATGACGGGGATGAATTCCTCCCAATGACACCAGTGATGGGGCAGAATTCCTCCCAATGATTGGGCAGAATTCCTCCCAGTGATGAGGCAGAACTCCTCCCAGTGATGGGGCAGAGTACCTCCCAGTGATGGGGCAGAATTCCTCCCAGTGAAGGGCCAGAAGTCCTCCCAATGAAGGGGCAGAGTACGTCCCAGTGATGGGGCAGAATACCTCCCAGTGATGGGGCAGAATTCCTCAAAATGATGGGGCAGAATTCCTCCCAATGATGGGGCAGAATTCCTTCCAATGATGGGGCAGAATTCCTCCCAATGATTGGGCAGAATTCCTCCCAATGACACCAATGATGGGGCAGAATTTCTCCCAATGACACCAATGATGGTGTCCAATGACACCAATGATGGGGGATGTTGTACTCCTGATGGCCACAGTCCGGCCCCCTTAAAGTCTGGAGGACAGTAATCCGGCCCTTTGTTTAGAAAGTTTGGAGCCGGAGTATGGAGGAAGAATGGAGAGGCACGCACTGCAAGATGCTTGAAGTCCAGTGTGAAGTTTCCACAGCCTGTGTTGATTTGGGGAGCTGTGTCACCTGCTGGAGTTGGTCCACTGCGCTTCATTAAGTCCGGGGTCACAGCAGCCGTCTACCAGGAGATTTTGGAGCATTCATGCTTCCTTTCGCAGATGAGTTCTATGGGGATGCTGACTTCATTTTCTAGCAGGACTTGGCACCTCCCCCACACTGCCAAAAGCACCAAAATCTGGTCACATGACCGTGGGATTACTGTGCTTGATTGGCCAGCAAACTCGCCTGACCTGAACCCCATAGAGAATCTGTGGGGCATTGCCAAGAGAAAGATGAGAGACATGAGACCGAACAATGCAGAAGAGCTGAAGGCCGCTATTGAAGCATCCTGGTCTTCCACAACACCTTGGCAGTGCCACAGGCTGATAGAATCAATGCCACGCCTCATTGAGGGACCCAAACCGAATACATATGCATTGCATGCTTCTACCTTTCAGAGGTCTGATATTGTTCTATGTACAACCCTTGTTTTATTGATTGCATGTAATATTCTAATGTAGCACTACCCCCGAAGGAGCTGCTGGTTTAATTTTGGGTTTGCACATTACCTCTATGTTCGTTGTCTAGGGAGAGATGTCTGTAGCAATTGGAATGTAGACACAAGATGTAAAACCTTCAACTGTAGGCTTTATTCTCGCTGCATAAACTTTGAAGGAAGTAGAAAGTATAAAGAGAGTAGGGAGGGAAGGTTCAGGTACGCAGTACAGAATGCACAAAAATTCTCAGAGTTTCAACTTTTGACACTCAGTCCTGAGTGGGTATTGCTCATCCGGATAGACCCCTCTCACATGGCCTAGGAGCCAGGATGACGCAGGGATAGCACCGGAACAGTCTCTGCCAACTACCGTTTAAGTGCACGGATTGAACATTCAGGAATGCTCTGCCACAAGTCCAGAATTTCTTGCCTGAGGCGGCGTACACACGGCCGAGGTTCTCGGCAGAAACCAGCGAGAACCTCGCTGGGAGCCGCATTCTGCCGAGAACCTCGGCCGTGTGTACGCTCTCGGCGAGCCCCGCCCGTCGGGAATCCCGTTGAGCGAATAGAGAGCAGGCTCTCTATTTGCTCGACGGCCCGCCTGGATGAATGGCTGGTTGCCATTCCCGACGGGCGGGTCGCCGATTTCGACGGCCGGCCGAGAGCCTCGACGGGCGGAACGATGTGTTCCGCCCGTCGAGGTTCTCGTACGTGTGTACGCCGCCTTACAGCCAAAGAACCTTTAAGCCAATCCGGCGGGCTGTAAGGTATTGTAGGTTAGCGGTGCATCCTTCAAGAAATTACCTGGCCTCTCCCAAAGTACCAGCCCTCTGCTCGGTGCTTCCAGGGGCAGGTCCTTCCCTGGCTTCCTTCATTGAGTGGCTTCCTCCCGCAGGACGGACAGCACAGGATCACCTCCAACGCGTAGGCCCCAGCCAGGATTGCTGGGCCGACTTTACAGTAACGCAGCCTCGGACCAGCGTGGTCCCGAGACCGAGATCACACACACTCATCTCGCGCTAGGAGGGACACGAGGCAAAGGACCCAGAAAAACGGCATCTGCCCCCTAAGTATCCCCTCCTAGCATGCACAGCGGGGCCACCACTCCCACTGTACTGCTGCCGAGGAGGGACACCCAATACACTATGGTACACCTGTGTTTCAACATGGGCCTGAAATGGCAATGCCACCCACAGGCAACAAGGGAAAATACTACCAGGCAGTACCACAGAGGCAAATTTATACATAATTCAACAGGTCTGAGCCCAACTATTAGCCCAGGCATCCACTAAATTTGAAATAGCGCCCTCACCTTTGGGAGCAGGGCACTACACTAATTTTCTGAGATTGTGGATTCTGGGTTTTCATGAGCTACAGTATAAGCCATAATCATCACAATTATGACAAATTACGGCTTGAACTACCCTGCTTTGCATGTAATGAGTCTCTCTCATATATTAGTTTCACCCTTTAAGTTGCATTTGTAAAATAAAAAACTTTTGCACGATATTCAAATTTTTTGAGTATCACCTGTATATATCAGAAGGTATAATCCAAAAACTCCTCCATGCTTGCTTGACACATCGGACAATTTTGACACATTTTTGGGACCATTGTCATTTTCACAGCGATCAGTGCTATAAAAATGCACTGATTACTGTGAAAATTACAATTGCAGTTTAGGAGTTAACCACTAGGGGGCGCTGAATGGGTTAGGTGTGACCTCATATGTGTTTCTAACTGTAGGGGGAGGGGCTGGACATGTCACCTCAGTGATTGTCTTTCCCTATATCAGGGAACATACGATCAGTTACACTGCCACAATGAAGAACGGGGAAGGTGTGTTTACACTCACCTCTCCCCGTTCTTCAGCTCTGGTGACCAATCGCGGGACACCGCTGGCAATTGGTTCCATGGGTTCCGCGGCCACGGTCATGGAGCTTCGGACCGGATTGCGAGCGTGCCGGCGCGCTCGCGACCCCACGGTTGGGCCTTAAAGAGACACGTACAGGTACATGATTGTGCCCAGCTGTGCCATTCTGCCAATGTATATCGGTGTGAAGGGGTCCTTAAGTGGTTAATAGCTACCGCAAAACATACTGGGTAGGTGCTGATAGGCCTTGAAACCAGGTATTGGGTGACACCACACACAACGCAATACAAATTAAATTAGTCTTGCCAGGGATCAGCTTCTGGGTATTGAAGGAATGTGACCCCTACACAAAGGGGAGGGGACGGAAGATCCAGCCTCCAATGAGACAGAGGTCACTGATAATTCTATTGGGAATAAAAAATGGTGGAGATCAATTGGACCACAATGCAGAGCGATAAGGTGCCACTGATTCAGCCAGGTCAGATGTAAATATTGGAAATAGCATATAGGGGTAGATTCAGGTAGGAGATAAGCCGGCTTATCTCTGCGTTTTAGGCGTCCAATCTATGCCACTGATTCATAAAATCAGTTAAGCATAGATGTTCCTTAGATCAGACATGCGTAAGTCTCTTACGCTGTCTAATCTTATTGTCATATTTTAGGCTGGCCGCTAGGTGGCGTTCCCGTCTAAAATATGTAAATGAGCCTATACGCCGATTCCCGAACGTACGCCCGGCCAGGCGCTATTCAATTACGTCATTTGCGTTAGCGTGGTACTGTTGTAATGTTATGCCTGCTATATGAGGCGCAGGCAATGTTAAGTATGGACGGCGAGCCAACGCTTTTTTCCCCGTCGTTTACGTAAAACGTTCACGAATAGGGTTTTGCGCAAGTGCCGTTCACGTCGTTTACACGTCGAATTGACGTCGAGATTTGGAGCATGCGCACTGGGAACCAATCACGGCCGGCGCATGCGCAGTTCGTTCGGCGCGGGGACGCGCTTCATTTAAATGATACACGCCCCCTACCCGCTGAATTTGAATTCGGCCGGCTCTTTTACGCTAAGCCGCCTCAACTTTACAGGCAAGTGCTTTGAGAATAAAGCACTTGCCTGAAAAAGTTGCGGCAGCCTAGTTTAAAAGGCAGACGCTAGGCGTGCCTATAGATAGGCATTTCTACGTGAACCTACCCCATAGTGTTTAGAATGCATTAAGGTGATAAACCTTAAAGTGGATGTAAACCTCTTACATATACCCAGTGATGTAAACATCCTCAGATGATACACAGAGATAAAACAAATCTCCCTACATAAGTTTTACATGTACTGCATATCTGCTGTCTTCAGCTTGCTATGCCCCATCGTTGGTGTCAGTAGGAAGGATAGTGCCCCCCTTGATTGCATTAGTGGGGGAAATGACACCCCATTATTGGTATCAGTGTGAGGAATAGTGCCAAGGCCCAGATAAAGAATGTTTGGAGACCCCTGCCCTAAACCCAGAGTACAGATCTGCCAATCAAAATATGTCTAAACATTACAGGAAGAATCCAGAGTCTTCTTCAGGAAAAATATTTTCAGGACCCCCAATATTTTCAGCATCCCCATTATGTTTGAAAGCCCCTTCTGGGTATTTTAACCACTTCCCGCCCGGTCAATAGTAAATTGACGTCCGGGAAGTGGTCTTGTTATCCTGACTGGACGTCTATTGACGTCCAGCAGGATAACATGCTGTGGGGGCGCGCAGCGTGGCGATCGGTGATGCGGGGTGCCAGTCTGACACCCTGCACCTCCCATCTCGGTAAAGAGCCTCCAGTGGAGGCTCTTTACCACGTGATCAGCCGTGTCCAATCACGGCTGATCACGATGTAAATAGGAAGAGAATTTGATCGGCGGCTCTCCTGACAGGGGGATTCACGCTGATTGTTTATCAGCTCAGCCCCCCCTCGGATGCCCACACTGGACCACCAGGGAAGACGCCAGGACCACCAGGGAAGGGGGCAACATGTGGAAAGGCCAGGTACATCCCCCATGGCCATCCACATGTAATAAAAAAAAAAAAACACAGTAGATGCCAATCAGTGCCCACAAATGGGCACTGATTGTCAACATGGGCACTGACTGTCAAAAATTAGTAAATAAATAAACAAGTGATGCTCAGCAATGCTATCAGTGCCACCCCTCAGTGTCAACTCTCAGTGCACATCCATGCCCAGTGCCAACCTATAAGTGCCCATCTGTACCACCCATCAGTGCCACCCATACGTACCCATCAGTGCTGCCTATGAGTGCCCATCAGTGCCACCCATCAGTGCCGCCTATCAGTGACCATCAGTGCCCATCAGTGCCACCTCATTGGTGCCCATCAGTGCCACTTCATTAGTGCCTCCATATGAGTGCCCATAATTGAAGACGAAAACGTACTTATTTGCAAAAAAAAAATACAGAAAAAAAATAAAAACTTCATTTTTTTCAAAATTTTCGGTCTTTTTTTAGTTGTTGCGCAAAAAATAAAAATTGCAGAGGTGATCAAATACCACCAAAAGAAAGCTCTGTTTGTGGGAATACAATTCTAAAAAAAAAATGTTTGGGTACAGTGTCGCACGACCGCGCAATTGTCAATCAAAGTGCGACAGCGCTGAAAGCTGAAAATTGGCTTGGGTAGGAAGGTGTGTAAGTGCCTGGTATTGAAGGGGTTAAAAATACCAAAAAAAGTAAAAGCCGCCTTGCAAGAGCCAGAGCAGAGCAGTGCAAAAATTTAGCGACACAGAATTTCCAAACTCTGCTTTGTGCACAAGTATCTTCCTTAATTATTACCCGAGAAACATTGGCGTAATGACGATACAATGCGATCCAGCGAGAAGGTCTGGTAGTCACAGGCTGCTTTCTCAGCATTGCAGTAACATAACTCAATAATCTAAAAGCTCTCACTCCTCCTTAATAGCTCTGCAGTGCTAAAACTCCATTTCCTGAGAAAATTGTTTTTTTGTCAGATTAACGTGACATTTGGGTCCCGCACAGGATGTCAATTAGACACAATCCATAAACCTGGGATCGCGATCCGGAAATTCGTACGGATTAATGTTGTTGTTTGTTTTGTTTTTTAAAGAAAAAATTAAAAGTTTACTTTGTTGAGAGAATATTTTTATTTATTTTTTATTGTAAAGGGATGCTGACTCAAAGGAAAAAAAAATATTTAGTTCTGTGTTTTTCCCTTTTTATTATTTTTTTTATTTTTATTTTTTTATTTAATTTTTTTTCCTTTTTAAAGTGACTATGTCACAGTGTCTTCTTTTTGCTGACGTGTGTGTCTGTAAATGCTTGAAAATACTGCATGAAAAATGAATGATCTGTCTCACCGCCAATACAAGGTCCTCTGGCACCCAAGGCAAGGATGTCAAGGATGTCAAAGTACGCCAACCCCCCCACGCTACAAAAAGCAAAAAAAAAATACTTTCACTGTAATGCCGCGTACACACAATCATTTTTTGTGATGAAAAAAAAACGACGTTTTCTGTGAAGTAAAAAACGACGTTTTTGAAACGTCGCTTTTCAAAGACGATGTTGCCTACACACCATCGTTTTTTCACAAAAAGCGAGGTTACGTTCACCACTCTTTTCCATTGAAGCTCGCTTCATAAATAGCTTCTGGGCATGCGCGGGTTGAAAAACGTCGTTTTAAACAACGTTTTTGCTACACACGGTGACTTTTTGTGAAACAAAAAACAACGTTTTGAAAAACGACACAAAAAATTCAAGCATGTTGGAATTTTTTTTTGGTAGTTTTTTTGAAGACAAAAAACAACGTTTTGCCCACACACGATCAATTTAAATGACGTTTTAAAAAACAACGTGTTTTTTTCATCGCAAAAAACGACCGTGTGTACGCGGCATAACGAAATAGCAAAAAAATCAAAAAATGTAATTCAAGCAAATATTTTTCTTTTCAAAAAGATGATTTCCTAGGCCAAGGTGAAAATGACGTACCTGGACCCCATGCATGTGTAGGAACTCCATGGGTCAATCTGCAGCAATTGATGGGGCAAACTGGCAGCACACTGGTGGCATTTGATGGGGAAAACTGGCAGCACACTGACAACATTTGATGGGGCACACTGGCGGCAATTGATGGGCACACTGGCGGCATTTGATGGGGCAAACTGGCAGCACATTGGTGGCATTTGATGGGGAAACTGGCAGCACACTGGCGGAAATTGATGGGCACACTGGTAGCACACTGGCGGCATTTGATGGGGCACACTGGCGGCAATTGATGGGCACACTGGCGGCATTTGATGGGGCAAACTGGCAGCACATTGGTGGCATTTGATGGGGAAACTGGCAGCACACTGGCGGAAATTGATGGGCACACTGGTAGCACACTGGCGGCATTTGATGGGGCAAACTGGCATCACACTGGCGGCATTTGATGGGGCAAACTGGCAGCAATTGATGGGCACACACTGGCAGCAATTGATGGAGCACAATGGCAACACTGGCAACAATCGATGGTTACAGTAGCTGTGTTTGATAGCACAGTGGCTGCATTTGTTTTTGTTTTTTCAGTTTGTTTGCGCCCCTCCCAAAAAACATTTTGAGCACCAGCTACCACTGTTTGTGGCGTGTGGTCCTGTGAACTGCCTCCTGGAATTTCTACATCACTCAATCCAGGAGACAGTTTATGCAGGATCTCGTGCATGTGCAGATATGACGCAGATACATGAAATTGTCAAAAGTATTGGGACGCCTGCCTCTACAAGCACATGAACTTCAATGGCATCCCAGTCTTAGTCCGTAGGGTTTAATATTGAGTTGGCCCACCCTTTGCAGCTATAACAGCTTCAACTCTTCTGGGAAGGCCGTCCACAATGTTTAGGAGGGTGTCTATGGGAATGTTTGACCATTCTTCCAGAAGCACATTTATGAGGTCAGGCATTGATGTTGGGTGAGAAGGCCTGGCTCCCAGTCTCCACACAATTTCACCCCAAAGGTGTTCCGTCGGGTTGAGGTCAGGACTTGCTCATCCATATCTGTATAGACCTTGCTTTGTGCACTGGTCCAAATCATTTGGTGAAGGGGGGATTATGGTGTGGGGTTGTTTTTCAGGGGTTGGCTTGGTCCCTTAGTTCAAGTGAAGGGAACTCTTAAGGTGTCAGCATACCATACCCACATTTTGGACAACTTCATGCTCCCAACTTTGTGGGAACAGTTTGGGAATGGCCCCTTCCTGTACCTGGGGGAATCTCTATACTGAGGCTATCGTTGGGGCCCTAATATCATTGGGATACCTTTAATCAAGGGGCTATGAACAGTGCAATACTTTCCAACAGTAAATTACATTCTGAATACCCACCGGAATTGGTGGAACTCCTTAATAACTATGATCCAAGCCTCTTACCCAGGGCTTTTTTTCAGCGGGAACGCGGGGGAACGCAGTTCCGGCACCTACTGGACTGACTGTATGTAATGGCTGGGGTGTGCTGCAGGGTATTGATGCTCACTGCTAGGAAACTATTTTTGCAGAGGGGGTCAATTGTTGCTGGTGGGGGGCCTATTGTTGCTGGGGGGTCAGTTGTTGCTGAAAGAGATCTACTGTTGGGGGAGGGGTCTATTGTTAATGGCTGCCAGGGAGTCTATTAATGCTGGTTGTGCGTAGATCTGTTGATGCTGCCAGGAGTCTATTGTTACTGGGGGGGGGGGGGTGGCTGTTGTGGGTGGTCCATTGTTAGGGGGGTCTATTGTTGCTGGCTGGAGGGGATCTATTTTACTGCTTTTCTTGATATCATTACCAAATTCCATACAAATTACTTAGCACCACAAATATATACTTGGTTCTAGAGAATGTCTAAGAGGGGCGGTACTGGGAGGTGGGTAGAGAGCGGAGAAAAGGGGTGACCCGGAAAGGGGGAGTTCCTGCACCTATTGTCTGAGAAAAAAAGCACTGCTCTTACCCTTCTCCTAGGTCGCTGTATCTGTGATTTTGGATTAAAATAGATACATGCACTTGTGACTGTCCCCTGTGTCCACTGTGGAAGGGGGGGGGTGCGGGGGGATCTTCTTTGGGTGCCCCTAACTTTGCATTATATGGATTGCCTTCTTTTCTGGACGATAATAATCAATTCCTCCTGAAGAAGCGGTTTTACCGCGAAACATGTGGGGGACTGTACATCAAGTTTTATTACATCTTGTGTCCTCAGCATCTCCGGGGACAACTCATCATCATTGAAAAGTAACACAAATAAATGCACTGCTGTATATTGTTGTTTTATTAAAATTATATGGATATGTATAAACGTACTCCTCACTAAGCGACCAGGTTCCGTTCCAATGACCAGGTCGTTAAATGTAGAGTCACAAGTAATCAATATTTTAAGCATTTTTAACAACTGTACTGTATTGTGAAAAAAAGGTCTAAGCACAAAACTCTGACTCCATAATTTGCATTAGTACAGAACACAAACAAAAATGTTGTACTGCATAATGATGTATAGAGCGTCATTCGGGAGGGCTGGTCGTAGTGGCGGCTGGTACTCAAAATGTTTGGGGGGGGGGGGGGGGGCAAACAAACTGAGAAATTCTGGAAAATGCTGAAAAAAAGACTCACTGTGCCATCATATGCAGCCATTGTGCCCATCATATGCAGCCTCTGTGCCCATCATATGCAGCCACTATGCCCATCATATGCAGCCACTGTGCCCATAAAATGTTGCCTCTGTGCCCATAAAATGCAGCCACTGTGCCCATCATATGCAGCCTCTGTGCCCATCATATGCAGCCATTGTGCCCATCATATGCAGCCTCTGTGCCCATCATATGCAGCCATTGTGCCCATCATATGCAGCCTCTGTGCCCATCATATGCAGCCACTATGCCCATCATATGCAGCCACTGTGCCCATAAAATGTTGCCTCTGTGCCCATAAAATGCAGCCACTGTGCCCATCATATGCAGCCTCAGTGCCCATCATATGCAGTCACTGTGCCCATAAAATGTAGCCTATGTGCCCATAAAATGCAGTTTCTGTGCCCATCATATGCAGCCTCTGTGCCCATCATATGCAGCCACTGTGCCCATCATATGCAGCCTCTGTGCCCATCATATGCAGCCACTGTGCCCATAAAATGTAGCATCTGTGCCCATAAAATGCAGCTTCTGAGCCCATCATTTGCAGCCATTGTGCTCATCATATGCAGCCACTGTGCCCATAAAATGTAGCCTCTGTGCCCATCATATGCAGCCTCTGTGCCCATTATATGCAGCCTCTGTGCCCATCATATGTAGCAACTGTGCCCACAAAATGCAGCCACTGTGCCCACAAAATGCAGCCACTGTGCCCATAAAATGCAGCAACTGTGCCCACAAAATGCAGCCACTGTGCCCATAAAATGCAGCCACTGTGCCCATAAAATGCAGCCACTGTGCTCATAAAATGCAGGCTCGGTGCCCATCATATTTAGCCACTGTGCTCATAAAATGCAGCCACTGTGCCCAAAAAATGCAGCCTTGGTGCCCATCATATGCAGCCACTGTGCTCATAAAATGCAGCAACCGTGCCCATAAAATGCAGCAATTGTGCCCATAAAATGCAGCCACTGTGCCCAAAAAATGCAGGATCGGTGCCCATCATATTTAGCCACTGTGCTCATAAAATGCAGCCACTGTGCCCAAAAAATGCAGCCTCGGTGCCCATCATATGCAGCCACTGTGCTCATAAAATGAAGCCTCTGTGCCCATCATATGCAACCACTGTGCCTGTAATATGCAGCCTGTGCCCATAATATGCAGCCACTGTGACCCCCCCGCGCTCACCCGCCACCTGACCATTACTTACTCAGACAGCTGGTGACGGCGGCGAGCTGTGGGAGGGGCAGGCGACGGCTCCTGCATCCTCCATAGTTCCCGTGCATCTCCTCTTCCTTCCGCTAGGCATCCAATAGGGATGTCTGTGCCTTCAGCCAGTCAGGTGACGGGTATTAGACCTGTGCTCCCTGATTGGCGGAGAGGCGGTTCAGTGTTAGAAAAGCAAATATCAATTTTCTTTTCTAACACATGCACCTGGGTGGACTCCGAGCGCAATGCTCTGCGCTCCGATTCCACCTTTTTTGAAGCCTATTAAAGCCTACGGGCACCTGTAATTCAAAGGATTTGTATAAATAAACTTTTATAAAAATGATTGCAATTTCTGGGTACCGAGATAGTCCATTGTTCTTTTAGCCAGGGGGTGATAGGGGCAGCACTGGGCCTTCTTTCTCAATTACTATCAGTTAAAAGACGATGGTACCCCCAGTTATATCATAATCCTCCTGAGGCACACGACCTCTACATACTTCCATCCTGTTATCCTCAATGTCATTCAGAAAAGTGAGTGATAAGTGAAATGACTGAGATTTATCAGCCTCAATGGAAGTGTTATAGAGAGATATCCACATGGACTTCCCATGAGACTCCGACAGAGAAGGAAACGGCAATTCTGTGATATCCCCCCCCCCCCCCCACTTATCACATCATTACATCTCCTCCACCGAGAGACACTTCTTCTCCTACAGGGGCAATTCTACCCAGAAGAGCGCCATAGACACCAATTACACCGACCAACACATCTCCCAACACTGAGATTGTTACCTGATATAAAAGAAAATAACAAATGTGATTATTATGTTAGTATTGTTGGTATTCAAATAATAATAATATTAATAATAATAGTAATAATAATATTAATAATAGTACAAATAATAGTAATAGTAATAATAATAATAATAATAATAAAAATAATAATAGTTGTTATAATAATAAAAATAATAATAATAATAGTAGTAATAATAATATTAATAATAGTAAAAATAATAGTAATAGTAATAATAATAATAATAATAATAATAATAATAATAAAAATAATAATAATAATAGTAATAATAATAATAATATTATTAGTAGTAGAGCAATAGAGAAATGTCAGTGTTGCATGGTGGAATAGGATGGCGTGGTGCAAACTCAACCTGCTTAGAACTTCAGGGCACATGAGATGTAGCTTAACCACCTCAATACCAGGCACTTTCACCCCCTTCCTGCCCAGGCCATTTTTTCAGCTTTCAGCGCTGTCACACTTTGAATAACAATTACGTGGTCATGCTACACTGTAACCATGTGGATCTTTTATCATTTTCATCACACAAATAGAGCTTTCTTTTGGTGGTATTAAGTCACTTCTGGGTTTTTTACTTTTTCCTAAAAAAAAAAGAACTTAAAAAAATAAATACAAATCTTACTTTCTGTCAGTCAATTTTGTAAATAAGCAATATTTCTCCTTCACTGATGGGCGTTGATGAGGTGGCACTTATGGGCACTGATAAGGTGGCACTGATGAGGAGGCACGCATATGCCACACTTATAGGCACCGATAGGTGGCACTAATAGGCGGCACTGGTAAGCACTGATAGGCACTGACGGGTGGCACTGGTGGGCACTAATGGGCAGCACTGGTGGGGGGGCTGCACTGGTGGGAACACATAGATCAGGGGTGGCAAACTCAAATTCATCGAGGGCCGCATCAGCAGTGTGGTTGCCCTCAAAGGGCCAGTTGTATATGGGTCGCACTACATACAGAATGCAGAGGTCAGGATTACGTCAGGATTACGCTACGTACACAGTGCAGGGATTCAGGGGTCCGCACAGACCCCCATTACATCAGAGTCCGCACAGACCCCCATTACATCAGAGTCCGCACAGACCCCCATTACATCAGAGTCCGCACAGACCCCCATTACATCAGAGTCCGCACAGAGCACCATTACATCAGAGTCCGCACAGACCCCCATTACATCAGAGTCCGCACAGACCCCCATTACATCAGAGTCCGCACAGACCCCCATTACATCAGAGTCCGCACAGACCCCCATTACATCAGAGTCCGCACAGAGCACCATTACATCAGAGCCTGCACAGACCCCCATTACATCAGAGTCCGCACAGACCCCCATTACATCAGAGTCCGCACAGAGCACCATTACATCAGAGTCCGCACAGACCCCCATTACATCAGAGTCCGCACAGACCCCCATTACATCAGAGTCCGCACAGAGCACCATTACATCAGAGTCCGCACGGAGCACCATTACATCAGAGTCCGCACAGACCCCCATTACATCAGAGTCCGCACAGACCCCCATTACATCAGAGTCCGCACAGACCCCCATTACATCAGAGTCCGCACAGACCCCTATTACATCAGAGTCCGCACAGAGCACCATTACATCAGAGTCCGCACAGACCCACATTACATCAGAGTCCGCACAGCCCCCCATTACATCAGAGTCCGCACAGAGCACCATTACATCAGAGTCCGCACAAACCCCCTTGTAATGCTGTGGACTTGGATGTAAAGGGGGAACTCTGATGTAAGGGGGGCTCTGCCCACCAAAGCCCCCCTCTTGCACCAGAGTCCACAGAGCACCCCTTAAATTAATTTAATATATACACTGGGAGGTGGGAGAGGGTGAGCTTACTCACCCCAGGATGGAGGGTCAGGGGCGGGCTGCCTGCATCTTCCTTCACATTTTCCCGGGGATGTGTGAGCGGGGAAGACACAGTGGGTGTGGGCGTGCCACACAGTGTAGAGAGGCGGGAGGAGGAGGGGCAGTGTCCGAGCAGCGTCCGAACAGCCAAACTGTCAGCGTGGATTCTGAGCTCTGTGTGAGAGACACACAGCTCAGCCAATCAGCCGCGCCGGAGCCCGGAGATGACACAGGCACGGCCACATAGCGGTAGGTGAGCGGCGGCCGCGACCTGTGTTAACGCTATCCAGGCCGCGAGCGCCGCTTACCTCCCCTTGTGCGGCCTGAGTGGGCAGCACTGGAACAAGCGGTGGAGGCTGGCGGGCCACATGACAAGGCTTGGCGGGCCGGATTCGGCCCGCGGGCCTTGTGTTTGCCACCCCTGACATAGATGGCATGGATAGGTGGCACTGATGGGCGGGACTGATGGGCACTGACAGGCAGCAGTGATAGGAATTGATGGGCATTTAAGGGCAGCACTGATAGCCAGCACTAACTGGCATCACTAATGGCCACTGATTGCTGGCACTTGTGGGCACTGATTGCTGGAACTGGTGGGCACTCATTGCTGGCACTGGTGGACACTCATTGCTGGCACTATGGGGGCTTTATTGTAATCAGGGCACTGATGATCAGTGCCCTGATTACATACCTAGATGTCCTATGTGAGGAGATGCCGTTGATCGACTCTCCTCTCCTCACACTCTGTCAGTGTTTACATGTGACCCGCTGTGATTGGACACAGCCGATCACATGGTTAAAGAGCCACAGGCGCGCAAGAGCGGCAGCCGTTCTGGGAAGCCGTCATATGACGTCCACCCAGAACGAGAGCCGCACCGCCCCGTCGTCATTTGGTTAACCACTACAGTTCCAGAACATTTTATTCCCCTTCAGGTTCAGGCCATTTTTTTTTATTCTGCACTGCACTATTTTACCTGGAAATTATGCGGTCATGCAACACTGTACCCAAATAAAATGTATGTTATTTTGTTCACACAAATAGAGCTTTCTTTTATTTAAAGTGGTTGTAAACCCCCAAAAAAATGTTTTGTTTTTTTATGTCACAATGTAGAGTATAAGATTTCCTATCATCTGTGCCCAGTCTTGCCACACAGAGTTAATCCAGATCTGAGAAATCCTCTTTTAATGTTCAGTGAAAATGAACAGCCTTCGAGATAAAACCCTGCCTAAAGCAAAAGTCAGTTTTCTCTCTTCTTGCTTTGAGTGACAGATTATTTACATATCTAGCTTGGACATGTTTATCATATGTTATGTTATGTTTATCATAACATGAGGTGATATAACATCATAACACATCCTAGTAATATACAATGAACTTTGGATCACCTCTTGTTATGATAAACACGTCCAAGCTAGATTTGTAAATAACCTGTTACTGAAAGCAATAACAGAGAAACGGGCTTAACCTAATTTGGCAGGTTTTTATCTGAAATTCTGTTAATTTGCACTGAACTTTAAAAGAGGATTACTCAGCACTGGATTAACTCTGTGTGGCAAGACTGGGCACAGATGATAGGAAATCTTATACTCTACATTGTGACATAAAAAATTTTTTTTTTTAGGTTTACAACCACTTTAAAAAGAACATAAGCTTAAACCCAAGGATATGGTGCATAAACTTGTGTAAAGCGGCATAGTGTTGAATCCCGACATGTTTTGCCCTGTATAATTTGAGCGAGTGCCGTGACTGGTGACTCCCGCATGCATGCTCATGAGTGACATCACACGGCTCCGGCCAGTCACAGAGCTGGAGTCCGTGGCCCCGGAAGAAAGAGGGGTGCATAGGGATGCGGCCTGCAGCGGGGACGGTGAGGGCTTAGTTTTCAGGTAAGTGTTACATAATGTGCTAGTATGCGATGCATACTGTAATTGCTGCCATACCAATAATCTGCCCTATCCTACACTTATCCCATTCCCCCCGCTGCCCTGGTCCCCCCTGTGTGCCCAGGACCCCTTCCTTCCGCCGGTCCCCCCTGTGTGCCCAGGCCCCCCCCTGCTGTCCCGGTCCCCCCTGTGTGCCCAGGCCCCCCTGCTGCCCTGGTCCCCCCTGTGTGCCCAGGACCCCTTCCTTCCCCCGGTCCCCCCTGTTTGCCCAGGGCCCCCTGCTGCCCGGGTCCCCCTGAGTGCCCAGGCTACCATGCTGCCCCAGTTCCCTCTGTGTGCCTAGGCCCAATGCCTTGGTTGTGTTTAGCTTTGCCATGATTGCTGCGCGAATCTGTCGTGCGACAATCGCATCAGAATCACACTGCATTTGGAGTGCCATTTAGAATGAACGCAGATTCTGCCTACGATTCCAAACATGCTAAAAAAAAAGTTTAGCATGTTCACTTTGCAAAGTGAATTTTCACCTAGCTTTGTAAATGGGGTAATAGTTCACTTTACAAAGAATAGCCAATCATGTGCAGGGAAAAAAAATCGGCATTTTTGCTTGCACATGATTGGATAATTAAAGTTAACACAGCTTGTCCTTATTCACTAAGCTAAGTAAATTTTCACAATTTTTTTTTTTTTACTATAATAAAAAAAAAAAAAAAAAAAAAATACCGTTTATACTCGAGTATAAGCCGGGTTTTTCAGCACATTTTTTTGTGCGGAAAATGCCCCCCTTGGCTTATACTCGAGTCACCTTTTTGTATCTAATCTTCAGGACTTTGGAGACCCGGTACCATGCCAATCTTAGCACACATATAGCCCCACTATTCCTGTACAAGTGTGCAAAGTTTGTTTTCTGGGGGACCTACGGCCGGGGAGCACCGATTTTTCAAAGCCGGGCACCCCTTCCATAGACTCCCATGTTAAATGGTAATTTCTCCGGTGATTTGGGGACCCAGTACTGGCCGGTCATAGGTCTTCTGGGCCCAGAACTTGGCACACATGTAGCTCCATTTTTCACCTACAACTGTGCAAAATTTATTGTCTGGGGTACTTACAGCTGGGGAGCACCGATTTTTCAAATCCGGGCACCCCTTCCATAGACTCCCATGTTAAACGTCAGTTAGTCATGGACACAGTCATGGACACAGTAAGGCATGGGCACAGTGAGGCATGGGCACAGTGAGGCATGTGCACAGTAAGGCATGGACACAGTGAGGCATGGATACAGGGAGGCATGGACACAGTGAGGTATGGGCACAGTGAGGCATGGACACAGTGAGGCATGCACAAGGACACAATGAGGCATGGACACAGCAGTGAGGCATGCAGATGGGCACAGTGAGGCATGGACACAGTCATGGACACAGTAAGGCATGGGCACAGTGAGGCATGGGCACAGTGAGGCATGTGCACAGTAAGGCATGGACACAGTGAGGCATGGACACAGTGAGGCATGGACACAGTGAGGCATGGGCACAGTGAGGCATGGACACAGTGAGGCATGCACAAGGACACAATGAGGCATGGACACAGCAGTGAGGCATGCAGATGGGCACAGTGAGGCACAGTGAGGCATGCAGATGGACACCCTAGGGTTATACTCAAATCAATACGTTTTCCCATTTTCTTGTGGTAAAATTAGGCGCATCGGCTTATACTCGAGTATATACGGTATGCACAAAACTGCAATACATTTCCCTTAATAGAGATCTTCTTTATTTGTTTACTTCTAGTGTTTTTTTTTGTGGCTTATCGTTTTAAAACAGCAACCTCCTTTTTAATTAAAAAAAAAGAAATCTTTGAAGTATTTCAAAACCCTTTTTAAGACGCGTGCGGCCGCAGCAAATCTCTTTCCACTCCGGAGACTCAAATCCTGCTTAGTAAATAAATATTTAATCCCCGGGTTCATCTGTGATCAGAGAGTAAACCTATTGTGTCATCTTCCCCTCAATAATACATGGACGAGCTGCTAGAACAATTTTCATTATTATAGATGGGGCGACTTGATCAAAGGCGCAAACATCCCCATTAAACACGCCGCACCGCGGGCTCGCCATTAATATTTTATTAATCCTCTTTAATTAACAACTGACTTAAACTGTGCCTGAGCTGCTTATTAAAAGGGATCTTTTACACACACCATTTACAAAGAGCGCAGAAGTGGAGGATTGCTGAACAAATACTGCAAAGGCGAACCGAAGAGTGAGGAGCTGTAGCCGGTTTGTGCAGCAATGAGGCTGCCTAGACACATGAGAAAAAAAAAAAAAAAAGTTTGGCACGCCATCACGTGGCGGCGTGAGTTGCAATACCTTGTAACAATGTATCGCAGTGTTCACATTTTCCATTTATCTTTTTAACTTTGGACAATTTAGCATCAAGAGTGGATTCATAGTAATTTGGAATCACATGTGGGATGCTGTCTGCCCACTCATCCCCTTAACAGTCACTGTCCTAATTGCCCATTTATTTATCATGTATGGTCAGCATTGTTATCTGTCCACTCATTCCCTTAATAACATTGACTGTCCTGATTGTCTATTTGTTTACCATGTATGGTAAGTAGGAATGAGCCGAACACCCCTCCCCCCAGTTCGGTTCGCACCAGAACCTTCGAACGGACCGAACGTTCGCTCGAACATTTAGAACCCCATTGACGTCTATGGGACTCGAACGTTTGAATTCAAAAACGATTATTTTAAAGCCTAATATGCAAGTTATTGTCGGAAAACGTCTTTGAGAACCCGGGTCTTGCCCCAGGGAACATGTATCAATGGAAAAAAGTTTTAAAAACAGTCAATTTTTTTCAGGACTCCTGAAAAAAACAACCGTTTTTAAAACTTTTTTTCCATTGATTCATGTTCCCTCGGGCAAGACCCGGGTTCTCAAAGACGTTTTCACAGGCAAACTATAGACACCCAGCAGGTACAATATGTAAAGGAATTTTTCATATATTTCTTTTTTTTTTATTTAAGCATCATTAAAATCACTGCTCCTGAGGAGTAATGATTTTAATGATGCTTAAATAAAAAATATATATTGGACCTGCTGGGTGTCTATAGTATGCCTGTGAAAACGTCTTTAAATAGCACAATCACCTGCCTGCCAGTAAATTAGGAAGAACTGATCTAGCTAAGCTATACAGTGTATAAATATATGTACAACACCTGGGATGTATATATATCCTCTACACACTGTAACATTAACTGACTAGCCTGCCTGCCTGCTCTATCTACCTGCAAAAAAAGACACTCTCTCTCTGTGACTGATATCTAACCACCGCCGCAACACACTACACAAGGTCGACCTGCAGGCGGCCTTTTATAGTGTGGGGTGTGTACTAAACCCCCTGAGCCATAATTGGCCAATGCCACCCTGGCTTTGGCCAATTACGGCTCTGTGTACTGACGGCGCTGTGATTGGCCAAGCATGCAGGTCATAGTGCATGCTTAGCCAATCATCAGCATGCAATGCCGCAGTGAATTATAGGCTGTGGTGCGTTACTCGTATTTGGCGCGAACGGCCCACTTTGTTCGTATTTCGACGAACGATCAAACATGCAATGTTCGAGCCGAACATATGTTCGACTCGAACATGAAGCTCATTCCTAATGGTAAGGATTGCTGTCTGCCCACTTATCCCCTTAACATTGACTGTCTTGATTACCCATTCGTTTAACCATGTATGGTCAGGATTGCTGTCTTTCCCTTAACAGTCACTATCCTGATTGCCCATTTGTTCACCAAGTATTCTTCTCTGATCTCCACACTTCCTGGTTGTTTGTTTCCTGATGACCACAGTACTGGGAGCTTTCTCTCTGTGGTCACTAATCAAGGAGGTGTGATTACTGTGTGTCTAAAACCTCTCAGCACCAATCACTTTCGTTTTACAAACCATCACTGCCCTCTATTGGCTCTGTGGCTCTGTACATCACAGAAACAGGAAACAACATGCAAAAACTAAACTAAAACTGTAGGTACATTATATGATTGATTTTTATCTATTTTTAATCATGTTTAAAAGGAATCAGTTAACTGTTATGTCTCTATACCCTGTAAACAGTAATTTCAGCAAAAAAATATGTTTTCCTTACAACTCCTTTAAATGTGAGAGCTAGGGCAACCTGAGTGTACATGTTTAGGTGACAACCAACCAATAGACATGCCTGTGGTTGATCATGGTTCTATAAAAGAACATCATAGTAGATCTATGGCTAGCTATGACCAAGCAACTTTTGTTAATTACTGTAAAGAAAGAAGAAAACTTTCCTTTTTTCGCTCCATTTAATCTCCTGACGTCTCCCCGGTATCAATGACTCATCTACACTGAAACATGTTTGCAATGGATTAAACGATTAGAGGTTCTGCCGTCTTTACAATAATTTACTTTGTTTAATACAACAGTTAAACTTTTAAGCAAACAGACTGAACAACACACTGCGAACCTCTCCGCGAGGCTCGGTTATATCCACACTTCAACTTTTCTAAAAGTAGTTCACGGGAAGGGCTTTGGAATTAGCGGTATCTTAGCAACTGTCACAAAAAGACGAAACATAACCAGAACATAAATCTATTATGGGCAATTCAATTTACCACTTATACGCTCGCTTTAATTGCCAAACAAATAAATAGGCCAGCTTCATGACTGGGACTCTTGCTATAAAATACTTTTGAGAGAGGGAAGTTTTCAGATCAATGTTATCAGCGGCCAGGATGAACAAAGCTTTGCCAGCCTCGTCGTTCTCTAGTTTTGGGCAAGGCTGGAAAAAACTTTCAGAAAAGACTTTAAGCGGGAAGGTCCAACGGAAGGTCAAGATCGAGGGCAAGGAGCTCTCCTGCCCTCCTTTGGAAGTCTTTAAATTCAAAGATTTGCAGATATTGAAGATGACTCCGGAGAGGGAGAACAACCTCTCTTTCCACATGAGTTTCCTCCCAAAGGAAATACAGCTCCTGACAAACCTGACGGCCTTGTATTTGGACACCAACGAGCTTGGAGAAATCCCACCGGAGGTCGGGACTCTGAAGAACCTCCGGAGACTGACTTTGAGTAATAACTCTTTACGGGTTTTGCCGGCAGAACTGGCCAAACTTCAAAATCTGCAGAGTTTGCATCTGGCCAATAATGGATTTAAGGTCTTCCCGGTGGTGATTTGTCAGCTCCTGAACTTAACGTTTCTGGACATCAGCGACAATCAACTGGAAGCCATCCCGCCCAGCATTAATCAACTGAGAAAGCTGCAAACCTTCCTACTGATGATCAATCGTATCAAATTCCTCCCGGAGGAGTTCTGCTGCCTAACCAAATTGTCTTGTCTGTGGCTGGGGAACAATGAGCTGCAAGAACTTCCTGTGGGTTTTGGAAATCTCATTATGTTGGACTGGGGATACAATTATTGCTCCTATAATTTGGAAGGAAATCCACTGCAGCGTCCCCCGATTGAAGTTTGCTCCAAGGGAGCGAAAGAGATGAAGGAATACTTTGATTCACTTTATTGACTTGCACAGAAAACATTGAGGATATACTTATACACATGGATTTTGTTCAGCGGGAAAGCAGTTCCGGCACCTCCAGAACTGAATGTATTGTAATTGCGAATGGGTGCTGGGGTGTGCTGGAGGGTCTATTGATGTTGGCTGCTGTGAAATCTATTGCTACTGCAGGGGGTCTATTTTTGTGAAGAAACTTTGATTGCTTCTAGGGAGTTCTTTCTTTTGTTTGTGAGGAATCTATTGTTGCTGGGGCAGGTCTTATGCTGGGAGGTCAGGAGTTGCTGGGAGGGATGTACTCAGGGGTCAAGTCCTGGGGAAAAAAGTGTTGGAACTCCCACCCAAGATCCACTCCCCCACCAAAAAAAAAAGATACGCTCATATGCATAATTACTAAACCGCAAGTTCTTTCTAAATCCCGCCATAACTCACGGCGGACCTCCGCAATGTCTCCTGGGAACAATGACAAAAGTTCCCAGGAGACATTGCGGCATCGAGTAAGACGGAATACCCTCACACTACCTGATGAATCCATATACAGGAAGCGGCCAGTAACATAGAGGATTACTAAGGTTAGCCTGCCCCTGACAGTGACTCGAGCTGGGCATCGCCTCTTAGTGAAGGATTGGCTCAGGTTGCTCGGCTGCTCTTGTCCTGCAATGGTAACTGAGTTCCTGCTGTGAAAAAAGTGCAGGAACTCCGTTCCCACGCGTTCCCACAGGACTTGAGCCCTGCATGTACCGTTGAGCAGGGATGGACTGGCCATTGGGACTACAGGGAGTTTCCCGGTGGGCCGATGGCTCAGTGGGCCGGCTTTAGGGACAGCGGACCGCTGCCCCCCTCCGCTCCTCTGTCTCTCCCTTCCTGCAGCGCTCACCTCCTATCCCTCCCCTCAGTGCTCACCTGAGAGGAACAGAGAAGCAGGGGGAGGACCGGAGGAGCATGGGGGAGGAGGGGAAAGACAGCTGACTCAACAGCTATGGCCTGGGAGTTTCTCAGTTCTGCCTAATCTTGTCCCATAATGGGAGGGCACCGAACGGATTATTTGCCCCGGGTGAAATAATGTCTAGCTTCCCCACTGGTACTGCCTATCAGAATACTAGCACCAGCCGTTATACTCTAATAAAGTAGAACGGCTAGTGGCTAGTGAAGGGGGAGAGGGGGCTTGGGTGGACAGGGGTGCGGGATTTGTCTGACCGCCATGGAAGAGACCTGTCAAAGTGGGCCAGTCTGGATGAAGTCCAGGGCCAAGTTGTTGTCCCAGTCCAGCGCTGCTGTTGAGAGAAGGGTGTTTGTTTCTCTCTGCTAAATGGTCTATTGATGCTGGCTGGGGAATCTATTGTTGCTGGGGAGGATCTATTGTTGCGGATGATGGATCTAATGTTCTGAGGGGTCGGTCTTTTGCTGCAGGGGGTCAATCGTTGCTGGGAGAAATCTACTGTTTAGAGAGGGCTCTAATGTTGCTGGCTGCTAAAGGGTCTATTGAAGCTGGCTGTCGGTAGTCCATTGTTTCTGGGGTGGATCTATTGTCGCTGGGGTGTCTATCGTTGCTAAATCTATTTTTCTGCCTTTCTTGTTATCAGTGCCGATCCTGACCTCCCTGGGGCCCTAAGAAAAATGACATGTCACATTAAAGTTAAGAATCTCGGGGGCGCTGCTCACAGTGACATGTCAAATTAAAAATTTAAGTTGAAAAGCGGGGGGAGGGTGGGGTGTTCTGCTGTCGGAAATGACATATTACATTAAAGTGAGAAGGGGGAGGTGCTGACTTCTTACCTCTTCTCCCATGCAGCCAGCGGGTTGAGAAGCTGGGTGAGGGTCCGAAAATGACTTCTCACTAGGTGGGGCCTCTAGTAATTTGGGGGGCCCTCCGCAGCTTTGCGGGGCCCTAAGCGGCTTGCATAGTGAGCCTATAGTGCGGATCGGCCCTGCTTGTTATCATTAACAAAATCCATACAAAATACTTAGCACCACAAAATAATACTTGGCTCTGTTTTCTCTAAAGTGGGTGGTACCAGAAGGTGGGTAAGGGGTGGAACCAAAGAACAGTGCTCGGAGGTGGGTAGGGGGTGGAGTCAAGAAGGGAGGAGTTCCTGCACCCATTCTCTGTGAAAAAAAAGCCCTGCTTATACATATACAAGGGCTGTTTTACGTGCCAAAGAATTTGCATCTCTGTCCACCCAGTCCTGGGATTTGAAGAGCTCTGCTATACTAAGTAGTAAAAGAAATATGATTTTTCTCTGTTTCAGTTAAACTTTATTCACCTTCATGTGGTGGTAAATTATGCAATAAAAAAAAAAGTAGGCCCAGGGTGGTTTAGGCCATAATGTACTAGTCTGCACTGCATACAGTGCCTTGCATCGTTTAAAGGGGTTGTAAAGGTAAAAAAAATACTAAATAGCTCCCTTTACCTTAGTGCAGTCCTCCTTCACTTACCTCATCCTTCCATGGACTACAGGAGAGTCAGGATGCCCACTAACACACAGCTCCATTCTCTATCTGCAACATAGAGAGCATTCTGACTCTCCTGTAGTCCAAGGGAGGGGGCGAGCACGACACTCCACACCAGGGAGAAAGCCGTGGAGTTACAGAGAGAAGAACTGGAAGTGAGGATTTCTCAGAAGAAATAAGGACATTTAAAAGCAAAATGGAAGGACGAGGTAAGTGATGGAGGTAAGTGATGGAGGTAAGGTAAGCTATTTACTAAGGTAAAGGAAGCTATTTAGGGAAAACATTTTTTTACCTTTGCAATCCCTTTAATTTACAGAACATGTTCACAACTTTAAAGAAGTTTTTTATTTTTTTTATTGTGAAGTAAACAACAAATAGGACAAAATGACAGAAAAAGTAAATGTGCATAACTATTCACCCCCTTAAAGCCATTACTTTGTAGAGCCACCTTTCGCGGCTATCACAGCTCCAAGTCTCTTTGGATAAGTCTCTATGAGCTTGCCACATCTTACCACTGGGATTTTTGCTCATTCCTCCTTGCAAAACTGCTCCAGCTCAAGAATATCCCTGTATTTAGCACTATCCATCTTTCCCTCAACTCTGACCAGTTTCCCAGTCCCGACTGCTGAAAAACATCTCCACAGCATGATGCTGCCACCACCATTTTTCACAGTGGGGATGGTATTCTTTGGCTGATGTGTTGTGTTGGGTTTGAGCCAGACATAGCGTTTACTTTGATGGCCAAAAAATTAAATTTTAGTCTCATGAGACCAGAGCACCTTCCTCCATACATTTTGGGAGTCACCCACATGCTTTTTCACGAACCTAAAACCCGCCATTTTGTTTTTTGCTGAAAGTAATGGCTTTCTTCTGGCCACTCTGCCATAAAGCCCAACTCTAAGGAGCGTACAGCTTATTGTCTTCCTATGAACAGATACAGATACTCCAGTCTCTGTTGTGGAACTCTGCATCTCCTCCAGGGTTACCTTAGGTCTCTGTGCTCCTCTCTGATTAATGCCCTCCTTGCCCGCTCTGTGAGTTTTGGTGTGCGGCCGTCTCTTGGCAGGTTTGCTGTTGTGCCAAGGTCTTTCCATTTGGTTATGATAGATTTGATGGGGCTCCTAGGGATCACCAAAGATTTGTATATTTTTTATAACCCGACCCTGACTTGTACTTCTTAACAACATTGTCCCTTCCTTGTTTGGAGAGTTCCTTGGTCTTCATGGCAGTGTTTGGTTAGTGGTGCCTCTTGCTTAGGTGTTGCAGCCTCTGGGGCCTTCCAAAAAGGTGTGTATATGTAATGACAGATCATGTGACACTTAGATTGCACACAGGTGGACATCATTTCACTAATTATGTGACTTCTGAAGGTAATTGGTTGCACCAGAGCTTGTTATGGGCTTCATAACAAAGGGGGTAAATGCATACGCACATGCCAAGTATCAGTTTTTTTTTAGTTCTAAACCATCACATAGAATTCAGATAAAAAAAACATTGAACTAAAGGTTGTAATGTAACACAATAGGTAAAAAGCCAATGGGGGATGAATACTTTTTCAAGGAACTGTGATAGCACATATGATAGACTTACAAGGGTTGGTCAAAATTATGGAGACATTGTGGTCCGCCGTGTCCGGTGGATCGTGCTGCTGTGGGTGCGCTAGTGTGCATGGGTACATTGCCTAGCCTGTAGACAGTGAATACATGGGCGGGCGGCAGGTGGTTATTCACAATTGGTATTGAAATGTTCTTTTGGTTTAGTGGGGTTGTGCAACACCAGGGCCACTGTTAAGGGGGTAGCCCCTGTCCTCTTGTAAGGGACCCATATAGTTCTGTATATTACTGCAAGTTTAATGCTGTACATAATTTATTGCATTATTGCAAGTTTAACGCCATATAGTTCTGTGCGTTACTGCAAGTTTAACGCCGTATATTTCAGGCCCCATATGTTCAACAAGGCGTGACGCAGGCGGCTGGGCTGTGGCGGAACACCTATATAGGCACCTCCTATGGTCGGCTCACACACACACTTCACTTTCTCCCTCCACCTTGGACCACTTACATGTCCATGGGTCTTGGCTTCCATCTGTCAACAACAGGTATAGACTCACTCCCACCCCTATCCCCTTACCCATTCCCTTCCTACACCTCCACTCACTTAATATTTTTTCACCATTTAGTCACACACTACACACCCTATATATTTATACATATATAACTATATGTATACAATATATTGTCATGGTTATGCAGTAATCTTTGTCTGTCAGCTTATTTCTCCATGTGCTCAGATTAAAAGGCCAGCCACTCTCATCTGGCTGCTTAAGTAATCTCTCTTCTAGCATGGCTCCACCCCAGGCCCTATCAGGGAACTCTATATTAACATTTGCACTGCAAGCCAGCTGTACTGATCAATATTGTGTGTTTGGTTACCTGCTTGCTGTTTGGTCTACGGCTGTCTCTGTTTTACCGATCTTGGCTTGTTCTCGACTATCCCTGTCTGCTTGTGACCCTGACCTTTGGCGTGTTCTATGTTTATCCTAGTCGCCCCAACCTTTTAGCTTATCTCCTTACTACCTCTTGTCATCCTGAGTTTCTACCCTCCTGTAGTCTACTGTGAGCGTGAGCTGGGAGACCCTGGGGGCCGCGACCTGGACACAGTTGCAGCACAGTCCATCCTCATCAATAGAGGCTCTTGTGAACCCCTGCTGACTCTTAGACTCCGCACCCTGTGAATTTAATGCTCTAGCTCAATGTGGGATCCGTGTTGGTGCTCCAGTGGACCTGCCTTCCTGAACCTCCCAGAATTCCATCCACAGCAGTCAGTCCTAGGGTCCACTCCTGACTCCAACAAAGTGCATCTGTCACCTAGCCTTAGGTGACCTGACATATATACAATTATCTTCCCATAAGTCCCCCACAGGGGTCATCACTTCCACCCTTATGGGGGTAATTTACCCAAACCCACCTGCCTTGGATCTGTCTTTGCCAGTTGTCATTAGTGATGAGCGGAATACGCCATATTCGATTTTGCGATATTTCGCAAATATTTCGAAGAATATTCGCGAATATTCGTAAATATCGAATATTCGTGATATTTGATAAAAAAAATAAAATGCGAAATTTCGCATTTTTTTTTTTTTTTTTTATAAAATATCACGAATATTCGATATTTACGAATATTCGCTATATTTTATAAAAAAAAAAAAATAGCGAAATTTCGCAATCATTTTCGCTTTCGCATATGCGAAGTTTCGCTATTTTTTTTTTCGCTAGTGCGAATGCGAAATTGATTGCGAAATTGATTGCGAAATTTGAAAAAATACGAATATTCGAAATGGCGAATATTCGCCACGATATTCGAGTTATTCGCGAATACTCGAATATGCAATATTCGTAGAGAATATTCGCAATGCGAATATTCGTGAGCAACACTAGTTGTCATCCCCCTTGCAAGCTATCACAGCACCCAGAGGTGAGGCCTTGCGATGTATTGGTGATTCTCAATGGTGCACTGCCGCTGTGCGGATGTAGATGTAAGGTAAACACACAAGAATCCTTCCCATATAAAATTTTCATGTCCAATTCTTGCCCCCCCCCCCCTTTTTTACATTTATCCTTATTCCTCAATAACTAATTTTGAGACCTAGATATAAATATTTTCTGTTTCTAGATATACTCCATGGTCTCTGCTCCTGGTGAGTGGCTATAAGGCCGTGAAATGTGTTGAGTCATCAACTCTCAATACCATTTTACCATGGATCAACAAGTTTTCCTATAATCAAATTTATGTTTTTAACAATTTATTACATTAAGGCCTGGATCACACTTGTGCAATGCGAGAACCCTGCGAATCCACTGCGGGTTCCCGCATCGCACAGACTCGCACTGTCGTTCACACGGCCATATGTGAACTGTTGGGAAGTGTCATTATTTCTTAACGACACCCCCATTTTAGCTTGCGTATCGCACTGCGACTGACAGTTCGGACATGAATCG
The DNA here is from genome assembly GCA_029574335.1 of Rana kukunoris. Lineage (NCBI taxonomy): Eukaryota > Metazoa > Chordata > Amphibia > Anura > Ranidae > Rana > Rana kukunoris. The sequence goes on along the minus strand of CM056053.1, from coordinate 469,237,217 downwards.
GATCGCATATGTGTGAACACACATGCGATCTGATTCTGGTCCGAACAGAAAAAAGGGTCCTTTGCGTGTCTGGACCGAATGCGGTGCGATATCAGCCATACTATCTGTATGGCTGAAATCGCACCGCACGGACATCGAATGTAATGTGAACAGCAGTGCACTGCGAATTACATGCGATGTCTGGCATTGCACAAGTGTGAACCGGCCCTAATTGCATTACCCCCTTTTCCCCCTCTCTTCTCTCCTTTCTGAGAGGAATTTAGAAAGATCATTTAGGCCAAGGGACCTAAATCTTTTTAAACAGGGGGCCAGGTCACGATCCCTCAGACTGTTGGGGGCCGAACTATATATAAAATATAAAAATATGAACAAATTCCTATGCACACATCTTATTTGTAGTGCAAAAAAACAGGAAAAAAACTATTTAATATTTAAAATAAACAATTTTAATCAACATAAAATTATTATTATTTCACAGACTCCCCTCATCACAGATCCCCTCCCCCTCCCCCATCACAGAACCCCCTCTCTCCATCACAGAATCCCCTCTCTCCATCACAGAATCCCCTCTCTCCATCACAGAATCCCCTCCACATCATAGAATCCCCTCATCACAGAACCTCTTCATCACAGATCCCCTCATCACATATTTCCCCATCAAAAAGACCCCCATAAAACATCCCCCATCACAGACCTTTCCTTCACAAATCTCCCCATCACAAAGTCCCCCAACACAAACTCCTCTCCATCACAAAGCCCCCAGTAACAGACACCCCCATCACAGAGCCCCCTATAACAGATCCTCCATAACAGACTCCCCCCATCACAGATCCCCCTATAAGATTCCCCCATAACAGTCTCCCCCATAACAGTATCCTACCATCACAGATTCCCCATCAGACTCCCCCATTACAGACTCCTCCCATCACAGATCCCCCATAACAGACTCCCCCCATCACAGATCCCACATAACAGACTCCCCCATCATAGACTACACCCATAATAGATCGCCCTTAACAGACTTCCCCATCACAGACTCGCCATAACAGATCCCCCCCATCGATATTACACTGCCGGCCCTTCTATAATATCACAGCACCCCCCCCCCCCTCCCCGCTGCTACCTAAATCACACAAGACGTGAAGCAGGGCAGGTCTGGACAAAGGCCAGGACTTTGCAAGTGAAAGGCAAGTGATTGCTTTTTGGGACCATCCCGCTGTCTAGTAACCAATCACCTGCTTCTTTACTCAAAAGGTCCCGCCCTTTGTCCGGACCTGTCATGTTTCTCGTCTTGTGTGATAAAGGTAGCAGAGGGGAGGGGAATTGTTAAAGGGGCAGCCTGCGGGCCGGGTAAATCACACTGTCGGGTCAGAAGCGGCCCGCAGGCCATAGTGTGAGGACCCCTGATTTAGGCCATTTAGTATTCAATATTATACTGGCTATGTATATAAATGTATCAACTGCCATTTTTGTATATACTGTAACATATGAATGTCTATTAGATTGTGGATTATTATGTAACTTATGTTGAAAATGATCAAAAGTTTATAGTTTAGAGGGTTTATGCCCAAAATGTCCTATATGAGATTATACAATATAAATAAACATAATTTCCCAGTCACTTGACTTCCTTATTTGCTGCTGTGTGCTTCATATAAAGTCCCACTTCTTGCTCTTCCTTTTTTTTAAATGAATGATAGGGATGGAGGTCTCCTTCTACAATTCAACTGGAAGGCGCAGAGCAACAGGAGTGGGCAGAATTGCCGAAACAATGCTTCAGTTTCTGAACGAACAGGAAGCCTGCATACAGAGCGCTTCCTGTTCATTCACTTGGCAGCTGAGGCTCCAAAGAAAGGATTGAGGAATCTACGTCCTCAATCTCTTTCTGTTGGGTGTCTGTTTAGACCCCTGAAATTTCACCAACCCCCACAGGGCTGTTCAAAAAATGTATGAATTAAAACTAAAATAGAAAAAAAAAAACAAAAAAAAAAAATAAGGGCTAATTTTCACAGGTATTCTGGTTGCATTGTGATAATTCTGAATGAACAAAATAGTAGCGCTGTGTTCAATGAATAAACAATCCTAAATGTGTAAATAAATCTGTAAAAAATATATACCGTATTTATCGGCGTATACCGTGCACTTTTTTCCCCTTAAAATCAGGGGGAAATCGTGGGTGCGCGATATACACTGATACTGTTGCAGCAGTGTTCGTTTTTTAAGTAGACGCGAGCCAAGACATGCCGAGAGGAACCGAGAGCCGCAGCCTAGAGCTGACCCGAGCCGAGTGTACTGCGCACTCGGCTAGGCTCGGCCACGCTCGGCTCCGCCCGCAGCCACGCGAGAGGAGCCGAGAGAAGCCGAGAGGAGCCGAACACACAGGAAATCCGGCTCCTCTCGGCGCCTAATTCAAAAACGAACACCGCTGCAACCCCGGACAAGGTGCGGATGGACTGGACGGACCCCACGAGGAAGCCACAGATGGACACCTGGATGGACCCCACACAAGGAAGCCACAGACAGACACCCACAAGGCTGGACAGACCGCAAAGGGATGCCGGACAAGGCGTTTTTTCCTTAAACTACATTTTTCCTTAAACTACCTTCCTAAGTTTGGGATGCACACCATTGGGGTCAGGAGTGCACAGATGCACACCGTTGGGGTCAGGAGTGCACTGCTAAGGTAGTGGACCCAGCGGCTGACTGCTGCGGACAGAACACTGGGTGGCTAAGGAAGGCAGGTCACTGGAGCACTAACAGGGATCCCACAGGGATATAGAGCCTAAGATTCCCCAGGATGTGGAGTCTAAGATCCAGCAGGTGTTCACCAGACCCTGTAGTGGTGAGGATGGACTGGGCTGCAACTGGATCCACGCTCACAGTAGGCTATAGAGGATAGAGGGGAAGCAGAAGCTTAGGATACAAGAGATAGTGAGGAGATAAGCCAAAGGTTGGGGCGACTAGCAGACAAGGATAAACAAAGGACACGCCAAAGGTCAAGGTCACAAGCAGACAGGGATAGTCAAGAACAAACCACGATCGGTAAAACAGAGACAGACGTAACACATGGCAAGCAGGAACTCAAACACACAATAGCTTAACAAACACTGTTGATCAGCACGGCTGGCTGTCACTGAAAAGGATTAATATAGAGTTCCCTGATAGGGCCTGGGGTGGAGCCATGCCTATGGGATTCTCTACTCCTAAAAAGATCTCCAAAAGGAGTTTCAGAGGGCCAGACATTGGGGGGGGGGCCTTGGGTTGGTTAGCTGATGTAGGACTACACGTCTAAAGGACGCGGTCAGCACCGAAACAGCTGAAGAGTCAAGGGCTGCTTCGTTCTGGAGGAGCATATAAAAATAGCAAAACACGCAAATCGATTCCTTAATGGCGCGTACACACGGTTTGAATTTCCGACAAGAAAAGTTTGATGTGAGCTTTTGGTCAGAAATTCCGACCGTGTGTATGCCCCATCGGAATTTCCAACAGCAAAAGTTTGTACAGCTGGTTGTCAAATTTTCAGACGGGAAAAGTTCTTGTCGGAAATTCTGATCATCTGTGTGCATTTCCGACGCGCAAAAAACTCTAAAGTCTACGCATGCTCACAAGCACAGAACTTCATTTTTATTGGCTCGTTGTAGTATTGTAAATCACTGCGTTCTTGACGGTCGGAATTTTGTATGACCGTGTGTATGCAACAGAAGCTTGAGCCAAGATTCTGTCGAAAAAATAAATCCACGGTTTTCTTGTCGGAATTTCCGATCGTGTGTACGCGGCAGTAGGGTGTGCAACAGGTACTATATATAAGTGATCTATCTACATACAAAGACCATTTTCTAAAGGGAAGCAGGGACATAATGAACGCTGCGGTTGTGAGAAATCGAAAAAAGGGTCACGAAAGATCATTCCATACTCTTGAAGACGACCCTGACCCTCTACGTCAAGGGGGTCAAACTCCATTTCATCGTGGGCCGCATCAGCATTATGATTGCCCTCAAAAAGGCCGGTTGTATCAGTAAGATTAGATGTCCAGCACAGCCCCTCCCCTTACATTAGATGTCAAGAGCCACCCCACCATCAGAAGTTGAGTCCCCCACTCTCCCTTACATCACAGTGCACCCCCCTTACTTATGTTGCTGCTGGGAAGAAGCTGGATGCATTGCTTGAAAGCAGAAAGTAAGGGTCTGGTGAAGGACCAGAGGAGGACTGGAGCTCTCCGGCATCTGCAGAAGAGGTGTGAGGGACACACCGTGGATGGTGGAATTTGTTAGATATTTTTTCTTTTGTAGAGTCCACAAGCTAAAGAATAGAACCCTACACGTGTAGTTTCAGCGCAAAAGATAATACTATTCGCCCCCTCTTCAGTCTTGCATCGAGTGCACTGGGATTGTCAAACTCAAAATCTACCAAAGCGAAAACAGCAAAGAAAGTTTTCTAAAAATCTATGTAATGTATATAACGGACCTTAACCACTTAAGGACCCCTTCATGCCAATATACGTCGGCAGAATGGCACGGCTGGGCACATCCACGTGCCTGTATGTTATCCTTTAAGCCCAGCCGTGGGGTCGGTCCGAAGCTCCGTGACCGCGACCGCGGGACCCGCGGACCCAGGGCAGGACTTAGGGTGGTGGAGGCCCCTGGGCTTAAGTGTTGATTAAGGGGCCCCCTAGAGCCGAGAAGCGGGGGGGGTCGAAGTTTTTGAGGGGGGGGGCGGTGCCTCTGACCGAAGCTGATCGAAGTTGTTGAGTGGGGGTGCCACCGATCGTAGTTGTTGAGCCTGGGGGGAAAGAGGTGTTCTTGCCTCTTCATCAGCATCGGCATGGCTCTTCCTAGTTCTTCCTCCCGGGGCCCCCTATTGGGTGGGGCCCATGGGCTTGAGCCCAGTCAAGCCCAATGGTAAGTCCGGCCCTGCGCGGACCCGATCGCCGCTGGAGTCCCTCGATCGGTCCCCGGAGCTGAAGAACAGGGAGAGCTGTGTGTTAACACAGCTTTCCCGTTCTTCGCTGTGGCGCAGTCATTGATTGTGTGTTCCCTTTTATAGGGAAGCACAATCAATGATGTCACACCTACAGCCACACCCCCCCCTACAGTTAGAAGCAGAGATGAGGTCACACTTAACCCCTGCAGCGCCCCCTTGTGGTTAACTCCCAAATGGCAATTGTCATTTTCACAGTAAACAATGCATTTTTAATGCATTTTTTGCTGTGAAAATGACAATGGTCCCAAAAATGTGTCAAAATTGTCCGAAGTGTCCGCCATAATGTCGCAGTCACGAAAAAACTCGCTGGTCGCCGGCATTAGTAGTAGAAAAAAAAATGAATAGAAATGCAATAAAACTATCCCCTATTTTGTAAACGTTATAAATTTAGCGCAAACCAATCGATAAACGTTTATTGCGATTTGTTTACCAAAAATATGTAGAAGAATACGTATCAGCCTAAACTGAGGAAAAAAAAATATATATTTTTGGGGGATATTTATTATAGCAAAAAGTAAAAAATATTGCATTTTTTTCAAAATTTTGTATACAGCGCAAAAAATAAAAACTGCAGAGGTGATCAAATACCACCAAAAGAAAGCTCTATATGTGGGGAAAAAAGGACGCCAATTTTGTTTGGGAGCCACGTCGCACGACCACGCAATTGTCAGTTAAAGCGACACAGTGCCGAATCGCAAAAACTGGCTGGGTCCTTTAGCTGTCTAAAGGTCCGGGTCTTAACTGGTTAAGGGAAGTCCTTCTTAACAAGCCTAGAGTTTCCCTTTCACAATCCGGGCACTTTAGGTCCTCAGGTTGCAGCTGAACCTCCAAGTCTCCACAAATGATTATACATATATATACTGTAGGTTTATATACCGTACATCCAGGAAACCCAGACATCCCAATACAAGCTAATTATTTTTGATGTTTTAGTATTCCTGTTATTTAAACCATCACTTAGTTTCCTTGTCAAAATATCTTTATTTATGTGATAAAGAATGTACAAGTGCATAACAACAATGAGAGAAGAAAAAAGGGTACAATAGAGGGTATACATCATAGGAGAAACTTCTTGACTTGTAAACCTAAATATCTTTGGTTACAAGAGAGACAATTTACAGGTAATTAAACAATGCATACAAAGTCATTGGTGGCAAAGTGAATAAGCAAATATAGTAACTGACTAACTAAATGACTAGCTGACTAGCTATGTAACTAACTAACTATCGACCCTGGATCGCTTAAGGGATAAGCCATGTAACCAGTCTGATCTGGGCTAAATCCAGGGTTATGTCCTGTTCTAGGGTTCTGCTATATAGGTTCAAGAAATTTAAACAATATACAACTTTGTATCAACAAACATGAACATAGGAATTGTTAATTTGAGAACAAGAGTTCAAAGGAGGGGGAGAGAAAGGGAAGAAGGGGTAGGGGGAGGGGAATCCGCAGGAGCGACCTGATCTCCGCCGCCGGAGAGAGGCTTGAGCGGGGGGGTGCCAGTTTGGCTGGACTACCATGGCAATACAACTTCATTATTAAATGCATTCGGAAAAGCATATGTTATCCAGGGTTTCCATAGACTCTCAAATCCGGTGGTCGTGTCCATGTCAATAGCCACCGTCTTGGCGTGGGACATTGCTGTGTTCATTCTATTTGTGACTTCATTTAGTGATAAATTAGGGGTTTTCCATGCTCTCGCAAGGGTTTTTTTGTAGCAGTAAGAAGTTGTATGATTAGTTTGAACTGTTTGTGTGGGAGATTATCAGGTTTTAGATTTAATAACGCTGTTTTAGGATCTAAGGGGATTGTTTTCCCCGAGATAATGGAGATAATTTGAAAAATTTCCGACCAAAATGATAGGGCTTTTGGGCACGACCACCAAACGTGAAGGCATGTCCCTGGAGTTGAACAACCCCTGAAGCAAAGATCAGGGTAATTCGGTACGTATTTCGCAACCCTGGTGGGTACTAGGTACCATCTAGTGAGTACTTTGTAATTCGTTTCAATGGCTGATTCGTTCATGGATGCTGATTTAGTGCTGTTCCAGATCTGTTTCCACTCAGAAGGTACTAGTTCTTGTTCTAGGTCCCTCTCCCATTTACTCACATAAGGAAGCTTCCCACTGATAGAGCAAGCTGTTAATTGGGAGTATAAGGAGGATATTATTTTTCTAGCGTGGGGGTCATTCTTACAGAAATTCTCAAAGGTGGATATACATGTTGGCGTGGGTGAAGCATCAACAAATGGCTTAAAGAAATTTTTAATTTGTAGATGCCTAAATATTTCGGTCTGTGGTATGTCGTGCGCTGCACTGATGGTGGTGAAGGATAAAAAGGAAGAAGAGTCTATAAAGTCATGTAAGCATGTACATCCTTTTGACACCCACTCTTTAAAGGTATTGGGATAGATCCAAGCAGGGTAGAACGCAGGGTTTTTATGAAACGATAAAAGAGGAACATGGGGGGATTGGAGAAGATATTTAGTCTTTACTGTGTCCCAGAGGGAGAGTGAGTGTTTGGTGATGGGGTTCAGTAAGTGTTTATGAGCTTTAGGGGGGATCCATAGTACATTAGAAATTGCGATGGGGTCAGACTCTACCGCTTCAATTGATACCCAAAGAGGGGGCTCACATTTGTCGTGGTATTTTACTAGGTTTGCAAGTTGTGCCGCTTTATAGTAGTTTATAAAGTTGGGCAGCCCCATTCCACCATTATCCTTAGATAGATGCAGGATTTGAGGTTTTATTCTAGGCCTAGTGGATCCCCACGTAAAGGCGGAAACTCTTCTTTGTAATATCCTGAAGTAATATGATGGGATTGGGATGGGGAGCACTCTAAACAGATATAATAATTTCGGTAATATAGTCATTTTGACCGCGTTGATTCTGCCAAACCATGATAGGGGTAGATAGGCCCAGGAATTCAGGAGGCTTGATATCTGTTTTAGGAGAATAGGGTAGTTGGAAGAGAATAGATCCATTATTGATGTTGTAAGGTGTGTTCCTAAATAGGGAATACTCTTAGTTGCCCATACGAAAGGTAGACCGGATTTGGCTGCATTTAACTCTAAGGAAGTAAGCGAAATGCTTAGTGCGAGACATTTTTTAGGGTTAACGACTAGTCCTGAAATGGATGCAAATTTTTTAAGAATTAGCATAAGGTTGGGTCCTGTTACCTGGGGCGATGCAAGAAAAAGGATGATGTCGTCAGCGAACATGCATAGTTTATGATTGTGTCCGCCTATTTCTATGCCCAGTATTGTCGGGTCTGACCTGATCTTTTGTGCAAGCGGTTCTATGAGGAGGGCAAATAATAAGGGGGAGAGAGGACATCCCTGTCTCGTGCCCCTGTTAATGGAGAAGGTGTCCGATCTATATCCTGCATACTTTACATATGCCTTCGGGCTATTGTATAATTCTAGGATCCATTTCATGAAGTTGGGGCCAAAGCCCCATTTTTGAAGGGTATACTTCAAGTAGGACCAGGATACAGAATCGAACGCCTGTTTATTGTCGAGAGAGAGAAAGCAAGCAGGGATTCCTCTCTTCTTGGCAATGTGAGCCAATAGGCTTGCCCTTCTGATATTATCTCCTGCCTGCCGGTTGGGGATGAAACCTACCTGATTGCGATGGATCAGGGTTCCAATTATGTTGTTTAAGCGATTCGCTAGAATTTTACCTAGAAGTTTGATATCTGTATTTAGCATAGATATGGGCCTGGTAATTTTCACTGAGGGTATTGTCTGTCTGTGGCTTGGGAATCATGCAGATTGTGGCCAAAAGTGATTCCTGTCTAAATGATTTCAGTTTTAAAAGGTCGTTGAAGGCCTCCGCGAGCCTCGGGGAGATTAGTTCAGAGAGTGCTTTATAGTATCGGGCTGTGAATCCATCAGGATTGATTGCTCTAGTTACGTCTTCTTGCGAAATAGGTGCATCTAGTTGTGTTGTGTCTTTTGGGAATCAGACATTCGGGGCAATTGGAATTGCGAGAAAAAGGTGTCGGCTACCGATTCATCAAATGTATTAGTTTCCGCATATAGTTTTTTCAGATGAGTACTGAATTTCTGCACAATTTTAAGTGGGTTGCTGGAGATAACGTTGTTAGCTAGTTTCAGTTTTATTGGTGTATAAGATTTGTTGATTGAATTAAGTGTCCTAGCTAGGTTTGCACCAGTTTTATTAGCTGTTTTGTAGAATGTGTGCTTGGATCTGTCTAAAGCTTTATTTGCCGAGTCCGTGAGAAATAGGTCAAATTCGAGGCGTGCTTTATCTAGACGATTTTTAGCGTGGGGGGAGTGGTTATTTTGAAAGGCTAGGTGGGCAAGGTTGAATTCCGTTTCCAATTTCAGTGCTAATTGTCTACGTGCCTTTTTGAGGATCCCAAGTTGTCTTTGAATTACCCCTCTCAGTACCGGTTTATGGGCTTCCCAAAGCGTGAGAGCAGATATTTCTGGGGACATATTGAGATCTAAGTAATCTTTTAGGGACTGTTCGATTTCCAGACAGTAGGAGGGATGTTTGAGCAAAATATCAGGCATATACCAGGTCGGGTCGGTCTTTTTAGGAATAGTTGATGCTATTGTTGTGTATACAGCATCGTGATCTGATCAGGGAATGGGTATTATAACAGAATTGAGAACTTCTGGCAGCATTCCAATTGACAATAATATGTGGTCTATCCGGCTATGCGATTGGTGGGGGTTAGAAAAGTAGGTGTAGTTACGTTTCGTGGGGTTCAGTTCTCTCCAGGAATCCACTAAGTTATATTTAGACAGGAGAGTGGACAGAGTCCATTTGGTCTGATATTTTGGTGGTACGTAAGGAGATCTGTCAAGAAAGGGAAGCAGAACCTGATTTGAGTCCCCGCATATTAGGAGAGAGCACATTTTATGGGCATTGATAGTTTGAAGAAGGTGTGATAAGAATGGCATGGGGTTAAGGTTAGGGGCATAGTATGATACTACCATTACCGGTGTGTCTAGGATGTATCCTGTTAGGATCAGGTATCGACCTTCAGGGTCTCTGAGTACTGTGTTCAAGGTAAATGGGGTAGATCGGTGGAAGGCAATCAGGGTACCTCTCTTCTTAACTGGGGCTGAAGCCGTATATACTTGTGGGTATGCAGCGTTGAAGTATTTAGGAGTGGTGTTAGGGGTAAAATGTGTCTCCTGTAGGCAGACAATGTGAGCCTTTTTGGATTGAAAGAGCCTAAAGGCCTTCGTACGTTTTTGCGGTATGTTCAACCCTTGTACATTAAGTGAAATCAAGTTTAAGGGTGCCATGGCAGCCAAACCAAAAGTTTTATCTTACCTTGCCTCCTCGGACGGGGATGGCCCAGGTCGCTCCGTGCGGATGGGGTGAGGGAAAGGAAAACACAGTATTGTAGATAGAGGCTCCTCCGCTACCGAGGGGGGTGGTGGAGTGGGATGTAGTCACTGCTGCAAACACCTGACACTCTGTCCTGGGCAGAGAGAAGTAGCAAATGGAAAGAACAAGGGGGGTGGTGTCTGCGCTGTGAAAAGTGGGTGAAATCCAAGGGTGGTATGGGAATAAATCCCTGGGCTGGTGAACGTGAAAACCAAACGGACGGCAGGGGGGTCTTGCTGCGTCAGGCGTGTGGACTCTGATGCTCCTTGATCCCTACGCGTCTCGTCATGTCACATGACTTCCTTAGGGGATCAGCCTAAGGAAGCCATGGTTTCTGTGCCCAGTTTTTATCATCCAAATGTGAGTGCACCTTTATGTTTTAATAAACCTGTTCCATTTTTGCGGGGCTGTACTATGGTCTTTTTTTCTCCCATCCTATATGCTGTGTGAGGGTCCCCTCTATCTGCTCCAAGTGTCCACCCAGCTCAGACACAGAAGAAGAGGAGCCAGGTGTGCATCCAGGACTTAGGACGAACTCGGTGTTGGTGGGAGATAGGCCCACCATCCATCACCTCCATGTGAGTGGATGTATGAGTGAATGATGTTGCCTGTTTAGACACCTCCATAACACCATATCCTACTTGCTTTGTATCTTCTCCATGCCTTACTGCTGAGTGCTGATGTCGTTTCTGTCCATTGAAGTATATTCCTCCTCCCCCTGCCAGAGGTGGTTTTATTTGGCTATTCGTGCCATAGCCGTGAGGTGAGGGGCTAGGGACCACCTGAGGTGTTCACTGCACCACGTCCTTTCCCGGCACCATTTCCTCCATCTTTTAGAAACTATCTTCTGGGACATCTTTGGAACCTGTCTTCTGGGACATTTGGGAAACACTTTCAGAGACTTTTTTGCATTTCTTCACTGATTTATATATTATTATTTGTATTGTTCACTGTGTTACACATTCTGGGGCGCCCCTAGCGGTAGTTCTCCCTGATTTCACATTACTTGGACCAGCACATTGTGTACATTTTACTGCTTGTGAATTTGTACTCCTTTTTTGTCACTTGCCATTGTTTAGTATTCAATATTATCTTTTGTGCTACATTTTGACGGTTTACGTATTGACACTATACTCATGTACGCTATCACTCTGTTCTAAAAACACCACCCCCCCCTCCCCCACGTTCACCAGCCCAGGGATTTATTCCCGTACCACCCTTGGATTTCACCCACTTTTCACAGCGCAGACACCACCCCCCTTGTTTTTCCATTTGAGGGAAAGGAAAGATGAGGATCCAGGATAGGTAGACTCAAATGAAAGAGAGAATACATTGTAGATTAATGCATATTTGAACAACAAATCACTGAATAAGCATTCGGGGTGTGCCCGTAGTGAGGGAAAAGATCCATCACCAAGGGATAGAGGGTCCCTCCCAAATCCCTACATATTAGTTTGGGGATCTGAGGTGGACTGGTTGAGACGCGTGTTTTTTCCACGAGTCAGAAAGCCGCATTCAATAGTATAGAAGTGTATTTTAAATGCAGAGGGATTCCTATGCCTATGTAAAATCTCGGAATTTGGCAGGGCCTTTTTTAGTGTCTTGCAGGGTATGCAATTCAGGGGGGAAGATATCAAGGCCATAGGGTCACTCCAGGTGATAGCCAACAGATTAGTACATATGATCAGGGGTTTAAATAAGGGCCTCAACTAGTGTTTTAGACGGAAGTATGCGAGAGTGACAATAGGGCACCTGGGCATTTGTGAGGAAGAGTTTATAGTGGTCCATGCGGAAAGGAGAGGCAATACCAGGTTATCATCATAGGCAATCGCCTGTGACATGTAATATGCGACAACTAGGAGTAAACATTTCATACTAAGGGCAAGACATAAGCACTAATTTCTGCCGAGGTTATAACAAATGATTGATCAGGAAGGTGTTTATATCACCTTTACTGGTGTCAAGACCTAATATAAAGAGAAAAGGAAAAAGAGGTGGGATTGTCTACAGGGGAATAGGACCAACACAGTACCTGATGACAGACAATTACTTAGCCTAAATTGAGAGGAAGAGTTAAGTGGCAGTGTGAGAAGTTCAGTCCATTGTGTCTTCTTGATCCTGGGTCTGTGGTGCGAATCTGCCGCGCTTGGTGGATTCGTGGGGTCCGCCATTCGGTTCTTGTTGGATGGAGTGGTTGTTAGAAGAGGTTGGTGCTGATCTTCTGCGTGAGGTGGAAGCCGAAGAGGGTTGATCAATGATTTTAAAGTCTACTAGGGCCTGGTGTAGTTGGTCGGGTGTTCTGCAGACTATCTTGGTCCCTTGAATCGTGAAACGGAGGGAGAAAGGGAAGCCCCATTGATATTTTATGTTACGCTGCTCTTGGCAATGGTTAGTTGTGATATGTCTGCAAAAATTTGATAATTGTAGCCTTGGAAAGACAGGATCCCTTTCTCCCTTGCTGTCGCCAAAATTTGCTCCTTGGTTTTGTAGAAATGGAACTTCGCTATTATGTCTCTGGGGGGGCCATCTACCTTTTTAGGGTAGAGTGCCCTATGTATTCTGTCCATCTCCAAACGTTCCACTGCAATGCCTGGAAGTAGTTCCTGACATAGAGCCATTATGGTGGACTGAAGGTCCACCACAGACTCTGGGATGCCCCTAAATCTTCAGTTAGATCTCCTGGCACGGTTTTCAAATTCTTCTAATCTGCTCTGTAGCATTAGGTTCTCTTCTTTTAGGGAGTCTATTTCTGTTAGGCATTCATGGGTGTAGGTTTCAATGTCCTCCACTTTAGAATCCAGGAGATTCCCTAATCTCCTTGATGAGATTTGAGGTAATCTGGTCAGATGTCTGCTTTAATGCTTTGCGGAGCATTTTTTCAAATTAATTAATTAATCCCGCAGAAACTGTGTTGTCTTGTGGTACAGTTTGTGAAATAGCAGCCGTGTCTTCATCCTCACTATCTGAGGTGAGGTTAGTCAGAGAAGCCATGGGTTTGGCTGTTTTAGCTGTTTGTTTCTTCCCCTTACCTGAGGGGAGCCTCTCTGAGGTGACTGGCGCCTTAACTGAGCCTTTGGTCTGCTGCACGCTGCTGACAAGTGTCGTTTAAGCTCTATTACTTGAGCCACCCAGCACCATTATACATTAAAATGTTCCCCTCACCTTCCCTTAGTTAATGACCGTGTTTTTGTCCAGTTGTGACCGGTTAGGAAGCGAGTTATCCGCGGCTTTCTTTCCTCATGAAGCGGAGCACTAGGCTGACATGACTGTCCTGCTAGAGCCCGCACATGCCCCCACCATCACTTAGTTTCATCCACATTCACACTCAAGGCTTACTGTACAATGACAGAATTCCCTGTGACTTCAACCACCAAATGGTCTACCACGGATTCAAACTGATGGAATAATGACATTAAATGTTCTATTGATTGTATGCGTTGCATTTTGCTGGAGACATATATTTTCTGTAAACATTCGTGTTAAAATATAAATTTTGTTTTCTTAGCTGTACTTGGTGCAAGCTTGCAGTATACCTTTAGTTATCCATTGAACCTAGATCTTCAATCTAACACAGGCAACCTATGGCACGTGTGCCAAGTTGGGCATGCAATGTCATTTTTAGTGGCACCCGGCAGATCGTAATGTGGCATGTCTACATTGTTCAGACTAGCCTACCGGAGGATACTCTGGTAAGGCCAAGTTCCCTAGAAATAGAGCCTGTAATTTACAGCTTCCTAGACCCCGTCCACCCACCTCCACAATGTTTCTGACATGTCCACCTGATGAAAAGCTCTTGACACAAAGTCTATGACTCGGTCTCGCCCCCTGGAGGCCGCGTCATTGGATTTGATTGACAGCAGCAGGAGCCAATGGGTGCGCTGCTATCAATCTATCCAATCAACGTCGAGACTCCATGGAGAAGAGGACGAGCCAAGCAGGTGAACAGGCTCAGGTATGTAAAACGGGGCCCGTAATTGCCAGGTGTTTTTTCACCTTAATGCACCCGAAAGAAGTAAGTACCGGGTGACGGGTGGGGGGGCGATCTGGCAGTGATTGAGGGGGCAAACTGGTGGCAATTTATGGGCACAGTGGCAACAATTGCTGGCACAGTGGCGACAATTGATGGGCATAGTGGCTGCGTTTGATGGCACAGTGGCTGCATTTGATGGCACAGTGGTGACAATTGATGGCACAGTGGTGACAATTGATGGCACAGTGGCAACAATTAATGTCATGGCACAGTGGCGACAATTGATGGAATGGTACAGTGGCGACAATTGCTGGCACAGTGGCGACAATTGATGGGCACAGGGACTGCATTTGATGGGCACAGTGGCGACAATTGATGGGCACAGGTGCTGCATTTGATGGGCACAGTGGCTGTGTTTGATGGCACAGTGGCGACAGTTGATGGGCACAGTGGCGACAATTGATGGGCACAGTGGCGACAGTTGATGGGCACAGCGGTGGCAATTGATGGGCACAGTGGTGGAAATTGATGGGCACAGTAGCTAACTGCGTTTGGTCACAGTAAAGCTGTTGAGGTCTTTTTCTTTTTTTTTTTTTGTTTGCGCCCCCCAAAAATGTTGAGTGCCAGCCACCACAGAGCCCCTTCCAGCCTGGCAAATGTGGCCTGTGCATCCAAGTGGTAATAACCCCCCGGTTATGAAAGGATTAAATAAAAGAAGAAGCAATTCAAATGTAAATATACCAAATTTTTATTGTTGTTTATGAAAGTATAATTATGGACCTATACACATTTGTTTCCTTTTCCAACTATAAATACTCTGAATAAACCAAGAGTCCTTTGGTAAAATCAATTGGCCAGAAGTGAAGATCTAATCATCCTCTCGCCCATTCGCTGACACACTTTTGACCAAGAGATTCCAAGCCTGCCCACCACGGCAAGGTAGACTCTTCTAGGGCAGGACCTACACTAACTACACTAAGCTACCCTTTTTTAACTGTGAAAAAAAAATACATAACAAAAGTGGCATGTAACTTTTGGGTGGAACTCCGTTTTTAAGTTTAAAAAGATTTATTGAATGATAGTAATTACATAAAATGATGTAGTTACATAACCATTACCCTAAATTTAGGGAAGGCTAAAAAAAAACGTATAAAAGGGAAAAATAAAATTTCTGACCTTTCAAGGCGATCGGATACTCCCTGAATCAGCGATATAAGGTGCTAATTCAGAGGAAGGCGAAAAACCCTATGAAAGCGTTTGTCTAATTTGCTCCCGCAGGGAAAAATTCCTTCCTGACCCCTTGGAAGGCCGATACCCAGCATGAGACCTAATGGTGGTCAATATGGGGCCCACTATGCTCTAGATCTTAGAACAGTTTACGATCCTTATCAGACCATGTCCTCCCAATAAGAAGGTTTCCTTCCAAGACATGTTCTCTGCGGTTCAAATGTTCCTCTTTTGACTAATAAGGAAAAACTGAACCCAAACCTAATAATCCTAACCCTTGACCCTAATTTCTAAACCTAGCTTTACACCTAGGCCTATTCCTAAACCCCTATACACCTACCCTTTACCCACCAACAAACCTTAACCCATAAGCCTAACCCCTACCCAACCCCTGACCCCTAACCTTGGCCCCTACCCAAATCCTAACCACAACCTCTAACCCCCTGAACCCTAACCACACCCTAAACCCATCCCTAACCACACCCTAAACCCATCCCCAACCCCCTGAACCCCAACCCTAAACCCATCCCTAACCCTGTAACCACTCATCTCTAACCCCTTGAACTCTAACCCCCTGAACCCTAAACCCATCCCTAACCACACCCTAAACCCATCCCTAACCCTGTAACCCCCTATTCCTAACCCTAAACCCTAACTAGGGGTGACCGGTGTGTTCTTCTTCTTGTTCTTCTTCTGGACGTTTTTCCTCATATACTGGATAGGATTTTGGATATCCTCCACCTTGTTGCCGCTGTTACAAAAAGAAGAGATGAGTTTAGATTTTACTATGGTACTTTATCATAGCTGACATCTTTATAAAACTTCACACCTAACGCCTATGTGATGGCCACCAATTGTATGGAGAATTGTAAAGGAATTTCCCTGCCTCTGTCCATTGACTGGGTCACAGGAAGCTTTTTGTGAGGCTAAAACCCATGACCCCAATGGAATAGGCAAGACTGACGATCACACAGGTCACTCTGGTTGGCACAGGTGCTTTTATTTTCTTAGTTTAATTAAAGAGGAGACCTTTACCCGAAAAGGACACTAAAGCTGGGAATACACATATAGAAATTTCGGGCTGTGTGTACCCCTCTCTGCTCAACAGAAGCCGATCGTTAGACTGGACGGAAGGGGAATCCCCACTGTCAGGATACAATAGTGCAGCAGGGGAGATCCCTTCATTCATATTGCTTGAGTCAATGCAGGAATCTGAGTTTTTATCTATTCAACCCGCTAGTTGAACAGCAAAAAAATCTCAAAGTGTTTACCCAGTTTAAGCATTATTCCCCCCCCCCCCAACCTTTTACACACAAAAGGTACTCTCTCCCACTTCCTAATTCCACACCTAGGTGACAATGAGGTACCCTCGGCCCGCCTAGATCACATGTAGACTCCTGGGATACACATCACACATCCCAGAGGGCTACAGGACCAGTCTCCCTGCAAGCCATGATATTGCGCATGCTCAGTAGGGGCACCGGCTGTGAGTGAACAACCAGCTTCCAAATGCAAGATGGCAGTGCGGAAGATCCGAAGTCCCTAAAGAATCAAATTTTGTTTCCTGATACTTACTTTATGTAAAGTTGAAATGGGAGTGGCGTATTTGATGTATTCCTTGGTACAGCAGGAGGTTCTGGTGTCTTCGGCTTTCTGTTAATGAAAATGAGGTGAGTACAGAAGTAAAACACAATAATAAATACAGTGATATAATAGTAATGTAATTATGCTCCCGGTACTGCCGTGTCCAGGAACAGACACGTGAAGAGTACCGTATTAAGCATCTTTATAGAAGA
The DNA here is from genome assembly GCA_029574335.1 of Rana kukunoris. Classification (NCBI taxonomy): domain Eukaryota; kingdom Metazoa; phylum Chordata; class Amphibia; order Anura; family Ranidae; genus Rana; species Rana kukunoris. Next base: position 469,219,879 of record CM056053.1, on the reverse strand, counting down.
ATAATATACTCACTCTAATTTCTTGCTGTAACTTTCCACCGGTGATTGGCGGCCAGGGTGAACCCATCGGATTTCAGCGCGTTCTGCAGGCCTAGAAGATAAAAACAATTGGAGGTTATTTCATTGCTCTGCTATGATAATACTAATAAATTTTTTTACTCATTTGTTCCGGTGTAATGTGTTTTCAGAATGTTGGTACCGGTCTTGTCGATCTAGTTCCCCTATCGATCTGGTTCCCTGCTTGACTGCGCAGATGACGCCCACGGAAATCTCTGAACCTCGGGCGGCATCCAGGCTCATTCCTTAACGTCCCTGTGGATTGGAGGATGTTAAAAAAAGAGCCAGGAGGCCGAGTGAGTGCAGCAAGGACGTGAGGCCGATTGCCCACTTACAGCAAATTCCACGTCGCCCTGGACCTCTTGCTACAGCTGCTCAGGTTTTGTGATTTCCGTTGGCTCGGATTGCGCCTGCGCAGTCAAGACGGGAACCATATCGGCAGATCACCGGCACATTTCCTAAGTGACTTTCCAGAGTGCCCAGGGGGGGATACACATCACACATCCCAGGGGGCTACAAGATCAGTCTCTCTCTGCATGCCATGATATTGTGCATGCTTAGTAGGGGCACCGGCTGTGAGTGAACAACCAGCTTTCAAATGCAACATGGCAGTGCAGAAGATCTGAAGTCCCCAAAGAATCAAATTTTGTTTCCTGATACTTACGTTACGACTTTTCGAAGTTGGAAGGGCTGCTTTCTTTCCTTTTTCGGTACAGCAGGAGGTTTTGGTGTGCTCCTTTTCTCTCTGTTAATGAAACAAATAAGGTTAGTACAAAAGTAAAACACAATAATAAATATAGAGATATAATAGTAATACTTATGCTCCCGGTACTGCCGTGTCCAGGAACAGACACGTGAAGAGTACCGTATTAAGCATCTTTATAGAAGAATAATATACTCACTCTAATATCTTGCTGTAACTTTCCACCAGTGATTGGCGGCCAGGGTGAACCCATCGGATTTCAGCGCGTTCTGCAGGCCTAGAAGATAAAAACAATTGGAGGTTATTTCATTGCTCTGCTATGATAATACTAATACATTTTTTTACTAATTTCTTCCGGTGTAATGTGTTTTCAGAATGTTGGTACCGGTCTTGTCGATCTAGTTCCCCTATCGATCTGGTTCCCTGCTTGATTGCGCAGATGACGTCCACGGAAATCTCTGAACCTCGGGCGGCATCCAGGCTCATTCCTTAACGTCCCCGTGGATTGGAGGATGTTAAAAAAAGAGCCAGGAGGCCGAGTGAGCGCAGCAAGGACGTGAGGCCGATTGCCCACTTACAGCAAATTCCACGTCGCCCTGGACCTCTTGCTACAGCTGCTCAAGTTTTGTGATTTCTGTCGGCTCGGATTGCGCCTGCGCAGTCAAGACGGTAAACCATATCGGCAGATCACCGGCACATTTCCTAAGTGACTTTCCAGAGTGCCCAGGGGGGATACACATCACACATCCCAGGGGGCTACAAGATCAGTCTCTCTCTGCATGCCATGATATTGTGCATGCTTAGTAGGGGCACCGGCTGTGAGTGAACAACCAGCTTTCAAATGCAACATGGCAGTGCAGAAGATCCCCAAATAATCAAATTTTGTTTCCTGATACTTACGTTACGACTTTTCGAAGTTGGAAGGGCTGCTTTGCTTCCTTTTTCGGTACAGCAGGAGATTTTGGTGTGCTCCTCTTCTCTCTGTTAATGAAAAAAAAAAAAGGTTAGTACAAAAGTAAAACACAATAATAAATATAGAGATATAATATTAATTCTTATGCTCCCGGTACTGCCGTGTCCAGGTACAAACACGTGAAGTTTTATGCCTCCTTAGGGGTCCCCTTATTCAACTGATGGGGCTTGGGCACCATAGGGGTAATCTTGCTGCCTTAATAATGGCCCTATGGCTGGGCATTTTGACAGGATTCTCTTGGGTGGTTGAACCCCCCTGACCCTCTCCCTTATCTATGCCCCTGATGTATACATATGCCTCCCCTGAGTTTAGGTTATACCAAACCAGACATGAGATAAAATCCATCTAGTTATTACTTACTGTATAGCGGGTGCATTGTCACATTGTCCTGGCTGGAAGAGCATGCTGTGCTCAAACGGTTCGGTGTTCATATGTTGCTCCATCATCTTGTAGATCTGTAGAGAAAATAAAGTGAGAACAGTTACAACAAATACACAGGCATACGAGACGTCTTCGTGGTGGGGGCGGGGCAAAGCTTAACTCTTTGAGGAAAAGTCAACATTTAGTATAAAACTTCCACTTTCCATATTTGAAGTGAACTCTGTACTATCACTTGTACCTACAGGTAAGCCTACAATAAATCTATCTCCTAAACTAATCAATAGGTAGTGATAGTAACTGTCCAGACCCCCACCAACCATCCCCGTGATTTGCCGATTTAACCCTTTCACTGCCACCTAATATAGGACTCCGGCAGGAGTACGAACCTTTAAACCAACTGCTGGCTCATCCCTTCAGCCAACTCTTAGCTTTCTGCTGCAAGTGATTAGGATGGCTGCCGCTCACCCATCTGACCCCCCCCCCCCCTGCAATATATCCCAGGCTCAGCTACCCCTCCTGCAAGCTAGCCACTTGCCGACCACTTAACTTAGTTATCTGTGCCGGATCAAATATCTAGTTCGTTAACCAGCACTTCTAGGTAGGGGGCATGCTCTCCGGCTGTGCCATGATTATTATTTGTCTGCACAAAAACTAACTTGATTTACCGAAAATATGGGTGTGATTAATGGTAGCACTAATATGGCGTGATACAAAAAAAATTATAACAACCGCCATTTTATTCTCCATGGTGTGTGCCTTCAGAAAATATATAATGTTTGGGGGTTTTAAGTAATCTTCGGTGAGCTGCTTTTGAATTCAGGATAGACCCAAATCTCATGGCTATATAACGATAACCCTTACCTTTTCTTCAAGTTCCACAATTTCTGCAGACTCTTCCTGAGGTTTGGTGATTACCACGGCGATCTCTGCAGACTCTTTTCGAGGTTTGGCGATTACCATGGGGATCCCTGCAGACTTTTTTTGAGGTTTGGTGATTACCATAGCGATCTCTGCAGTCTTTTCTTGAGGTTTGGCGATTACCATGGGGATCCCTGCAGACTTTTTTTGAGGTTTGGTGATTACCATAGCGATCTCTGCAGTCTTTTCTTGAGGTTTGGTGATTACCATAGCGATCTCTGCAGTCTTTTCTTGAGGTTTGGCTGCCAAGTCTTGGTCTGTCTTAGCTGGAAACCAAAAATATTGTTAATAATTGACATTTCATCTACATCAATAAAGAAAGTACATTATTGTGTATTGTATATTAGGGATGCACCAATATATCAGCTTCCCTGTGGGCAGAACACAGTGATTGGTGTTGCCGGCTATAGCCACGGGCAGCACTAATCATTCTGGAAAAACCTGACAGGCTGGTTGTACACAAGTCGATTGATGGATAGACTTGTGTACAACCAGGGAGCCGGTACATGGATGGAAAATCGGGCGGGCCCTGCATGACCAGCTGAGATTCCCTCCATAGACGGCCGGCTTAGGTGATTATTTGGTGTTTCTGGAACCATCTGAAGGTGTTCCATGCTCAGTGTTTGATATTGGAGATTGTTATTAGAACTCATACCTGATGTTTTTCTGTAGGCCTGGAATTGTTTGTTGTCCTTGTCCCGATACCTCTGTAGCTCCTCAATCTTCATTTTTGCCTGGAAAGAGAAGAAGAAAATCGATTACATTTCAGCATTTCCTTTAAAGTCTGTGATATGTAATGCAGGTTTTGGAGGCCAGTGGCACAAAGTGTGATTAACCCTTTCACTGCCAGCCATGTAAGACGCTGACACTCTCCTACCTGAACCCCCCCACCCCCTGCCATGTATGCCAGGCTCTGCTGCCCCCCCGCCCCCGGGGGCTAAGGAATGGTCATGGCGGGTGTTGGTGGGTGGAACAGAGGGAGATCGGGGAACATCGGCTCACCCATCATCCCTCCGATGACTGAACCCACAAGTGACAAAATGTAAAAAGGTCAACTTATACCAAAAATAAACTTCAATGTAAAATCTCAATACCATTGACGTCAATGCAGGCCCGGACTGGGACAAAAAATAGGCCCGGCATTTTAGACTGAGCAGCCTGGGGGGGGGGGGGGGGAGATAGATAAAGATAGAAAGAAAGAAGGAAAGGAAGTAAGGAAGATGGATAGATAGATAGATAGATAGATAGATAGATAGATAGATAGATAGATAAAGATAAAGCTAGATAGACAGTAGTGGTGCTCAGCCGCGACAATGGGCACAGTGGTGACAATGGGCACAGTGGCAACAATTAAAGGGCACAGTGGCGACAATTGAAGGGCACCGTGGCTGCGTTTGATGGCATTGCACAGAGGTGACAATTGATGGCACAGTGGCTGTTGGGAAAATGGGCGGGGCAGACATGGGAGGAGAAGAAGAGAGGAGGGGGTGGAGTAGAAGCAGCTCCTCTCCTCTAACTGGCCGAGGGGGCAGCATGGGGAGGGGAGAAGTGTCAGAGCTGGCTTTGATATGCCCAGCTGATCTCTCTCCATCTGGCACTGTGTTTGTTGTGTACACTCATGGGGAGACATGACATACGGCCCGCTGGCCGCCTAGGGCCGTTCGCAGGCCGCTGTTGGCCCACGGGCCATTCGCCCGGTTTGCCCTATGGCCAGTCCTGGCCTGCTTCAATGCAAAATTGGGTCCATTGACTTCAATGCAAAATAGGGTCCATTGACTTCATGGCAAAATCATATCCATTGACTTCAATGCAAAATCATATCCATTGACTTCAATGCAAAATCATATCCATTGACTTCAATGCAAAATCATATCCATTGACTTCAATGCAAAATCGGGTCCATTGACTTCAATGCAAAATCGGGTCCATTGACTTCAATGCAAAATCGGGTCCATTGACTTCAATGCAAAATCATATCTATTGACTTTAATGCAAAATCGGGTCCATTGACTTAATGGCAAAATCGGGTCCATTGACTTCAATGCAAAATCGGGTCCATTGACTTAATGGCAAAATCATATCCATTGACTTCAATGCAAAATCCGGTCCATTGACTTCATGGCAAAATCGGGTCCATTAACCTCAATGCAAAAATGCACCCTATTGACTTCAATGCAAAAATCATGTTCTATTGACATCAATGCAAAATCACGATACCATTGACTTCAATGAGAAATTGCGTTCCATAGACATCAATGCAAAATTTGGTTCATTGACCTCAATGCAAAAACGAATCGTATGGACTCCAATGCAAAAACTCCCCCTGATGACTTCAATGCCCCCCCCCCCCTTATCAGGAAGACAGGGGGGGGGATGTGGTTTGCCTATTATATAACATGACACCCCCTCCCCTCCCCCAATATGATCCCGGCTCCATTCACAAACATTGAACCCAATAATAGGGATCTGTATTTTTCGGCCACTTTAACTGTCATATTCAAATGTCTTTATTGTCAGCTGAAAAAAAAATAACTGCCACAGTGACCACTGTCACTTTCTGGAAATAACTGCCCTCTGTAGTCAACTGTCACTTTCTGGAAATAACCAGTTGTTGTTGTTTTTGTATGCTGGCTGTGATCTGAGCCTCCTGTAGATGATTTCATGTGAATATAATATAATGAGACATTTCAATGTTTTCTTACCTGTCGCAGCTCTTGTGCGAAGATCTCTCTCTGGGATAGAAGATCCGTTTTCATGGATCTCACCCTCTCCTCCAATCCCCTGATCCGTTCATCTTTCTCCTTCTCTGACGCAGCGCGATCTCGCAGGCAGGTCAGTAATTCAATCAGCCAACTCACTACAGTAGAAGCGCCTGGGAATTCTGGGAGGAGTCCATACAATCTCTCCATATCGTGTAAAGTGATCGGAGTCGTCATTTTTATTTCTTTTTTTAAGTTGATAAGAAATAGAATTTGTTGTTCTTCCTAAATGCAGTTAATCTGAAAAGATCTATCCGCTTATAAAACGTAGAATTGTCACTAATCGCTGATAAAACGAGCACCTCTCTGAAAGACGTGTTATCGCTTCCAAGCTCTAATCAATTCTGACAGTTAGGCTTGTGCTCCTCCTCCTTTTATAGCCACTCCCGTCCTCACTGTGATGCGGAGGGGAGGGGCTAAGAACTCCTTGGCGCCATGGCAACGAAATGTCAGTTAGAATTTGAAAGTAAACAAAGCTGCTAGGGAGGAGGGGGGGGGGAGGAGGGGGGGAGATTGGCTTTGTCTGCCAAGCACCTCTGCTCCACTATTAACCATTTAAATACCGGACACTTTTCCCTCCTTCCTGTCCAGGATATTTTCTTTTTTTCTCAGCTTTCAGCGCTGTGGCACTTTGAATGACAATTGCGCAGTCATGCTACACTGTATCCATATGACATTTCAGACATTTTTTTCACACAAACAGAGCTTTGTTTTAATGGTATTTAATCAGTGCTGTTTTATTTACATTTTCTTAATAAGCAAATAAATGATTAAAAAGAGTTAAATAAATGAAAAAAGACAGAATTTATTTATTTTTTATCGTTTTGTCTGGTGGTATTTTTGTGGTAACGCGGTATTAGTTAGTTATTATTTAGGATTTTTAAATTTAAGTATTTAATCACTGCTGTTTTTTTTTTTTTTTGATAAATAAATGAAAAAATATCTTTTTTTTTTGTGTTACAAATAAAAAAAATCCAAGACCTATAATTTAATAGTTATTATTAGTTAGTTATTATTTTGGATTTTTGAATTTAAGTATTTCATCACTGCTGTTTTAAAAAAAAAAAAAAATGAAAAAAATACTGGCCCAGATTCACGTACATCTGCGCATTATTGGACCGGCGTAGCGCACCGCCTTTACGTTAGACTTGTGCAATGTAGCCGCGTAATCACCCTATTCTCGTAGCTTTTGCGCAGGAAATTGCGCAAGCGTAACGTTTTTTCCGAGGCGTAAGGAGGAGTAATACAAATTGGGAAGGACGTGGGCGTGTTACATTGAAATGAGCCGTGACCCCATGCAAATGAAGGGCCGGCCGGCTCGCGCATGCGCGCTTGAAGGAGACCATGGTCAGCTCCGCTGTGCGCATGCTCACAACTCGGGAGCGGCGCAATCAGTGAAATTGGAAATGGACTAGGGCAACTTTGTGAACTACGCAGACAGCATAAATAGACACACACAAATGCACTTCCTTTGCAAAAGTACATCCCTTTGTATCCCTCCCTCTACAGCAAGGTGCTTTTGTTTGTTTGTGACGTGTCTTTGAGATATTTGAGGACTGTTTTGCAGAGTGATTTTTGTCTTTTATGGGTTTTCTTTGTTGTTATTTTGTTTAAATTATATTTTTGCTGGGCATTTTTTTTTTTGCTCGTCATTTATTTAATTTTTTTGGTTCTGTTTGTGTATGATTTTGGAATGTGGGGGTGATATTCCTGCGGGAAAAGGGGTGTCACCCTCATTTGTGGTGGAGAAGTGATCCCCAGGTCTGTGTGAATGGTGTATGAATGTACAGTGACATAATTGGAGCCGTGGCATGGCGTTGCAGCTCACAAGTCCTGCATGGTGGACTGGTGCCAATCCAATGTGATGAGGATGTGATGTGTCTGTGCTAGGGACCACAGTGGTGTGCATGCATGCATTCTCATTGTGCCATGATTAATGTGTGTGTTTAACGTGCAAAGATGCATAATGTGAGCTGGCATGAGATGGGGTCATGAGATGGGGTACCAGTGCATATGCAGAGTCACCTTGAAGGGAAAAGACAGGAGGATGTTAGTCATGCATGTGCCACTTGTGAGGTGTGCATCACGGGAGGGGATAGTCATGCCTGCCACCCATGTCACTCACCAACCAGCCAGCTGTCCCCATACATGTTCTGTTCGAAATCTGTGGGGATGGGGCTCTGATTGTATATGTAGCTGTCATGGGTGTCATGGGTAGTGCCATGTGTTGGGCTGCTGATGTCCTCCTGCAAGGTTGTGGTAATTCCATGATGGCATGAGGGGTGAATCTGAAGATGCGAGACACCTCAGAATCACTCATGCCAAAGATGTCTATGCGTGTGTGATATATCAAGTGAAGAGTGAGGGGCTTGTATCAGATAAGAATATTGTATTAGATTAGATTAAATTGTAAATTTTATATAAGCAAATAAAAAAAAAAAAAAAACATCTCCCGTGCCCTCCTTAGTGCCATCCTCCGTGCCCTCCTCCTTCTTTGTTCATCTAAAGTCAGTAGTATAGCTATGCGCGACGATGCCCCTGGCATGTTGGCATACAGATTGTTGAGCAACACGTGTGACTGCTGAACTCCTCACTAACAGTGTTGCTTTATCTGACAAGTAGACTTTTTTTCTTTTTTTAGACCAGCTTTTATCAGCTCTAATTTTAGACAGGACATTTTGCTGTTGCGCACACCGCGTAGCCTGCGCAGCAACAACGTTGTTTTGTGGATCCCCGTAAGTCCCTCATTAGCATATTTGACTAGCAAATCAATGGTGTGTCTATCGCACTTTTGCGCGGACGGATGCGCCAGTCTAACGAAATTACGCGGGACAAAAAAAAGACAATTTTTTGCGTATCTCGTTCTGGGGATGCCGCGCAACGAAACGCACGCGCACATTTAGACTTACGCACGCGCATCTCCTGTTGCGCAGGCGTAATCGCTCTGTGAATCTGGGCCAGTATATATATATATATATATATATATATATATATATATATATACACAGCCCTCAAAATTTCCACTCGTCTACTAGCATTTGGCGAGTGGATTTAAGCTGGGGGCGAGTGATGACAGGGCTGCATGACCAATCTCCCTCCAATCTGTGCCTACACTTAGAGCCCCGATGTGATTGGTGGCCGAAGAGGAAAGGTGCATGCTTGGGAAAAGTAGTCTGGTGAGCCGCGCACAGACAGAGCAGTACACAGGTGCTCTCCTAACAATTCTCATTAAGCCATGGGACCTAACAGTATGACCTTTCTGAGCCTGCCCCCCTCCCCCCGACCAATGTAGCTGAAGAGCAGAGAGCAGAAAGTAATAAGTGAGGTGGAGGATTGCGAAAATTACCAATCCGGTGCAGCACTCACTGAAAGTTGCCCTGACAGAGTGGCAGCCTTCCAGTTTGTGCAGTTTTTTCTTGTGTTCTATGTAAGTGTCCAACAGTTCAGCCTGAGCACTGTGAACAAACTGGTCTCAATGTGTGCTGTGCGGTGTCAGTGTGCGCTGTGCTATGGTGTCAATGGCTGTGCAGTTGTGTGGATCTCAGTGCTGGATTGTACTCCCTCCCACTGTGCTGCAGCTCCTCTCCTCACTGGCAGCCTGAATAAAAGGGGGAAGTGGGGACATGCAAGTGTGGAGCCACACACACAGGCTCCTGATGATGAGATGAATAGTAGAGGGAGAGAGAGAGAGGATGGATGGGAGTTGCAGAGGAAACGGCAAGAGAATGGGGAAGAGACCCAGTTCTAGTGCCCTGTCCCTCTGGTCTACCCCCAGTGCCCTGTCCCTCTGGTCTGCCCCCAGTGCCCTGTCCCTCTGGTCTGCCCCCAGTGCCCTGTCCCTCTGGTCTGCCCCCAGTGACCTGTCCCATTTTGTTAAAGTTGTTGGTAATATTTAATTGTGTAACTTTATTCTGCATAAAAATAAAACATTTAACAGTGTCATTCCATGAGATAATCTACGAGGGCGTGTTTACGGGTGCAATTAGGCGCAGGACAGTGTATGAATTTGGTGGGGCAACTGGTGGCGAGTAACTCTTGATGCCTGGCTAGTAGCTATGGGCTTGAAATTTTGAGCCCTGCACTAGGATACACATTTAACCCCTTCCCTGCCCCCTAGTGGTTAACCCCCTTCCCTGCCAGTCACATTTATACAGTAATCAATGCATATTTATAGCACTGTTCACTGTATAAATGTGAATGGTCCCAAAAATGTGTCAAAAATGTCCGATGTGTCCGCTATAATGTCGCAATCCCGAAAAAAACCCGCAGATAGCCGCCATTCCTAGTAAAACATTTTTTTTTAAACAATCATAATTATGTCCCCTATTTTGTAGGCAATATAACTTTGTCACTTTCAGTCACTATACGGTTATCGCGATTTTTTTTTTTTACCAAAAATATATAGAAGAATACGTATCGGCCTAAACTGAGATAAATTTTTTTTTTTTTAATTAGATATTTATTATAGCAAAAAGCAAAAAATATGGGGCCAGATTCACATACACTTAATATTGCGCTGCGTAATCGAAATACTCTACGCTGCCGTATTTTACCAGGCTCTACATCGAATCCTGGTAGATTTTTGCCCGTACGCTACGGCGGCGTAGTCTATTTCTCGCCGCGTAATCGAAATACGCGATTAGGGGGTGTGAAGCATTTAAATTAAGCGCGCCCCCGCGGCGATCGAACTGCGCATGCTCCGTTCAGAAATTTCCCGCCGTGCATTGCACGAAATCATGTCATTACGTCATTCGTTGTTTGAGTAGTGTCGTTTACGAACATTCCTATTCCCGGACAACTTACGTAAAAAATAATAAAAGATGTCGGAAAACTTAGAAATTCGACGCGGGAACGACGGCCATACTTAACATGGGCTGTCTAATATTAGAGCAGCAAAAAGCTGGTATAGTGTTACGCAAATAAAAGATGACTAAAGGTGCCGTAAGAGATTGCGGTTGAAGATCGTAATTTCGGGGATCGCCGGCAAAAGCTCATTTGCATACCCCGACGCGGAAAACGACGGGAAGTCCACCCAGTGGCCGCAATTTTATTGCAGCGTAGATCCGAAGGCGTATGAACACATAATACAGTCGGATTGAAGCCCGCAGCCGTTTATTCATGGTTTGAGGTTTTCGACTATCTAGAAAACGCGCGTAATTTGAAATTACTCCAGTCTAACACCAGTTAGACAGGCGTAATGGCTCTCTGAATCTGGGCCATTGTGTCTTTTTTTCAAAATTGTGGCTCTTTTTTTGTTTATAGCCCAAAAAATAAAAACCGCACGGCAATCAAATACCACCAAAAGTAAGCTCTATTTGTGGGAAAAAAAGGACGCCAATTTTGTTTGGGAGCCACGTCGCACGACCGCGCAATTGTCAGTTAAAGCGACGCAGTGCCGGAAGCTAACATTTTGTCTGGGCAGGAAGGGGGTGTAGGTGCACAGTAGGCAAGTGGTTAAAGAAGGTTGACTATAGATACAGTTTACCTTAAGTTTGGGATGTTGGCCAACTTAATCTATATTTTATCCAATGATGTTTTGCGCATCACTTGACATTTTCTATTTCTCATCTTTTAAGTATTTTGTAAAATGTAAATAAAAATGATAAAAAAAAAAAAACGGGGCAATTACCAACCCCCACTCTATTCTAACTATTCTAAAAGAAAGTTGACTATAGAAACAGTTTACCTAAGTACAACAAATGACTTTCTTTCTAACTTTATCAGCAGAGCCTCTGCTACTGGCGTAGAGGACAGAAGGCTGTGAATATCAAATGGTTCTTCAAAATAGCCTTAATACATTCAATCATTCTGGATAATGGGGAGTAGACTTTGCTGATTTGGCACAGCCAGCGTCTCCCGGTCTCTTTCGTATTGCTTTATTACAGAGCGCCCATCATCGGAGGTGATTAAATGTGATGAATAAGGAACTTGGCTAGAAAATGACAGAAAGTGCAAAAGTAAAGAGCTGAACTAAACTGAGATTTGTTCTCGGGCTGACGATGTCATAAAATGAGATTTGAAACTTGAAAAAGATTTGGTAAATTGTATTAAAGCAGATCAAGCGCAAATGTAAAAAAGGAATACAGACATGCTCAAAACAATTACTAGAACAATCAACTTTCTCCGGAGCTAGAAAACAACCAGCCATTTAGTGAGGAGAATTATGGGTTTTTCAATATTTTTTATATATACATGATAAACAAAATAAATATGATAAAACATGTGGAATGTCAATTTTCAGGTAACGTAAAAATTACTTTAAAGTGTCACAGAAATGGATATGTATTTAGATAGACTTTGTACTGATAACTAGAGATGGGCCAAACTTCCCAGGGTTCAGTTCAGATATTGAACCCAAACCCAGTTGAAATCAAGAGGAACCAAATCTGTCAAATCCAAATTTCCCATTTTCTGGGCTAATAGGCACCTTGCACGGGTGGTTGGCATTGTCTAAGGGAACGTGTACCATGCAAAAACTGCCATGCATTTTTGTGAACTTTTGCAGGAACCAGCAGGGAATTTTTCAGCTCAGCAGGGAACTGTCAGACCCTTAAGGGTCTGCTATGTATTTTGGGGCATCTCTTGAAGGGTATGTGTGCTGTTTTTTGGTAGCCTAAAGCTTCCCCGAAACACTCAGTACCCTCCCAGTGGTGATGGAATGACCACCATCCACTATGTCAGTCTTTCCTTGAAGATTTTATTGGCAAAGTGACCAAGGGATATGGAAAAGCAACAGCAAATTTTCATGTTTCTATAGTTTCATTAGCCCCCTCAAAGATTGGTAGCTAAGCCTGGCAATCTATAATAGTTTGCCTTTAAGTGACCAGCCATGCGATGTGCATGCTTGATGGTGCTCCCCTTTAATAGTCCTCCAGGCCATAGCATAGGCCCATTCCAATTCATGGAACTGGGGTCTCCTGGGGCAACAGGCCCGAGAGGAAAAGGCTTTAATCATTCACCTCCTGCCCAGGCAAGGCCTGGGGATGAAAAAGATCCTCCTGCAATACATCCTCACCAGTCAAAGCCTAGGAGGAAAATACCTTTCTAGAAGAGCTCCACAAATATTTATCTCCTTCTGCCAGCTTACACCACTAGCAAAAAAACCTCCTGGTGATTGGCCAGAATGAAATAGATATTCATAACCTATAACATCGTATCTGTTTTATCTATTTGCTTGAGAACGCCCTACAAGAGCAGTTCATTTTAAGGGGTTGTAAAGCTTCACGTTTTTTCACCTTACTGCATCCTATGCATTAAGGTGAAAAAACTGGTGGGATTCCCAACTCTCAGTCCTTATTTGGTTTGAACTTATATTTAATTTGCTTCCAGCAGCTAAAGGAAGTGGCCAGACAGTGAAAGGAATGTGAATATGTACAGATGGCTAGTTTTTGACAAAGCACAGGTTCGCCTCCCTGTAGACATAAATGTGGCATATGCATTGATCAAAATTAGGGGTGAGCTTTGAGTTCGAGTCGAACTTGCCTGTTCGCCAAACAGCAAACAATTTGGGGTGTTCGCGGCAAGTTCTTGTGAACTTTAGAACCCTGTTAAAGTCTATGGGACCCGAACGTTTCAAATCTAAAGTGTTAATTTTAATGGCTAATATGCAAGTTATTGTCCTAAAAAGTGTTTGGGGACCCGGGTTCTGCCCCAGGGGACATTGCAAAAAAAGTTTTAAAAACTGATTTTTTTTCGGGAGCAGTGATTTTAATAATGCTTAAAGTGAATTAATAAAATTGAAATATTCCTTTAAATTTTGTACCGGGGTGGGGGGGGGGGTTTGTGTGTGTGTGTAAAGTATGCCTGTAAAGTAGCGCTTGTTTCCCATGCTTAGAACTGTCCCCGCACAAAGTGTAATTTCTGGAAAAAAAGTAATTTAAAATCCCTAGCGGCTTTAATGAATTGTCGGCTCCGGCAATGCAGAGAAAAGCCATTCATAAAAAATAAATGCATGGGGGTCCCCCCAAATTCAAATAGGGTCTGGTGTGGATTTTTGGGGGGGGGAACCCCACATAATTTTTATTTGTTATTTGACGAGGGGTTCCCCTTAATATCCATAACAGACCTGAAGGGCCTGGTAATTGAATTTGGGGGGACACACACGCATTTTTTTTTATGAATGACTTTTCTCTGTATTGCCGGGAGCCGACAATTCATTATAGCCGCGAGTGATTTTAAATGACTTTTTTTCTTCAGAAATTACATTTTGTGCAGGGACAGTTCTAAGCACGGGAAACTAGGAATATTTCAACTTTATTGTTTCACTTTAAGCATTATTAAAATCACTGCTGCTTTTTTTGCATTGATACATGTCCCCTGGGGCAGGACCCGGGTCCCCAAACACTTTTTAGGATAAAAACTTGCATATTAGCCTTTAAAATTAGCAAATGTTTGAGTCCCATAGACTTTAAAGGGTTCTAAAGTTCACACAAACTTTTGGTCTGTTCACAGGTTCTGGTGCGAACCGAACAGGGGGGTGTTCGGCTCATCCCTAATCAAAATAGTCCAAGTTAAAAAAAAACGCAGTCAGAATATGTTGCTTTTGTTTTGGAGTGGGTATAATATTTACTGAGAGCCGCTTCCAGTGGATATTTGTCCTACTTACATCAAATCAATATATCAAACCAGAAAAATAACATCACCAGCATGAAAACACAGAATTCAGGCTTAAGGTTTTCCAAGCAAAGTCAGAATTGCTTTGCCGTTTTGTTTGTCCTATGAGGGGTTCGCTCTAGAAATAAGAGACCTGTTCATTTTAGAAGCACCATCTATTCTGTGCCATGTTGCATGGTCCAATGCAATTTTAGACTCTTGCCCCTAAAAAATTACTTCCTGCTCCTGTACTGAGCGTAAAATTACATTAATGGTAAATTCCAGCACCCAGTGATGTTTGGGCATACTTTTAGAGGCAGAGGTGCCATGTTATAGAAATATCAATTTTAAGTTTTTTTTACCGCTATTCCTGGTGTATTGTGACCTTGGCGATAACATGTGGCATTCCTGAATGACTTTGTGGTGTGGATTACAGTTTCAGGAACAAAATAATTATATAATAAGATGCGCTAATATTAACTTATAGGTGTAAATCATACAAACAAACAAATCAGGGAGAAACAGTCTCCATATGTGTTAGAATTCATGTGATTAGTCCTTAATCAGGTGCACAGTGAAGGCAGCAGCACGGATTCCATAGAGGAAAGAAACATAACATAAACGATGCCCTCCTTCACTAAGAGTGTGGATCCCAGTCCTTCAAACTGTGAATCAGGTGATCAGGCACTCGTATGCGGATGGATATGAAAAAAAGGAAAAAGAAAACCTCATTGCACAAACATCAGATAACAGGCGGATAATGCGATCCAAAAACATCAACAGATGCACTCACGAATCCCCGCTTAGTACAAGCATGAAACGCCACTCAGTGTGCTGTCTCCTCAACTCGATCCGATAGACTCGGATTCGATCGTAGGCTCCTCCCTACGCGTTACGTCACGGGCACGCGACTTATTCATGGGTTGCTACGGTGATTGAGGATAGCTTATGTTTAAATAGCCTCCTCGGTGTCAGCGTGTCATCGGAGTGAGTCTCACTCCGATGACACGCTGACACCGAGGAGGCTATTTAAACATAAGCTATCCTCAATCACCGTAGCAACCCATGAATAAGTCGCGTGCCCGTGACGTAACGCGTAGGGAGGAGCCTACGATCGAATCCGAGTCTATCGGATCGAGTTGAGGAGACAGCACACTGAGTGGCGTTTCATGCTTGTACTAAGCGGGGATTCGTGAGTGCATCTGTTGATGTTTTTGGATCGCATTATCCGCCTGTTATCTGATGTTTGTGCAATGAGGTTTTCTTTTTCCTTTTTTTCATATCCATCCGCATACGAGTGCCTGATCACCTGATTCACAGTTTGAAGGACTGGGATCCACACTCTTAGTGAAGGAGGGCATCGTTTATGTTATGTTTCTTTCCTCTATGGAATCCGTGCTGCTGCCTTCACTGTGCACCTGATTAAGGACTAATCACATGAATTCTAACACATATGGAGACTGTTTCTCCCTGATTTGTTTGTTTGTATGATTTACACCTATAAGTTAATATTAGCGCATCTTATTATATAATTATTTTCTCACTGTTTGATTTGGTATCACATGGATAGCAGCTGTGTTATTTGGCATTTTATTTGGTGTTCCTGGGATTAATTATTTAATTAGCGCTGTAGTACACTTTTAAAGTTTCAGGAACAACCCCTCCCAATCCACCTCCCCAACACCACCATACAAGTCACAATGGCATACTACATTTTGGCACACATCCACAGACGCTAACAATGGTCTACACTTTTGAAGGTTCTGGTCAACAACATTCCGGTAGCAATCTTTCCATCTATTTCCTAAATCCTGATAAAGGGGGGTGGTTTGACCCCCAGACTGCATTGGCTACCTTTTTCCTGTGGTTTGAATTGTATAAACAAAGAAATGCATATGGATTCTTAGGAAACTGATTGGTGTTCTTCTTTGATTGGATTTCCTGGTGGGTGTCCTTGCCCACTATCTGGGGGAACCTGCTTTGTTGTAGAGCTGCCAAGGCTCAGACATCAACTTTCATCAACCTTCCTGGATCCTCCTGGCCCAGCCTCTCTTATGAACGTTATTCTTGGACATTCATTTAAATGGACTGCCTAATGCATCAAAATACCCCCCAAAAAAGATGCATGTACCATTTATGGTAGTGTACCACGTGGCAACCATGTTAAAGCATTGCTGTGTGTTGTGCTGCAGTGCACTTGGCAAGGCGCGTTGGAGTGCCTTGGGTGGGGTGCATGTGTGTAGCTTTCACATGCATGTTAACGGGAGAACCTCTGGGGGAATCTAGAATGAAAAAGGACCTGGGGGTCCTAGTTGTTGATAGGCTCAGTAATGGCATGCAATGCCAAGCTGCTGCTAACAAAGCAAACAGAATATTGGCATTAAAAAAGGGATTAACTCAGAGATAAAACGATAATTCTCACGCTCTACAAGACTCTGGTCCGGCTGCACCTGGAGTATGCTGTCCAGTTCTGGGCACCAGTACTCAGAAAGGATGTACTGGAAATGGGCACACCCTAATCACTATGTGCTTAGCTAATCACCCCTGCTGCTTGGCTTCAGAGAAAGGGACTGTGGAATCTCTGTCCTCAGTCCCTTTCTCTGTCTCAAAAAGTGAGACATCAGGAGTCTATTTAGACACCTGTTATTTCAACAAAGCCCCCCCCCCCCCCCCACACACACACACACAATGAGGCTCCTAAAAATGATAAATTATTGTAAAAAAAAAAGCAGCCATAAGGGTGGCGCCAGTGGAATCAAACTTCCCCTTTATAGTGCCGTCGTACGTGTTGTACGTCACCGCGCTTAAGAACAATGTGATTTTTTCTTGACAGTGTGTATGCAATGAAAGCTTGACAAGATTCTCCTCAAGCCTGACAAGAACCTCGTCGAGGAAAACAATGTTTCTTTTACGACGAGATTCTCAGTCATCTGTATGAGGCCTAAGAGCGGCAAAGATGTGGAATTCACTTCCACAGGTGGTGGTCTCAGCGGGGGAGCATCTATGGTTTCAGGAAACTATTAGATGAGCACCTGAATGACCCCAACATACAGGGATATACAATGTAATACTGACATAAAATCACACACATAGGTTGGACTTGATGGACTTGTGTCTTTTTTCAACCTCGCCTACTATGTAACTATGTAACGTGAACGGGGCTTCAAAGTGTATCAAAATGTAATAGCTTTAGTATAAAGCAGTGGTCTCCAGACATCTTAAACAAAGGGCCAGTATACTGTCTTTTAGACTTTAGCGGGGCTGGACATTGGTAGTTTGAGTAGAAAATGTCCTGGTGTCAGTGGGAGTAAATGATGTCTCAGACTTTGTTGTCAGTGGGAGGAAAAAAAAATACATAGCACCCATAGTCATTAGGCGGAGAAATAGTGCCCCATCATTGGTATTAGTGGGAATAATTGTGTCAGTGGAAGGTACAGTGCCCCATCATTGGTGTCAGTATAATAATTATGCCCCACTGTTGATATCAGTGAAGTGCCTCATATCATTGGGAGGAATAGTGCCCCAAGGGCCAGGTAAAGGCAAAAAAAGGGCCACTTATGGCCCATGAGTCACTGTTTGGAGACCAGTGGTATAGAGTATAGAGTAGAGAAATACCAATTATAAAGTAAATAAGAATTATAACTCTCTATATTTAACTTGATAGAATTGGCAGGACATCCAGAAAAAAACAGCAGACAGCACGCCTAGAAAGTCCTATGGTTAAGCATAGTGGTAGGTGAAATGTGTCAGTCAAAGGTCCAAGGTGGGGCTTTTTGCAGTTGTGCTAGAAAAATAAAGTTTTCCAAGCTTTGGATGTGCAGACTAGGGATGAGCTTCGCGTTCGATACGAACGTATGTTCAACTCGAACATTGTCTGTTCGTACGTTTGTCAAAATTCGAACAAAAGCGGTCGTTCGCGCCAAATTCGAGTGACGCAAAACGGCCCATAATTTTTACTGCGGCATTGCGCACTGATGATTGGCCAAGCATGCTGTATGTCCCGCATGCTTGGCCAATCACAGCGCGCAAAAATAAGAAAGAGCCATAATTGCCCAAAGCCTGGGTGGCTTTGGCCAATTATGGCTCAGGGCTTTATCACACGCCCACACTATATAAGGCCGCCTGCTGGGCGGCCTTGTGTAGTGTGTTCCGGCTTGTTAATGAGAGCAGTCAGAGACACAGAGAGATCGTCTTTTTATATAGCTAGTTAGAGCAGGCAGGCTAGTCAGTTTAGCTTCACTTACAGTGTGTAGAGGATATATATACATCCCTAGGAGTTGTGCATATATTTATACACTGTATAGCTTAGATAGATCAGTTCTTTCTAATTTACTGGCAGGCAGGTGATTGTGCTATTTAAAGACGTTATCACAGGTATAGACACCCAGCAGGTACAATATTTAAAGTAATTTTTCTTTTTTTTAAATTTAAGCATCAATAAAATCACTGCTCCTGAAGCAGTGATTTTAATGATGCTCAACTTAAAAAAAAAAAATGAAAAATTCCTTTAAATATTGTACCTGCTGGGTGTCTATAGTTTGCCTGTGAAAACGTCTTTGGGAACATGTATCAATGGAAAAAAAACTTTTAAAAACGGTCACTTTTTCAGGAGTCCTGCTCCATTGATACATGTTCCCTGGGGCAAGACCCGGGTTCTCAAAGACGTTTTTCAACAATAACTTGAATATTGGTCTTTAAAATGATCGTTTTTGAATTGGAACGTTCGAGTCCCATAGACTTCAATGGGGTTCTAAATGTTCATGCGAACGGTCGGTCTGTTCGATGGTTCTGGTGCGAACGGAACGCGGGGGTGTTCGGCTCATCCCTAGTGCTGACATTTCTTTGCAAGGATGAGCCCCTGCTTGGCGTGTGCACCCAGTCATCTGAAGAGAATGATCCACTATAGAGGACTTGGGAGCAAATCTTCTGTAGACAATTGTCTCTGGGAAAATCTGATGGGAAATCTGGAAGTTGGGTCTCCTCATCAAAATGCATCAGACCATCTTTCTGTCTTTGTAGCTCCTCTAAATAAAAGCTATATGCAGAGGTGTGCGCACAGGGTATGACGGATGTGCCCAGGCACACCCTAATCACCACATGTGCATTATAGTTATCACTCTATGTAGCAGCAGGAACATGGGAAAGATCTCCCGCTTTGCCATAAGAGAGGTGTTTATGCTCTTCTCTTGCACTGTGCCGACAGGGAGATCAATGTGTCGGGGTCAAATATATGTAGGGCCAGATTCACGTAGCGCGGTTTAAATTTCCACGGGCGTAACATAGCTCTGATACGCTACACCGCCGTAAATTAGCGAGGCAAGTGCTGTATTCACCAAGCTAATTTACGGCGGCGTAGCGTAAATGGTAATTCAAATGTGAATGAGGTGGGCGTGTTTTACCCAAATGTGTTGTGACCCCACGTTTCTTACATTTTCTTTTTAACTGCGCATGCGCCGTCCGTGGACGTATCCCAGTGCGCATGCTCCAAATTATGACGCTACGACGCATTGGTTTCACGGACGAGTTACGCAAACGACGTAAAATCGGAAAAATTTCACGCGGTCCCGACGTCCATACTTAACATAGGATGCGCCATCTTTTTGGTGGTTTATCTTTACGCCGGAAAACGCAGCACGTAAACGGCGTAAATTCACTGCGTCTGCCAGGCGTACATTCGTGAATAGGCGTATCTCACTGATTTACATATTCTAGGCGTAAATCAGCGGGAGCGCCCCTGGCGGCCATCTTAAAAATGCAGTTGACCACTTAAAGACCCCCGCACGCACATATACGGCCACAACATGGCTCGTACAGGCACAAGGGCGTAAATTTACGTCCCCGCCTGAGTGCGGTTCGGGGGTCCCATCGGGACCCCCTCCGCGGCGTGCGGGGGTCTCCCTACCTCTGGGAGCGATCCGGGATCTGCGGGCGGATGTCCGTGTTTTACGCCCCCCCCGCGATCGCTCCCAGCCAATGGGAGCGCGCTCCCAGCCTGTCACTTCCTCCTCCTGTGTTTACACAGGAAGGAGGAAATTATGTATTCTCTCATCGCAGCGCTGTTTCCCAGCGCTGCTGATGAGAGAAGACATGACAAGTAAGTGTGCACCAACACAACACTGACACACACTCACATAGGCATATTAACCCCTTGTGATCGCCCCCCCCCCCCCCACCCCCCTGTCACAGTGTTACTGAATGCAGTGATTTAATCACTGAATTTAGTGTCAGTGTGACAGGCACTGTAAAAAACAGTTAGTGTTAGGTTCAGGATAGCCCCCCCACCCCCCCTAATAAAGTTTTAACCCCCTGATCACCGCCCTAGTTAACCCTTTCACTCCCTATTGCCAGCGTCACTAAGCGATCATTTTTCTGATCGCTGTATTAGTGTCGCTGTTCCCGCTAGGTAGCTATTTTTTTTTATTGCGATTTTTTTTTTTTACTAAAGACATTGTGGCGGCCTATAGCAGAGCAGAATGTGGACGGTCTCCTTTGAATTTGCTTGAAGTTGCAGAGTAAGGGTTTCCATGAATGGAAGAGGGTTTTGGCGGACTGGTTTGGTGATCGTAAGATGAGTCTTGTGGATCACCGCCAGGCCGCCTCCTCTTTGCCCTATTCTGTTTTCTGTAATAATACGATAGTTTTCTGGCACCAGTTCTCCTAGAATGGTGTTACAGTCGGCTGTGAGCCAGCTCTCTGTAATAAAAAGACAATCTAGATCCTTTTGTTGAATGAAGTCGCGGATTTCTAGTCGGTGTTTTACTGCCGATCTAGTATTGATCAGAGCACATGATATGTGCTTGAGCTGGGGTAAATAACTGAAATGTCTGACCGTCGATCTATGATCGATTCTCAATAGTCGCTCAGTTCTTAGGGCTTTTTTGGTGATGGCTGGCAGTATTGCGGCGCATTGCCTCAAACTCCAAATGGTTTACGCCGCGTATCTCTTACGGAAATGTCGGAAAGTCACTGCGTCGGGCCCGAATACGATCGTAAATTGCCGATTCTCGCTGATTTACATATTCTCGGCGTTAATCAGCGGGAACGCCCCCGGCGCCATTTTTAAAATTGCAGTTCCGATACGATGGCGAAATACAATTACGCCGCTCGTATAGTAACTCCAACCCGGCGTTTCTTGTTTTCTGCTTACAGAAAACAGAAACGCCGGCTCAAAGTGAGAGTTAGGCTGGAGTATCACTGATACTCCAGAGTAACTCTACCTGAATCTGGCCCTATATTCGTAGGTGTAAGCCAGCGTAAGTGGAAGTAAGTGGAAGTGGGCTGGAAGTGGGCGTGATCCATGGTAATGAAGCGTGACCCCATGCAAATGATGTGCCGAGTGCCAGGCAAGTACTTAGAATGAACTATGCATGCGTCGTGTCGTGGCCGCATCCCAGTGCGCATGTTCACATTCACGTTGGAACGAATGCCTAACATACGGCGAATCACTGCCTACGGAGTGAACGTAACCTACACCCAGCCCTATTCACGTACAACGTAAACTACGTAAAATACAACGGCATTCGTTCCCTGGTCCATACCATTGCATGGGTTGCGCCTCCTTTTTGGGGAATAACTTTACGTACGACTTACGCAAACCGCTTAAATAATGCGCCGGGCGCAAGTACGTTCGTGAATCGGCGTATCTCCCTCATTTGCATATTTGAATAGAAAATCAAATGGGAGCGCCAGATGCGTCCAGCGTAACTATGCGCCCACTCTACGCCGGCGTAGGCAAATTACGTCGGTGGACTGAAGCCTGTTTTTAGGCGTATCTTAGTTTTGTGGGCACGGCGCACAGATACGACGGCGCATATTTACACTTACGCGGCGTATCTCGAGATACGTCGGCGTAAGTGCTTTGTGGATGCGGGCCATTGTGTTTTTTTCAGAATTGTCACTCTTCTTTCGTTTATAGCGCAAAAAATAAAAACCGCAGAGGTGATCAAATACCACCAAGAAAAAATCTCTATTTGTGGGAAAAAAAGGGCGTGAATTTTGTTGGTGAGCGACGTCGCACGACTGCGTAATTGTCATTCAAAGTGCGACAGTGCTGAAAACTAAGAATTGGTCTGGGCAGGAAGTGCCCTGTATGGAAGTGGTTAAATGTCCTTATTTCTTCTGAGAAATCCTCACTTCCTTTCTGTAACTCCACACTGTAATGCAAGGCTTTCTCCCTGGTGTGGAGTGTCGTGCTCGCCCCCTCCCTTGGACTACAGGAGAGTCAGGACACTCTCTACTTTGCAGATAGAGAAAGGAGCTGTGTGTTAGTAGATGTCCCGACTCTCCTGTAGTCCAAGGGAGGGGGCGAGCACGACACTCCACACCAGGGAGAAAGCCTTGCATTATGACATGTAGTTACAGACAGAAGAACAGGAAGTGAGGATTTCTCAGAAGAAATAAGGACATTTAACCACTTCAGGCCTGCGCTACCGTCGGATGACGGCAACAGCGCGGGCCTGAATATCCAACATGCCGTCATTTGACGGCATGTCATTCAGGCGTTCCCAGCGCGCTGTAGAGCGCGCTGCGGGGAAGCCCTGTGTTGTCCGTGTCCCATGGACACGGCCAATCACTGATCGCGGCGAACGGCCATTTAGAGTGGCCGTTTGCGATGCGATCTGTGGGCCAATGAGAGATGATCTCTCATAGATCATCTCTCATTGCCGTGTTACACAGAGACAGCGTCCTGTCTCTGGAGAGGAGGAGCCCGATCTGTGTTCCTTCCTACATAGGGACACAGATCGGTCACCCCCCCAGTCACCCCCCCTCCCCCCACAGTTAGAACACACCTAGCATACACATTTAACCCCTTCCTCACCCCCTAGTGTTAACCCCTTCAATGCCAGTCACATTTATACTGTAATTAGTGCATATTTATAGCACTGATCGCAGTATAAATGTGAATGGCGCCAAAAATGTGTTAAAAGTGTCCGATGTGTCCGCCATAACGTCGCAGTACCAATAAAAATCGCAGATCGCGCCATTTCTAGTAAAGAAAAAATAATAAAAAATAATAATTCTCTCCCCTATTTTGTAAGCGCTCTAACTTTTGCGCAAACCAGTCGCTTATTGCGATTTTTTTTTTTTTTTTTTACCAAAAATATGTAGAAGAATACGTATCGCCCTAAACTGAGAAAAAATATGTGTTTTTTTTATTTTTATTGGGATATTTATTATAGCAACAAGTAAAAAATATTGTATTTTTCTTCAAAATTGTCGCACTTTTTTGTTTATAGCGCAAAAAATAAAAAACGAACAGGCGATCAAATACCACCAAAAGAAAGCTCTACTTGTGGGGAAAAAAGGACGTAAATTTTGTTTGGGAGCCACGTCGCACGACCGCGCAATTGTCAGTTAAAGCGACGCAGTGCGGCTCTCCTGACAGGGGGGGTTCGCGCTGATTGTTTAGCAGCGCAGCCCCCCTTGGATCCCCACACTGGACCACCAGGGAGTACCCAACCAGTGCTCAATAGAGCACAAATAATAATAAAAGAAAAAAAAGGAATCAATGCCAATCAGTGCCCACAAATGGGCACTGACTGGCAACATGGGCACTGACTGTGCCCAGCAATGCCATCAGTACCACCCCTCAGTGTCACCCAGTGTCCATCAGTGCCACCCAGTGTCCATCAGTGCCACCTCTTAGTGCCCATCTATGCCCAGTGTCCACCTATCAGTGCCCATCAGTGCTGCCCATGAGTGCCCATCAGTGCCGCTCATGAGTGCCCATCAGTGCTGCCAAAGAGTGTCCAGTGCGCCTATGAGTGCCCATCAGTGCCGCCTATGAGTGCCCATCAGTGCCGCCTATGAGTGCCCATCAGTGCCGCATACCAGCGCCGCCTATCAGTGCGCATCAGTGCCCATCAGTGCCACCTCATCGGTGACCACCAGTGCCACCTCATCGGTGACCACCAGTGCCACCTCATTGTGCCCTGCAGTGCCGCCATATGAGTGCCCATAATTGAAAAAGAAAACGTACTTATTTACAAAAAATAAACAGAATTTAAAAAAAATAGTTTTCAAAGATTTCTGTCCTTTTTTAGTTGTTGCGCAAAAAATAAAAATCGCAGGAGGTGATCAAATACCACCAAAAGAAAGCTCTATTTGTGGGGAAAAAAGGACGTCAATTTTGTTTGGGTACAGTGTAGCATGACCGCGCAATTGTCATTCAAAATGCAACAGTGCTGAAAGCTGAAAATTGGCTTGGGCGGGAAGGTGCGTAAGTTACCCGGTATGGAAGTGGTTAAGGGTGCACAACCTAATGCAATAGGCTACGCACCCCTATGCCTATATGGCCAGAGAGAGCTACCAAATTACTGTAGAATTCCACCCTAAAGTGGAATGTCCACTAATTGGATTCCTCTCCCCCTCCGGTGCCGCAATTGGCACCTTTCGGGGGGGGGGGGGGGGGCTGGATACTTGTCAAAGGCTACACTGCCGGGTTCCCTTACCCGTAATGGCCTTTCGGCTTCACGCCGGGAACCTTACTGCCGACATCGCTGGACTCCAGGACAGGTAAGTGTCCATTTATTAAAAGACAGCAGCTGCAGTATGTGTAGCTGCTGGCTTTTAATATTTTTTTTTTTTTTCCTGGACCTTCTCTGTAAGAACAAACCAAAACATTTCTTGCACAAAATGATGGCATGGGGAATAGGGCATTACACGTCTACTAATTTATTTTCTATATAAAGTGCTTTGTAGATAGTGTGATTGTTCTCAGACAGATATGTATATTACCTAATCAAAAAAACATGCAAAGATAGGGAAGTGTAAATGTTACTTGCAACAAGGCAGACAGACCTGCCAACACAGAATTATATATCATTGCCAGGGCCAAGCATAAAAGCCCATTGGAAAAGCAAAGACAACCTAAAAGTAAAGGATTGAGGGATTATATTTGACAGCTAAATTTGAATAGTAAGAGAGAGA
This sequence comes from Rana kukunoris, assembly GCA_029574335.1. Taxonomy (NCBI): domain Eukaryota; kingdom Metazoa; phylum Chordata; class Amphibia; order Anura; family Ranidae; genus Rana; species Rana kukunoris. The sequence continues at coordinate 469,194,567 of CM056053.1, read as the reverse complement.
AATACAGGAAATAACTGACTACAAAGGCAGCCAAGAAGGAATTATCAGCAGCAGCATCTCGTTAGCAGAGGATCTCAATTCTTTTTAGGCCAGTTTGGAGACATAGCAACCACGGGAGGGCTGGCAGGGGGGGCAGGGTGGAAATCTTCCCCTGGGCTGGTGACACTATGCACAGCCACCGGCCGCCACTACCAAATGCTGTTTTTGCAGTGCAGGAATATGCCTGCTGGAGCTCTGTTAACACAGGTCACGGCCACTGCTCACCTCCCACTGTGCAGCCGTGCCTGTGTCAGCTCCGAGGTAGATGGCTGCAGAGCTGAGCTATGTCTTGTCTCATACCTAGCTCAGCCTCAGTGCACACCAGCTCTGACATCCCCTTCTCTCTCTGCACAGACACAAGGACTCTGATGTAAGGGGGGCCTCTGTGCGGACTCTGATGTAAGGGGGGCCTCTGTGCGGACTCTGATGTAAAGGGGGCCTCTGTGCGGACTCTGATGTAAGGGGGGGCCTCTGTGCGGACTCTGATGTAAGGGGGGGCCTCTGTGCGGACTCTGATGTAAGGGGGGGCCTCTGTGCGGACTCTGATGTAAGGGGGGGCCTCTGTGCGGACTCTGATGTAAGGGGGGGCCTCTGTGCGGACTCTGATGTAAGGGGGGGCCTCTGTGCGGACTCTTGTGTTCATCGATCCATCACTTTTCCACGCTCTATGTGCCACTTGACTGGACTTGCCCCCCAGCCCTCCCCTGATAGCAAGCATGGACTAGAATTACTTATCCGCTCACTTATTATTCACCGAAGCAAGTGGTACCGTATTTATCGGGGTAGTGCGCGGTCCCGCGTATAGCGCGCACCCCTAATGTCGACCGAAATTCCTGTAAAAAAACATTTTAGTACTTACAGTTTTGGTGTCTTGTGCGGCGTCCATCGGCGGCCTTGTCCGGTCCGGCGTCCGTCTTCGGTGTCCTCCCGGTTTCTCCAGCGATGTCTCGGGTCGAATCCCCGCTTCCTGCGCTCAGTTTGAACGCCTCCGCCGACATATACCGAGTGCAGTACATTCGGAAAGGCGCGTCTTCGCTCGTGCTCACGCTCTGTGACGTTTATGCGTGAGCGCGAGCGAAGCCGAGCCTTGCCGAATGTACCCGAGTGTACTACACTCGGTATATGTCGGCGGCTCAGTTCAAAGCTCGGCTCGAGGCTGCGGCGCTCGGCTCCTCTCGGCTTCTCTAGGCTCCTCTCGCTTGGCTGCGGGCGGAGCCAAGCGTGACCGAGCCTAGCCGAGTGCGCAGTACACTCGGCTCGGCCCGGGAACAGCAGTATCGGCATATAACGAGCACCCCTCCTTTGTCCCCGATTTCCAGGGGAAATAAGTGTGCGTTTTACGCCGATAGATACGGCATACTGCTCCCACACAATAAAAACAACGGTGAGACATCTTACAAAGAGAAGGTCTGGAATGTTGTTCTGTGCTCTGCTTCAAACAGCTCGGAGCTTATCAAAAAGAAGACAAAAGAACTTGTCGTTTTTAGAAGAAATAGACGGCATCCAATTGAGTCACTCTTAATTAACGGAGATCCTGTGGAGAGAGTCTCTTTCATTAAATACCTTGGCATTTACATCTCAGATGATGCCACATGGAAGAACACCACAGCAGTAGTAATTAAAAAAGCTCCGAAGCGACTGTACTTTTTACGAACTTTAAAAAAACAAACAAATTATAAAGAAGTTATTAGTGTCCTTCTACCGCTGTGCTCACATATGCCATTACTGTTTGGTAGGACAGCAGTACAAATACAAAGGTGATCTTGCGCTAAAAGAGTGATATCACTACAACTTATGCCGCGTACACACGGTCGTTTTTTGTCATGAAAAAAAAAAAAAAGTTTTTCAAACTTCATTTTAAAAAACGACGTTGCCTACACACCATCGTTTTCTGAAAATGCTCTTCCAAAGCGCGGTTACGTACAACACGTACGACAGCACTCTGTTCCATTCAAGCTCGCGTCATAACTTGCTTCTGAGCATGCGCGGGTTTAAAAACGTAATTTTATCCACTTGAGATCCGCGCTATGGACAAAAGACGTCCACAGCGCGGCTCTCAAGTGCCAAGTGGACGTCTTTGGACGTAATTTTAAGTGCATTACCTGCACGCGCCACTGGGGGGCGCGCAGCGGGTAAACACAGTGTCGGCGCATTGCTGAAGAGCCAATGCGTGTACCTGGGGGCCGCAATGTCCGCCGGGTACACGCGATCGGCTGTGACACAGCAAGTGACAGCAGGGACGTGGAACTCTGTGTGTAAACACAGAGCTCCATGAGCTGTCAGAGGAGAGGACACCGATCTGTGTCCCTTGTACATAGGGACACAGCATTGGTTACCTCCCCCAGTCAGTCCCCTCCCCCCACAGTTAGAACACACCCAGGGAATACATTTAACCCCTTTCTTACCCCCTAGTCTTAACCCCTTCCCTGCCAGTCACATTTATACAGTAATTAGTGCATTTTTATAGCACTGGTCGCTGTATAAATGTGAATGGTCCCAAATTTGTGTCAAAAGTGTCCGATATGTCCGTCGCAATATCGCAGTCCTGACAAAAAAAAAAACGCAGATCGCTGCCATTACTAGTAAAAAAAAAAAATCATAAATCTATCCCCTATTTGGAGGCGCTATAACTTGTGCGCAAACCAATCAATATACGCTTATTGCAATTTTTTTTAACAAAAATATGTAGAAGAATACGTATCGGCCTAAACCGAGGAAAAAATATATATTTTTTTTAAAAAAATGGGATATTATTATAACAAAAAGTAAAAAATGTTTTTTTTCCAAATTTTCTGTCTTTTTTTGTTTATAGCGCAAAAAATAAAAACCGCAGAGATGATCTAATACCACCAAAAGAAAGCTCTATTTGTGGGAAAAAAAATTATAAAAATATAATTTGGGTACAGTGTTGTATGACCGCGCAATTGTCATTCAAAATGCGTCAGCGCTGAAAGCTGAAAATAGGTCTGGGCGCGAAGGGGGTTTAAGTGCCCAGTAATGAAGTGGTTAAACGTTGTTTTGCCCACACACGATCTTTTTTTATGACACAAAAAAACGACATTCTGAAAAACGACATAAAAAATTTAGGCATATATAAATACTCAGGTGATGCCATTGTACCGGGAACGGGAAATTACACCATTCGAGAAACAGTGCATGAAAAAAGAACCAAGCACACACACAGGGCCATAATGTAGAAAATAGGTGAAGAACAATCAATACAGAATGTCCCTCAGCTGCAAAGATCATTTCAAAGCCATTGTATCTAATTTTTAGGGACTCATTAATGACGGGAATAGTACCACTGGATTGGTGCATGGCCACTGTGGTGCCTATATTTGAAAAGGGAGAAAAGTCTTTACCAAGTAACTATAGACCTGTTAGTTTAACTTCTATAGTTGGGAAGATACTGAAGAGATTACTAAAAGACCACATGGATGAGTTCTTGCTGTAAAAAAACGATTTAACTACTTGCCGACCAGCCGCCGTATAACTGTATACGGCGGCAGGTCGGCTCCCCTGCGCGAGGTCACGTAGATCATAGCGTCCGCCAAAATGTCGCAGTACCGATAAAAATCACTGATCGCTGCCATTACTAGTAAAAAAAAAAATATTAATAAAAATGCAATAAAACTATCCCCTATTTTGTAAACGCTATAACTTTTGCGCAAACCAATCAATAAATGATTAGTGCGATTTTTTTAACGAAAAATACATAGAAGAATACGTATCGGCCTAAATTGAGGAAAAACATTGTTTTTTTTATATATTTTTGAGGATATTTATTACAGCAAAAAAAATTCATTTTATTTATTTATTATCTCCAGATGTACCTTCACACTTCCCCTCAGGATATCTCCAGATGTACCTTCACACTTCCCCTCAGGATATCTCCAGATGTACCTTCACACTTCCCCTCAGGATATCTCCAGATGTACCTTCACACTTCCCCTCAGGATATCTCCAGATGTACATTCACACTTCCCCTCAGGATATCTCCAGATGTACCTTCACACTTCCCCTCAGGATATCTCCAGATGTACCTTCACACTTCCCCTCAGGATATCTCCAGATGTACATTCACACTTCCCCTCAGGATATCTCCAGATGTACATTCACACTTCCCCTCAGGATATCTCCAGATGTACCTTCACACTTCCCCTCAGGATATCTCCAGATGTACCTTCACACTTCCCCTCAGGATATCTCCAGATGTACCTTCACACTTCCCCTCAGGATATCTCCAGATGTACCTTCACACTTCCCCTCAGGATATCTCCAGATGTACATTCATACTTCCCCTCAGGATATCTCCAGATGTACCTTCACACTTCCCCTCAGGATATCTCCAGATGTACATTCACACATCTCCTCAGGATATCTCCAGATGTACCTTCACACTTCCCCTCAGGATATCTTCAGATGTACCTTCACACTTCCCCTCAGGATATCTCCAGATGTACCTTCACACTTCCCCTCAGGATATCTCCAGATGTACCTTCACACTTCTACTCGGGATATGTCTAGATGTTCCTTCACACTTTCCCTCAGGATATCTCCAGATGTACCTTCACACTTCCCCTCAGGATATCTCCAGATATCACCGCCGGGCAGCCACAATCGCTCGTTACAGAGCGAGAATCGGGAGCTGTGTGCAGCTCCCGTCAGGGGGGGGGGGGGGGGAATTACCTATCGTCTGTTCATACAATGTATGAACAGCGATTTGTCATTTCCCCATGTCAGTCCCACCCCCTTCACTTAGAACACACCCAGGGAACATACTTAACCCCTTCCTCACCCCCTAGTGTTAACCCTTTCCCTGCCAGTGGCATTTTTATAGTAATCAATGCATTTTTATAGCACCGATCGCTATAAAAATGCCAATGGTCCCAAAAATGTGTCAAAAGTTATCCGTAGCGTCCGCCATAATGTCGCAGTACCGATAAAAATCACTGATCGCTGCCATTACTAGTAAAAAAAAAATATAAAAAAATTTGCCATAAAACTATCCACTATTTTGTAAACGCTATAACTTTTGCGCAAACCAATCAATAAATGATTATTGCAATTTTTTTTCATGAAAAATACGTAGAAGAACACGTATCGGCCTAAACTGAGGAAAAAAAAAGTTTTTTATATATTTGAGGATATTTATTACAGCAAAAAATATTCATTTTTTTCAAAATTGTCGCTCTATTTTTGTTTATAGCACAAAAACTAAAAACCGCAGAGGTGATCAAATACCACCAAAAGAAACCTCTATTTGTGGGGAAAAAAGGACGCCAATTTTGTTTGGGAGCCATGTCGCACGGCCGCGCAATTGTCAGTTAAAGCGATGCAATGCGGAATCGCAAAAAGTGGCCCGGTCATTGACCAGCAATATGGTCCAGGGCTGAAGTGGTTAAGCAACAGACAGCATGGATTCATGAAAAACAGAAGTTGTCAGACAAACCTGATTTCCTTTCATGAAGAGGTAAGTAAAACCCTGGACAGAGGCGTGGCTGTGGACGTCGTATACTTGGATTTTGCAAAAGCGCTCGACACAATTTCCGCACACACGGCTCATGTGTAAGGTAAGGTCTACAGGATTGGAAATATCAGTTTGTAAATGGATAGAAAACTGTCTGAAAGAAAGACTTCAGAGTAGTGGTTAATGATTCTTACTCTGAATAGTCGCAGGTTATCAGTGGTGTACCCCAAGGTTCAGTGCTGGGACTTTTTTACTTTTTAATATATTTACAAATTATATTGGGTCTGAGATCAAAAGTAACATTTCTGTCTTTGCAGATGACACCAAGCTATGCAGTGGAATAACGTCCTTACAGGATGTCTCTAATTTACAAGCCGACCTCAATACTCGAATCCACACTTCTCCCTAGGATATCTCCAGATGCTCCTACACACTTACCCTCAGGATATCTCCAGGTGGACATTCACACATCTCCTCAGGATATCTCCAGATGCTCCTACACACTTACCCTCAGGATATCTCCAGATGTACATTCACACATCTCCTCAGGATATCTCCAGATGTACCTTCACACTTCCCCTCAGGATATCTCCAGATGTACCTTCACACTTCCCCTCAGGATATCTCCAGATGTACCTTCACACTTCCCCTCAGGATATCTCCAGATGTACCTTCACACTTCCCCTCAGGATATCTCCAGATGTACCTTCACACTTCCCCTCAGGATATCTCCAGATGTACCTTCACACTTCCCCTCAGGATATCTCCAGATGTACCTTCACACTTCCACTCAGAATATCTCCAGGTGGACATTCACACATCTCCTCAGGATATCTCCAGATGTACCTTTACACTTACCCTCAGGATATCTCCAGGTGTACCTTCACACTTCCCCTCAGGATATCTCCAGATGTACCTTCACACTTCCCCTCAGGATATCTCCAGATGTACCCTCATACCTCCCCTCAGGATATCTCCAGATGGACCTTCACACATCTCCTCAGGATATCTCCAGATGTACCTTCACACTTCCCCTCAGGATATCTTCAGATGTACCTTCACACTTCTACTCAGGATATCTCCAGATGCATCTTCACACTTCCCCTCAGGATATCTCCAGATGTACCTTCACACTTCCCCTCAGGATATCTCCAGATGTACCTTCACACTTCCCCTCAGGATATCTCCAGATGTACCTTCACACTTCCCCTCAGGATATCTCCAGATGTACCTTCACACTTCCACTCAGAATATCTCCAGGTGGACATTCACACATCTCCTCAGGATATCTCCAGATGTACCTTTACACTTACCCTCAGGATATCTCCAGGTGTACCTTCACACTTCCCCTCAGGATATCTCCAGATGTACCTTCACACTTCCCCTCAGGATATCTCCAGATGTACCCTCATACCTCCCCTCAGGATATCTCCAGATGGACCTTCACACATCTCCTCAGGATATCTCCAGATGTACCTTCACACTTCCCCTCAGGATATCTTCAGATGTACCTTCACACTTCTACTCAGGATATCTCCAGATGCATCTTCACACTTCCCCTCAGGATATCTCCAGATGTACCTTCACACTTCTACTCGGGATATGTCTAGATGTTCCTTCACACTTACCCCCAGGATATCTCCAGATGTACCTTTACACATCTCCTCAGGATATCTCCAGATGTACCTTCACACTTCTACTCAGGATATCTCCAGATGTTCCTTCACACTTCCCCTCAGGATATCTCCAGATATTCCTTCACACTTCCCCTCAGGATATCTCCAGATGGACCTTCACACTTCTACTCAAGATACTGTATAGCCAGATGTATCTTCACATTACTTCTTCTCTCGAAATCGTATTTATATGTACATCTTTAACATACCACAGTCTTCCAATCAGCTTCTCAGCTCTTAAGAAATCCAAAGAACCACCATCGTGTTTAACCTCATAACCAATCACACTTTATTAAAATATTTCAAAAGTTACACGCACATAGCTCGTGCACTGTATACCCAGTGCACTCCAGTATTCCACCTTAAATTGTATCACAGCATTATCCCCTCGGGGGATCGGCATCACCTCTTCAGTTTCGGTCACTTCCGGTTTGCGCGATGGCGTCACCAGGCTCTGCGCAGCGCGGGTCAATATACTCATAAAGCTAGGTACGGAAAGCACATAACAGTGTTAGCAAACAACCTAGTGAGCACATTATTTCTTTTGTTCGTATACACATAAATTCAGTATTATTTTACCACAGGGAAGTAAAAAACTGGTTTGTGCTGAAAAGCATCCCCCAAAAAAAAACATTATCCATTATCTGCTTACCCTCCTGATTTCTGAAAGGCGTTACAAGATAGGAGCCCTAAGAACTAGGCTACATAACTGTTTTTTATCCTTGTGCAGTGGTGCTGTTTAATCAATCACTACATAATCTAGAGGGATTGCTCATTTTGAACACTGTACAGTAGTGGTTCTCAACCTTCCTAGTGTCGTGACCCCTTGATAAAATTTCCCAAGTTGTGGGGACCCCTAACAGTAAAATCATTTTCGTAGCGTGGGTTGTCAGCACCCAAGGAAAGCAATTTGCGGCCCTAACCCACGGACATTTAGCGCTTCCTGAGTCCCTTCCACTCATACAGAATTGAACCCCCTTATAGTACATTTAAGGATGTACCACTTTTTGTTCTCCCTTCTTTCCCTTTTACCTCTCTCTATCCTAAATTTTGTTTTGGGTTTTTCCCCGTCCCTCTCTTTAGCTGTCTTTCTTATTGTCTCTCCCTTTCTTTGTTCCTTTCCCTCTTTTTCTCTCCCTTTCACATATTCTCTATTTTCACTTCTTGGTGGGATGGGAGTTAGGATGAGTGGCAGTGCTGGTGGAGACTTGGGATCAGTGGCAGTGCTGGTGGAGAGTTGGGATGAGTGCCAGTGCTGGCGGAGTGTTGGGATCAGTGGCAGTGCTGGTGGAGAGTTGGGATCAGTGGCAGTGCTGGCGGAGAGTTGGGATCAGAGTTGGGATCAGTGGCTGTGCTGGGTGAAGTTTTGATCGGCCAACTTGGGTGCGCTTGATCAAGGACATCTGCTGATCTGAGAACTGTAGTGGGGACTTTTAATCGCAACTATAATCACATAGGGCTAGATTCACGTAGGTGCGCGTATCTTTGTGCGGGCGTAGCGTATCCTATTTACGTTACGCCTCCGCAACTTTTACAGGCAAGTGCTGTATTCACAAGGCACTTGCTCCGTAAGTTGCGGCGGTGTAAATTGGCCGGTGTAAGTTTGCGTAATTCAAATTAGGCACGTAGGGGGGCGTGTTGTATTGAAATCAACGGTGACCCCACGTAAATGACACGCCAAACGAACTGCGCATGCGCCAGCCGTGGACGTACCCTAGTACGCATGCTCCAAATCACGACGCAAATACTCAATGAAAACGACGTGAACATAACTTACGCCCAGCCCCATTCTGAATTGGCTTACGCAAAAAACGTAACAGACATGAAATTCGACGGCTGTTCCGACGTCCATACTTAACATTGGCTGCGCCATGTTTTTGGTGGTTTATCTTTACGCCTGAAAAAGGCCTTACATAAACGGCGTATCTTACTGCGACGGCCGGGCGTACGTTCGTGAATCGGCGTATCTAGCTAATTAACATATTCGACGCGTAAATCGACGGAAGCGCCACCGAGCGGCCAGCGTAAATATGCAACTAAGATACGACGGCATAGGAGACTTACGCCAGATTTGGAGTTACGACGGTGTATCTACTGATACGCCTGCGTAACTCTACGTGAATCTAGCCCAGGGAGTTTTACTGTGTCTTTTACTTTCTGGTGTACCGTAACAGTGACACCTATGCCAAAATCAGGAGAAGGGGTCTCCTTTAGCCCCTACCACTTCACATTCCTCACCAGTCAGCTGACCTCTGGTCTCTGCCCCCCAGCCATGTCGTGAACTGAATGGATGGCTGCAAAGTAGCTGAGTGGGCGGGCGCCAGGGACAGCCTTGCTGGGCGGCCGCAAAAAGACTGGGAGAGCGGTACAGGCTTCAGGAACAGCCCAGGATTCGGTGACCCCTGGCAAATCATCATTCGACCCCCGAGGGGGTCCCGACCCCCAGGTTGAGAACCACTGCTGTACAGGCTTTCTAATATGTGATATAGATTTTATGATTTTTACAATATAGACTGTCTGACTATAGCTTCACATTTAATATAAGCTCTAGGTTATATACATTGGGTGAGGACATACACAGCCTGTTCTGGATGGATGCTGGTAGATGGAATCACTCACTTTTATTGTTTTTCATTATAGCTAGGGTTGTCCCGATACCACTTTTTTAGGACCGAGTACAAGTACCGATACTTTTTTTCAAGTAGTGGCCGATACCGAATACCGATACTTTTTTTAAACGTGTCCCCAAATGCAGCCATATCCCCCACATATTGCAGCCATGTCCCCCCACATATTGCAGCCATGTATGTCCCCCACATATTGCAGCCATGTCATTTCCTCCACATATTGCAGCCATGTCATGTCCCCCCACATATTGCAGCCATGTCATGTCCCCCCACATATGCATCCATGTCATGTCCCCCCACATATGCAGCCATGTCATATCCCCCCACATATTGCAGCCATGTCATGTCCCCCCACATATTGCAGCCATGTCATGTCCCCCCACATATGCATCCATGTCATGTCCCCCCACATATGCAGCCATGTCATATCCCCCCACATATTGCAGCCATGTCATGTCCCCCCACATATGCAGCCATGTCATGTCCCCCCACATATGCAGCCATGTCATGTTCCCCCACATATGCAGCCATGTCATGTCCCCCCACATATGCAGCAGTGTCATGTCCCCCCACATATGCAGCCACGTCATATCCCCCCACATATTGCAGCCATGTCATGTCCCCCCACATATGCAGCCATGTCATGTCCCCCCACATATGCAGCCATGTCATGTTCCCCCACATATGCAGCCATGTCATGTCCCCCCACATATGCAGCCATGTCATGTCCCGTGCCCCATATTGCAGCCATGTCATGTCCCCCATACCTCCGCCGCTGCTGCAGGCTGCAGGGTTAATCCCCGTGCAACACATACCCGCGGCGCCATGTATAGACACGCGATTGGACGGATCCGTCCAATCGCGAGCAAGGGGGGAGTGTCTATGCACGTATCCGTGTATAGACACTCCCCCCTTGCTCGCGATTGGACGGATCCGTCCAATCGCGTGTCTATACATGGCGCCGCGGTATTACAAGTTTACACAGGGATTAGCGCCGATTGGCGGTGTGCGGCGGGCGACATGCGACGAGCGTGGTGCGGCTTTCGGCGGGCGGCGGCGGCGGCGGCGGGGGGGGGAGTATTCTATTTTGGTATCGGGGGTATTTGGGGGAGTACAAGTACTCCCGCAAATACTCGGAATCGGTCCCGATACCGATACTGGCATCGGTATCGGGACAACCCTAATTATAGCCCTAGTGGGAAAAATGATTTTGTTATATTGTGTACATATTGCAGGCATTATTATTATGATTAATATTATTTTATCATTAGTGCCACTAATTAATAATGTTTTTAATCAATGTGCGTGTTGTGTCAACTCATGCACCAATTGGGAAATGCAAATTGAGATTTCCTTGTACAGTGGAACCTTGCATTGCGAGCAACGCAATAAACCAGCCGTTGATAGTCGTTTGGAAATACTCAGAAACACTCTGAAATACTCTGCTCCTAAGCCTGATGCCGCGTACACACGATCACTTTTTGTGATGAAAAAAAAACAACGTTTTCAAAAACGTCATTTAAAATCACTGTGTGTGGGCAAAACTTTGTTTTATGTCTTCAAAGAAACTATCAAAAAAAAATTCGAACATGCTTGAATTTTTTGTGTCGTTTTTCAAAACGTCGTTTTTTGTGTCATAAAAAGTGATGGTGTATGGGCAAAACGATGTTGAAAACGACGTTTTTAAACCCGCGCATGCTCAGAAGCAAGTGATGAGATGGAGCTTCAATGGAACAGAGTGCCGTCGAACGTGGTGTACGTCACCACGCTTTGCTAGAGCTTTGTTGAAAAACAATGGTGTGTACGCAACGTCGTTTTGGAAAATGAAGTTTTAAAAACGTCGTTTTGTTTCGTGAGATAAAATGACGTTTTTTTTCATCACAAAAAGTGATCGTGTGTACGCGGCATTATCCTTTTTCAAATCGATTCGAAAAGTTTTTAAATCAATTTAGAATAGTTTTCGAATTCAAATCGTTTTCCAATTTCCAAAAATAATTAAATAGAATCCAAAATAAAGGAATGGAAAAAAATAATCTATTCTATTCCTTTATTTTCTATTTTATTCTCTTTGTAAATTCGAAAACTCTAAGGCCGCGTACACACGAGGGGATATGTCCGCTGAAAACGGTCCGATGGACCATTTCAGCAGACATCTCCGCTCGTGTGTATGGGCTAGCGGACAGATTTCTCCACCCGACAGATTTCAAAGCATGCTTTGAAATCTATCCGGTGGGAATCTGTCCGCCCGACATGTCTGCTGGTTAGTACACTTACCAGCAGACATGTCGGCTCCCACCGCCGCCGCGCCGCTGCCGAATGGATTCGGCGCATGCGCGGAAGTGTTTTACTTCCTGGTGCGGTGACGTGGCGGTGACGTGGCGGCGTCAACGTCACCGCCGCGTCACCACTACGTCACCGCGCCGTCCGGCGGCGGGGAATTTGATCCGATGGTGTGTACACGCCATCGGATCAAACTCCCGATCGGACATATCCGATGGAAATGGTCCGCGGACCGTTTTCATCGGATATATCCGATCGTGTGTACGCCGCCTAAAAGTTTTCGAATTTGAAAAGTTTTTGAATTAGAAAACTATTCGAATTTGAAAACCATTCGAATAGCTATTCGAAATTTTTTAGAAAACTATTCAAATTCAAAAACCAAATTTAACACATCTTCTCCCCATTCACACCTGAGACCTTGTAAAGAGTCACATGACACTGGGAGGGAAAATGGCTAATTGGGCCCAATTTGGACATTTTCACTTAGGGGTGTACTCACTTTTCTTGCCAGCGGTTTAGACATTATTGGCTGTGTGTTGAGTTATTTTGAGGGGACAGCAAATTTACACTGTTATACAAGCTGTACGCTAACTACACAACATTGTAGCAAAGTGTCGTTTATTCAGTGTTGTCACATGAAAAGATAGAAGAAAATATTTACAAAAATGTGAGGGGTGTACTCACTTTTGTGAGATACCGTAGGTACAAGGATACTCACATGCATAGGAGTGCACACAGGGTGTGCTGGGTACACTCTAATCACCCCATGTAAATTAACAATATCCAGGAGTGGCACCAGGTGGGTGGTTTGGGGTGCCAGTGGCCAGTGTTAATGCCCCCATTATATGAAAGGCTAGGTTCAACTATAGGAACACACTACATTCGTATCTAGTATGTAGCATAATATGCTCCCAATCAGCTGTCTCCAGGGGCGGACTGACCATTCGGTCCGTCGGGCACTGCCCGAGGGCCCGTGGTGGGGGGGGGGCCCGGTCGGCTCTGACTGCAGTCCCGACTCCCGACCGAGTCTCTCTCTCTCTATCGGTATAATCAGCGGCGGTGAGAGAGAGACTCTTGTCATTATGCCACGCTGGAGGGAGGAGGTGGGTGGCGCTGCACCGCTGGTTGCTAACGCCTGTGCCGCTTGGCGTGTATCAACCAGTGACGGCAGTCACGTCGGAGGCTGGAGCCGCCCACTGCTGATGAGAAGGAGAGCCCCAGCAGAGCAGCTGCCGAGCCTTCTTCGTTTCTCGCCCGAGTGAGAGTGTTGACTCCACCCACCTCCTGCCTCCAATCTTCTCCACTGTCCACAGCATGGCGTGACACACAGGAAGAAGCAGTGACTGTGTGTCACTGTCATCTGAATAGGACCTGCCGGCTGCACTGCAGACAGAAGTCAATGCAATTCATGGATCTCCATTACTCCTGCATGGGAGCCTCCCCCACCAGAGGCACCCCCAAAAAAAAGTGAGTAAAAGGATTAATGATTGTGTAAAATTGTGAAATATTGCATGCCATACTGCCATTATTTATGAAAAAAGGATGCTGCCTTTTTAGTTTTGTGCTATCTAACCCTTCAGCTCGGGAAGTTTTACCCCGTGAACAGGCAATTTTTTGCGATACTGCGATGCGTTACTGTAATGACTGACAATTGCGTGCTCGTGCAATGCTGTACCAAAGTAAAATGTATTGTTCTTTTCTTTCCACTAATAGCACTTTACGTGATATTTTTTTTTTGCAATATAAACAAACCGATAATTTTTTAACTTTTTGCTATAAAAAAAAGTCTTCCTCAATTTAGGCCAATATGTATTTTGCTACATATTTTTGGTAAAAAAATCCCAAATAAATTATGTATATTGATTGGTTTGCACAAAAGTTATAGCATCTACAAATAGGGTATATTTTATGGTATTTTTATTTATATTTTACTAGTAATGGTGGCCATCAGTAAATTTTTAGTGGACTACAACATAATGGCGGACAGATCGGACACCTAACTGACACTTTTTGGGGACCAGTGACACTAATACAGTGATCAGTGCTAAAAAATATGCACTGTCACTTTACTGAAACTGTCTGGGAAGAGTTAAAGCGGAGTTCCACCCTTAAAACCCACTTTTTTCATCCCATCCAGCATACTGGCGTCAGCGCCAGTATGCTGCTTTTTTTTTTTTTAATCCATGTACTTACTTTATAATAGATCATTTAATTTTGGGCACACCTCCGGTATGTCGCCGCTATAAGGCGTCCTGCCTTCCGGAAACAGCCCGACTAGCGTTCGGCTCTTCTCGGGCCTACGCACAGACCCAGAAGCTGACTGCGCAGGCACCGTATATAGGCGCGTCACGCCCTCCAGAAAAAGCCGAACTAGGACCAGCCATTTACGGCGCCTGCGCAGTCAGCTCCTGGGTCTGTGCGCAGGCACCGAGAAGAGCCGAACGCTACTCGGCTGTTTCCGGAAGGCATGACGCCTTATAGCGGCGACATACACCGCGGTGCGCCCAAAATTAAATGATCTATTATAAAGTACGTACATGGATTTAAAAAAAAAAAACAGCATACTGGCGCTGACGCCAGTATGCTGGATGGGATGAAAGAAAGTGGTTTTAAGGGTGGAACTCCGCTTTAACATCAGGGGTAATCAAAGAGTTAACTGTGTCCCTAGGGTGTGCTTGCTAACTGTGTGGGGATGGACTCACTAGATGAACAGAGTGATCCGTGTTCCTGGTTAGCAGGAACACAAGATCACTCTGTTCATCTCAGACAGAACAGAGATCTGCTTGTTTACATCAGCAGACCGCTGTTCTATCTCTGTGGGGAGTAATTGCAGGTGGCCGGCGGACATCACGTCTGCTGGACCCGCTGATTGGCTCCCCCTCTGGCCAATCAGCACGTGTGCCTTTGCTGGCTATTGCACAATATGGCGTACAGCCTGTACACCTTATTTTCTGGCAGTGCCCCTCCCGAGACTAGATTCTGGATCCACCCCTGCACCCACATTGACCTGCCTTGTGTGCAGCAGCAGGTCAGTGTGATAATAAAATCACTGCAGTTACTGTGGGCCAGATTCTCAGAGGCGTTACGACGGAGTATCTCAGATACCCCGTCGTATCGCCTTTTTTTTGTCTCGTATCTATGCGTGTGATGCTTAGCATCACTTTTGCATAGATACGCTTCTACATCCGACAAGTGTAAAAGCATTACACTTTCGGATCGTAGGTGTAATGACAACTCCGGCCACTAGGTGGCCTTCACGTTGTTTTTTCATTTGCATATGCAAATGAGGCTAGTACGGCGATTCCCGAACGCTTTTACGCCGCCCCGTCGTCGCGTACGTCGTTTACGGACTCGTAAGATTACCCCAGCTTCTATGTGGAGTAACCTTACGAAGTTCCGTCGGATGCCGTCGGGTGCCGTCGGATGCCATGTTAAGTATGGCGTCGGGTCAGCGTCGGCTTTTTCCGTCGCTTACGTCGTTTTACTAACTCGTTCGCAAATAGGGACTTGCGTAAATGACGCTCACGTCGTTTTGACGTCGGTTTCAACAATGCTTCCCGACGTGAGCTGGAGCATGCGCACTGGGCTTTTTCCCCGGCCGGCGCATGCGCAGTTCGTTCGACGCGGGGGCGCGCTTAATTTAAATACAAGCCGCCCCATTTGAATTGCGCGGGTTTAATATATGAGAATCTGGCCCTGTGTCTGTGCTGTTATAAGAGCCATACTGAGTGTTACTTCCTAGTTCCATCCTTCTTGCCATGTGCTGTGCCTATATACCAGGTGGCAGGTCAGGGCAGGTGCTATTCACTAGTGCACACTGATATCTGGTACACTCAATGCCACTCAATGCACACAGTGTATAGATATCAATGTTATATAGGGAATAGCACTTAGGCCTGGTTCACATTGGAGCAATTTGCCATGCGATTTGACATGTGAAATCGCATGGCAATGGCACTACCTGAATCAGTGCGATGCCCCATTTGTGGCGCCGCACCGATTCCCAAAAGTAGTTTCTGTACAACTTTTAGTGACTTCTGGGTGCATTTTCCATAGATATCTGTGCAGCGACCCCCACAGATGTCTCTGAAATCGCCCGCCAAACTCACACTGACATGCGGGCATGAAATTGTGTGAGTTTAGCTGAACTTGCAGGATTTCATTCCGGCTGTCAGTGTGAACCTGGGCTAAGTGAGTGTTATTTCCTATATATATATAAAATCATTGAAATGTATACACTGAGTGCTTTTCCCCAAGTCCCCTTTCACACTGAGAAGTTATTCATGCGCTTTTGGGATAAAAATAGCGCCTGTAAAACGTCTCCCCTGTAGTGTAAATGTGAAAGCCTGAGTACTTTCACACTGAGGCGATGCGCTGGCAGGATGTTAAAAAATGTCCTGCAAGCAGCATCTTTGGAGTGGTGCCCATTGAAATGTAGCAGCACTTTGCGGGTTGTTTTATCCCTTTTTCGGACACTAGCGGGGGTTAAAAGTGCCCCACTATCGGCCGAATTCCTCCACAAAAATTACGGTAAAGCGCCTTACATTGGTGATCAGTGGGAAGAATGTCCCTTACATTGGTGATCAGTGGGAAGAATGTCCCTTACATTGGTGATCAGTGAGAAGAATGTCCCTTACATTGGTGATCAGTGGGAAGAATGTTCCTTACATTGGTGATCAGTGAGAAGAATGTTCCTTACATTGGTGATCAGTGAGAAGAATGTCCCTTACATTGGTGATCAGTGAGAAGAATGTCCCTTACATTGGTGATCAGTGGGAAGAATGTTCCTTACATTGGTTATCAGTGGGAAGAATGTCCCTTACATTGGTGATCAGTGAGAAGAATGTTCCTTACATTGGTGATCAGTGAGAAGAATGTTCCTTACATTGGTGATCAGTGGGAAGAATGTCCCTTACATTGATGATCAGTGAGAAGAATGTCCCTTACATTGGTGATCAGTGGGGAGAATGCCCCTTACATTGGTGATCAGTGGGAAGAATCCTCCTTACATTGGTGATCAGTGAGAAGAATGTCCCTTACATTGGTGATCAGTGGGAAGAATGTCCCTTAGTCCCTTACATTGGTGATCAGTGGGAAGAATGTCCCTTAGTCCCTTACATTGGTGATCAGTGGGAAGAATGTCCCTTACATTGGTGATCAGTGGGAAGAATGTCCCTTACATTGGTGATCAGTGGGAAGAATGTCCCTTACATTGGTGATCAGTGGGAAGAATGTCCCTTACATTGGTGATCAGTGGGAAGAATGTCCCTTACATTGATGATCAGTGAGAAGAATGTCCCTTACATTGGTGATCAGTGGGGAGAATGCCCCTTACATTGGTGATCAGTGGGAAGAATCCTCCTTACATTGGTGATCAGTGAGAAGAATGTCCCTTACATTGGTGATCAGTGGGAAGAATGTCCCTTAGTCCCTTACATTGGTGATCAGTGGGAAGAATGTCCCTTAGTCCCTTACATTGGTGATCAGTGGGAAGAATGTCCCTTACATTGGTGATCAGTGGAAGAATGTCCCTTACATTGGTGAATCAGTGGGAAGAATGTCCCTTACATTGGTGATCAGTGGGAAGAATGTCCCATACATTGGTGATCAGTGGGGAGAATGCCCCTTACAATTGGTGATCAGTGGAAGATCCTCCTTACAATGGTGATCAGTGAAAGAAATGTCCCTTACATTGGTACTCATGGGAAAATGTCCCTTAGTCCCTACATTGGGATCATGGGAAGAATGTCCCTTAGTCCCTTTACATTGGTGATCAGTGGGAAGAATGTCCTTTACATTGGTGATCAGTGGGAAGAATGGTCCCTACATTGGTGATCAGTGGGAAGAATGTCCCTTACATTGGTGATCAGTGGGAAGAATGTCCCTTACATTGGGTGATCAGTGGAAGAATGTCCCTTACATTGGTGATCAGTGGGAAGAATGTCCCTTATATTGTGATCATGAGAAGAATGTCCCTTACATTGGTGATCAGTGGGAAGAATCCTCCTTACATTGTGATCAGTGAGAAGAATGTCCCTTACATTGCTGATCAGTGGGAAGAATGTCCTTACATTGGTGATCAGTGAGAAGAAATGTTCCTTACATTGGTGATCAGTGAGAAGAATCTCCTTACATTGGTGATCAGTGAGAAGAATGTCCCTTACATTGGTGATCAGTGGGAAGAATGTTTCCTTACATTGGTGATCAGTGAGAAGAATGCTCCTTACATTGGTGATCAGTGAGAAGAATGTCCCTTACATTGGTGATCATGAGAAGAATGTCCCTTACATTGGTGATCAGTGGGAAAGAATGCTCCTTACATTGGTGATCAGTGAGAAGAATGCTCCTTACATTGGTGATCAGTGGGAAGAACCCTCCTACATTGGTGATCAGTGAGAAGAATGTCCCTTACATTGGTGATCATTGGAAGAATGCTCCTTACATTGGTGATCAGTGAGAAGAATTCTCATTCTCCTACATTGGTGATCAGTGGGAAGAATGTGGGAAGAATGCTTACATTGGTGATCAGTGAGAAGAATACATTGGTGATCCTTACATTGAAATGTTCCTTACATTGGTGATCATGAGAAGAATGCTCCTTACATTGGTGATCAGTGGGAAGAATGTCCCTTACATTGGTGATCCGTGAGAAGAATGTCCCTTACATTGGTGATCAGTGAGAAGAATTCTCCTTACATTGGTGATCAGTGAGAAGAATGTTCCTTACATTGGTGATCAGTGAGAAGAATGTCCCTTACATTGGTGATCAGTAGGAAGAATGTTCCTTACATTGGTGAACAGTGGGAAGAATGCTCCTTACATTGGTGATCAGTGAAAAGAATGTCCCTTACATTGGTGATCAGTGGGAAGAATGTCCCTTAGTCCCTTACATTGGTGATCAGTGGGAAGAATGTCCCTTACATTGGTGATCAGTGGGAAGAATGTCCCTTACATTGGTGATCAGTGAGAAGAATGTCCCTTACATTGGTGATCAGTGGGAAGAATGTTCCTTACATTGGTGATCAGTGAGAAGAATGCTCCTTACATTGGTGATCAGTGGGGAAAGAATGTCCCTTAATGTGATCCGTGAGAAGAATGTCCCTTACATTGGTGATCAGTGGGAAGAATGTTCCTTACATTGGTGATCAGTGGGAAGAATGTCCCTTACATTGTGTGATCAGTGAGAAGAATGTCCTTACATTGGTGATCAGTAGGAAGAATGTTCCTTACATTGGTGAACAGTGGGAAAGAATGCTCCTTACATTGGTGATCAGTGAAAAGAATGTCCCTTACATTGGTGATCAGTGGGAAGAATGTCCCTTAGTCCTTACATTGGTGATCAGTGGGAAGAATGTCCCTTACATTGGTGATCAGTGGGAAGAATGTCCTTACATTGGTGATCAGTGAGAAGAATGTCCCTTACATTGGTGATCAGTGGGAAGAATGCTCCTTACATCCTTACATTGGTGATCAGTGAGGAGAATGTCCCTTACATTGGTGATCATTGAATGGGAAATGTCCCTTAATTGTTCCTTATCATGAGAAGAATGATCAGTGGGAAGAATGTCCCTTACATTGGTGATCAGTAGAAGAAGTCCCTTAATGTGATCAGTGAGAAGAATGTCCTTACATTGGTGATCAGTAGGAAGAATGTCCCTTACATTGGTGATCAGTAGAAAATGTCCCTTAATGTGATCAGTAGGAAGAATGCTCCTTACATTGGTGATCAGTGAGAAGAATGTCCCTTACATTGGTGATCAGTGAATAGAATGTCCCTTACATTGGTGATCAGTGAGAAGAATGTTCCTTACATTGGTGATCAGTAGGAAGAATGTCCCTTACATTGGTGATCAGTAGGAAGAATGTCCCTTACATTGGTGATCAGTAGGAAGAATGCTCCTTACATTGGTGATCATTGAGAAGAATGTCCCTTACATTGGTGATCAGTAATAGAATGTCCCTTAATTGGTGATCATGAGAAGAATTCCTTACATTGGTGATCAGTGAGAAGTCCCTTAATGTGATCAGTAGGAAGAATGTCCTTACATTGGAGATGAAGAATCTCCTTACATTGTGATCATTGGAAGAATGTCCCTTACATTGGTGATCAGTAGGAAGAATGTTCCTTACATTGTGATCAGTGAAGAATGTCCCTTACATTGGTGATCAGTGGGAAGAAGTCCCTTACATTGGTGAACAGGAGAAGAATGTCCCTTACATTGGTGATCAGTGGGAAGAAGGAGGAGGGACCACCCAGGAGCTCTCTGAGAGAACCAGCCTTTTTTCAAGCCTGGGCCTTGCCTGCTAGCTTGGCCCAGGAACAATGCCTGATCCTGGGGGAGGCGCTGGGACAGATCCCCCTGATGATACGGGGCCTAGTGAGGAGGAGGAGGAGTGGTGCAGGATCTGACTGTGGGTTCAGGCCCTGGTGAGAATGTTGATATATACAGACAAAAGGTTGTCGATCATTTTCGGGCGGTCGGAAGAGCAGAGGAGAAACTAAAATGTTTGAAAGATGAACATAAAAACCTCAAAACCAAGTACTTATTCCAGGCTTGGAGTAAAAATCGTTCGGCCTCCCATGAAGCCTGAGCTACAAGAGATGGAGGAGAAAGTAAAGAAACAATCTTTATTGTTGGAGAAATTAAAATATAAAAGTGATGAGCGTTTGCAGAAAAATTTAAAAATGAGAGGAGATTTGCCAGCCAGACCTCTGTGGATCAGCGGCAGTCGCAGGTTACAGAAAACCCGGGTCCATCTGCCTCTGCACCCCTCCCCCCATGTCAGGCTGGGGAATCGCCAGCGGCAACCAGCCAGGGGGTTGAGGGTGAACATGGCACCTTACAGTTTACTCAACAGATGGAGTCACCCCTAAGGGCAGACTGGTCTGCTGGTGAAGCGTCAGAAGTCGCTGTGGAGTCGCAGAAGGGTCGCAGAACGGGCACTAATGGAGAAAGCCCACTGTTCGGTGCAGCCGCCTTCCAACATGGGTTTCCCGGCTGCAGTGAGTGATGTCCCGGCTAAAGTGGACGGTGTCCCGGCTGTAGTAAGTGGTGTTTCTGCTGTGGAGAAATCCTCTGCAGATATGAAGAGAAATCCCCTGGCAGAGGTGTCACCAGCCCACCAGAGCAGTATGGATGGATCTACACCATGCCCCCCGCAAATGGATTCTGCTATGACTGCTGGGACCTGTGGTTCTACAACCAAGATGGCTGCCAGCTCCAAAGAGCCTGTTTCAGCCTCACCTGGGCTGATTGATACAGGTGGGGGAGGGGAGCAGCACAGTGCAGCAAGTGGAGTGGAAGCAGCAATGGAAGTTTCCTGCACTGATCTACCTGTTGCTGTATCACAGCAATCTTGCTTATCTGACAACCCTGTCCCGATGGAGAAGAGTCTGCCTGGAGGTGAAGTATGTGAGGGCGCCGCTGTGAATATGGACACGGCAGGAACTATGAATATGAATGCCAGGAAATAATAACAGTAATAGTATTGATGAAGCAATGGATGTGGTGGGTGGTGGTGAAGGGGTTAACAATGACATTTCTCCTCCTGCTCAGCAGAGGAAAGACTCATCTGCAAAACGCACAGCTGGACCCTCTGCGGGGAGGTCTGTGAACACCGGGCAGCTATGCAGCAGTTTTGGGGAGTCGCACCAAGGAGGGTGGGGGGAATGGGGCAAATGTTGGTGGTCACAATTTGGGGGGGTTTAGTGGGGGGATGGTTGGTGGGTACAAAAGAAGAAACGTGGTCCAGTTGAAGTGGGAGGGGGGGAGGGGACCCCACCAGTAAGGGGGAGGGTGGCAGAGTTGATCCTGGAAATGGGATTTAAAGTCGCAGACATTTTTGCTTTGATTTGTCCTGTTGGAAGTTCGGAATTTGATTTGTCCTTTGTAAAACCTGAGGGTTTGGATTTGTTTTGGGAACGTTTTAGGGGGCGCAGGGACCTTCCGCAGTGGAATGGTTGGATGCCAAAGGTGGTTTCCTCCAGGCAGCCTCTAATAAAATCGGTGACGATCCTCGTGCGTAATGAATCCATCCCAGAGGCTGATTTGGTAGTGTGGTTACGCCGATATGGTGAGGTCCTCGCTCCACTGCGGAAGGTCCTTGATCAGCATGGGATATGGACAGGGGCCTGGACAGTGTCGTTAAAATTGGGGTGCAGGGAAATGTTGTTCAACATCTGCCCTGTTCAGCCTTTCTGGGGAGGGACAGGCTGACCATTTTTTACCAGGGTCAGCCTAAAGTGTGCAATAAATGTGGGGACAAGGGCCACTTTGCGTCCACCTGCACCCGAAAGAAATGTTCTTTGTGCCAGGCGCTGGACCATTTGGCTAAAGACTGTACAGATATTCGGTGCAACTTGTGCCAAAAACTTGGTCACCCCTACAGTCTTTGCCCAGAGGCATTACATAACCTGCCAGGGTTGGAGGCTGAGCTGCAGAGGCTGGATAAGGAGGATGAGGTCACCAAAACTGTTGTTGTCCCTCCTGTGTCTGTGGCACCCGTTTCTGTTTCCTCTAGTGATGTGGTCCCTGAGTCTGTCCCTTCTGTGTCTGTGACATCTGTTTCTATTCCCCCCAGTGGTGTGGTCCCTGAGTCTGTCCCTTCTGTGTCTGTGACATCTGTTTCTGTTCCCCCTACAGATGTGGTCCCTAAATCTGTCCCTCCTGTCCCTAATCCATCAATTCGTAGATCCTCCAGACTGGCAGAGGCTGCTGGAGGGGCAGGTTTAATGGACCTTCCCACTCAGCCTCCAGTCCCTGCCCCTCGGCAGCGCAAGCGTGGTCAGGGGAATGTGGGGGTGCTGGATGGGGGTGGGGCTGATGGAGGGGTGTCCGTACCCCATGTCTCACATTCGGTTGATGGGGATTCGGATGAGGAGGGGTGGGAGAAGATCAGGAGGAAGGAAAAAAAGAAGAGAAAGGCTAGAAAACCGGTCGTCTCTTCCTCAGAGTCGGATCCAAGAGGGGTTGCTCTTGGTAACACCTTTTCTGTGTTGTCGGGTGATGAGATGTCTTTGTCTTCTCCCTTATCATCTATGGATGAGGGGGAGTCACGTAGTTTGAAGAGAGCTGTTTCTGGTGATGAGAGGGTGGTGAAGGTCAAGAAACGACTACCCCAATCATCCTGATGGCAGTTCCCACTCTGATAAAGGTGGCGACCATTAATGTCGCCAGCACTAAATCTGCAAGAGCTCGTGATATGGCCTTATTTTTGCTCAGCGAGTTTGATGCCGAGATTTTATTTTTGCAAGAGACCTGGCTCCATACCTTGGCCGACGTCCATCTGGCAAAAAGGGAGTGGAGATGCGGTCCCTCCTTTTGGTCTCTTGCGGCTGAGCCCTGCAGCGGAGTTGCGGTTCTTTTTAAAACCGATATGGTAACGTGCCGGCGGGTAATTGAGGTAGTAATGGGTAGACGCATGGTGTTGGACGTTTTCTGCCTATCTCTGGGTGAGGGTTTCTTTTCCTTTTCTGTGTCTTTCACTCCCTTAGCTTTTGTTGGTTAGTGTCTTTTTGAAGAAGGGCTGCATGCATAATGGGTGCGGGTTTGTTTCTTGACCTTGCAGGTTTGTCTGGTGTAATGGTGTGAGTTGTATTAAGATTTATTTTCCCCGGTGATTACATGATTTTTGCTTTTTCTGTAAAGTCTTTTTGTTTGAGAGCGGATTTGCTATATTTATTTTCATTTTATGTAAATATGTATATATTTATGTATTTTGTGTGTATATAGTGATTTTATGCTTAATGATTGCAAGACTTTCAATAAACAAAATTGGGAAGAATGTCCCTTACATTGGTGAACAGTGAGAAGAATGTCCCTTACATTGGTAATCAGTGAAAAGAATGTTCCTTACATTGGTGATCAGTGGGAAGAATGTCCCTTACATTGGTGATCAGTGAGAAGAATGTCCCTTACATTGGTGATCAGTGAGAAGAATGTTCCTTACATTGGTGATCAGTGGGAAGAATGTTCCTTACATTGGTGATCAGTGAGAAGAATGTCCCTCACATTGGTGATTAGTGAGAAGAATGTTCCTTACATTGGTGATCAGTGGGAAGAATGTTCCTTACATTGGTGATCAGTGAGAAGAATGTCCCTCACATTGGTGATCAGTGGGAAGAATGCTCCTTACATTGGTGATCAGTGAGAAGAATGCTCCTTACATTGGTGATCAGTGAGAAGAATGTTCCTTACATTGGTGATCAGTGGGAAGAATGTCCCTTACATTGGTGATCAGTGAGAAGAATGTCCCTTACATTGGTGATCAGTGAGAAGAATGTCCCTTACATTGGTGATCAGTGAGAAGAATGTCCCTTACATTGGTGATCAGTGAGAAGAATGTCCCTTACATTGGTGATCAGTGAGAAGAATGTCCCTTACATTGGTGATCAGTGGGAAGAATGTTCCTTACATTGGTGATCAGTGGGAAGAATGTTCCTTACATTGGTGATCAGTGAGAAGAATGTCCCTTACATTGGTGATCAGTGAGAAGAATGTTCCTTACATTGGTGATCAGTGGGAAGAATGTCCCTTACATTGGTGATCAGTGGGAAGAATGTCCCTTACATTGGTGATCAGTGAGAAGAATGTTCCTTACATTGGTGATCAGTGGGAAGAATGCTCCTTACATTGGTGATCAGTGGGAAGAATGTCCCTTACATTGGTGGTCAGTGAGAAGAATGTCCCTTACATTGGTGATCAGTGGGAAGAATGTCCCTTACATTGGTGGTCAGTGAGAAGAATGTCCCTTACATTGGTGATCAGTGAGAAGAATGTTCCTTACATTGGTGATCAGTGGGAAGAATGTTCCTTACATTGGTAATCAGTGGGAAGAATGTCCCTTACATTGGTGATCAGTGAGAAGAATGTCCCTTACATTGGTGGTCAGTGAGAAGAATGTTCCTTACATTGGTGATCAGTGGGAAGAATGTTCCTTACATTGGTGATCAGTGAGAAGAATGTCCCTTACATTGGTGGTCAGTGAGAAGAATGTCCCTTACATTGGTGATCAGTGAGAAGAATGTCCCTTACATTGGTGATCAGTGGGAAGAATGTCCCTTACATTGGTGATCAGTGGGAAGAATGTCCCTTACATTGGTGATCGGTGGGAAGAATTTTTTAATTCCTATAATAAACATTTATTTTGAACATTGTGTAGAGAAATTCTTTGAACGCATGCAATGCGGTGCCACCATCCCCCTCCGCGGTGCCTCCAATCTCCCCCAGGCCCCCTGCCTCCATCGTTTTTTAACGCATATTGTTAGACAGGTTAATTTGGTTGTTCTGCAGGCTGGTCGGTAAGGAGGCCTATTTTTTTCCTGGGCATTCCCCAGGTTTTGTTGTTATCTGTTTTAGCCTACCAATGCCACTTACTGTGATTGTCAGCAATAGATGGGGGCGGTGGACACATTTTTGTTTTACCTGTGGTGTTTATATTGGTCCAGCAGTGCACCAACACCTTTTTACTACATGCTGGGTGTTTGGTGTGCTCCTGTACCTTTAACTAATTGCCGACCGCCCGCCGTCATATTACTGCGGTACGGTGGCACTGCTACACGGGAGCACGTAGCTCTACGTCCTCCCTGTAGCAGCTTGTAGGGCGCGCCCGCGCGCGTCCCCCTAGTCCCGCGCGCGTGCCCGGCGGGTACGATCGCCGCCGGGCACCTGCTATTGCTCGTTACAGACCGGGGAACGGGAGGTATGTGTGTAAACACATACCTCTCGTTTCTGTCAGCGGGGGAAACGCACCAGGACCACACTTAACCCCTCCCCTGCCCCCTAGTGTTAACCCCTTCACTGCCAATGGCATTTTTTATAGTAATACAATGCATTTTTATAGCATTGATCGCTATAAAAATGCCAATGGTCCCAAAAATGTGTCAAAAGTGTCCGATGTGTCCGCCATAATATCGCAGTACCGAAAAAAAAAACGCTGATCGCCGCCATTACTAGTAAAAAAAAAAAATAATAATAAAAAAGCCATAAAACGACCCCCTTTTTTGTAAACGCTATAAAGTTTGCGCAAACCAATTAATAAACGCTAATTGCGATTTTTTTTAACGAAAAATATGTAGAAGAATACGTATCGGCCTAAACTGAGGAAAAAAAATTTTTTTTTTTATATCTTTTTGGGGATTTTTATTATAGCAAAATGTAAAAAATATTGCATTTTTTTCAAAATAGTCGCTCTATTTTTGTTTATAGCGCAAAAAATAAAAACCGCAGAGATGATCAAATACCACCAAAAGAAAGCTCTATTTGTGGGAAAAAAAGGACGCCAATTTTGTTTGGGAGCCACGTCGCACGACCATGCAATTGTCAGTTAAAGCGACGCAGTGCCGAATCACAAAAAGTGCTCTGGTCTTTTGGACATCAATATGGTCCGGGGCTAAATTGGTTAAGGAGAGGTGGCTCCCCTTCAGTCCATTTGCCCCTTTCTATCCATTAAAATGCACGTGCCTCCACTGTGGGGACGCCCATTGTTTAGTGTTAGGACCACAGAATTATGGGGTGCCTTGGCGCGGCTCTGTGGCTCACGCATGCGTTTGCAAATGCGTGCTGACAAAACCCCTGTTTTTTTTTAACGCATACTGTTTAATTGGTTGTTCTGCAGGCTGGTCGGTAAGGAGGCTTGGTTTTTCCCTGGGCATTCCCCAGGTTTTGTTGTTATATGCCTCCATCCCCCTCTGTGGTGCCACCAACAACCCCTGTCTCCATCCCCACCGTCTGCGATGCCACCATCCCCATTTGCGGTGCCACCAACACCCCCTGCCTCCAATCACCCCCAGGCCCCCTGCCTCCAATCACCCCCAGGCCCCCTGCCTCCAATCACCCCCTGCCACTAACATCCCTTGCCTCCAATCACCCCCAGGCCCCCTGCCTCCAATCACCCCCAGGCCCCCTGCCTCCAATCACCCCCTGCCACTAACACCCCCTGCCTCCAATCTCCCCCAGACCCCCTGCCTCCAATCACCCCCTTCCTCCATCGTCCCCTGCCTCTATCCCCCTCTGCAGTGCCACCAACAACCCCTCCCTTCATCCCCCACCCTCTGCGGTGCCACCATCCCCCTCTGCGGTCCACTATCCCCCTCTGCGGTGCCACCAACACCCCCTGCCTCCAATCACCCCCTGCCACTAATACCCTCTGCCTCCAATCTCCCCCTACCTCAAATCTCCCCCTGCCTCTATTCCCCTCTGTGGTGCCACCAACAACCCCTGTCTCCATCCCCCACCCTCTGCGGTGCCACTAACCCCCTCTGTGGTGCCACCATCACCCCCTGCCTCCAATCTCCATGCGCAGTTCCAAGCCGGCTATTTTTACTGGCACATTTCCGCAACCACGGACATTTACGAACGGGGGGGAAAAAGTGCCCGTTTTTACCAACTGTCTGTAAAAATACAGACGGTTGGCAACACTGACCTATGCTCACATGATAACACAGTGCCCAGGGGCAGCCCCAGCCCCCCCCCTGCCCCCCTTGTCCCAGCCCTGCGTACACCATATGCACATAACATGAAAAAATGATATCAGACTCAGCTGGAAAACTACAATACAACAGGTAACAGGTATAACAGACGATATCATGACTGCATTATTATTTGATTTTGGATAACAATATGTTTTTTTCCGCAGAGATAACATCTCCACTTTAGGCTTGGTGCACATGAGTCATCTACAGTCATAATCTGGTCTAAAATTATAGCGATCATTTGTTTCTCTTAACGCCGAACGTCTTTTTTGCTGACACCTAAAGCGTTGCAATCCCTGACACCATCCGATTTGCGCTGTGATAAATTCCGCAATAAGACGACCCTGACAATGGAGCCTCCGTAAGACGCTCGTCAATAAACCGCATTCCTACGATACAGATGAAAATGCGCACAATTGTGGCACGCACGGGGCCCTTGCAAGGACAAGATGTTTTTCGCTAGCATGAGGGATGGGTTTAATATAACCGACAGCACCAAAAAAAAAAACACCGCCGTTGACATGAGCGACGACGAATTAACTTCTAGAGTTAGCTCAGCGGCGCGGCCCGTTACAGCTCCTGGATTCTAAAGTGATTTTGCAACGGAAAAAAAAAAGCTTTCCATTTCTCCGCAGGTTCTGGAACCCTCTTTCAATTTAATTACAAAATGTTGGCAGAGCCGGCAGAACATTAAGCGCAAATGATAGACCATAAATCATCGTCCGCAGAGGAAAATATGCAACTTCAAGGAAGCCGTAATAGAAAATGATGATGGCATCGGCCTCAGCCTCGGATAAAACGCACTTCATTACTCCGTCACGACGGCCAGAAATATGGCGGAGAGTTATCCGCCATCATGATCGATAATCAGGAGAGCAATGAAAAGTCTTCGCCGGTGTCAGGTTGTCGGGTGCCAGGAAGCCGCTGTGCAGAAGGCTGAGTTTAACCACTTGAGACCCGGACCATTATGCAGGTAAAGGACCTGGCCAGTTTTTGTGATTCGGCACTGCATCGCTTTAACTGACAATTGCGCGGTCGTGCGACGTGGCTCCCAAACAAAATTGGCGTCCTTTGTTCCCCCACAAGATTTCTTTAGGTGGTATTTGATCACTTCTGCGGTTTTTATTTTTTTGCGCTGTAAACAACAGCGACAATTTAAAAAAAAAATCTATATTTTTTTTACTTTTTGCTATAATAAATATCCCCAAAAAATATATATAAAAGTTTAGGCCGATACGTATTCTTCTACATATTTTTGGTAAAAAAACAAAACGCAATAAGCGTTTATTGATTAGTTTGCGCAAAAGTTACTGTATAGCGTCTACCAGGGGAGGACTGACAACTCATGGGGCCCCTGGGCAATAGGAGATTATGGAGCCCCCAGGCAATAGGAGATAATGGGGCCCCCAGGCAATAGGAGATAATGGGGCCCCCAGGCAATAGGAGATAATGGGGCCCCCAGGCAATAGGAGATAATGGGGCCCCCAGGCAATAGGAGATTATGGGGCCCCCAGGCAATAGGAGATTATGGTGCCCCCAGGCAATAGGAGATTATGGTGCCCCCAGGCAATAGGAGATAATGGGGCCCCCAGGCAATAGGAGATAATGGGGCCCCCAGGCAATAGGAGATTATGGGGCCCCCAGGCAATAGGAGATTATGATGCCTCTGGGCAATAGAAGATTATGGGGCCCCCAGGCAATAGGAGATTATGGTGCCCCCAGGCAATAGGAGATTATGATGCCTCTGGGCAATAGAAGATTATGGGGCCCCCAGGCAATAGGAGATTATGGTGCCCCCAGGCAATAGGAGATTATGGGGCCCCCAGGCAATAGGAGATTATGGTGCCCCCAGGCAATAGGAGATTATGGTGCCCCCAGGCAATAGGAGATAATGGGGCCCCCAGGCAATAGGAAATTATGATGCCTCTGGGCAATAGAAGATTATGGGGCCCCCGGGCAATAGGAGATTATGGGGCCCCCAGGCAATAGGAGATTCTGGTGCCCCCAGGCAATAGGAGATTATGGGGCCCCCAGGCAATAGGAGATAATGGGGCCCCCAGGCAATAGGAAATTATGATGCCTCTGGGCAATAGAAGATTATGGGGCCCCCGGGCAATAGGAGATTATGGGGCCCCCAGGCAATAGGAGATTATGGGGCCCCCGGGCAATAGGAGATTATGGGGCACCCAGGCAATAGGAGATTATGGTGCCCCCAGGCAATAGGAGATTATGGTGCCCCCAGGCAATAGGAGATAATGGGGCCCCCAGGCAATAAGAAATTATGATGCCTCTGGGCAATAGAAGATTATGGGGCCCCCGGGCAATAGGAGATTATGGGGCTCGCAGGCAATAGGAGATTATGGGGCCCCCAGGCAATAGGAGATTATGATGCCTCTGGGCAATAGAAGATTATGGGGCCCCCGGGCAATAGGAGATTATGGAGCCCCCGGGCAATAGGAGATTATGGGGCTCCCAGGCAATAGGAGATTATGGGGCCCCCAGGCAATAGGAGATTATGATGCCTCTGGGCAATAGAAGATTATGGGGCCCCCGGGCAATAGGAGATTATGGGGCTCGCAGGCAATAGGAGATTATGGGGCCCCCAGGCAATAGGAGATTATGATGCCTCTGGGCAATAGAAGATTATGGGGCCCCCGGGCAATAGGAGATTATGGAGCCCCCGGGCAATAGGAGATTATGGGGCTCCCAGGCAATAGGAGATTATGGGGCCCCCAGGCAATAGGAGATTATGATGCCTCTGGGCAATAGAAGATTATGGGGCCCCCCGGCAATAGGAGATTATGGAGCCCCCGGGCAATGGGAAATTATGGGGCCCCCAGGCAATAGATTATGGGGCCACACAGTATACACACACACACACACATACAGTATACATATGCAGACACAATATACACGCATACAGTATACATACACTGAAAAGGTATTGGAGTGGCGGGCAGCTATAATCTTGGGATTTAAAAAAAAACTGATATTTACATACTGTCCCTGGTTTTACTGAGGCTGGCAACCCTGATGGGGGCCCCCTAGTGGCATAGTGCCCTCGGGCAGTGCCCGAGAGCCAGAATGGTCAGTCCGCCCCTGGCATCTACAAAATAGGGGATAGATTTATGGCATTTTTATTAATAATTATTTTTTTTACCAGTAATGCCGGCGATCAGCAATTTTTTACCGTGACTGCGACATTATGGCGGACACATCGGTCACTTTTGACACATTTTTGGGACCATTGTCATTTTCACAGTGAAAAGTGCTATAAAAATGCACTGATTACTGTGAAAATGACAATGGCAGTGACGGGGTTAACTACTAGGGGTCACTTAAGGGGTTAAGTGTGTCCTAGTGTGTGCTTCTTACTGTAGGGGGGCGTGGCGGACATGTGGTATCACTGATCGTCGTTTCCTATGACAGGGAGCCGATGATCAGTGACAAGTCACAGAAAAGAATGGGGAAGGTGTGTTTACACTTACCTCTCCCCGTTCTTCAGCTCCTGTGACCCGATCGCGGGACTCTGGCGGCTATTGGGTGCATGGGTCCCGCGGGAGCGGTCACGGAGCTTCGGACTGGTTCTCTAGTGCGCCAGCAGCGGGGCACGAGCGACCCATGGCTGCGCCTGTACCTGTACGTGATTGTGACCAGCTGTGCCATTCTGCCAATGTATATCGGCGTGAGGTGTTCCTTAACCACTTAAGGACCACCATCCACACATTTACGTCGGCAGAATGGCACGGCTGGGCACATCAACGTATATAAACGTTGAGCGGGATTCGCGCACCTGATCGGTCCCCGGAGCTGAAGAACGGGGAGAGCCGTGTGTACACGCGGCTTCCCCGTGCTTCACTGTGGCCGCAGCATCGATCACGTCATCCCTGTTATAGGGGGACGTGATCGATGACGTCACACCTACAGCCACACCCCCTACAGTTGTAAACACACACAGGGAACACACAAATCCTACAGCGCCCCCTTGTGGTTAACTCCCAAACTGCAACTGTCATTTCCACAGTAAACAATGCAATTTAAATGCATTTTTTGCTGTGAAAATGACAATTGTCCCAAAAATGTGTCAAAATTGTCCGAAGTGTCCGCCATAATGTCACAGTCACGAAAAAAAAAAACGCCACTATTAGTAGTAAAAATTTTTTTTTAATAAAAATGCAATAAAACTATCTCTTATTTTGTAAACGCTATCAATTTTGCAAAAACCAATCGATAAACGCTTTTATATATATTTTTGGGGGATATTTATTATAGCAAAAAGTAAAAAATATTGCATTTTTTTCAAAATTGTCGCTCTATTTTTGTTTATAGCGCAAAAAATAAAAACCACAGAGGTGATCAAATACCACCAAAAGAAAGCTCTATTTGTGGGAGAAAAAGGACGCCAATTTTGTTTGGGAGCCACGTCACACGGCCACGGAATTGTCAGTTAAAAAACGACGCAGTGCCGCATCGCAAAAAGGGGCAAGGTCCTTTAGCAGCATTTTGGTCCGGGTCTTAAGTGGTTAAGTGGTTAATTACCTTGGATTACGAGCATAACCCTTTCCAGTAGAATGCTTGTAATCCAAAGCACATTTTTTTGGTAAAAAAAATTGCAATAAGCGTTTATTGATTGGTTTGCACAAAAGTTATAGTGTTTACAAAATAGGGGATAGTTTATGGCATTTTTATTAATAATTTTATTTTTTACTACTAATGGCGGCGAACAGCGATTTTTATCGTGACTGTGACATTATGGCGGACACATCGGACAATTTTGACACATTTTTGGGACCATTGTCATTTTCACAGCGAAAAGTGCTATATAAATGCACGGATTACTGTGAAAATGCCAATGGCAGTTAAGTGGTTAACCACTAGGGGGCGCTAATGGGTTAAGTGTGCCCTAAGGGAGTGATTCTTACTGTAGGGAGGTGACTCCGATTATCTCTGAGGCTCTCCAGCGCCCCCCCTCACCTCTGGCCACATGCGGTATTGCATGCCATAGAAGTCAATGCAAAACAAATTATCTACGTTTCCATTGGTTTCTATGGGGAGACTCACTTTGATATGCGAGTGCTTTGGATTACAATCATTCTACTGGAAGGGATTATGCTCCTAATCCAAGGTCCGCCTCACGCCGATATACGTCGGCAGAATGGCACGGCTGGGCACAATCACGTACAGGTACAGTGCCCAGCCTTAGGTCGCACCCCGCCGCCGACACACTAGCGAACCGGTCCGAAGCTCCGTGACCGCACCCGCGGGACCTGCGGACCCGATCGCCGCTGGTGTCCCGTGATAATGGATTTGCGCATTTACGAATTTCCAAATTTTTAGAACAGCGATCTCTCTTCTCCTCCAGTCAGCCCCCTCCCCCCACAGTTAGAAACACCTCCCAGGGAACACATTTAACCCCTTGATTGCCCCCTAGTGTTAACCCTTTTCCTGCCAGTGACATTTACACAGCGATCAGTGCATATTTATAGCACTGATCGCTGGAAAAATGTCAATGGTCCCGAATATGTGTCAAAAGTGTCCGATCTGTTTGCCACAATGTCGCAGTCCCGATAAAAATCACAGATCACCGACATTAATAGACAAAAAAATATAAAAAATAAAAATGCCATAAAAATGCCATAATTCTACTCCCGATTTTGTAGACGCTATAACTTTTGTGCAAACCAATCAAAATACACTCATTGCAATGTTACCAAAAATATGTAGAAGAATAAATATTGGCCTCAACTGATGAAAAAAATATTTTTTTTACATTTTTTGGGGGATATTTATTACAGCAAATAGTATAAAATAGTTTTTTTTTTTTTAATTGTCGCTCTTTTTTTGTTTATAGCGCACAAAATAAAAACTGCAGAGGTGATCAAATACCACCAAAAGAAAGATCTATTTATGGGGAAAATATACGTACATTTTGTTTGGGTACAACATTGCATGCAGTTAATTGTCAGTTATACAAATATCACCAAAAAATATAAAGAGGTGCAGGATGTTCAACATCCACAGAAGGCTACAGAATGTCGATTCTAGCCAGGCCTTAAAGCGGAGCTCCACCCGCATTTTTTTTTTTTTCAAAGTCGGCAGCTACTAACAGTGTAGCTGCTGACTTTGAATAAGGACACTTACCTGTCCTAGGCGCCCGCGCTGACGGTCCCCGCCGATGCCGATCCTCGATCCCGGCACCGCCATCCACAGTCAGGGAAACAGGCAGTGAAGCGGTGCGTCTTCACTGCCCGTTTCCTACTGCGCATGTGCGAGCGACGCGGCTCTTTGTGAATGGTCCGGCTGCTTTCTGGGATACACACAGTTCCCAGAATGCAGCGCGGCCCATTCACAAGAAGACACCGAGAAGAGGAGAAGGAAGAAAACCACACCGCGGAAGATGAGGGCAGATTCGGGACTTCCGCATAGCAACAGCCTATTTAGGGTAAGTATTTTTTTTTTTTTTTAGATTTTTGAAAATAAAAATAAAAATCAGGGTGGAGCTCCGCTTTAAGAATTACGTGCCACTAGTTGCACCACCCAACCCCTGCCCCACCCCTAAGTCTGCCCCTAAACACGCCCTTGTAAATTATCTTATGTAATGACAATGTTAAATGCTTTAAGAAGAATTAAGTTCCAAAAATAAATAATATTAACAACAATGTTAACAATATTAACTTAAAACATATCAGTACCTATCAGTGCAGCCTCACTGTGCCCATCAAATGCAGCTTTATGGTGTCCATGTAATGCAGTCTCACTGTGCCCATGAACGCAGCCTCACTGTGCCCATGAAAGCAGCTTCATTGTGCCCCATCAATTGCAGCGTCGCAGTGCCCCATCAGTTGCAGCGTCACCGTGCTTCATCAATTGCAGCATCGCAGGGCCCCATCAAATGCAGCGTCACCGCGCTCCATCAATTGCAGCGTCGCAGTGCCCTATCAATTGCAGCTTCACCGTGCTCCATCAATTGCAGCGTCGCAGTGCCCCATCAAATGCAGCGTCACCACGCTCCATCAATTGCAGCATCGCAGGGCCCCATCAAATGCAGCATCACCGCGCTTCATCAATTGCAGCATCGCAGTGCCCTATCAATTGCAGCTTCACCGTGCTACATCAATTGCAGTGTCGCAGTGCCCCATCAAATGCAGCGTCAACGCGCTCCATCAAATGCAATGTCACTGTGCCCCATCAATTGCAGTGTCGCAGTGCCCCATCAAATGCAGCGTTACCGTGGCCCATCAAATGCAATGTCACTGTACCCCATCAATTGCAGCTTCACCGTGCTCCATCAATTGCAGCGTCGCAGTGCCCCATCAAATGCAGCGTCACCGTGGCCCATCAAATGCAATGTCATTGTACCCCATCAATTGCAGCTTCACCGCGCTCCATCAATTGCAGCGTCGCAGTGCCCTATCAATTGCAGCTTCACCGTGCTCCATCAATTGCAGCGTCGCAGTGCTCCATCAAATGCAGCGTCACCGCGCTCCATCAATTGCAGCGTCGCAGTGCCCTATCAATTGCAGCTTCACCGTGCTACATCAATTGCAGCGTCGCAGTGCCCCATCAAATGCAATGTCACTGTGCCCCATCAATTGCAGTGTCGCAGTGCCCCATTAAATGCAGCGTCACCGTGGCCCATCAAATGCAATGTCACTGTACCCCATCAATTGCAGCTTCACCGTGCCCCATCACTCACTGACTCTACCTTAGTCAAGTATTTCAGCAGATCTACAATAACCACAAATTCCACGCCTAGTCAAATAAATTGTAGTGTGAGAAGCAGCTTGATAAACGATGAAATAATATTATGCCAAAATAATCAAAGTTATGTGATAAAAATTAAATCAAAATGTGATCCAAAACCTATTTTTAGTGTTGTAAATCAATTTAGTTTTGGATCACATTTTGTTTTAATTTTCATTGAGCAGCTTGATTGTTTTGGCATAGTACTGCATATTATTTATGGTAAGATTAGTCTGTCTGAAAAGCATAGTGCACCTAGTGCAGCACTTTTAGTTGAGAAGTATTCCAGCAGGTAGAGTTTCCTCTCCCACAATCATGGAGTCCCATAGAGCAGAAGTGCCGCGGTGGGCAGCGGACAAGCGAGCCAGCATGACCATACAATTGCGAGTGGCTGTAATGTATTGCCAGATCCCGGCAATTTACATAAAAATAATGGTGGTTCCCCCAGTCCATTACCAAGTCCTTCGGGTCTGGTATGGATATTAAGGGGAACCCTGCTTCAAAATAAATGGCGTGGCAGTTACCCTCAAAATTTTAAGTAGAACCCTGTGCCAAAATGTAAAAAAAATGGCGTGTCCTCCCCCAAAATCCATACCAGACCCTTATCCGAGCACGCAACCTGGCAGGCCGCAGGAAAAGGGGGGGACAAGAAAGCATAGCATCGGGAGCGTGTGGCATCGCCTGTCACAATGCCATAGTCATTGCGCAGGCGCCGTGTAGAGCTGACTCACAGCTCTAGGTCTTCGGCGGTTCCGCGCTGCGCCTGCGCAGTACAGTGGGGTCCTTATCCGCCGGGGGACCTTTTCCGGCAGGACAGCGGCCCTATTGTCTGGCAGATGCATGGGCCCACCTTTTGAACTGATAGGGCCCAGTTGCCGGTACACAGACAAAAATAGGCCCGGGTATTTTAGACTGAGCAGCCGGGGGGGGGGGCGTAGCAGTGGCGCTTTGCAGCGGCGGTGAATGATGGGATGTGGGATTCCAGCACCTTGTACCTCTGGCCCCCTTTACATTACACAGCACCCTGCACCTCTAGACCCCTTAACATTACATAGTAGTCTGCACTTCTGGACACTTTTACATTACACAGCCCCTTGCACCTCTGGACCCCTTTACATTACACAGCCCCCTGCACCTCTGGACCCCTTTACATTACACAGCCCCTTGCACCTCTGGACCCCTTTACATTACACAGCACCTTGCACCTCTGGACCCCTTTACATTACACAGCACCCTGCACCTCTGGACCCCTTAACATTACATAGTAGTCTGCACCTCTGGACACTTTTACATTACACAGCCCCCTGCACCTCTGGACCCCTTTACATTACATAGCACCCTGCACCTCTGGACCCCTTTACATCACACAGCACCCTACACCTCTGGACCCTTTTACATTACACAGCACCCTCCACCTCTGGACCCCTTAACATTACATAGTAGTCTGCACTCCTGGACACTTTTACATTACACAGCCCCTTGCACCTCTGGACCCCTTTACATTACATAGCACCCTGCACCTCTGGACCCCTTTACATCACACAGCACCCTACACCTCTGGACCCTTTTACATTACACAGCACCCTGCACCTCTGGACCCCTTTACATTACACAGCCCCCCACAGTTTGTTACACAGACACCCCCTAGCAGTTCTGGACCCCCTGCGTGTTACACTGGGGGGAGACGTGACATGCAGCCCCCGGGTCACCACGGCCCACCGGGCATTTGCCTGGTATGCCCTATGGCCACTCCGAGCCTTCCGGTACAGAAGGCCCGGCTGTATTGCCTTATCAGTGGCCCTGGTGACCCTTCAACAATTTATTTGATAGGATCTGATTTAAGTGTATTATACATCTAACACATCCAGATTCTTTTTAGATTTCACGGAAGCATCTCATCAGCATAATTAAAGCAGTGGGAATGTTTATTTCCAATGTTTTGATAAATGCAAATAAAGTCACATGCGGGTTTGTTTGCTGGCAGATCTGATGAGTTGATAATTTTTCCGGTTTAGCAAAGCAAAACAAGATTTAGCATAATTTCGGGAAGCTTAGAGAGCACTTTTGGGTTAGATAACAAGTTAGTCTTCCTTCCAGTATGTAGTAGGATTACATAAAGGATTGTAGTATTTTGGATATTAACACCCAACTCTACCTCCCTGGTAGATGCGATATTTTAACACTGAGCAAATCTGTTTTTGTAAACTGAGATTCAACAATATACAAGATTTGTGGGCGTCCAGGTATTTAAGGATTGTCTGTGGAACAGACTCCCTAGGACTTTGAGAGATTTCTCCCTGTCAATAGTTTGTCGAAATGAAGAGCATTTTGGTGAAACTGCCATTTGGCAATATACTTTGAAACCAATCATTAAAGTGATTGTAAAGGCTCAAGGTTTTTACTTTCATGCATTCTATGCATGAAGGTAAAAAACCTTCTGTCTGCTGGGCCCCCTAAAACTCACCTAAACCCCCTTTTGATCCAGCGATGTGCATGAGAGCCTCGGCTGTCAATCACAACCAGTGAGCCAATGAGGAGAGAAAGAGAGAGCAGGGCTGGGGAGCGAGCAAGCACCAGTGCCCCCATAGCAAGCAGCTTGTCAAGGGGGAGGAGGAGCCAGGAGTGCGACAGGGATACGTGAAGAGAAGGTTCGGGGGAGTGCGTGCCATAGAGTTGGCCTTTATGGCAGAGTGGCCATAATAAAGCTATTACTTTCAGCAAAAAACAAAATGGCACGTTTTTAGTTTGTGAAAAGACATGTGGGAGACCCCAAAATGTATGGAGGAAGGTGCTCTGGTCTGATGAGACTAAAATTAAACTTTTGCCCATTAAAGAAAACGCTATGTCTGGCTCAAACCCAACACATCACATCACTAAAAGAACACCATCCCCACTGTGAAACATGGTGGTTGCAGCATCATGCTGTGGGGATGTTTTTCAGCAGTCGGGATTTGGAAACTGGTCAGAGTTGAGGGAAAGAGGGATGGTGCTAAATACAGGGATATTCTTGAGGAAAACCTGTACCACTCTGTGTGTAATTTGAGGCGAGGACGGAGGTTCACCTTGCAGAAGGAGAATGACCCCAAACACACTGCTAAAGCAACACTTGAGTGGTTTAAGGGGAAACATGTAAATGTGTTGGAATGGCCTAGTCAAAGCCCAGACCTCAATCCAATAGAAAATCTGTGGTCAGACTTAAAGATTGCTGTTCACAAGCGCAAACCATCCAACTTGAAGGATCTGGAGCAGTTTTGCAAGGAGGAATGGGCAGGAGGCACTGTTTGGCGGAAGGAAGTACCTAATCGGGGTGCCAAGTGGTTCCGTCACAGTGGCCATGACTCATACACGCATGTGTGGGAGTGACGTCATCATGACTGCGAAACCTGGAAGGAAGACTGAGTGAAGATGGTAGCCCTAACAGTGTTGCCAACCTACCAGATTGAAATTTACTGGCAAGACACCCAAAATTTACTGGCGCAGCCACGTTTTTACTGACATTTCACAAAAGTTACTAAATTAAAATTTTAGGTTCAAATTTCAGTATTTAGGCTACAAACAAGTACGCTAGGCAAATAGCAATGTGATTTAAGGTGGATATTAAGGTAAAAAAAAAAATATTTTTGTTATTTTCAATATAATAAGGGCAAATTATTTAGTCACATCACCCCCTGCCTCCATCCCCCTCTGCCACCAACACCCCCTGCCTTCACCCCCCTCTGCCACCAACACCCCCTGCCTTCACCCCCCTCTGCCACCAACACCCCCTGCCTTCACCCCCCTCTGCCACCAACACCCCCTGCCTCCACCCCCCTCTGCCACCAACACCCCCTTGCATTCACCCCCCTCTGCCACCAACACCCCCTGCCTTCACCCCCCTCTGCCACCAACACCACCTGCCTTCACCCCCCTCTGCGGTGCCACAATCTCCCCCTGCCTCCAATCACCCCCTGCCTCCAATCTCCCCCCTGCCTCCAATCTCCCCCCTGCCTCCATCGTCCCCTGCCTTCATCCCCCTCTGCGGTGCCACCAACAACCCCTGTCTCTATCCCCCACCCTCTGCGGTGCCACCCTCCCCCTCTGCGGTGCCATCAACACCCCCTGCCTCCAATCACACCCTGCCACTAGCACCCCCTACCTCCAATCTCCCCCTGCCCAAATCGCCCCCTTCCTCCACCCCCCTCTGCAGTGCCACCGCAGCCACCATCACCCCCTGCCTCCAATCACCCCCTGGATCTCGGTTATTTTTACTGGCACATTCTCGCAAACCACGGACATTTACGAACGGGGGGAAAAAGTGCTGGTTTTTACAAACTATCCGTAAAAATACGGACGGTTGGCAACACTGAGCCCTAAAGTCCTTGTGAAGCATAGATTATGAATGCCACCAACTCTTCAGTGATACTTGTGCTCCATCGCCGAACACAAAGTCTATCCGCTTACCGAAATATAAGACCCCCTAGGATTGAAGAGTGCCAAAAGTGCTTCAAATCAGATTCAGCCCAGCAGTCACCAAATCAAGTCACCATATATACAGCTCCACTTCCAGGAAACCAATGGTTAACGTTGTCAATAGGGAGATTCCAAAGCCACGTCAAACTCTTAAAAGGCCCCATTTTATCACAAAAAGAAGAGGATTCATAGTGCATTACCTTTATAAAAAATTGTTTTTTTATTAAAATACCATATACTCACAAGGGAATGTATTTAATCACTATCAGTATTACAATACACCCTGCAAACATGCATGATGACGTCAGCACCAAAGCTCCACCCTATGCGTAGGCATTCTTAAGGGGTAGTGGTGATCTCATGCAGGCTTCTTAGATCTCGTAGAGAAGGGTTGATGCGCTAAGCCACAGTCCTCTAAAGCAGGGGTCTCCAAACTTTCTAAACAAAGGGCCAGTCTACTGTCCTTCAGACTTTAGGAGGGCCGGACTAGGGCCATTGGGAGTAGAAAATGTCCAGTGGGAGTAAACATTACCATATCTTTGGTGTCAGTGGGAGGACTAGTGCCCCATTGTTGGTGCCAGTAGAAGAAATTGTACCCTTTTGATAGTGTAAGTCGGATGAACAGTGCCCCATTGGTGGTTTGAGCAACAAGAATGATTCCCCATTGTTGGTGTCAGTGGATGGAATAGTGCCCCAAGGGCTGGATAAAGGCAAGCAAAGGGCCGCATCTGGCCCCAGGGCCGCAGTTAGGAGACCCCTGCTCTAAAGCACATGTC
Organism: Rana kukunoris; assembly: GCA_029574335.1. Lineage (NCBI taxonomy): Eukaryota > Metazoa > Chordata > Amphibia > Anura > Ranidae > Rana > Rana kukunoris. Next base: position 469,154,035 of record CM056053.1, on the reverse strand, counting down.
CTTTCGGGAACTTACAGGTGCTGGCTCTGCAACGATCTAGGAAGGAAGAAAAAATCCTGGACGGCCGCACACCGTTGAAGGCATCTTTATTGATATCTTGTGTAGCAGAAAAAATCCAATACAGCCACTTCATGTTGCAGAAAACAGGAAAAGCTGTTGACGCGTTTCACAGCATATGAAGGTGCTTAACCACTTCAATACCGGACACTTTCACCCCCTTCCTGCCCAGGCCATTTTTCAGCTTTCAGCGCTGTCACACTTTGGTCATGTAACACTGTACCCAAATTACATTTTAATCATTAATTCCCCACAAATAGAGCTTTCTTTTGGTTTGATCACCTCTGCGTTTTTTATTTTTTGCGCTATAAACAAAAGAAGAGCGACAATTTTGAAAAAAATATTTTTAACTTCTTGCTATAATAAATATCCCCAAAAATATATATATATAAAAAAAAATGTTTTCCTCAGTTTTGGCCTATACGTATTCTTCTACCTATTTTTGGTAAAAAAATTTGCAATATTCGTTTATCGATTGGTTTGCGCAAAAGTTATAGCGGCTACAAAATAGGGGATAGTTTTATAGCATTTTTTTTTGAATTTTTTTTTTTTACTAGTAATGGCGGCGATCTGCGATTTTTATAGTGACTGCGATATTGCGGCGGACACAATTGACACTATTTTGGGACAATTCACATTTATACAGTGAACAGTGCTATAAATATGCATTGATTACTGTGTAAATGTGACTGGCAGGGAAGGGGTTAACACTAGGGGGCGATCAAGGGGTTTAATGTGTACCCTAGGGAGTGATTCTAACTGAAGGGGGAGGGGACTGACTGGGGGAGGTAACCGATTTGTGTCCCTATGTACAAGGGACACACCATTGGTCTGCTCTCCCTGACAGGACGTGGATCTCTGTGTTTACATACCGAGATCCATGGTCCTGCTCAGTTACTGGGCAATGGCGGGTGCCCGGCGGACCTTGCGGCAGCCGGGCACATGCATCGGGTTCCTAGTGACGTGGGTGGTGCGCGCTCGCCCCCTAGTGGCTCGGGAAGTCGAGGACTTCATATGACGTCCTACTAGAACGAGAGGCTTACCGCCCCGCCGGGTAGTGGTTAGTCAAGCTATGATTAAGCACGAACATACGGTGTGAAACGCGTCAGTCTTTTCCTGTTTTCTGTAACATGAAGTGACTGTATTGGATTTCATCTGCTACACAAGATATCAATAAAGATGCCTTCAATAGTGTGCAGCCGTCCAGGATCTTTTCTTCCTTCTTAGATCTTGTGTGGTCTCCAGTGGTGGGATATCCATCAGAATTCCAAAATGATGGTATCAAATAACAAATGATTCGGGGGGGGGGGCTGTCTAGCTGTTGTCAGGGCTGTCTTAATGAGAGGGCACTCCTGGGCACTGCCCAGGGGCCCCAGCTGCATGGGGGCTACTGCACTTTCCCCAAAGCAGCTGGTCCTTGAGCCGTCCTACCTACTTGATGTGTTTACCTGCACTGTCTTCATTGTAGGGGCCCCAGAGCATTACTTTGCCCAGAGGCCCATGATGCTATTAAGACGGCCCTGGCTGTTGTGGTCTTGTGGAAAAGAGTGGAGGCTCAAATTTTGGCATTAAGTTATTACTATTGGAGTGTCTGTGGGATGTAATGATTCCCAGAGACCAACATGTAATGGTCCTAGTAATAGGTGGGATTTAGGGTGGCCACGTGTCCTGGATTGCCCGGGACAGTCCCACATTTTTCAGGTCTGTCCCGGGCACCTTTATTCCAGGACAATAGAGTGTCCCGGAATTAAACTGACACAGCCACCCCCCCCCCCCCCCCCTGGACCAATTTGATTCCCCCAAAAAATGCATGGAGGAGCAAAATCCCGGCCCCCTGCTTGTGATTGAAATCCCGCCTCTTGTGCCCAATCACTGTGCTGTGATTCGTTAAAGCACAAGCTGATTTTTGGGAAGGGAGGGTGTCCCTGAATGGTAGTTTGGAAATGTGGTCACCCTAGTGCCCCTTTTCAGATGATGTTGCAGAGCTTATTAGAGCATCAAAGGGCGACTTCAGCTCTGAGCTCTTGATTGCGGAATGAATAGAATGGATTTCAGGAGGTGCTATTGCTAAATGGATTTTCTTTTAGAAGAGGTATTCTCTTTTACTCCTCTGTCAATACATAATAAAACATCTTATTTAAAACACAGGGCAGTTTGCATCCCAGCTCTCTTTAAATCCCCAAGTGCTTTATTAACTTGAATGATAGTATAAACCTCCCCAGATGAAGAGCACAATATGGCTAATGCGATTTACAAAACAGCCTTTGAGATCATTTTTTAGGCCTCGACAAAGGAAACGGTGAGGTTTCAGCATTATAGGGAGCATTCACCTACACAATGCCAGTTCCAGGCCGGCAGTATTGTGCGCAGGCCGCTGTTATACAACAGTTTGTGTGAGCAGGGCCGCCATCAGGGGGGTACAGGCAGTACACCTGTAAGGGGCCCGGAGGTTCCCCAGGAGCACGAATGGCAACCCCCTTTTTTTGTAAGGGGCCGGGAGGTCCCCAGGGCCCGGATGTCAACCCCAATTTTTTTTAATATTTTTTTATTAAAGGGCCCAGAGGTCCCCAGGGGCCCGCATGGCAACCACCCCCCCCCCTTTTTTTATAAAAAAAAAATTGTTATTTTATTTATATAATTTTTTTTTCTTATTTTTTTTATACGTTTATCCAAGGGCGGGGAGGCTACCCCTTTTGTTAATAAATATATATATATATATATATATATATATATATATATATATATATTATTGTGTGCAGGCAGTAGCCAAGGCAAGGGGCCTGGAGGTCCCCAGGAGCACAAATGGCAACCCCCTTTTTTTGTAAGGGGCCCGGATGTCAAATCCTTTTTTTTATTTTATTTTTTATATATTTTTTATTTATTTTTTATGAAAGGGACCAGAGGTCTCCAGGGGTCCGAAGGTTCCCAGGGCCCCAGATGGCAACCCCCCCCTTTTTGTTTTTATAATTTTTTATATATATATTCTATCTTTTTTTTTCTTTTTAATAAAGGGCCCAGATGGCAACCACCCCCCCTTTTTTATTTTTCATTTTTTTTATCTTTTTTATTTTTTTTACTTTTATCAAAGGCTACCCCCTTTTTTTATATATATATATATATATATATATATATATAAGTATTGTGTGCAGGCCGCTGTCATACAACAGTATGTGTGATCAGGGCTGTCATCAGGGGGGTACAGGCAGTAGACCTATAAGGGGCCCAGAGGTCCCCAGGAGCACGAATGGAAACCCCCTTTTTTTTGTAAGGGACCCGGAGGTCCCCAGGACCCCCGGTTGTCAACCCCCCTTTTTTTATTAATTGTTTTATTTATTTTTATTAAAGGGCCCAGAGGTCCCCAGATACTTTAATCAAAGGGCCCGGAGGCTACCCCCTTTTTTTATATATATATGTTTTATATATTTTTTTATAAAGGGTCCTCAGGGCATCCCCGCTTCTCAATTTGAGCCCCCCCCCCCCTCCCCGGTTCTCTGCTCCAGGGGGGGTCCATGCCTGAAGCTGTGTAAGGGGCCCCATAATTCCTGATGGTAGCCCTGTGTGTGATGAAGTGTATTAGGACTTGGCGCTGGTAGTGGTAAGTGGTGGGTTTCAGCACCCTGTCACCAACTTAAAAAAAAACTGCAAGTAAAAAGAACAGAAACATCACATATTTTTTTTTTTCATGAATGGTTTGTTGTTCACTTGCAATGCACCTCTGAATTTAATAAACAATTTAAAGAGTAAATAAAAAAACATTCTTCTCTGGGTGATTTATGTACATTGCAAGGATTTTACTAAACTTTGTTGCAGGGTCCTACCTTTTGTTATCCTGAAGAAATAGCTGTTTGTTTATCTGTGTCCATGCCCTGAGTGAATGTAAATGGGAGTAATTTTATCATTATTAATCAGCTGCTGCACCTCCAGGGTTCTAATTATGAAAAGTGGATACATCCCTTTGGGAGTATCTCACCAAAAATGATACTTTTGTTGCAGAGAATGCCCCAAATCTGATTTGTATCTTAGGGAAGATTTCTGAGAAAATCACACAAGCAGGTAATTACATACAGAGTCTCATCATTGCCGGTCTCCATTGTTAGCCCCGAGCGTCGTCGAATGTGGTCGAATGCGGCCGAGTGTCATAGCAGGTCCCGTCTTCTGGAGCCTGTGCAACGCCTATGATGGACGTCCCACTGGTCCAATGCCAGGACCGCAGGACGTGTGGCATCCATTATAGGCGCTGCAGGCTCCAGAAGGCAGAAATTACAATGCAGCCACCGAGGCACAACCCCGCTTGGCACTAGGGGGGGTGGCTCTCCTCTCCTCTCCTCCAGGCTCCTCGGCTCTCCTCCCCTCCAGGCTCCTTGGCTCTCCCCTCCTCCAGGCTCCTCGGCTCTCCTCCCAGACTCTCCTCTTAGGCTTCTTGGCTCTCCTCCCCTGCATGCTCCGTGGCTCTCCCCTCCTCCAGGCTCCTCGGCTCTCCTCCCAGACTCTCCTCTTAGGCTCCTTGGCTCTTCTCCCCTCCATGCTCCTTGGCTCTCCCCTCCTCCAGGCTTCTCGGCTCTCCTCCCAGGCTCCCCCTCCAGGCTCCTTGGCTCTCCTCCCCTCCAGGCTCCTCAGCTCTCCTCCCCTCCAGGCTCCTTGGCTCTCCCCTCCTCCAGGCTCCTTGGCTCTCCTCCCCTCCAGGCTCCTTGGCTCTCCTCCCCTCCAGGCTCCTCGGCTCTCCTCCCCTCCAGGCTCCTCGGCTCTCCTCCCCTCCAGGCTCCTTGGCTCTCCCCTCCTCCAGGCTCCTCAGCTCTCCTCCCAGGCTCTCCTCCCAGGCTCCCTTCCAGGCTCCTCGGCTCCCCTCCCCTCCAGGCTCCTTGGCTCTTCCCTCCTCCAGGCTTCTCGGCTCTACTCGCAGGCTCCCCTCCAGGCTCCTCGGCTCTCCTCCCCTCCAGGCTCCTTGTCTCTCCCCTCCTCCAGGCTCCTCTGCTCTCCTCCCAGACTCTCCTCTTAGGCTCCTCGGCTCTCCTCCCCTCCAGGCTCCTCGGCTCTCCCCTCCTCCAGGGTCCTCGGCTCTCCTCCCAGGCTCCTCGGCTCCCCTCCCCCCAGGCTCCTTGGCTCTCCTCCCCTCCAGGCTTCTCGGCACTCCTCGCAGGATCCCCTCCAGGCTCCTCAGCTCTCCTCCCCTCCAGGCTTCTTGGCTTTCCCCTCTTCCAGGCTCCTCAGCTCTCCTCCCAGGCTCTCCTCCCAGGCACCCCTCCAGGCTCCTCGGCTCTCCTCTCCTCCTCTTCTGACCACTGACGGAATGACTGACTGCCTGCTGTGACACCGCACACTATGGCTGAGGTGGGTCAGACAGTGTATGTTAATGTCAGAGTGTAAGTAGGTCAGTATATATGTATGTATATACCCTGCGCTGTTGACTCTTTTGTAAATGGTTGCAATAGCTGCTCTGACTTCACCCACAAATATCGCCAGCATATGTTCCCGATGGTACTAAATGCTATAAAGTATGGGCGAGCTACTATTCATCAAGCAGAAAATACTTTTAATTACAATGCAATCAATAAATGTGCAAAATGCTACATCTGTGCAAAACAAGTGCTATGTGCAAGAATAATGAAATAAAATGTAATATATATATATATATATGTAAAACAATTAATTTAACTCACCGCTGCATATAGGTCACTACCATCAGTGTATGTAGGTCAATGTAGGTAGGTCAGTGTATGTCAGGTAGGTCAGTGTATGTAGGTCACTACCATCAATGTATGTAGGTCAATGTAGGTAGGTCAGTGTATGTAGGTCACTACCGTCAGTGTATGTAGGTCACTACCGTCAGTGTATGTAGGTCACTACCGTCAGTGTATGTAGGTCAGGTAGGTCATGGCCCAGCCCGAAGAAAAAGCCTGCGTCACATACACCATCTCACCGAGATGTTCCAGTTCCTGCCAACATCCAGCAACTTCGCACAGCCATTGAAGAGGAATGGACCAACATTCCACAGGCCACAATCAACAACCTGATCAACTTTATGTGAAGGAGATGTGGTGCACTGCATGAGGCAAATGGTGGTCACTGACTGGTTTTCAGACCGCCCCCCCACCCCTGTATTATAATCATGCTATAAGGCACACCGGTATTATAATCATGCTGTCTAATCAGCACCTTGATATGCCGGCGGTATGGCTGCGGTGCCCATTCTTTTTAATGGGCAACATTGGAGGTGCGTCTATAGAGGGCGCTGGAGCGCTGCCCCCTCTGGCTCTCGCACCGCCACTGAATAACATAGATTCATGCACTGCATTGTTACCAGCTTCTGCCATAACTATTCAGATGGCCGGACGGTGAGCGCCGACCACCTAAATAACGGCAGCTGGTTGGCTGTGCAGAAGTGCCTATCAGCAGCGGCTCTGATAGGTTTTCCGAGTACAGCCCTCAGCCTTCCAGATACTTATCCAGGGGACAAACGGGGGGTGCGTTCCTTGGATAAGACTGACGGCCGTCTCAGCCAATCAGGTTACCAGTAACCTGATTGGCTGAAGCATCATCAAGGGCGGGAGAAGACATAGAGGGACGTGGAAGGAGAAAGGTAAGTGCCGGGAAGGGGCATTTTACAGGGCACAGCGGCGACAATGGGCACAGTGGTGACAATTGGTACAGTGGCGACAATTAAAAGGCACAGTGACATCAATGGGTACAGTGGCGACAATGGGTACAGTGGTGACAAAGGGCACAGTGGCGACAAAGGGCACAGTGGCATCAATGAGCACAGTGGCGACAATTGATGGGCACAGTGGCTGCGTTTGATGGCATGGCATAGTGACTTTTTATTATTTTTCGTTTTTCTTCATTTTGAGCACCAGCCGCCACTGATGGGCAAGAGTGGTGGAGGAGTGGTATACACACCGCTTCTTCACCACTCCAAAGATGCTGCTAGCAGGATATTTTTTAACGTCATGCCAACGCCCTTGGGGCTTTCACACTGGAGTGAATGGAGCGGCTCTTTCAGGGCGATTTACAGGCGCCTCAGTGTGAAAGGGGTCTTCCACAGGTTTAGACAGATTTGTGAACAATATTTGAGGGAAATAGGCCTTTTGTGTACATAGAAAAAGTTGTAGATCTTTGAGTTCAGCTCATGATAAATACGAGCAAACACAAAAGTGTATATACTGCATATATACAGTATATATGCCAAACTGGCTGCCCATATCTTGCAGCACTGTCCTCCCAAAGATGGCATATGATTAGTTTCTGCCAGCCTGAAGAAACATAACAGCGCCCTCTTTATATCAGAGGACATACAGCAGTACTACACCTGTCTACAGGGTCACTGGAAGGAACCGCGGCACACAGCAGGTGTTACTGCAATCCAACCTCCCTGGAAGTGTCTAATACTGAGGGCATTGATGGAGACTGCAGCACTGAAATAAAAGGAAGGTAAGGCCGCCAAAAAGGAGAGTATATTATCTCTTGTTTTTCAGGGAACTTTGATCTTGATTTTATTTTAACCTTCCAGGGTCACTTTAACCTCCCTGGCGGTCTTCCCGTGTGTGGCACGGGGTGAGATTTTAAAGCTACGATCGGTAACCCCGTGCCACACACGGGCTTGCCTCGCTGGATGCAGAAAAAAGTTTACTTACCTTTTCTCTGCGATCCAGCGATGAATCCCCGCAGTACACGGCGGGCGGATGTCCGCCTGATGCTGTGTGTTCCGCCGATTCCCTTCCCTGCGAGCGTCGCGACGTAGGGGGGGGAACGGCGCCAAATTCAAAAAAGTAAACAAACACTATACATACAGTACACTGTAATCTTATAGATTACAGTACTGTATGTAAAAAATACACACCCCCCCTGTCCCTAGTGGTCTGCCCTGTACACTACATGTCATTTTATATAATAAAAACTGTTCTTTCTCCCTGCAAACTGTAGATTGCCCATAGCAACCAAAAGTGTCCCTTTATGGCAAAAATTGTTTTAGAGCAGCTAAAAAACAGCGATAATAAATCAGAATCACTTGCAGAATTTAGCGATAGCGATTTGTGGGGAAATTCGTCATAAAAAAAAAAAAATAATGACAGCAAAAATTCTGCAACTGAGCAAATTTCAGTGATTTTGATTTGATTACATTATTGAATAATTTTTACTATAATTATATTATTATTTGTTATAATTTTTTATAATTATTTATTATATTATAATTTTTAATAAGAAAAAAAAAAAAAAAATCATACCCAGGATGCCTATTAGACTCTTGTTTGGATAGATTTCAGTGAGTTATTCCTAAGAATTACAAGCCTACAGTATAAAACGCCAAATTCCCTTGCAAATAATGTTACCGCTTTTAGCACCTAAAATCTTAAAGAATCATACCGCCAGGGAGGTTAACCACTTAAACCCCAGACCATATTGCTGCCCAATGACCAGAGCACTTTTTGCGATTCGGCACTGCGTCGATTTAACTGACAATTGCGCGGTCGTGCGACGTGGCTCCCAAACAAAATTGGCGTCCTTTTTTTCCCCACAAATAGAGCTTTCTTTTGGTGGTATTTGATCACCTCTGCGGTTTTTATTTTTTGCGCTATAAACAAAAATAGAGCGACTATTTTGAAAAAAAATCAATATTTTTTACTTTTTTCTGTAATAAATATCAGCCAAAAATATTTAAAAAAAACTTTTTTCCCCTCAGTTTAGGCCGATACGTATTCTTCTACCTATTTTTCGTTTAAAAAAAAAATCGCAATTAGCGTTCATTGATTGGTTTGCGCAAATGTTATAGCGTTTACAAAATAGGGGATAGTTTTATGGCATTTTTATTATTATTTTTTTTTTTTTACTAGTAATGGCGGCGATCAGCATTTTTTTTCAGTACTGCGACTATATGGCGGACACTTCGGACACTTTTGGGACCGTTGGCATTTTTTTAGCGATCAATGCTATAAAAATGCATTGGATTACTATAAAAATGCCATTGGCAGTGAAGGGGTTAACACTAGGGGGCGGGGAAGGGGTTAAGTGTGGTCCTGGGTGTGTTCTAACTGTATGGGGGTGTGACCTCACTAGGGGAAATCACTGATCTTCTGTTCATACATTGTATGAACAGAAGATCAGCGTTTCCCCCGCTGACAGGACCGAGAGCTATGTGTTTACACACAAAGCTCCCGGTCCCCGCTCTGTAACGAGCGATTGCGTGTGCCCGGCGGGGCCCGGGACCCGGGGGCGAGCAGGGGGCGCGCACGCTGGCCGCCAGCGGCGCGCACGCGCCCCCTAGTGGCCGCTGAAGTGCCGACGTAGAGCTACAGGCTCTCGCCCAGGAGAGCCGACCTGCCGCCGTATAACTGTGGCGGCTGGTCGGCAAGCAGTTAAGGCCCCTTTCACACTGAGGCGTATTTCAGGCGTTTTAACGCTAAAAATAGCGCATAAATAACGCCTGAAATACTCCTGCCCCAGCATTCTCAATGTGAAAGCCCGAGGGCTTTCAAACTGAGGCAATGCGCTGGCAGGAGAAAAAAAAAATCTCCTGCAAGCATCTTCAGAGCAGGTGTTGGACACATATGCCGGGAGCAATGTGTCAGATGCGCTTGTAAGAGCTCCTCGGATGGACGGCTCTATGGGGGGTGATGATTCAAAAGATTGTGGATCTTTCAAGATCTTCAGAGCGGTGAGAGTTGCGGTGTGTATACCGCTCCTTCCCATTGAAAACAAAGGGACACCGCGGTAATATTAACCCTTTTTCGGCTGCTAGCAGGGGTTAATACCACCACAATTCTGCTGCAATTCCGACAGTATAGCGCCGCTAAAAATAGTGACGCTATTCGGCCACCGCACATCCTGCCCCAGTGTGAAAGGGGCCTCAGGTGAACACTACAATAATAACAATACAATAATAACTCAGAATATTCAGCCACTGGAAATCCACTATACTTTCCCTTTATGCACATTTTCGACCCTTAAGCATTGCAAATAAAAATACTTTTTCTCGTTTTCCCAAGAAAGAAGCACTAAATAAATGAAAATGCGTTCTCCCAGCTAGCACACATTTTCCTGGGCTTGATAAATAGACCTCACTGACTTATGCTAATATTTCTGCTTTAATATGCATAGGTCTCAATCGATTCAGGCAGCCTAGTTTATACATAGCTCATAAACATTTATAGAGACGTGACGAATTTTATCATCGGCAGTAAGAATGAGGATTTAGAGGGCAATGCAGCATGGAGTATTACCTTACCAAATACACAAAAGCACAAGACAAACACATTTATTTAGTCAAGGCAAAGCAGTCGCCAGACACAGATGCTATTCAGACATAAACTGATCCAGTGGCGGTGCGTACATAAGGGGCGCATGGGCGCCGCCCCCTCACCATAGATAGATCCATGCATTGCATGAATCTATGGTCGCCGTTGCCACCCCCTATTCAGGTGCCTTTTGGGCACCTGAATTACAGTGGTGGGTAGTTTTTCGAAGCACCTGATAAGAGCCGTAGGTTCTAATAGGCATCCTCAAAAGGTGAAAAGCGAGTGCCATGCTGGACGCTCTCTGGTCACTCAGCGTTGCTAGGAAAGTGATTAATTTGCTTTCCTAACACTGAACCTCCTCTCAGCCAATCAGGTGCTTGGGTCTGTTACCTGTGACTTGATTGGCTGAAACGACAGGCGCTGTGATTGGACGCCTATAACAGGCGTCCAATCATTGCAGAGGACGGGAAGAGAGGACGGGAGAAGACATTGAGGAGCATGGAGGACACTGCCTTGACCTGCTACCCCACTGAGACAGGAAAGTGCCTGGTGGGCAGGGGATGCACACTGGCAGCATTTGATGGGCACAGTAGCGGCAATTGATGAGCACACTGGCAGAAATTGATGGGCACACTGGCAGCAATTGATGGGCACAGTAGCTGCGTTTGATGGAACAGTGGGGGCAATTTATGGGTACAGTGGCTGCATTTGATGAGCACAGTGGCTGCGTTTGATGGCACAGTGGTGGTAATTGATGGGAACAGTAGCTGCGTTTGATGACACAGTGGGGGCAATTTATGGACACAATGGCTGCGTTTGATGGGCACAGTGGCTGCGTTTGTTGGGCACAGTGGCTGCTTTTAATGGCACGGCGGTGATAATTGATGGGCACAGTAGCTGCATTTGATGACACAGTGGGGGCAATTCATGGGCACAGTGGCTGCGTTTGATGGGCACAGTGGCTGCGTTTGATGGGCACAGTGGCTGCGTTTGATGGGCACAGTGGCTGCATTTGATGGGCACAGTGGCTGCTTTTGATGGCACGGTGGTGGTAATTGATGGGCACAGTAGCGGCGTTTGATGGCACGGTGGTGGTAATTGATGGGCACAGTAGCTGCGTTTGATGGCACAGTGGCTGTAATTGATGTTTTTTTTTCAATTTGTTTGAGCCCCCCCAAAAAAAATTTGAGAGCCAGCCACCACTGAACTGATCACACCCAGTATTTTTATGCAATATCAGAAGTTTGAACTCCACCCAGGTCATGCACACACAACTTTATGACCAAAGTACATATTTTTTCAGACATTCAGCAGGTTCTGAGGTCTTAAAGTGAATGTAAACCCGAAAATTGGTATTTATTTTTTTGATGTCACAATGTACAGTATAAGATTTCCTATCATCTGTGACCAGTCTTGTCAAACAGAGTTAATCCAGCTCTGAACAATCCCCTTTTATTGTTCAGTGAAATAAAAACGGACTTACAGAGAAAAACCTTAGTCTGTTCTGCCCCCTTGCTGTGAGTGACAGGTTATTTACATATCTCATGCACTAGCCTCACTCCTTTTCGTAAGTCATGTGGTTACTTTTCTGGATTTTGACTGCATGTTAGTGATCATTGAAAAGGGGAGTGTAGAAGAGGGCGGGGAGTCCACCCACAGAGCTCCAGATAACAGATCCACCCACAGAATCTGCAGTTTTTCAGTTCTTATACCAGACAGAGGGGAGACATTTGACAGGTGAGGATTAGGGTTGTCCCGATACCGATCCCAGTATCGAAAGCCGCCGCATCGAAAGCCGCCGCATGGGTTAAACGGCGTGCGGGAACATCACAGCTTTCATTTGAATAGCTGTAGTTTTCCCGCTGCATATAGACACTCCCCCTTGCTCAGGATTGTATGGGTGATCGTGATCTGTCCAATCCCGGGGGAGTGTCTATACGCACGGGCAAAACAGCTATTCAAATGAATGCTGTGATTTTCTCCATGCGGCGGCGGCGGCTTTCGGTGGCAAAGGTATGGGAGAAATGGCTGGAGGGACATGGCTGAAGGGACATGGCTGCATATGTGAGGGACATGGCTGGAGGGACATGGCTGGAGGGACATGGCTGAAGGGACATGGCTGAAGGGACATGGCTAGAGGGACATGGCTGGAGGGACATGGCTGGAGGGACATGGCTGGAGGGACATGGCTGCATATGTGGGGGAAATGGCTGGAGGGACATGGCTGGAGGGACATGGCTGGAGGGACATGGCTGGAGGGACATGGCTGCATATGTGGGGGAAATGGCTGGAGGGACATGGCTGGAGGGACATGGCTGGAGGGACATGGCTGGAGGGACATGGCTGCATATGTGGGGGACATGGCTGGAGGGACATGGCTGGAGGGACATGGCTGGAGGGACATGGCTGCATATGTGGGGGAAATGGCTGGAGGGACATGGCTGGAGGGACATGGCTGAAGGGACATGGCTGCATATGTGGGGGACATGGCTCGAGGGACATGGCTGCATATGTGGGGGGGGACATGGCTGCATTTGGGGACACATTTAAAAAAAGTATCGGTATTCGGTATCGGCGACTACTTGAAAAAAAGTATCGGTACTTGTACTCGTCCTAAAAAAGTGGTATTGGGACAACCCTAGTGAGGATACAAGCAGGAGGCATCTATATCCTTATAGATCAGCACTATGGCAGGAGTTTAGAAAGGATGAGAGGGGCTTTACATCCACTTTAAGTCCTTGTCTTCCTTGACAAATATTCAAAGGTTATCTGTAAAAGATGCCTTGTTTTCAGAAAATAGGTCAACCCATAAACTTGGATTTTTACCTGCAGTTCAATGTTTCTAAATGCAAGTGAATACACTAAGGGAAAACGTATTCTATGGCGAGTACAATGTTGCGGGTGCAGTGTTGGCCAGAGCTACAGAAAAAATTAATTAGGTGCTTACTGCATGTAGCCAAGTCCCGGGGCCCCTGAGGCCTAATGGTGACCTCCATGGTTAGGGACAGCTGACATCCTTCTGTGTAGAGTGGGTTACAAGGTATAGTGGGTGTAATGTAAAGTAGATTGATGGGCGCCAGACACTTCTTGGATGCAAAGAGAATTGTCTCTTAAACAGAACTGTGGGAGAGAGGGTTGGGGCCAGGACTCCCTTATTGTTCAGTGAAATAAAAACGGACTTACAGAGAAAAACCTTAGTCTGTTCTGCCCCCTTGCTGTGAGTGACAGGTTATTTACATATCTCATGCACTAGCCTCACTCCTTTTCGTAAGTCATGTGGTTACTTTTCTGGATTTTGACTGCATGTTAGTGATCATTGAAAAGGGGAGTGTAGAAGAGGGCGGGGAGTCCACCCACAGAGCTCCAGATAACAGATCCACCCACAGAATCTGCAGTTTTTCAGTTCTTATACCAGACAGAGGGGAGACATTTGACAGGTGAGGATTAGGGTTGTCCCGATACCGATCCCAGTATCGAAAGCCGCCGCATCGAAAGCCGCCGCATGGGTTAAACGGCGTGCGGGAACATCACAGCTTTCATTTGAATAGCTGTAGTTTTCCCGCTGCATATAGACACTCCCCCTTGCTCAGGATTGTATGGGTGATCGTGATCTGTCCAATCCCGGGGGAGTGTCTATACGCACGGGCAAAACAGCTATTCAAATGAATGCTGTGATTTTCTCCATGCGGCGGCGGCGGCTTTCGGTGGCAAAGGTATGGGAGAAATGGCTGGAGGGACATGGCTGAAGGGACATGGCTGAAGGGACATGGCTAGAGGGACATGGCTGGAGGGACATGGCTGGAGGGACATGGCTGGAGGGACATGGCTGCATATGTGGGGGAAATGGCTGGAGGGACATGGCTGGAGGGACATGGCTGGAGGGACATGGCTGGAGGGACATGGCTGCATATGTGGGGGAAATGGCTGGAGGGACATGGCTGGAGGGACATGGCTGGAGGGACATGGCTGCATATGTGGGGGAAATGGCTGGAGGGACATGGCTAGAGGGACATGGCTGGAGGGACATGGCTGGAGGGACATGGCTGGAGGGACATGGCTGAAGGGACATGGCTGCATATGTGGGGGAAATGGCTGGAGGGACATGGCTAGAAGGACATGGCTGGAGGGACATGGCTGGAGGGACATGGCTGGAGGGACATGGCTGCATATGTGGGGGACATGGCTGGAGGGACATGGCTGCATATGTGCGGGACATGGCTGCATGTGTGGGGGACATGGCTGGGGGGAAATGGCTGCGTATGTGAGGGACATGGCTAGAGGGACATGGCTGGAGGGACATGGCTGGAGGGACATGGCTGCATATGTGGGGGACATGGCTGCATATGTGGGGGACATGGCTGCATATGTGGGGGGGGGACATGGCTGCATTTGGGGACACATTTTAAAAAAGTATCAGTATTCGGTATCGGCGAGTACTTGAAAAAAAGTATCGGTACTTGCACTCGTCCTAAAAAAGTGGTATCGGGACAACCCTAGTGAGGATACATGCAGGAGGCATCTATATCCTTATAGATCAGCACTATGGCAGGAGTTTAGAAAGGATGAGAGGGGTTTTACATCCACTTTAAGTCCTTGTCTTCCTTGACAAATATTCAAAGGTTATCTGTAAAAGATGCCTTGTTTTCAGAAAATAGGTCAACCCATAAACTTGGATTTTTACCTGCAGTTCAATGTTTCTAAATGCAAGTGAATACACTAAGGGAAAACGTATTCTATGGCGAGTACAATGTTGCGGGTGCAGTGTTGGCCAGAGCTACAGAAAAAATTAATTAGGTGCTTACTCCATGTAGCCAAGTCCCGGGGCCCCTGAGGCCTAATGGTGACCTCCATGGTTAGGGACAGCTGACATCCTTCTGTGTAGAGTGGGTTACAAGGTATAGTGGGTGTAATGTAAAGTAGATTGATGGGCGCCAGACACTTCTTGGATGCAAAGAGAATTGTCTCTTAAACAGAACTGTGGGAGAGAGGGTTGGGGCCAGGACTCCCTTAAGTAGATGCAATGTTAATTGGAAGACTCTGAGACTTCTATAGGTAGACAGTCATGCAGGGAAAGGCATCTAACCACATCTGCATGCGTAGGAATGATGTCGCCTATGGCAACAACTTGTAATAGTTTCTAACAAAGGTTTGAACTCTTTCACTTCTTCAACAATCTCCTATTGTATGTAGCGCCCCCTTACTTTCAGTGCAGGCATTACGCTAAAGTTAGTGGGTAAATGGCAGAGTTATTTTGCTCCCATTCATAATTTGTTAAATTGCTGACTGCTGCTATTTCAGAACTGTCCTATAGGTCAGTCTGCGATCCAGGGGTGCGATTCCACCCCTGGGCGACAGTTGGCGCTAGAGGGGTTCTGACAGAGCTGCTTTTCCCCAGCATATCTGTGGCAGCCGCTGTATGTTCTGGGTTCGGCTCTTCTCTGCGCAGGGTGAACGTTCCAGGTGCGGCATCCACCTTCAGGGTGCGCGCATCCATGGACCCCGCCCGCATGGCCCGCCTGGCCGGAGCTGCCTGCTCCATGGAGACCCATCCAGATGTTGATAGGGGCCCCAGTGACTTACTGGGTCCCCAACCTTACTGAGGAAATCCCAGGCTGTATGCCATTCGGTGGGGGGTCGGCTTGAGGAGAACCCGGAGGCAGGTTTTCAAAAGGGCTTGAACGAACCATCGGGGATCTGGTCACCGGTATTAACAGGTACATGTCAGCTGTCATCCGGTGACCCCTTTCATTGCATTTACTGGGAGGATTGGCTCAATCTGAATTGTTCTCTTGAGTACTGAAGTACTAAGCCTGTGGTAGAGGCCCGAGCCAGGTCGGTCATAGAGACCTGTTCCTCCCAGCAACTTACTAGTGACATTAAGGCTGCCAGACTTATAACAAGGGTCTGTCCCGGGGCACTTCACCCACTCTGACGAGAGTGATGATGAACTGTGTCTACTACTACTGAGAGCAGGACTGCTCTACTTCTTATCCAGGCCTGATACTGCACTGTTCTCTATTGCTTCATCAACCTTTCCTATCCCTTGTTGATGTTGGCCGTTGTTGGGCCCTGTAATAAAGCATTTGAAAACCCATCTGGTGACTGGACATTCGCTCACTGCTACTACTCACTGCTACTACCCCTAGACATACTACAAGGTAACTTAATACGCCGATCCCAATCAACAACCAGCGGCTCCTTCGGGGTAAGCACTACATGTAGAACTTCACCTCCACTGAGCCCTCAGTCTTTCACTAGACTTACTGATCCACTGCCACTGGATCCCCTGAGCTCTTCCAATTTAGCGCTCAGTATCTTCCTCAAGTGTCACCCCCGATTCACCACTGGGTCCCTGGCTTGGCACTCACAGATACTCCTCAAGCTGGAGGGCTTCAAATATGTATAGAGAGGTTTCACAAAGCAAAACACGCTGGATTTATGAGTTACAAACACTAAACCCTTTAGGTATGAATATTGATATAGATGTGAATTGTTTTATTACCAATTATTGATGTTACTGTACATAATGTATGGCTAATCAGGATATTTT
Organism: Rana kukunoris; assembly: GCA_029574335.1. NCBI lineage: Eukaryota > Metazoa > Chordata > Amphibia > Anura > Ranidae > Rana > Rana kukunoris. The sequence continues at coordinate 469,137,202 of CM056053.1, read as the reverse complement.
GATCGAATGAGGGAATTGAGAGTCTAGTATATTTTTGTTGGAAACAGTGAATGGCTCTGAGGGGTATCACCAGGGCTGGACTGGGAGAAAAATTGGGCCCTGGACTTCATCCAGACTGGCTCACATTGACATGTCTCTCTTATTGCGGCCGGACAACTGCCGCCCCCCCAACCCCCACCCAAGCCCCCTCTCTCCCTTCACTAGCCACTGGCCATTCTACTTTTTTAAAGTAGATTGGCTGGTACTAGTAGACTTATAGGCAGTACCAGTGGCGAAGCTAGACAGTATTTCACTTGGGGCAAAGAATCAGTTTGGCTAGGGACAAGATTAGGCAGAAGTGAGAAACTCCCAGGCCATAGCTGTTGAGTCAGCTGTCTGTCCCCTCCCCTGTGCTCCTTGTGGTCCCCCCTCCCATGTTCCTCTGACCCTCCCCCTGCTTCTCTGTTTCCCCCCAGATGAGCACTGTGGGGAGGGAGAGACAGAGGAGCGGAGGCGGGCGGTGGTCCACTGTCACTGAAGCCGACCCACTGAGCCATTGGCGCACCGGGAAACTCCCGGTCGTCCCAATGGCCAATCCATCCCTGGGTATCACCAGTATTGGCCCCTCTTTGACAACATATTGGCTAAGGGTGTTTTTGCCCTCTGTTATCAGATGAGGATCCCAATATTTAATTGTAAATATAACATAATTTAAGTAACTTAAGTTTCTGGCATAAATGGTATATTCACACATTGTGGCGTTTTAGAGCAATTTGAGAGGGCCATATATTGTGTATATTTGTTTTATGAATGTAAGGGGATGAAGAATGGGACGGCTTGTCAATTATGGTAAATTATGGAGGGTATATAAAATGGAGTGACGTACTGTGCCTTGTAGCTTCTGATGATGTCAGATCAATGACGAAATGCGCCGTGCGAGTCAGTTGAGTATAGGTGGAACGCACACCGACCCCTATATCAACTTTTATTGAACATTGTTTTATGTGGACTATTGGCTAAAGCTATTTTAGGTGGGTACTGATGAAGTTTTGAAATTTACAAACCAAGACTTTTTTACGCTATGAGGAGCATTTTTTTTCCTTTTCTTTTTCCCTGGTTCACCCTGCCCAATGGTATCTCCCATGTTGTATCCTGCATTGCTGGACGGAGAGGACGGGAGCTTGGTCGGGGATTCACATCTGGTCACGGTGACTACTCAGCCTGATTAGAGAGCCTTCAATTTGCATCTCCTGTATTGCCAGGCAGAGAGGACTGGAACTCCAGCTAGAGATCTATATTTTGGTCATGGTGACCATACAAGACCGATTTGAGGGTCAACGATATCCGGTGAGTAAGGATCTATATCCCATCTCTGTCTGTTTTTACCATTGGAAAGGAACGTGCAACAAACACCTTTGGATATCTGTAGCTGTATACAGTAAAGGCCACATGTGCATCTGACAGATCAGTCATATAGGAATATGGATTGCACCAATTTGATAGAACAGGGCTCGGCAAACCACGGGCGCCAGGTCGCAATTGCGACTAGAATTAGCGACTTGGCACCTGGGGCGGCACAGCTGGGGTACCCTGTCTCCGTGCACTTCCCCCCTCGCGATTGCAACACGCTAGTTGATTCTGCGGCGTTGCGGCCTTCTGCAGTCTTATGGTTCCTATTGGAATATGGTGCCCTCTTGTGGTGGCCGTTGGTATGATAAAACACCCAGCAATGCTAATGGAGCTTCCCTGCCTGTTTCCATCTCCTTCCCTTTACTTAGAAGTTAGAACCCCCAAACATTATATATATTTTTTTATTCAAACACCCTAGAGAATAAAATGGCGGTTGTTGCAATACTTTCTGTCACACCGTATTTGCACAGTCTTATGGTTGCTATTGAAATATGGTGCCCTCTTGTGGTGGCCGTTGGTATGATAAGACACCCAGCAATGCTAATGGAGCTTCCCTGACTGTTTCCATCTCCTTCCCTTTACTTAGAAGTTAGAACCCCCAAACATTATATATATTTTTTATTTTAAACACCCTAGAGAATAAAATGGGGGTTTGCGCAGCGGTCTTCCAAGCACACTTTTTTGGAAAAAAATACACTTTTTTAAATAAAAAAATAAGACAACAGTAAAGTTAGCCCAATTTCTTTTGTATTGTAAAAGATAATGTTACACCGAGTAAATTGATACCCAACATGTCACGCTTCAAAGTTGCGTCCGCTCGTGGAATGGCGACAAACGTTTACCCTTTAAAATCTCCATAGGCAACGTTTAAAAAATTCTACAGGTTGCATTTTTTTGAGTTAAAGAGGAGGTCTAGGGCTAGAATTATTGCTCTCGCTCTACCAATCGCGGCGATACATCACATATGTGCTTTCATGCGCTGTTCACGTATGCGTTTGTTTCTGTGCGCGAGCTTGGCGGGACGGGGCGCGTTCCTGGCTCCTAAATTTTTTAGCTGGCTCCTGGATTCCAAGCAAATTTGTCAAGCCCTGGACTAGAATATAATTTGTTTCCATTCCTCAGTTTTTTTGGGAAACACTGTTAGGAGTTGATTTCACATTGGTATGACTATTTGATACTCAGCATATTATTATTTTGCATCACAATTTTATTTTTCATTATATTTGCCTGCACATTGTCACTTTATTTAGCAAGCACTGTTAATCACGGAGCGTTTCTCCTGTGTTGTTTATCACATCTACAAATAATGTACAAAGAAATTATAATGAGCAGAACACTTCTTTTTAACTAGTTATCAGTAAAACACCAGGAGGGAATAAGAAAAATACAGGATGTATGACAAGAAAGGATTGAAAGGATCATTAGTTATTCTGGACGAACCATCCTTCTTTTTAAGTCTACCAACAGCGCCCTTTCAGATCTGGAGATACCTCAATAACTGAAAAAGTCATACAGTATTTATTGGCTTACAGAACAAAAGAAAGGGGAGGGGGTTGTTTTATGGTTACATGACTACGAAACAAAACAGGTTTTGTTCATCACTTAACAGAAGATGGATACCTGGTCATAAAGCGTTGCCTGAGGTTAAAAGCCGGATTCCAGACTTGACCAACAACAACTCGTTGCTATAATAAATATCCCAATTAAAAAAATAAAAATAAATACATTTTCTCAGTTTAGGGCGATACGTATTCTTCTACATATTTTTGGTAAAAAAAAAAATCGCAATAAGCGACTGGTTTGCGCAAAAGTTATAGCGCTTACAAAATAGGGGACAGAATTATTATCTTTTATTATTTTTTTTTTTACTAGAAATGGCAGCGATCTGCGATTTTTATTGGGACTGCGACATTATGGCGGACACTTTTGACACATTTTTGGCGCCATTCACATTTATACTGTGATCAGTGCTATAAATGTGCACTAATTACTGTATAAATGTGACTGGCATTGAAGGGGTTAACACTAGGGGGTGAGGAAGGGGTTAAATTTATTCCCTGCATTGTGTTCTAACTGTGGGGGAGGGGGACTGACTGTGGGGGGTGACCGATCTGTGTCCCTATGTACAAGGGACACAGATCGGTCTCCTCCTCTCCTCCTCTCCAGAGACAGGACGCTGTCTCTGTGTAAAACGGCAATGAGAGATGATCTCATATGTTGACATATGAGATTATCTTTCATTGGCCGCACAAATCGCATCGCAAACGGCCACTCTGATTGGCCGTTCGCGGCGATCTGTGATTGGCTGTGTCCAAGAGTTTCCCCGCTCTGGAGCGCGCGCGGGGAACGTGCTAGTGACAGGCCGTCAATTGACGGCCTGTTGGATATTTAGATCCGCGCTGACAGAAGCGGCTCTTTAATTAGGCAAATTAGGCAGTCGCCCAAGGCCTCACACTCACAGGGGCCTTACGGACACCTAACTTACCCAATGCATTACCCCAGTTTTGAGGGACAAGGGGACGTTAACGCTGCTGTGCTCAGGCAGCGTTAAGAGCCCTGATTTAGGAACGGGGCCGCCAGTGTCCCTAACAACCAGTGAATATCGGTGACACCACCCCTTGTGATGTCAATGACCCAGCATGCCCTCAGTCAATGACATCACAAGGGGGCGGGTTCACCAGGTGACATGACCGGGTGGCCCCTGACTCTTAGTTATTAAATAGCAGGATCTGGGGCCACCTTGTTAAAGGGGGCTTCCAGATTCCGATAAGCCCCCTGCCCATAGACCACCACTACCACCGGCCAGGGTTGTGGGTTGTGGGCAAGAGGCTCTTGTCCTTGAATTATTTTTCCCATCATGGGCGTGAGTGGGGCCCCGTGTCAAGTTTTGCCTAAGGCCTCACAAAGCCTAGAGCCGCCTCTGCGCGCTGAAGCCGTCATTCGGCTATAGCGCGGATCTCAACTAGTTAAAATCTGGTCACCATACCCTTATATGCATAGGTCCAAAACACCTACCTAGTCCAACATTTTCTGATCTTGCCTCGCACAGCTCTTGTATTTGGTGTGGTAGCGGTTATATTGCGTGCTACTGTAGCTCAAAGGAAAATATTTTTGCAAACTTGTAAACATTTCTGAAAGATCTCCTTTAAAAGGTCCACATGTAGCCGCGTCACATGCCCTTTGTAAAACGCTGCTCATTACTTACTGCGATCAATTCAGAGGACAGCAAGCTGATGAAAGAAAGTGAACTCATTAAACAGAATGGATTTCCTTTGATGTCAGATTTATGCGCAGTAAAGAATTCCTGGACTGGACATAGATATTCACTTTTACAGGTGGCAATATTGGAGCTCCAGGTGGACCTGTCCCATAACCAGGACTGTTTATCTTCTCAGTTTGCTTAGGGCCAGATATACAGGGAGTGCAGAATTATTAGGCAAATGAGTATTTTTACCACATGATCCTCTTTATGCATGTTGTCTTACTCCAAGCTGTATAGGCTCGAAAGCCTACTACCAATTAAGCATATTAGGTGATGTAGAACTCTGTAATGAGAAGGTGTGTGGTCTAATGACATCAACACTCTATATCAGGTGTGCATAATTATTAGGCAACTTCCTTTCTTTTGGCAAAATGGGTCAAAAGAAGGACTTGACAGGCTCAGAAAAGTCAAAAATAGTGTGATATCTTGCAGAGGGATGCAGCACTCTTAAAATTGCAAAGCTTCTGAAGCGTGATCATCGAACAATCAAGCGTTTCATTCAAAATAGTCAACAGGGTCGCAAGAAGCGTGTGGAAAAACCAAGGCGCAAAATAACTGCCCATGAACTGAGAAAAGTCAAGTGTGCAGCTGCCAAGATGCCACTTGCCACCAGTTTGGCCATATTTCAGAGCTGCAACATCACTGGAGTGCCCAAAAGCACAAGGTGTGCAATACTCAGAGACATGGCCAAGGTAAGAAAGGCTGAAAGACGACCACCACTGAACAAGACATACAAGCTGAAACGTCAAGAATGGGCCAAGAAATATCTCAAGAATGATTTTTCTACCGTTGTATGGACTGCTGAAATGAGAGTGAGTCTTGATGGGCCAGATGGATGGGCCAGTGGCTGGATTGGTAAAGGGCAGAGAGCTCCAGTCCGACTCAGACGCCAACAAGGTGGAGGTGGAGTACTGGTTTGGGCTGGTATCATCAAAGATGAGCTTGTGGGGCCTTTTGGGGTTGAGGATGGAGTCAAGCTCAACTCCCAGTCCTACTGCCAGTTTCTGGAAGACACCTTCTTCAAGCAGTGGTACAGGAAGAAGTCTGCATCCTTCAAGAAAAACATGATTTTCATGCAGGACAATGCTCCATCACACACGTCCAAGTACTCCACAGCGTGGCTGGCAAGAAAGGGTATAAAAGAAGAAAAACGAATGACATGGCCTCCTTGTTCACCTGATCTGAACCCCATTGAGAACCTGTGGTCCATCATCAAATGTGAGATTTACAAGGAGGGAAAACAGTACACCTCTCTGAACAGTGTCTGGGAGGCTGCGGTTGCTGCTGCACGCAATGTTGATGGTGAACAGATCAAAACACTGACAGAATCCATGGATGGCAGGCTGCATGAGTGTCCTTGCAAAGAAAGGTGGCTATATTGGTCACCGATTTGTTTTTGTTTTGTTTTTGAATGTCAGAAATGTATATTTGTGAATGTTGAGATGTTATATTGGTTTCACTGGTAAAAATAAATAATTGAAATGGGTATATATTTGTTTTTTGTTAAGTTGCCTAATAATTATGCACAGTAATAGTCACCTGCACACACAGATATCCCCCTAAAATAGCTGAAACTAAAAACAAACTAAAAACTACTTCCAAAAATATTCAGCTTTGATATTAATGAGTTTTTTGGGTTCATTGAGAACATGGTTGTTGTTCAATAATAAAATTAATCCTCAAAAATACAACTTGCCTAATAATTCTGCACTCCCTGTAAATAGTGTTGAGCGGAATACGCCACATTCGATTTCGCGATATTTCACGAATATATAGAAGAATATTCCTGAAATATTCGTTAATATCGAATATTCGTGATATTTTAACAAAAACATTTTTTTGCGAAATTTCGCTAATGCGAATGCGAAATTTCGCTAATGCGAAATTGATTGCGAAATTCTCGTCAACACGCGAAAACGGAGATCATTTCCTGGATTACTAAACTAATATGCACTAAACACTAACTCTACTTACACAAACTTATATGACTAAACTAAAGCTAATTTTTTATTTTTTTATACACAAAACACAGAAGGGCAGAGAACGCATTGCGAATATTCGGCAACATAAAAGGATCGCCTCAGCTACTCAGCCCAGGGTCTCTAATCATACCAGCAATGCTTTTAGACGTCGATGGAGATCACTAGGATGTGATCTGTTTTAAAAATAAATTAGAAAAAATACGAATATTCGCAATATCGAATATTCACCGCGATATTCAATTTATTTGCGAATACTCGAATATGCAATATTCGTTACGAATATTCGCAATAAACTGTTTTTTTTTTTTTTTTTGGGGGGGGGGGGGGGGACAAAATGCAGCAAATAGAGGTTCAAGTGAAGAGATATGACGCTCTTACTATTTTTATCATGTTTTGCATAATGCAAGGCCCTTTCATCCTTCCACCAGCCTTTGATCTAGGAGTAGGAAATAGTGTTACTGTGATAATAAAAGAAATGGATGGTAGACAGGTAAGGAGGTTTAGAAATTAGAAGATGCAGCAACATGATGGGCCTAGGGCAGGGGTGGCCAACCAGTGGCCCGGGGGCCACATGTGGCCCCGCGGAGCCCTCTGATGTGGCCCGCGACCTCCTGCTCTGGAATGGCAGGTTGTCAAGCCTAGATCGCAGGTTTCCGACCCACCATACCGCAGCATCAGTGTTGTGAATGAAGCTGGCGGTAGAGGAAGAAAGCGGCTGTGGAGTAGAACCCCATAAGCTGATGCTTCCTCTACAGTACCGGCTTTTGCCACAGGCGGAGTCTATGGGAAAGTTCAGCTAACCTGCAGGATAGACACAGGAGCACTGCACTGCACCCACAGTGTGGGTAAACCGCAGCACATCAGTGTGAAAGCAGTCTTAGGCCCTTTTTTACACGATCAGCCCGACCAAATGGGACCCTCAATTAACCTCAATAGAGCGTCAGATGTCCGTTTTACGCCCACCTACCTCCAATCCGGAAAACAGAAGGGAATTCGTCCCCTTCCATCAGGGCGGATCGGAGGGCCTATAGAGTAGCCGTGACCCTTCATCCGCCCACTCCGCTCATTGTGGCCCACGACTGGTTACCAAGTTCCTTAATGCCTCGTTTCCACTGCACGGATCGGGTCGGGTCAGTAATTTTGGAGCGGTTCAGATGGGGCCGGTCTGGGGGAAGCAGGGACGGCTGCAGGACGGAGACACTCGGATGCCCGGGGACAGCGGAGGAGGCGTACAAGGCGGAGATAGAGATGGGTAATGTTTGCCGTGCAGGCGGCTTCTGACCGGGGGGAAGTCCGGAAGGCTCAAACGTGGAGCTGGCTGCCACAGACCGCCAAACGCAGCAGCGGGGATCTCACTCACTCTGAGTGTGGGAGAGAGACGCCCGGTGAGATACACCCTCCAACCAGCCCTCACACTCCATGCGACCAAGGTAAAGCTGGAAAACGGAAGCCTAAGGTAAGGTGATTAGCCCCTACACTGAAGTCGTCCAGAGGGGTAAGAAGGAGACAGACAATCACCATTTGGCAAAACCTTGTAAATGTATATTGTTGCGTGATATATGTGAAGCAAGTATGGTTGAAACAACCAAAGGGACTCATATGAAATGAAACTTGTACTTAGCTACGCTTATGCTGCATGTCTAATTGGGAAAATAAAGACATGAATCACAAGCGCCTAAAATAGCAGCTCTGAGGGCGCCCAGCTGGTTACATCAGACCTGAAAAGCTCCCTTTACTAGGACCTGTGTGATTTCCATAGACTAACCATATGGTGGCAATAACAGTTGGAATATCTTTGGTGTGAAAGGTGAGATAGCGCTAATTTTGCAGCAGGGTGCACCTAGCCCTTACCTGTTGATGGAAGGAGGACAGATAAAAAGGAATGTAATTATTAAGGAACTGTTCTATAATTAACGGCGAGGGAAATTGTACTTATCTCAGCTAGTGCCCCCCGGAAACCAGCCCATGCCTTACTACACGGTCTGTTGCCCAGTTGATACCGGTCTCCTCCCGATCTGCGCCGCCTGGTACCCCACTAACATCGCCGACTTCCATTAGCCTATACAGTATCCGCACAGTCCCCGCACCGCTCAATCCGCTAAATCCCCGTAGACACCAACTCCTGCCTTGTCTTTTCGGCTCATTGACCTCCCGCTATAGATGCATTATAGATGCACTAAGATACACATACAAACACTGTATATAAGGATATTCAAGCTGGCACCTAAAATTGATTCTCCTGGGGTGAGCACATAGGGGAGCCCAAATTCCCCTGTATGGACTGTGCGTACGTGAGGGAAGTAACCGAGTATACAAAAATTGTAAAATACCCACCCCCATATCTTAGGTGGAGTGGACCCTCCCCCCCCCCCCCCCCCATATGCCCTAGTGATACCGATGGAAAGCATAACAAAGGGGATAGTAATTGAGGAGAAGAATACAGGCCGTCAAACTGGGGAAGAGAATCAGAAAAGCGAAGACTATTATGTCTAGGATGTCAAGCAGATCGGCAAGGGGAGGAGTCCTAAAAACACCAGGTAACTCAGCGGCTAGAAGCTCCATTAGACAAAACATGTCCCAAGGGGGAAGCTCAAAAGGTAACAGCTCTCCAAAGATGTTACAAGCAAAAACAGATAAAAGGACAGAAGAAAAAAAAGCCCTAACTCCAACACAAAAGGGAGCAATGGAAGAATCAAGAGAAGAAGGGACCAGTGAGAACGAATCAGAGACAAGTAAAATGGAGGAGCTGAGGCAAGAGGAACAAACTCCAACCAAAGGAGATATGGAGAGGATGATGGTGCGGCTAGAAAATGTGATCAAGAGAGAAATCCAAAACCTCAGAACTGACATGGGGCACCTACTATCCAGGGTAGAGACGTTAGAAGAACGAGTGGAGACCCAAGATCAAGAGACAAGCACATTAAGGGAGCAAGTAGCCCAGATACAGAGACAACAAAGGAGTATACTGTATAAACTAGAAGACCAGGAAAATAGATCCAGACGACAAAATCTGAGATTTAGAGCAGTCCCAGAAGACAAAGACGAAGATCTTGGGAAAATAATGGAGACAATATTAAATCCGATTCTGGAAAAAACACCGGAAGACCCTATTAGGATAGAAAGGGTCCACCGTATAGGAAAATATAAAAGAACGGACACAGAAAGACCTAGGGACGTCATAGTTAGATTCCACTCCTTTGGAGAGAAGGAGGAATTATGGAAGAAACTGAGGGACCACCCGCCCCTAGTATACAGGGGAACTACCCTACAGGTATATGCAGATCTATCCGCAGAGACTCTATTTAGGCGTCGGCTCTTAAAACCTCTCTTAGTACAGCTAGTAGACAAAAATATTAAATATAACTGGAGATTTCCGGCATGCCTTGTAGCGATAAGAGAAGGAAAATCAGCGACTCTTCGGTTCCCAGAAGACTTAAGCGAATTCTGTAATAGAATGGACATTCAGAAACCAGAACTACCTGGGTGGATTTAAAAAGAGAATACTAACAAAAGGAGGGAGGAAGGGAGAATGAGAAAAGGGAGTCCCTGCAACCACTGGAAAATACTATACCCCCACAGAATAGGAATGGGGAGATACTCGTAGGTCCCACCCCCGGGGTAAAAGAACCAAGGGGAGATGTTTGGTTCAAAGGCCTCTAGATGGCCACTTAGGAGGGGGGGAGGGGAGAGGGAGAGGGGGGGGAGTAGGAGGGAGGGGAAAGGGAGGGGGGGTAAGAGGGAGGGGGAGGGGAGGGAAGGAATTCACCTCACCAGAACCACTAGAAAAAGGGAGGACACAAGATAAGATAGGATGACGGTAGTCAATTGTATATCATATAATGTAAAAGGTCTAAATAGCCCGGTAAAGAGACATAAAGTGCTGAAAGAGCTGAAAAGAATGAAAACCGATATCGCATTCATCCAGGAAACCCATCTAACACTAAGCTCAAGGATTAGGCTACAATCTGCGGAGTACCCCACCTGGTACTATGGGGACACTGTCTCAAAACGAGCCAGGGGGGTGGCCATTGGAATAGCCAAAAGGGTAAGATTTCAGCTACTGGACAGACTAGTCGACCCCGAGGGAAGATTTATATTTTTAAGGGGGAAACTAGAAGACATGGAATGTACTCTTGTAAATATTTACTCCCCCAACACAAATCAAATAACATACTTAATAGGAATCCTGAGGAAATTAGAAGAGTTCAAAAAAGGGAGGATAATTCTAGGAGGAGATTTAAATCTTTGTATGGACCCAATAATAGATAAGTCATCCCAGACAGTAGAATCTAACAAACCCCAATTTAGAAACACAAAAAAACCTAAAAAACTCGCTGTTCAGAAACCAATTAATGGATATATGGAGAATAATGAATCCTGAGACCCGGGATTATACTTTTTTCTCCCCGGTACATGGAAGCTACTCACGTATAGATTACATTCTTGTAGACCACCACTTACTGGCAAACGTGGTGGGGGCAGGAAAAGAATCTATTACGATATCCGATCATGCCCCAATAAGTATCTCACTAAACATTGAAGGGAAGAAGAGACCACCCTTAAGTTGGAGACTCAAGGAGGAACTAGTAATAAACCCGGAGAGTCTCGCCAGAGTTAAAAAGGAGTTAGAAGAATACTTTCAACTGAACGACACAAGTGAGATATCAAAAGCAACACTGTGGGATGCACACAAAGCACTAATTAGAGGCATCTTTATATCCGAAGGGGCTAGGAAAAAGAAAGAAAAGAACTTACAGAAGAACAATACAATAGCTGAGATACGGAAATTAGAACAAGAACATAAAAAAGGGGGAAATCAAAAAAAAGTATATCTAGAATTGGTAAACAAACGTAATGAACTTAAAGAACTCCTCTTCCAGGAAACAAAAAGAGAATTCCATCTAATTGCAAAAGAGAGATATAGATGGGGAAACAAAACCAGTAAACATCTGGCAAGGATGGTACAGAAAAAGAAAGCAAAAAACTATATTGAAAAAATTAAAAACGAGCAAGGAGAAGAGATTTACACAACAAAAAATATAGCTGAAGCCTTTAGAGTCTATTACGAAAAACTTTACGCAGTTAAACAGAAAAAATGGGGAGAAGAGGAAAAGGAAAAAAAGATCTTAGACTTTCTACAAAAAGCAGGACTTCCAATAGTTAAACCGACAAGAGCGTTACTGATGGATAGACCTATTACAGAAAAAGAGATACAGACAGCACTAGCAGGCACGGCATCGGGTAAAAGCCAAGGCCCTGATGGCCTTACAGCCTTATATTATAAACAATGTAAAGAGATCCTTATACCACGACTATGTCAATACTTTAATGGTCTTGGAGGGGAATATACTCTTAGTAGAGAAGCGGCAGAGGCAACCATAACGGTTATCCCAAAGGAGGGCAAGGACCCCAGGATATGCTCAAGCTATCGGCCAATATCATTGTTAAACTCAGACTTAAAACTCTTCGCCAAGGTATTGGCCGAGAGGGTTAAACAAGAGATGATAGGCCTGATCCATCCAGACCAGACAGGTTTTATTCAAGGTAGAGAGGGGAGAGACAATGGGGTCAGGGCCCTCCTTCTGATACACGGGATGAGGACCCAGGGAATCCCCAGTCTACTCATGTCAATTGATGCTGAGAAAGCGTTCGACAGAGTAGACTGGGGATTCATGATACAAACCTTGAAAACCATGGGATTCGGACGGAAGATTCTGGAGTGGATCGGAGCCTTATACCAGACCCCAACAGCGAGAATTAAAATAAATGGGGATATGTCCGACCCCTTCACGATGAAAAATGGCACAAGACAGGGGTGCCCTCTGTCGCCACTTCTCTTTGTGCTATCGATAGAACCCTTACTGTCCAGAATCCGTAATTGCCCGGAGGTAACAGGAATTAGAATAGGAGAGGAGGAGCACAAATTGTCTGCATTTGCGGACGATGTGCTCTTCTACTTAACCAACCCTAGATCCTCTATCCCGAATCTCCTAAATCTGTGCAGACAGTATGGGGAGTTCTCCAATTTCAAAATAAACACTATTAAAACTAAAAATACTTAATATAGGGGTGCCCAAGAAAGATGAGCAAATTATAAAAAACGAGTATAAATTCCCATGGGTAAAAGAGCTGAAATACCTCGGGATCCAACTGGCTAAGACGGGGAAGAAAATATATGAAAAAAATTTCATTCCACTACTAGAAGAAATTAAAAAGGAAATAAATAGAGTAAAAAATAAGCCAATTTCATGGACGGGACGAATCAACTTCTGTAAAATGGTTATGATGCCAAAAATCCTCTATAAGATCCAGATGATCCCTATTAAACTACCAAAACAACTTTTTCAAATCCTCAGAAAGTTAATAATGAATTATATCTGGAGAAATAAGAGACATAGGATATCACTCCAAACCCTTAGGCAGACAAAAAATAAAGGGGGGCTAGCAGTCCCCGACATTAAAAAATACTACGAAGCAATAATCCTATCGAGGGTAGTGGAATGGGCTAAAGACAATAGAGAAAAAAGATGGGTGAGCCTTGAAAATAAATTATCAAAGGCGAGACTAGACACAATAATTTGGAATCCACCACAATTTAGGACGTTAGACACGGATACACATGAAATCACAAGAAATGCACTTAAAATCTGGGATTTAACACAAAAAAAAATTAGTAGGGACTACAATTCACCTCTCATAGTATTAAAGAACAATGATTATTTTCCACCGGGGAAGGTTGAAGTGGGGGGGAACTGGGTTATAGACGATAGGACACAATTGAAAGATGTAACGCACCAAGGGCACTTACTTACACTAAAGGATCTAGAACAAAAAGAAAATCTCATGCTAATTAATAAATGGAGGCACCAGCAATTAAACCACTTTGTACAAACACTACCTCAACCGATAAGAGATATAGATCAGCTTACTGAGGTAGAAAAACTATGTACCAATGAGAATACAAAAGGAAATATATCAAAATTATATAAGTTCTTATTGCAGATTGATGAACCTGAAGTGCCTCCATTCATTAAGAATTGGGAAAGGGAATTAGGAACACATAAAGACAAAAGCACAATAGACAGGATCTTAAAGCTGACCCACTCCTCTGCAACCGATAGTAGGACGGCCGAAATGAATTACAAATGCCTATCGGGCTGGTATAGTACACCAGTAAAGCTAAGTAAATTTAAGAAGGAAGAATCAGCAGATTGCTGGAGAGGCTGCAAATCTCCAGGAACAATGGCTCACCTATGGTGGGAGTGTCCCAAGGTAGAAAGATATTGGGAAAGTATCCTAGGGTTGGTGGAAGATATCACAAAGATCAAAATTAAAAAAGACCCATGGACGGTCCTCTTTCATGGAGGAGAGGAAGGGGTTAGAAAATATAAAGAGTCCCTCGTCCCCCACCTAAATGCCGCAAAGAGGATGATACCTAGGAAGTGGCAGGAACCAGAATGTCCAATGGTCTGGGAATGGATTGACGCTGTAGAAGAACCATACAGAATGGAGGATAACTGTAATGATACTGAAGGCAACAGCGGAAACAAAAAATGGGAAAACTGGAAAACCTTTAAAAAATCATGGAGCTACGTAGAAAATCTAAGAGTAGAAAGATAAAGAATAAAATGAATATGTTAAAATATCCGACAAGGTAAAGAGATGGTGAGGTGGAGGGGAGGGGGAGGGAGGGACAGGGGGGAAATGGAAGAAGGGAGAAAAGAAAAAATATATTTAATAGAATACCCAAGAAAAGACCCCGAGAAGGGGAAAAGAAAAAAAGTCAACACACATAATTTTTTTTTTATATACGCAACTTTAAAAAAAAAAAGAGATGAACAAACCACAAATGATGCAAACCTGTTATAGAGACATAAATAAGCACTACACCATGAGCTGGTCTCTAGTCCCTGGTCAAAGCTGAAAGTGGTTTATAAAAAAAAAAAAAAAAAAAAGATGGGGCCGGTCTAATCGCGTGAGCGTTTTCACTGCAAATCGGACCGTGAGGGACCATTCAGGGTTTTGAAAAAATTCCTAGCGCATCCACCAATCAGTGAGATGCATTTGTAGGTCCGCCCTAACCGAACCGTTCCACTCTGTCTGGTCCCTCATCTGAAGCAGGACCCTTGCTGGTGCGGTACGGTTCGGTTTTACGGTACGCTTTCATAATGGAAACACCCAAAATAGCCTACCGTACCGAACGGGGACGTCAATCACAGCCTGTGATTCTAAACGCCCAGTCCCGCGGGATGGCCGGATCAGAAGAGAGCCCGTAAAAAGGTATGTATAGAAAAAAAAACACCGGCATACTGCCGGTCGGGTGGGTGGGTTCCGTGGCATGCCTGAAATTTTTTTGGAGGGTGAACCTCCCCTTTAATGAGAGGGCACACCTGGGCACTGTCCAGGGGCCCCAGCTGTATGGGGGGCCCTGAGCTTTCCCCAAAGCAGCTGGTCCTTGTGCCCACTCTAGAAAAGGCAGCACTAACACCAAGACCAGAATGCATCATGGACTGCAGAATACAAACCCTAGCTCAGGTGTGCAGAGAACCACATGCATCATGGACTCCAGCAACCAAACACCAGCTCAGGTGTGCAGAGAACCACATGCATCATGGACTCCAGCAACCAAACACCAGCTCAGGTGTGCAGAGAACCACATGCATCATGGACTCCAGCAACCAAACACCAGCTCAGGTGTGCAGAGAACCACATGCATTATGGACTCCAGCAACCAAACACCAGCTCTGGTCTACAGAGAACCACAAGCATTATGGACTCCAGCAACCAAACACCAGCTCAGGTGTGCAGAGAACCACATGCATTATGGACTCCAGCAACCAAACACCAGCTCTGGTCTACAGAGAACCACAAGCATTATGGACTCCAGCAACCAAACACCAGCTCTGGTCTACAGAGAACCACATGCATCATGGACTCCAGCAACCAAACACCAGCTCAGGTGTGCAGAGAACCACATGCATCATGGACTCCAGCAACCAAACACCAGCTCAGGTGTGCAGAGAACCACATGCATTATGGACTCCAGCAACCAAACACTAGCTCTGGTCTACAGAGAACCACAAGCATTATGGACTCCAGCAACCAAACACCAGCTCAGGTGTGCAGAGAACCACATGCATTATGGACTCCAGCAACCAAACACCAGCTCTGGTCTACAGAGAACCACAAGCATTATGGACTCCAGCAACCAAACACCAGCTCTGGTCTACAGAGAACCACAAGCATTATGGACTCCAGCAACCAAACACCATATACGTACCTTGAATGAAAGTGGTTAAAGGGGCTGTAAATATTTGTTTTTTCACCTTAATGCATCCTATGCATTAAGGTGAAAAGAAAACTTGCAGTGTCCGACCCCCCAGACCCCCCCCCCCAGTTTTTTCACCTGAGCCCCGAATTTCCATGGGCACATCCCCACCATCCTTCTCTCTTATGAATCGCAGGTTTTGTTGGATAGATTGATAGCAGGGCAGCCATTGGCTCCTGTTGCTGTCAATCAAATCTAATGACCCCTGTTGGGGGGCGGGGGCCGAGTCATACGCTTGGCATCTACGAGTGCATGACTCAGGAGCACCCCCTCGGGAGAGAGCTTCCCAGAGGGGGCTGTCTAATACGGGGAGGAGTCACAAGAGCCTCTGTGGGACCCCAGAAAAGGACGAACGGGGCCACTCTGTGCAAAACAAATTGCACAGTGGAGGTAAGTATGACATGTTTGTTATTTAAATAAAAAAAACGGGAACCTTTAGTGTCACTTTAGGATAAAAAACCTTTTGTGTGTAGCAGCTCCCCTAATACTTACTTGAGCCCCATCTCTCTCCAGCGATGTTCATGTGTCCCTCGGCTGAGACACAGCAGTGGTGCCATTGGTTTCCGTGGCTGTCAATCAAAGGCAGCTAGCCAATCAGGAGAGAGAGGTGGCGTGGCCAAATGACAGCTCCGTGACTCAGCTCAGGTGTCCCCATAGCAAGCTGTTTCCTGTGGGGGCACTCAACAGTTAGGAGGGGCCAGGAGAGCCAAAGAGGGACCAGTGAAGAGGAGGATCCGGGATGCTCTGTGGAAATTCACTGCAACACAGCAGGTATGTATAAAATGTTTGTTATTTTTTATTTATTTTTTAAAACAAGACTTTACAATCACTCTTTAATGGGCATTTGTCTCCCTGGAAAAGCATTAACAAAAAATCTACTTGGTTAAGAACCATCCTAGTTTCCCTTTACGGTCCTGTGTGCCAGAGACTGAACTCTTCACCGGTTGTAAGATAACGACTACAGGTGCACCGCGGGGGCCCGAGAAATCCTTGTTTGTATTCCGATCTGTATTCCGTTTCACGATAACACACACAGTCATTTGAATTTTCTTCTGTAGTCAGTCAGCCATTTTATTTACGACGCACAAACTGCAAACAGAAAATCCATAAAATCTATGACTTTTCTCTTTCAGCCGCTTCATCTGTTCGTTCGGATCTCTTTTGCATCGCTGTCACTTAGTCAAGTGCTTTGTGCACAGGATTTAGGACACCACAGACACTGGGGGGGTTCTCAGATGTGTTATACAAAGTCTGAAAATCCAAGAGCCAATATATTATTACTACTATTCAGGATTTATATCGCGCCAACAGTTTGCACAGCACTTTACAATATAAAGGGAGTCCGTACAGTTACAACACAGTTCAATACAGAAGGATTAGGAGGGCCCTGCTCATGGAGCTTACAATCTAAAAGAGATTGGTATGGAGGTGGTCAAAGTACAGTTTTTAGGTGGAGGTGGTGTAGGCTTTACTGAATCTTATGAAGGTGGCCAGGGTAGGCGATAACTAGACATACCGGGGTAGGAAGATACACTTGTAGTGCCCTGCTCCCAATTACTGGGGCGCTATTAAAATTTAGAGGGTGTCTAAGCCAATAGTGGGCTCAGACTTTGTTGAATTCCATTGAAATTAGCCTCTGTTCTGGCTGTGGTTTTGCTTGATAGGCTTTTCCCATGTTGCCTGTAGGTGGCGTTACCACCTCAGGCCCATATTGGAACACAAGCGAACCATGGTGCGTTGAGTCACCCTTCTCGGCAGCAGACCGCTAGGAGTGGTGCCCCGCTGTGTTTGACGGAAAGGGGTACTTAAGTGAGTGAGTGAGTGAATAACTTATATAGCGCTACAAATGCGAACTGAATCGCCTCAAGGCGCTTGGCATCCATTTTCCTTCTATTTAGCCTTCACAAAAGGTGGGTCTTGAGTTTTTTTCCTGAAGGCCTGGTGATTCTCTTTCGTTCGTAAATGAGATGGTAATGAGTTCCACAGTCGAGGTCCTTGGACTGCAAATCTTTGTTCTCCTTTGCTCTTGTAACGGGCCTTGGGGATTTGTAGTAAATTTTGGTTAGCTGATCGGAGAACGTGATTGAGCTTGTGAAATTTTGTTTTCCCACATAGATATTGGGGGGCGATGCCTTGTACAAACCTATGCATCAGGTAGAGGGCCTTGAATGTGATTCGGTCCTTGACGGGCAGCCAGTGGAAGGACCTCAGGGAGGGGGGAATTGATTCCCAGGGTACTTAAAGCGGTATTTCACCCTAAATATAAGATCTCCCATGCGCTTCAGCATACTGGCGTCAGCGCCAGTATGCTGGGTTTTTTTTTTTTTTATAGCACACTTACTGTTTTATCGTAGAAATCCTTTTCTGTCCCCCGTGGTGGACGGCGCCAGTACAGCGCGTCACATCTTCCTAAGATACCCGATATGGACTCGGGTATTTCCGGCGCTATGCGGCGCCTGCGCACAGACCTAGGAGCTGACTGCGCAGGCGCCGTATTTCTCCGAAATAGGACTCGGAGAAATACGGCGCCTGCGCAGTCAGCTCCTAGGTCTGTGCGCAGGCGCCGCATAGCGCCGGAAATACCCGAGTCCATATCGGGTATCTTAGGAAGATGTGACGCGCTGTACTGGCGCCGTCCAACGCGGGGGACAGAAAAGGATTTCTACGATAAAACAGTAAGTGTGCTATAAAAAAAAAAAAAACCCAGCATACTGGCGCTGACGCCAGTATGCTGAAGCGCATGGGAGATCTTATATTTAGGGTGAAACTCCGCTTTAAGGGGCAGGCAACGTTTTTCGGGGTCCTTCGCCTCATTGGCCTGAAGGCTGCATCTCTATCAAGTAGGCCCAGCTATGCTGGAGGGGGCCTACGATTCTAAAAGGGATCCCTAGCTGTCCATCCAAGTAAGGGAAGCTGCTTAACGAAGGAAACCGGGGGGAGGACCTGCCCTGGAGGAGACCAAGCAAAGCAAGCTGATGTCTCGGGATAGTCCTGGCGACTTTGTTATAAAGGGATCCACGGCTTTACTTGTCTTACAGTCTGCCGGATCGGCTTAAAGGCTCTTTACTGTAAGGCTGGAAGTTCGGGACTTAAATTCTGTGGCAGAGAATCCCTGACTATCCATCTTTCATTCTCAGACGGTCTGTGGCAGAGACTGTTCTCATACTGTCCATGCATCATTCCGGCTGCTAGGCCATGTGAGAGGGGTCTATCCGGGTGAGCAATACCCACTCAAGAGATTGTGGTAAATACTGGAACTTTAGAATTTTTTTGTGTGCTCTGTACCGCATACCTGAACCTTCCCCCTTCTCTTCTCCTACTTTCTTCATACGTTTTGAAGGTTTTACATTGTGTGTAGACATTGCAATTTCTATAGACTTTCTTCCCTCGACAACAAACCTAGGGGTAACGTTCAAAACCCAAATCTAAACCAGCAGCTCATACGGGGGTAGTGCTACACACTTTATTGCCAAAAGTATTAGGACGCCTGCCTTTACACGCATATGAACTTTAATAGAATTCCAGTCTTATGCTGTGTACACATGAACGGAATCTCCAATAAGACTTTTGCTGTAAATGTCTGATGGAGCCTACACACAGTGGGAATATCCAACCAACAGCTCACATCGAACATTTGTTGTCAGAAATTCCGATTGTGTGTACGCAGCATTAGTTCGTAGGGTTCAGTATTGAGTTGGCCCACCCTTTGCAGTTATAACAGCTTCAACTCTTCTGGGAAGGCCGTCCACAAGGTTTAGGAGTGTCTATGGCAATGTTTGACCATTCTTCCAGAAGCGCAGAGTCCTGACCTCAACTGGTGTTGCTCACGAATATTCGCATTGCGAATATTCGCTACGAATATTGCATATTCGAGTATTCGCGAATAACGCGAATATCGCGCGAATATTTATTTCGAATATTCGTATTTTTTTAATTTTTTTTTAGAACAGATCACATCCTAGAGATCCCCATCGACGTCTAAAATCATTGCTGGTATGATTAGAGACCCTGGGCCGAGTAGCTGCAGCGCTCATTTTATATTGCCGAAAAATCGCAATGCGATTATTCGGCAATAGCGATATCGCGGGATTATTTTGTATTGTAATATATCACGAATATTCTGAGCCAATCAGAGTGCTCCATTCCGCATTTCTCGAAATTTCGCAATTATTTTATATTGTAATATATCACGAATATTCTGAGCCAATCAGAGTGCTCCTTCCGCATTTCTCGAATATTTGCAATTATTTTATATTGTAATATATCACGAATATTCTGAGCCAATCAGAGTGCTCCATTCCGCATTTCTCGAATATTCGCATTCGCAATTCGCAATTCGCATTCGCATTCGCATTCGCGATAGCGAAAATTCGCAATCATTTCATTTCCAAAAAAATATCACGAATATTCGTATTTAGCGAATATATCTCGAATATTCGACTATATATTCGAGATATATCGCGAAATCGAATATGGCATATTCTGCTCAACACTAACCTCAACCCAATAGAACACCTTTGGGATGAATTAAAGTGGAGACTGTGAGCCAGGCCTTCTTGTTCCCATTAGTGCCGGACCTCACAAATGTGCTTCTGGAAGATTGGTCAAACATCCCCATAGACACACTCCTAAACCTTGTGGACATCCTTCCCAGAAGAGTTGAAGCTGTTATTTTTATGAGCAAACAGAAATATAAGCTTAATTAAATTAGTATTTGACCCTTTGGCTTCAAATCAGTATCAATTTTTACACGTGCACGCGTTGTACATTTGCACAAAGTCAGGGATTTTGTAGGATAATGCCCAGTACACACGATCCGATTATCGGACGAATGATCGTCCTGTTTTTTTTTTGTATGCTAATCTCACGGTGAATCTGATGAGTTTACTAAAGTCATGAAAATTCTCGTACGCCAGAATAAAAAAATCAGAAGTGATGTCATGTGTCGAATGACAGCTGTACTGATTAAAACGAAAATCGTACGATCTGGCATCATACGAAAAAAAATTCTGGGCATGTCCAGTAGAATAATATTGGATGGACTGTCCTGATCGGCTCTTGAAAGCTCTGTACTAACGATCCAATTATCGTACGATCAATTCGAAAGCGGCATTTTCCGTACGATTTTCGAAACGTGTGGCAACATTCACACTGAGGTGTGAGGGGCTGCTCACCCCTGAAGCCAGTGCGAGTGCCCGGCGGGCACGATGATTGCTGGTCATTCGCAAACGCTCGTGACAGAGCGAGAAGTGGCAACTGTGTGTGTAAATACACAGCTCCCGGTTCTTTAAGGGGAGAAATGACTGATCGTGTGTTCATACAACGTATGAACAGCGATCTGTCATTTCCCCTAGTCAGTCCCACCCCCTTTCAGTTAGAACACACACAGGGAACATAATTAACCCCTTCCTCGCCCCCTAGTGTTAACCCCTTCCCTGCCAGTGACATTTGCAGAGTAATCAGTCCATTTTTATAGCACTGATTGCTGTAAAATTGTCAATGGTCCCAAAAATGGTGTCAAAAGTGTCCGATGTGTCCGTCAACTTTTGCGCAAACCAATCAATATACTGTTATTGCGATTTTTTTTATATACCAAAAATATGTAGAAGACTACGTATCGGTCTAAACTGAGGAAACAATATTTTTTTTTTTTTTAAGTTGGCATATTTATTATAGCAAAAATCAAAAGATATTGTGTTTTTTTTTTTAATTGTCGCTGTTCTTTTGTTTATAGCGCAAAAAAAAATAAAAAATTGCAGAGGCGATCAAAAAGAAAGCTCTATTTGTGGGGAAAAAGGACGCAAACTTTGTTTGGGTACATCGTCCCACAATTGTTTTTTTACCAAAAATATGTAGAAGAATACGTATCGGCCTAAACTGAGAAAGAAATGTGTGTTTTTATTTATTTTTGGGGGATATTTATTATAGCAAAAAGTTAAAAATATTGCTTTTTTTCAAAATTGTTGTTCTTTTTTTGTTTATAGCGCAAAAAAATTAAATTGCAGAGGTGATCAAATACCACCAAAAGAAAGCTCTATTTGTGGGGAAAAAAGGACGCCAATTTGGGTACAGCATCCCATGACCACGCAATTGTCCGTTAAAGTGACGCTGTGCCAAAATGTAAAAAGTGCTCTGGTCAGGAAGGGGGTAACATTTTCCAGGGCTGAAGTGGTTACTAATAAATGGCTGCCAATTCAGCCTTCCATGGCAAACATCATACATGACACTTTTTTTGGTAACTATCTTGCAGTACAACATTCTGCCACGGAAGTACATGGCCTTAGTGTAAAAATATAAATGGGCCCTCTATCAAAGGAGACATGCAGGTATGTGGAAATAAGTTTGCTGCAATGTGTCTTTAACCACCCTGGACCATTTGGCTGGCCAAAGACCGGGCCACTTTTTGCGATTCGGCACTGTGCCGCTTTAACCACTTGCTTACTGGGCACATAAACCCCCTTCGTGCCCAGGCGAAATTTCAGCTTCCGGCACTGCGTCGCTTTAACTGACAATTGCGCAGTCGTGCGACGTGGCTCCCAAACAAAATTGGCGTCCTTTTTTTCCCACAAATAGAGCTTTCTTTTGATCACCTCTGTGGTTTTTATTTTTTGCACTATAAACAAAAAAAGAGCGACAATTTAAAAAAAATATATATTTTTTTTTACATGTTGCTATAATAAATATTCCATTATTTTTTTAAAAAAACATTTTTTTTCTCAGTTAAGGCCGATACGTATTCTTCTACGTATTTTTGTAAAAAAATTAAAAAATCGCAATACGCGACTGGTTTGCGCAAAATTTATAGGGCCAGATTCTCAGAGGCGTTACGACGTAACGCCTTTTTTTTGTCCTCGTATCTATGCGCGTGATGCTTAGCATCACTTTTGCATAGATACGCTTCTACATCCGACAAGTGTAAAAGCATTACACTTTCGGATCGTAGGTGTAATGACAACTCCGGCCACTAGGTGGCCTTTACGTTGTTTTTTCATTTGCATATGCAAATGAAGTAGTACGCCGATTCTCGATCGCTTTTACGCCGCCCCGTCGTCGCGTACGTCGTTTTCGTTCGCGTAAGGTTACCCCAGCTTCTATGTGGAGTAACCTTACGAGGTCCCGTCGGATGCCGTCGTGTCCCGTCGGATGCCATGTTAAGTATGGCCTCGGGACCGCGTCGTGTTGTGCGTCGTTTACGTCGTTTGCGTACGTCGATTCTCAATGGGGCTGGCGTACGCTGCGATTACGTCGTTTACATTGAGAAAATGTGACGTCCTTTGGAGCATGCGCACTGGGCTTTTTCCCCGGCCGGCGCATGCGCAGTTCGTTCGACGCGGGGGCGCGCTTAATTTAAATACAAGCCGCCCCATTTGAATTGCGCGGGTTTACGCTTGGCGATTTACGAGACGCCAACGCAAACTACGGAGCAAGTGCTTTGAGAATAAAGCACTTGCTCTAGTACGCAGCGGCGGCGTAGTGTAAATGGCTTACGCTACGCCGCCGAATATATATGAGAATCTGGCCCACAGCGCCTACAAAATAGGGGACAGAATTATGATTTTTTTTTTTACTATTTTTTTTTTTACTAGTAATGGCGGTGATCTGCGATTTTTATCGGGACTGCGACATTACGGCGGACACATCGGACACTTTTGACACATTTTTGGGACCATTCACATTTATACAGCGACCAGTGCTATAAATATGCACTAATTACTGTATAAATGTGACTGGCATTGAAGGGGTTAACACTAGAGGGTGAGGAAGGGGTTAAATGTATTCCCTGGGTGTGTTCTAACTGTGGGGGGGGGGGCTTACTGGGGGAGGTGACCGATGCTGTGTCCCTATGTACAAGGGACACAGCATCCGTCTCCTCTCCCTGACAGGGACGTGGAGCTCTGTGTTTACACACAGAGCTCCACGTCCCTGCTCTGTCACCGCCGATCGCGTGTACCCAGTGGACATCGCAACCGCCAGGCACACGCATTGGCTCCTCAGCGATGCGCCGTGCACTGTTTTTCGCCTCTGCGTGCCACCCAGTGGCCCGCGCGGGGAATTACAATAACATGCCGTTCAAAGACGTCAACCCGGCACTTGAGAGCCGCGCTGTGGACGTCTTTTGTCTATAGCGCGGATCTCAAGTGGTTAACTGACAAATGCGCGGTCGTGCTACGTGGCTCCCAAACAAAATTGGCATTTATTTTCCCTAGTTTAGGCCAATACGTATTCTTCTACCTATTTTTGGTTTAAAAAAAACTGCAATTTTCCTTTAACGTTCTTTGGAAATGTAATGTAATGCATTTTGTATGAGAATGGAGCGTGTTTTGTAATGATAATGCATTGAGGTATTTTAATGCGCCTTTCGCTGGCTGGTCGCTGTGATTTTTGGCTGCGTGGCAGCGAGCCAGGAAGAGCAGAAGATGACTTGAGTCTACAGAGTGCCGCAGTGCCTTTAAGCCTCTTATTTCAGCATTTTATTTAGGCTGCAGCATTGTTTTGGGATAAAAAAATAAATTAAAAAAATGATGTGACGGGCTGAGATCATTTTTTATTTTCTTTAACAGCTGCTCATCTAGTACAATCTTCCAGCTAATTAGAGGTCAGAGAAACACAATGATTAAAAGAAAGATAATGCTTGAAGGGACATTAAAGCTTTTTTTTTTGCTATTTATACTGGTCATGTGAATACTCAATGTGCTGACGTTTTCTCTTTCTCCTAAATCATGTGGTACCCTACTCACAATGTTGGCTTGCTTTCCTTTGTAAGGGCTACTTTCTGTGTTTGGATCGCTCATCAGAAAGTATTTGACAGGCAGTATTGGGGAGCCTCCTTGCTGCCTGATTAACCCCCAAAATGCTCATGTGTCAGGGCTGGGCTCCTGTACTTAACAAGCATGTATTTCTCTTCTTCCAATGCTCAGAAGCTGCTCAGCTGTCAGTTAATTTACTAGCCACTCATTGTTACCAGTCAGGCCCGTCGCTACAGGACAGGCAAGACAAACAATTACTTGGGGCCCCAAGCTGGCCTGGGGCCCCCAACTTCCCCTTCCCAGGCTGTAGCTTGGCCGAACTCCTCTTCCTGCCGTCCTGTCAGTTTGGCCAGGTACCGCGCGTGGTACAGAAGATTTGGTTTCCTGTACCTGGCCGGACTGACAGGAAGTGCACACTGAGTGCTCACTTCCTTTCAGTCTGGCCGGAAACACATGAAACTAAATCTTCTGTACCGCACGATAGGGGACTGGGGACCTATAATGATAGAACACCAGAGAGACAGGAGGAAGAGGAGCTCGGCCAAGCTACAGCGGCAGCCTACAGGGAAGAAGGGGAGGTGAGAATAGAAAAACATAGGGTCTAGGGAGGGAGTAAGAACATGGGTGTAAAAAATTAGTGAAGCGCCAACGTAGGCTTTGCGTGTGGGGGGGGGGGCTGCTTGGGGGCCCCCATGTTGCTTGGGGCCTGCAAATTCCTTCAAACGGCCGTGACCACAGTGACTCACCTGGTTACAGTTAACCACTTTAGACCCGGACCATTATGTAGGTTAAGGACCTTGCCCCATTTTTGTGATTTGGCACTGCGCCGCTTTAAGTTACAATTGCGTGGTCGTGCGACGTGGGTCCCAAACAAAATTGGCGTAATTTTTTTCCCCACAAATAGAGCTTTCTTTTGGTGGCATTTGATCACCTCTGCAGTTTTAATTTTTGTGCGCTATAAACAAAAATAGAGCGACAATTTAGAAAAAAATTAATATTTTTTTACTTTTTTGCTATAATAAATATCCCCCAAAAATATCGAAAAATACGTTTTTTCCCCTCAGTTTAGGCCAATACGTATTCTTCTACCTATTTTTGGTAAAAAAACAAAAAAAATCGCAATAAGGGTTTATCGATTGGTTTGCGCAAAATTTATAGCATTTACAAAATAGTTTTATGGCATTTTTATCAATATTGTTTTTTTTTTACAACTAATGGCGGCGATCAGCGATTTTTTTTCGTGACTGCGACATTATGGCGGACACATCGGACAATTTTGACACATTTTTGGGACAATTTTCATTTTCACAGCAAAAAGTGCTATAAAAATGCGTTGATTACTGTGAACATGACAATTGCAGTTTGGGAGTTAACCACTAGGGGCGCTAAAGGGGTTAAGTGTGACTTCATATGTGTTTCTAACTGTAGGGGGCGGGGCTGTACGTGCGACGTCATTGATCGTCTTTCCCTATATCAGGGAACAGACGACCAATGACAGTGCCACTGTGAAGAACGGGGAAGCTGTGTTTACACTCACCTCTCCTCGTTCTTCAGCTCCTGTGACCGATCGCGGGACACCGGCGGCGATCGGGTCCGCGGGTCTTGTGGCCACGGAGCTTCGGACAGGATCACGTACATGTACGTGCCTGTGCCCAGCCGTGCCATTCTGCCGACGTATATCGGCGTTAGGCGGTCCTTAAGTGGTTAAAGTGGAGTTCCACCCTATTTAAAAAAATATGCTCATATGCTCACATTGACGCAATGTCTCCAATTATAAATGGCATTCTTTTTCCAAGTGTACCTGGCTTTTACTCATGTTCTTCTCGGTTTCCTGTGTTTTGTCACTGCGGATATGGGCGGGTAATGTGCGGGTATAATGTAATTTCCTTTCTGCCACACTGACTCCTGGGAGCTGTGTCATTGTTCCCAGGAGTTATTGCGGAGGCCTGCCGCGAGTTATCACGGGATTTAGAAAGCTGAAGCGACAAGATTACGACAGTCACGCATTCTCTGCCTTTTTTTGTGTACATTTGTTTTTGACATCAGTAGGGGGCGATAACTTCCTGCAACGCCTCCCATTGTGATGGCAACTGTGCAGTGTACGGCGCTCCACATAGTTACTTAGTGAGCATGCGCAGGAACAAGCAAGGGATGCTGGTAGATCAGCAATCCCTGGAATAAGGAAGTAAATGCTTGTGGGCTTCAAATGCCCACAAGCAAGATGAGAACGGCCGTCTGGATTTGATATAAATGAATCTTTTCAATTAAAAAGGGACATCGGGCAATCAAATTATCCTAAACAGTGAGTATGAAATTGTCAATGTATTATTGTTTTACGGGCTGTTTGTTGCAAGCCGGCCGGCTGATGTTTATATATGCGATGTTTCTTCACTTTGATGTAAGTGCAAGTCTATATATTTTATCGAATAAATGAAGGTTTTATGCTATGCGAGGCATTTGTTTTTTATGCACCTGTGGATGACCCAAGATCCAGGCTGTCTGTTGGACCTTCTCATTGATTGACACCGATTATTTCAGACCGTATCATGCTTTATATGATCTCCTATCACTAAGAGATCATTGATTTTTGGTAAGAGGCTTCTTGTGATTTCGGTGGAGGTCTCATCTGTCCCAGCACTTTTTTCCAGTTGATTTATTGGCACTTGTGGGATCACCTTCTGTTATGAACTTTTTCACTTCAATTTATGGATTGTTTATTTTGTGATTTACACTTATTTTTGATATATGATATGATATTGTTCAATTAGCACTTATCAGTCCACATATATTATTTAGCGCGATCTCTTCCTTTTGTACATGTTTTCTGTGTAGTATAACACTTTATGATTGCTGCTTTTTGTTACACTAACGAGCGCAATATTGTCTTTTCTAATGATTGTTTTACTGTTGGCAAAAAATAATAATAATTTCCTCCTTGCCCTTGCATGGTCTATGATCTCTAAGTATGTTCCTTTCCTGTGTTCTTGTGTATGACTTGGCCTGGCTGACTTCCCTTTTGATTCCCATTTCTTTACTCCTGACTATGCTGGTTTCTGATTTCCTGACCCCAGCTCATCTGATTAGCCCATCTGGCATCCAAACCATGGCTTCTGTTTTTTTAGCATTTTTTTTTTTTTAAGTTTCAGAGCTGTTATTTTTGTCATTTCATTAAAGGTGTGATTTTAACGGCACTTTCTGTCTCTATCTGGTTTATGGTTCTTGACAGCATGGTTGTGGGGCAGTTGCATAGTGGCCCCATTCACTTCAGTCACAGGTTCAACTCCTTCAGATAGTCTTCCTTATTCAAAATGACGATCCCTCTCTTGTTATCTGCAGGTCTAATTATTATATTTTCCTTATTTTTTTTCTAATTCTGCAATGCCTTTCCTAACCTGCTTACTGCCTTTAATAAGATCTATATTAATAGCCTCTATTCACTGTTCAGCCACCATGTTAAATACATCTAGACACTGGTTATTACTAAAATTAAGATTATAAGTTGAATTATTTTATGTTAATACTGGTTTTCTGTCTGAGTTCTGTCTGCTTCTTTGTTTACATAATATTTTTTGATATTTATCTTCTCTGTGACACTTTTTTTTCCCTCCTTGGTAAAAGTAATGTGGCTGAGATTAATTATATCTGCGTTTAACCACTTGCATACTGGGCACTTACACCCCCCTCCTGCCCAGGTAAAATTTCAGCTTGCGGCACTGCGTCGCTTTAACTGACAATTGCGCGGTCGTGCGACGTGGCTCCCAAACAAAATTGATGTCCTTTTTTCCCCACAAGTAGAGATTTCTTTTGGTGGTATTTGATCGCCTGTGCGATCTTTATTTTTTGCGCTATAAACAAAAAAGAGCGACAATTTTGAAGAAAAATACAATATTTTTTACTTGTTGCTATAATAAATATCCCAATTAAAAAAAAAACACATTTTTTTTCTCAGTTTAGGGCGATACGTATTCTTCTACATATTTTTGGTAAAAAAAAAAAAAAAAAAAACCGCAAAAGTTATAGCGCTTACAAAATAGGGGAGAGAATTATTATTTTTTATTATTTTTTTTTTACTAGAAATGGCGATCTGCGATTTTTATTGGTACTGCGACGTTATGGCGGACACATCGGACACTTTTTACACATTTTTGGCGCCATTCACATTTATACTGCGATCAGTGCTATAAATATGCACTAATTACTGTATAAATGTGACTGGCATTGAAGGGGTTAACACTAGGGGGTGAGGAAGGGGTTAAATGTGTATGCTAGGTGTGTTCTAACTTTGGGGGGAGGGGGGTGACTGGGGGGGTGACCGATCTGTGTCCCTATGTAAGAAGGAACACATATCGGGCTCCTCCTCTCCAGAGACAGGACGCTGTCTCAGTGTAACACGGCAATGAGAGATGATCTATGAGAGATCATCTCTCATTGGCCCACAGATCGCATCGCAAACGGCCACTCTGATTGGCCATTCGCCGCCACGGACAACACAGGGCTTCCCTGCAGCGCGCTCTACAGCGCGTGCTGGGAACGCCTGAATGACATGCCGTCAAATGACGGCATGTTGGATATTCAGGCCCGCGCTGTTGCCGTCATCCGACGGTAGCGCGGGCCTGAAGTGGTTAAACTTCCCTCTTTCTTTTTCCTCTGCCCCCCTCTAAATCCTCTATATTCGTTATCCCTCCTCCTCTTGTGTAACCCTGATGCTGGTTTTGTAACGAACCAGTGGGTCTCCAAATGTTTCCTGCTCTTCCAGGGGGGTCCCTAATATTCTCCACTCCTTCTTTGTCTCATGTTTCCCCCTAATGTTTTTTACATATATATTTTTTATATATATTTAAAATTTCTTTTAACATATGAAGACCTTGTCAGGAACCATAAACCAGACGGATACAGAAAGTGCAGTTAAAATAACACAGTTCAGGAACATAGTTGAACAGAGAAGCCAGGGGTTGGGTGTCAGAGCAGGTAATCAGACAAGCCAGAGTCAGGAAATTAGAAGTCAGCGTAGTGAGGAGCAAAAATCAGAAAGCAGGAATCGGAAGGGAAGTCAACCAGGCCACGTCATACACAGGAACACAAGAAGGAATGCACTAAGACAGTGGTCTCTAAACTGTGGCCCTAGGGCTTGCCCTTTTCCGGCCCTTTGGGCACTATTCCTCCCACTGATAAAACTCTATTCTGCCACCAACAATGGGGCATCATTTCTCCCACTGACACCAAAAATGGGGTACTATTCCTTCCTCTGATACCAAGGACTAGGCACTGTTCCTCCCCTAATACCAAATGTGGCCATGCTTACTCCCACTGATGCCAGGAACATTTCCACTCCTGCTGGCCATAGTCCGGCCCTCCTAAAGTCTGAAGGACAATAAACCGGCCCTTTGTTTATAATGTTTGGAGACCCATGCACTAAGAGATCATAGACCACGCACGGGCAAGGAGGAAATGAGCAAAGCTGTTCAAATAGCAAAAAAGGGGCTGGTTGTAGGCTGGATTAATGAGGCAGGTAAAAGATAACCAGTAGAGTCACTATGGTAACAATGAATGGCTGGTAATTACCTGACAGCTGAGCAGCTTCTGAGCACAGAAAGAAAAGAGCTGCTCGTTAAGTAATAGGAACCAGCCCTGGGAGAACTATAGTCATATAAAGATTTATAAATGGACACTATCAAATATATTTAAAAACAGAAGGTAAAATTAGTAGATGAATTTGATCTGTACTGTACATGTCTGAATTATGCAACATAAGAGGTGGAATATGTAAAGGGTATTAACAAAGCAACATGAATAGCTAGAAAATAGCATAATGTAGAATTGGATTACATTGGGTTTAAGATAGTAATTTAATGTGTATTAGATACTGTAGTATTTGTAGTTTATTGTATTTTATCTGCAGTTTATGATTACATTTAGGGTTGTCCCGATACTGATACCAGTATCGGTATCGGGACCGATACCGAGTATTTGCGGGAGTACTTGTACTCCCGCAAATACCCCCGATACCTAAATAGAATACTTGTCCCGCCGCCGCCGCCGCCACACACGCCGCAATGAAAGCCGCCGCACACGCCGCATGATTAATGATTAAAGCGTGCGGGAACATCACAGCTTTCATTTGAATAGCTGTAGTGTTCCTGCGCGTATAGACACTCCCCCTTGCTCGGGATTGGATGGGTGATCGTAATCTGTCCAATCCCGAGCAAGGGGGAGTGTCTATACGCGCGGGAACACTACAGCTATTCAAATGAAAGCTGTGATGTTCCCCGGGCGGCTGCTAGGTATGGGGGAAATGGCTGCGGGGACATGGCTGGAGGGACATGGCTGGAGGGACATGGCTGAAGGGACATGGCTGGAGGAACATGGCTGGAGGAACATGGCTGGAGGAACATGGCTGCATATGTGGGGGACATGGCTGGAAGGACATGGCTGAAGAGACATGGCTGGGGGACATGGCTGCATATGTGGGGGACATGGCTGGGGGGACATGGCTGCATATGTGGGGGACATGGCTGCATATGTGGGGGACATGGCTGCATATGTGGGGGACATGGCTACATATGTGGGGGACATGGCTGCATATGTGGGGGACATGGCTGGAGGGACATGGCTGCATATGTGGGAGACATGGCTGGAGGGACATGACTGCATATGTGGGGGACATGGCTGCATATGTGGGGGACATGGCTGGAGGGACATGGCTGCATATGTGGGGGACATGGCTGCGGGGATATGGCTGCATATGTGGGGGACATGGCTGGAGGGACATGGCTGCATATGTGGGGGACATGGCTGGGGGGACATGGCTGCATATGTGGGGGACATGGCTGGAGGGACATGGCTGCATATGTGGGGGACATGGCTGCATATATGGGGGACATGGCTGCATATGTGGGGGACATGGCTGGAGGGACATGGCTGCATTTGTGGGGGACATGGCTGCAGGGACATGGCTGCATATGTGGGGGACATGGCTGGAGGGACATGGCTGCATATGTGGGGGACATGGCTGGAGGGACATGGCTGCATATGTGGGGGACATGGCTGGAGGGACATGGCTGCATATGTGGGGGACATGGCTGGAGGGACATGGCTGCATATGTGGGGGACATGGCTGGGGGGACAAGGCTGCATTTGTGGGGGACATGGCTGCATTTGTGGGGGGACATGGCTGCATTTGGGAACACATTTAAAAAAAGTATCGGTATTCGGTATCGGCGACTACTTGAAAAAAGTATCGGTACTTGTACTCGGGTCCTGAAAAAGTGGTATCGGGACAACCCTAATTACATTGTATCCGTAACTGATAATGTAGTGGGTGTAGCAATATGGCACTTATGCCAATTCCCATATAATACTATTTAATGTACACTGGCGCTAGTAGGAAGTGAAAATTATGCCATATGTAGGGGGTAATGTGTAGTAACATGAGAGTAGTAGGAGTCGCGAATGATTTAAAAGGAGAACCAAGACCGTGTCCCTAGCTACTGAAGATGCCCTGTGGTAGGGCAGGGCCAAATGTGTTAGGCCCCATACACACGATCGGACATATCCGATGAAAACGGTCCGCGGACCATTTCCATCGGATATGTCCGATCGGGAGTTTGATCCGATGGCGTGTACACACCATCGGATCAAATTCCCCGCCGCCGGACGGCGCGGTGACGTGGCGTGACGCGGCGGTGACGTTGACGCCGCCGCGTCACCGCCACGTCACCGCACCAGGAAGTAAAACACTTCCGCGCATGCGCCGAATCCATTCGGCAGCGGCGCGGCGGCGGTGGGGGACGACATGTCTGCTGGTAAGTGTACTAACCAGCAGACATGTCGGGCGGACAGATCCCCACCGGATAGATTTCAAAGCTTGCTTTGAAATCTGTCGGGTGGACAAATCTGTCCGCTAGCCCATACACACGAGCGGAGATGTCTGCTGAAACGGTCCATCGGACCGTTTTCAGCAGACATATCCCCTCGTGTGTACGCGGCCTTAGGGACTTCCGGTGACGTCACATTCAGCCAATGAGGCGTACGCCAAGGCCTGCGCTTTCGATTTAGCATTTTATGCTTTCTTTAAATCGACCTATCGTCAGTGTAACCTATTCGTGTTTTGAACTTTAATAAAAGATGGAATTACGCTATGTAGACCTTATTATGATCCTCTCTATATGAACGGATACCCATCATTATTTCTGCCTGTCACCTACCTGGTATGAGACTGAATTGATGAGGTTGGCCTTACTTGTATCTTCAGCCCAAGCCCCACTGAAGGTGGAATAGATGGTTTTGAGGGACAGGAGGAACACGAGTGTTGGCAGGTGTTGGTAGCAGAACTTGTAGCAGGAGATGCAGGCAGGCTAGACCAGCCGAGGTTTGGGAAGTGAGTGAGTGAGTGAAAAACTTATAGAGCGCAACGCTTGCGAACTGAATCGCCTCTGGGCTTATATAAGTGTAGCTTATAGAAGTTCTCAGCAAATTTTAGGCAGGAACACACTGCAATGACTGGAGCGGTTATGAAGGACAGCCGAAGCAGACACTCAAAAGTAGTATGAAGCCAAGTTGGAAGCAGGAGTTAGGTCACAGAGGTAGCTGAAGTCAGTAACAGGTGGGCAACGAGGTACAAAAGCACAGGTGGACGCATGGTCAGGAACAAAGCTGGGGTCAGGAACAGGTGAGCAGAGGCTCAGAGCAGAATACAGGATCAGGATCAGATCAGGTCAGTAACAAGCCGGATCATCAATAGAAATCAGATACAGGATATACATTTTTCAAGTAATTCACTTGGATTGCGAATTTGCATATTACTATCTTAGAAGAGGTTTGTCTTTTGCAACCCCTTCGGCCCAATTGTATATATTTCAATAATAGTTTATTGTATTCACTAAGATCACCACAGCGTGAATATATATAATTTTTTTTTTTTTTTTTAGTTTATTTAAAAAACATTTGCCTATACATATTTTCTTGTTTACCTTTCTAATGCATATGTGGATGAGTAGGCCTTAAAGTGGAACTAAAGTCTGCATACTTAAAGGGTTTGTAAAGGATTTTTTTTTTTTATCTTAATAGCTTCCTTTACCTTAATGCAGTGCTGTTTTCATGTCCTCATTGTGCGTTTTTGCTCTCAAGTTGCTGTAATTCTTCTCTGATCTCCACACTTCCTGGTTGTCTGTTTCCTGATCACCACAGTCCTGGGAGCTTTCTCTCTGTGGTCACTAATCAAGGAGGTGTGATTACTGTCGCCCAGATTCACAGAGCGATTACGCCCGTCTAACTGGTGTTAGACAGGAGTAATTTCAAATTTTGCGCGTCGTATCACTAGTTTGAATCCTCAAACCATGATACGGCGGCGTTGGGCTTCGATCAGACAGGCTTACGTCTTCGTACGCCTTCGGATCTACGCTGCGATCTTTTTGCGGCCGCTGGGTGGAGTTCGCGTCGTTTTCAGCGTCGGGGTATGCAAATGAGCTTTTTACGGAGATCCACGAAGTTACGAGCGTCGTTCGCAATCGCGTACATAGTTTTTTCGCTACGTAAAGTTAAACCAGCTTTTAGCTGGTCTAACGTTACGCGGCCCATGTTAAGTATGGCCGTCGTTCCCGCGTCGACTTTCAATTTTTTTTTTTTTTTTTGCGAAAGTCGTCTGGGAATAGGAATGTCCGTAAACGACGCTACTCAAAAAAAAAATGACATAACGACGTGATTTCGCGCAATGCACGGCGGGAAATTTCTGAACAGAGCATGCACAGTTCGATCGCGGCGGGGACGCGCTTATTTAAATGCCTCACGCCCCCTATTTGCGTATTTTGATTCCGCCGGGAGAAATACACTACGCCGCCGTACCTTACGGGCCAAATTCTCTCTGAATTCCTCCTAGAGCCAGGTAAAGTACGGCGGCGTAGAGCATCTCTGATACTCTGCGGGAATCTAATTCTTTCTGAATCTGGCCCTGTGTGTCTAAAACCCCTCAGAACCAATCAGTTTTGTTTTACAAACCAAAACTGCCCTGTATTGGCTCTGTGGCTCTGTACATCAGAGAGACAGGAAACAGCATGCAAAAACGAAACTAGAAACTGCAGGTACATTATATGATTGATTTTTATCTATTTTAATCATTTTTAAAAGGAATCAGTTAACTATTATGCCTCTATACCCTGTAAACAGTAATTTCAGCAAAAACTTTTTTTTTTATTTACAACTCCTTTAACTGTCCTGCGCCTGCACGTGTATCTTCTTCTGAGTGCCGGTATTACTTGTCTTCATTGGCTGGCGGGGGTGGCGTCACTCATGTGCATGCACAGGACGGCGTCATCCCGGCACTTGGAGACTGGCCTGGCACTGTAAGTTGAGCTGCGCATGCTGGCAAGCAGGCAGGAAGGAACATTTCATTGCCGAGGAGACCACATATTTCTTCTTTAACCCCTTGAGAACCGCCGCATGTACATTTACGTCGGCAGAATGGCACGGACAGGCACATCAACGTACCTGTACGTGGCTGCCTTGACGTGGGTCGGGGGTCTGATCGGGACCCCCCCGGTACATGCGATGGTCCCAGTGGCTGTGCGAGCGATCCGTGCAGAGGGGGCGGCGGTTCATTTTTGTCCGCCCCCTCCGGATCGCTCCCAGCCAATGCGCGCGCTCGCCTGCGTGTCACTTCCTACTCCTGTGTAAACACAGGAAGAGGGAAGTGATGTGATCTCTGCTCTCTGTGTTTTTTTCAACCACCGCTGAGGAGAGATTACATTGCACAGTAAGTCTGCACAACACTACACTACACCAGTACACACAGGCACATTAACCCCTTGCTATCACCTCCCCCCACCCCGCTGTCACAGTGTCACTGAATGCAGTGATCATATATGTATGATCACTGTATTTAGTGTCAGTGTGACAGGCAGTTAGTGTTAGGTCCAGGGTAGCCCCCGTACCCCCCCTAATAAAGTTTCAATCCCTTGATCACCGCCCTAGTTAACCCTTTCACTCCCTATTGCCAGCGTCACTAAGCGATCATTTTTCTGCTCGATGTATTAGTGTCGCTGTTCCCGCTAGGTAGCTATTTTTTTTTATATTGCAATTTTTTTTACTAAAGACATGTGGCTGAATACATTTTGGCCTAAATGTTTGACTAAAATTTAGTTTATTTGATTTCTCTTATAACAAAAAGTAAAAAATATAGATTTTTTTTCAAAAATGACGCTCTATTTTTGTATATAGCGCAAAAAAAAAAAAAAAAAAAATCGCAGAGGCGATCAAATACCACCAAAAGAAATGGCAGCTGACCCCTGATAAGTATGTGTATTGATATGAATGGCGGTTGACAGATTTGACCTCTATGGTCAAGCTGATTGCTTGCTACCATCTCGCTGCTGGACTACCACATCTGGGATCCAGCCCACATGTGTGTCGCCCGAGGCGAGCCCCTCCCCCCCTCATTGACAGGGACCCTCCTGTCGACGTGTGGGGGACGGTAGAGATCCCACCACACCCTCCATGGCTCAAGTGATGGAGAGAGAGATTGTTCCATTTGTTCTATTCTATACTGTTATATTATTAATGTTACAATGTTCAATGTTTTCCCTTTTTTTTTTCTTCTCTTTTTTTTTTTTTTTTTCTTTCGATTGGACCTCCCTTCCTCTCCTTGTAGAGAAAGAGATGCCTTGACCGCCAGTTCTCTACGCCCATCGTACACCATAAGCCTAGGGGATCACTACATCCCGCATTGCGGCTAACATGCCGCCCTGGGGTGGCATACTATATCACTTGGTTTCACTTACACCCTGATCTGGTCCTCTATTGGCGTAGCCCAGACCAACCCCCAAGCGGCGACGTGATCCGGTGCTCGCGCCCATTCTCGGCGACGTGCTCCCCACACGACCGCACCACTCCGATTGCCCACCACCCCTATCAGGTGGCGGGACTAAGTCCCTCTACCTAATCGGTTG
Organism: Rana kukunoris; assembly: GCA_029574335.1. Lineage (NCBI taxonomy): Eukaryota > Metazoa > Chordata > Amphibia > Anura > Ranidae > Rana > Rana kukunoris. The sequence goes on along the minus strand of CM056053.1, from coordinate 469,100,555 downwards.
TACTCGTTCCCCCCCCCCGGCCGCGGATCAGACTCCGTAACACCTGTTAAGACCCCCGGCCCACTCATCGCGTCCCTACCCCCTCCTACACCGGTTGAGACAACCATTTGATCGGCCTCCTCCCCGCCCCCCTTGCTACCCTCAAACCCCTATTGGGAATCCCCTCCCTCTGAAGCCACCCAACTCCGCCACAGCTCGAGTGCCCGCACATCCGATACCCAAGGATCCGCGACCCGTCCCGGTCTCCCACAATGCCAAACTCGAAGACGGATACATCCACCCCCCTACTGAAAATTGTCTCTCTTAACGCACAGGGTCTCAATATACCAGAGAAACGGGCCCAACTCCTACATGCAATGCACCGAGGTAAAGCTGACATTGTGTTTATACAGGAAACACATTTCAAATCAGACTCCACACCCAAGTTACATAATTTTCACTTTCCAACGGTCCATCACGCCACGAACTCACAAACTAAAACCAAAGGGGTTTCCACGCTGATAGCCAAACGATGCCCCTTCCAACCAACAGATACACTAGCAGACCCGGACGGGAGGTTCTTGTTTTTAAAAGGATCATATTTCAACAAAACAATCACATTCGCTAACCTATATGCACCTAACAAGCGCCAAGTACCCTTTTTTAGAACTGTTCTGGACTTACTGATACCCTTTAAAGAAGGGACGTTGGTGCTGGGAGGCGACTTTAATGTCCCTCTCGACCCCACCCTAGACACGTCAACAGGTACCTCCTCTCTCCCTTACGCAGCACTGAGGAGAATTAAATTGCTCCTCCACAACCTCCTCCTCCACGACACGTGGCGAACCCTGAATCCTAAGGGTAAAGATTTTACATTTTTCTCGGCACCCCACAACCGCTATTCGCGACTTGACTACCTACTCATTAGCCAGGAAGACCTCCCGTCATTATACTCCACCTCTATTGATCCCATGTTTCTGTCGGACCACAACCCGATTTCGGCGACGCTGTCAATACCCCCCGGCCACCCGCGATCGCGAACGTGGAGGCTTGATCCCTCTTTGCTCACCGACCCGGGTATAGCTAAAGACCTGGAGGAAACGCTCAGATCTTATTTCCGGGAAAATAGGTCAGAAGACACAGCCCCCAGCATCAACTGGGAGGCCCATAAATGCGTGGTCCGAGGTGCCTTGATAGCCGCGGCTGCCAAGCGCAACAAGGAACGACGCAAACACTATGACGCACTCATGGACCGTATTCGACGGCTGGAAATGACGCACAAACACTCGCACGCACTGGCGGTACTCCAAGAACTGGGCCAAGCAAGGGCCGAGCTCCTGGAACTCGTAGACAAGAAGATTAGACGCAATTACGCTTTAGCCAAAAGATCGTTCTATGAATACGGTGACAAAGCCAGTAAACTATTGGCGAAAACCCTGCAGTCCCAAAAAGCCAAGACGACCATCCACTCCCTTACAGACGTAAAGGGCCTTAAAGTTTCATCCCCGCCTGACATAGCTAAACTATTCGTTGCATATTACAAGAACCTGTACAATTTACCGTCCCCGACATCATCTGAAGCGCAAGCTGCGAGACAGACATTGATCACGGACTTTCTACACCAACACGGCCCCCCCAAATTGCCTGCCCAAGCCAGAACAGACCTAGATAAGCCCCTTAACAATTTCGAGGTGGAGACGGCTTTGAAACAAATGAAATCAGGCAGGAGTCCTGGCCCCGACGGTTTGACTACTGGATACTACAAAACTTATGCAAACATCCTCACACCCTTTTTTGTCTCGGCCTTCAATTCATATGCCACTCCCACATCACCGCCCCGAGACCTCTTGACAGCTCACATTGCGGTAATACCCAAACCCGGTAAAGACCCCTCAATGGTATCCAACTACAGGCCCATCTCACTCCTGAATGTAGACCTCAAATGGTTTGCCAAGACAATAGCGAATAGGCTCCTACCTTACTTGCACAATATGGTCGGCCCAGACCAAGCGGGCTTTGTCCCGGGTAGAGAAGCTCGGGACAACACCCTCACGGCCCTGAACATTCACCACTGGCTCACCTCCCATAAATCTCCCGGGTTCTTCCTTTCCCTCGATGCGGAGAAGGCGTTCGACAGGGTAGCATGGGACTTCATGCGTGAGACTCTATCGGCCTCGAGCCTTCCGCCGATCATGTTGAACTTCATTTCCGCGCTATACTCGGGCCCAACGGCGAGGGTCCGGGTTAACCATCACCTGTCGGATGCCTTCTCCATATCGAACGGAACACGCCAAGGCTGCCCCCTTTCCCCCCTGATCTTTGTCCTTACCCTGGAACCCTTTTTGCGAAAGCTCCGCTCCAACCCGACGATAAAAGGTATTGACATTGATTCCCATTCCTATAAAATTGCCGCGTTTGCGGACGACATCCTCCTCTTTCTTAGGGACCCCCTCACGACGATCCCGAATCTGATGAAAGACCTTGAAGACTTCAAAATGCTTTCCAACCTCCAAATCAACTTCTCGAAGTCGTCAGCCCTGAACGTCTCACTGCCCACAGCCCTCTGCGACTTGTGCCGACTGAATTTCCCGTTTTCTTGGACTACTCGTTCTATTACGTACCTGGGGATTCAGCTCCCCGTTTCCCTATCAGACCTGTATGCCCTGAACTACACCCCCCTGCTTCAAACTATAATTAAAGATCTGAAGGGGTGGTCCCCTAAACCCCTATCATGGTTTGGCCGAATAGCAGTGGTAAAAATGAACATTCTCCCCCGGCTCCTGTATATCATGCAAGCGATCCCCCTCAGGCTCCCCCTGGCTTTTTTTTCTTCCTATAGATCGGCGTGCACAAAGTTTGTATGGCACGACGCACGCCCCCGCCTAAGCTACGCTAGACTCACGATCCCGAAGCTACAGGGGGGCCTAGGACTGCCAGACATACAGATCTATAATAGAGCCTGCGCATTAACTAGAATAGTTGATTGGGCCACGAATGAAAGTCATAAGAATTGGGTGAGTTTAGAACAGTCGTTCTCTTCCCTCCCACTTCACCACCTGCCGTGGATAACCCCCGGTCACACCCCTGCGGAGTGCGGGGACCACCCATTCATACAAGCTTCCTTGACAGCTTTTCGTGAAGCCTGTACCAAACACAGACTGTCGGACCAATACGGCCCCATGACTCCCCTCAGACAGAATCCTGACTTCCCCCCTGGAACGTCCCCCTCGTTTCTGTCCGAACAGTGGCCCCACGCCACGGTACGGGCCGGACAATTTTTCGTCTCAGGGAAGCTCCTGACACAAGCAGATCTGGCAGACTTCACGATTGACAATACGTTTCCTTTTTGGCCATACGTACAAATCCGGCATTTCCTACACAAAAAGGCCCCTAGTTCGCAATGGTCGAGACAGCTCTCCCCCTTCGAAACCCTATGCAACAGTATAGAACCACAAAGACACCTAGTCTCGCGTATATATGGCTTAATGTTCTCTCTACACTCGCCCAAATTCCATTGGACTAACCAACAATGGGAAAACGACCTTGAGATCAATCCGACAGAAGCAGAATGGGAGAACATATACAGACTCATCCACAAAGGTTCAATTAATGTCCAAACACAGGAAAACGCGTACAAACTCCTCTCCAGATGGTACAAGACACCGCTAAAGTTACACAGAATCAACCCCGCTCTTCCGAAGATATGTTGGAGGTGCCATCTGGAGACGGGTTCCTTTCTACACATCTGGTGGACATGCCCCAAGCTAAGATCATATTGGAGCGAGATCCACAAATATATCGCACGTATATCCTCTGACAACTTAGAGTTCACCCCCGCGCAGTTCCTTCTCCACCACGCTACGTCTCTCCCACGAGCTTACTGTAAATCCTTAGCTATGCACATGGTGAACGCCGCAAGGATGTGCGTTCCCCTTGCATGGCTCTCGCCCCACCCGCCAACGATAGTCGATTGGTTTAACCGCCTTCAGAAGATAATGGAGATGGAAAACTTGATACATCAAGCAAACGACACTCCCGCTAGATTTACAGAGACCTGGGCCTGCTGGCTGCATTTTACTTCGACAGACGAATATAAAACTGCCAGACTCGGGGGACACTGACCATAGACACTCACACCCCACTCCCACGATGAGCTGTGGCGGATTGACCCCCCCTTTTTTTTCCCCGGTTCCACCCAGTCTTCCAGTGGAAGGACCCCCTTCTCCCCCTCCTCTCCCCCCCACTCTTTTTCCTGACCCCACCACTCTCCCATATGGATAAGACTGTACTGAATAGCCTACAACCACTGATATTTCTTGCTCCCTGGCGCAACGGTATGGCTTTGGAGAGACCTGCTTAAAAAGGCAGGGTAAACAGTAGAGATCCGCTCCTACTTGGAGCCAGGAATGACTCTACTGCTGGGAATATACTCCCCTCCACGGTTAGCTACATCACTGACAGACGCTGGAGACGTTAACAACGACTGCTCAGATTAGGAACCAAGCCCAGTTGACCCTTCACATGACATGTTTCACGCTTAATGTTTTACTTAACACTGTTTATGCTCGATGTTCACATCCACTACCATAAGCTGCAATTCATCACTGAAGGCCTCAATTTTCTGACCTATCTGGCGGCTGCGTCCGCCTGCACTGTTATATTCTCTGTTTGTGTGCAACCATTGTCCTTAAGATTATTGTTACCCTTTATAAAAATGTATTAATAAAGTTTATTGGGAAAAAAATAAATAAATACCACCAAAAGAAATCTCTATTTGTGGGAAGAAAATGACGCAAATTTTGTTTGGGAGCCACGTCGCACGACCGTGCAATTGTCAGTTAAAATGACGCAGTGCCGAATCGCAAAAAGGGGCCTGGTCCTTTACCTGCATTTTGGTCCGGGTCTTAAGTGGTTAATAAAAGCCTGCCAATTTTTAGAGCTGGACTTCAGTTTGGCTTTAATGAGTGAGTGAGGGAAGAACTTATATAGCACAGCACATGCGAACTAAATCGCCTCTGGGCGCTCGTTGTTCCTGTCTCCTTTGACATCAAAAGAGATGAGTTTTGATCTTTCTTCTGAAGGCCAAGTGGTTCTCCTCCAACTGAATGCTGGCTGGTAAAGCGTTCCATAGTCTGGGACCCTGGAGCGCAAATCTTCTTTCTCAATGTTCACATTCTGCACAAAAGTATCCTTTGTGCGCTCCCAGCACACTGACGGAGCTGTCACTGAAAGCTCCCAGTCACTGTCTATACCAGTGGACTCCAAACCTCTGCCCAAGGGCCAGTATGACCTTTAAGGCACCATTTCATCCACTGACAACAATGATGGAGCTCCTTTCTTCTAAAAGAACTTTGGTCTATGCTGATGGGAGGGGCTCCTGATCAGTGGCGGCTGGTGCTAAACTTTTTAGAGGGGCGGCAAACAAACCCCCCAGGTCTGTACTCGGCCCTCCACACACACATTCGCACTCACCCTCAACGGCTTCTACGGCTTCTTTGCCTTCTCTACCTAGCCAACCCGATACACCTCCTGTCCTTATTGGAGTGTAGATACCCCTGCCTAAAGAAAGTTCAGGAATAAACACCTTTGAACAAATACGATGCTCGTTCCCCTGCTGCCCTCAATGGTTCGATTCACCAGCACCTACATCACCATTGTGTCCTATAGTGACGTAGCGGTACAGTGAAGATCACTAGTCAGGGTGGTGGAAAAGGTAAGCATTAAAGTGCATGTTTATTTTTGTTTATATAGTTTATATAAAGCCTAATTTTTTGGGGGGACATTGAATGGCAATCAGGGCTCGAGTCCTGCGGGAATGCGTGGGAACGGCGTCCCTGCACTTTTTTCACAGCAGGAATGCCGTTACCTTTGCAGGACTGGAGAAGCCTCGAGCAGCCGATGCCCAGCATCGCCGCATAGTGAAGGACTCGACTCGAGTCACTCTCAGGGGCAGGCGAACTGAGCCGAGAAGATTTAGAGCTCCTCCTCTAGGCTCCGACCTCGCTTGCCACCTGTCCTTCAGTACACGGCCGGTTGCGTGTGACATCACGCAGAGGTGGAGTCACACAGCAACGTTTGGGTGAGCCCGCGTCTCCTCACCTGACACTGTCACACACACTCTGCCCTGACACACAGACACTGTGTGTGCAGTAAGCTGTAAAAAAAAGCCCTTTTTGTACCCTGCTATAATATATATTTATATAGATTGAACAGCCAGCCAGCACCCTAAAGCCAGCCAGCCGGCACCCTGAGACCAGCCAGGCCAACACCCTGAGACCAGCCAGGCCAGCACTGAGACCAGCCAGGCCAGCACTGAGACCAGCCAGGCCAGCACTGAGACCAGCCAGGCCAGCACTCTGAGACCACCCAGGCCAGCACTCTGAGACCAGCCAGGCCAGCACCCTGAGACCAGCCAGGCCAGCACCCTGAGACCAGCCAGGACAGCACCCTGAGACCAGCCAGGACAGCACTGAGACCAGCCAGGACAGCACTGAGACCAGCCAGGCCAGCACTCTGAGACCAGCCAGGCCAGCACCCTGAGACCAGCCAGGCCAGCACCCTGAGACCAGCCAGGACAGCACCCTGAGACCAGCCAGGACAGCACTGAGACCAGCCAGGACAGCACTGAGACCAGCCAGGCCAGCACCCTGAGACCAGCCAGGCCAGCACCCTGAGACCAGCCAGGCCAGTACCGAGTACCCTGAGGCCAGCCAGCCAGGCCAGCACCCTGAGACCAGTCAGGCCAGCACCCTGAGACCAGCCAGGCCAGCACTCTGAGACCAGCCAGGCCAGCACCCTGAGACCAGCCAGGACAGCACCCCGAGACAAGCCAGGCCAGCACCCCGAGACCAGCCAGGACAGCACCCTGAGACCAGTCAGGCCAGCACCCTGAGACCAGCCAGGCCAGCACCCTGAGACCAGCCAGGCCAGCACCCTGAGACCAGCCAGGCCAGCACCCTGAGACCAGCCAGGACAGCACCCTGAGACCAGCCAGGACAGCACCCTGAGACCAGCCAGGACAGCACCCTGAGACCAGCCAGGACAGCACTGAGACCAGCCAGGCCAGCACTCTGAGACCACCCAGGCCAGCACCCTGAGACCAGCCAGGCCAGCACCCTGAGACCAGCCAGGACAGCACCCTGAGACCAGTCAGGCCAGCACCCTGAGACCAGTCAGGCCAGCACCCTGAGACCAGCCAGGCCAGCACCCTGAGACCAGCCAGGCCAGCACCCTGAGACCAGCCAGGCCAGCACCCTGAGACCAGCCAGGCCAGCACCCTGAGACCAGCCTGGACAGCACCCTGAGACCAGCCAGGACAGCACCCTGAGACCAGCCAGGACAGCACCCTGAGACCAGCCAGGACAGCACCCTGAGACCAGCCAGGACAGCACCCTGAGACCAGCCAGGACAGCACTGAGACCAGCCAGGACAGCACTGAGACCAGCCAGGCCAGCACCCTGAGACCAGCCAGGCCAGTACCGAGTACCCTGAGGCCAGCCAGCCAGGCCAGCACCCTGAGACCAGCCAGGCCAGTACCCTGAGACCAGCCAGGCCAGTACCAAGTACCCTGAGGCCAGCCAGGCCAGCACCCTGAGACCAGCCAGGCCAGCACCCTGAGACCAGCCAGGCCAGCACTGAGACCAGCCAGGCCAGCACTGAAACCAGCCAGGCCAGTACTGAAAACAGCCAGGCCAGCACCCTGAGACCAGCCAGGCCAGTACTGAAACCAGCCAGGCCAGCACCCTGAGACCAGCCAGGCCAGTACCTAGACCAGCCAGGCCAGAACCCTGAGACAAGCCAGGCCAGCACCCTGAGACCAGCCAGGCCAGTACCGAGACCAGCCAGGCCAGCACCCTGAGACCAGCCAGGCCAGCACCCTGAGACCAGCCAGGCCAGCACTGAGACCAGCCAGGCCAGTACCGAGTACCCTGAGGCCAGCCAGCCAGGCCAGCACCCTGAGACCAGCCAGGCCAGTACCGAGTACCCTGAGGCCAGCCAGCCAGGCCAGCACCCTGAAACCAGCCAGGCCAGTACCAAGTACCCTGAGACCAGCCAGGCCAGCACAGAGAACAGTCAGGTCAGAACCGAGAAAAGCCAGACCAGCAATAGTATTTTCTGTGAAATATATATGCATATGAGCGTATCCTTTTTATATTTTTTGGTGGGTGAGTGGATCTTGGGTGGGAGTTCCCACACTTTTTTCCACAGAAATTGACCCCTGGTGGCAATTCTTTTCAGAAGACACATTGTAAAATAAATGATATTTTAGCAATAGAGAGTGTCTTTAAACACATTTGCACATTTAATCACTTTTTTTTTTACTTCACCGCTAATGCAACATACCAATGTCGAATGAGAAATCCAAGCCAAGGGTGACCCCGATATGCAGACATCCAACATTAAATGGCTCCTTTATTGGCTCCTCATTTCGTATGATTCTATATTATCTCATTTCTGGAAACTCCTCGGGTGTCCAATCACTCACAGCTAATACAAAGCCCCATTGAAAACCCCTGAGCCGTACTCATGGGGGGGGAAGAAAATGGAATCACAAAGGTTTCTGCTTGTGTGTTCATTTTCCTTCCTCTGCAGAGGAGGTGGATTATGTTTTGGCTGATTTGAAGGCACTCAGAATAAAAATCCCGGGCAGAGAGCCTGGCAAGCTTACTGCCAACACACCTGTCCCCGCTGCTACCAAGTGTCAGGATGATAAATTCTGCATGACACCTTAGGGAGCGAGATACAGACAGACAGAGGTGATATTCCCCACAAAGGAAACCGAGAAATAAAGGAAGACACAGCCACATACAAATTTAAAGGGTCAGCCCACCAAAAAAATTATTTCTATGTTTGGCACATGCTGGGGGGTAAAAAGCGTTACTTTGCTATAGGCAAATAGATTGTTTGCTATGTAAGGGGAGTTGCACTTTGCAAGGGAAATTTCCCCATCGCTTAGGGAATGAGGTCTGATCCCCATTATTAAAGTGGATATAAACCCGAAAAAAAAAAAGTCACAATGTAGAGTATAAGATTTCCTATCATCTGTGCCCAGTCTTGCCACACAGAGTTAATCCAGCTCTGAGCAATCCTATTTTATTGTTCAGTGAAATAAAACAGACTTACAGAGAAAAACCTTAGTCCGTTCCGCCCCCTTTCTGTGATTGACAGGTTATTTACATATCTCATGCACTAGCCTGGAGACGGGCATTATTATTTTTTTAATTCCCACCCCCACTCCTTTTCTGAAGTCATGTGGTTACTTCTCTGGATTTTGACTGGATGTTAGTGATCATAGCAGAATTTAGTGCAAAGGTAGTGATAGAGGTGGGTGGGGAGTCTACTGACATCACGACTTCACCCACTGAGCTCCAGACAACAGACCCACCCACAGAATCTACAGTTTTTCAGTTCTTATAACAGACAGAGGGGAGACATTTGACAGGCAAGGATACAAGCAGGAGGCATCTATATCCTTATAGATCAGTACTATGGCAGTGGTTTAGAAAGGATGAGAGTGGCTTTACATCCACTTTAAGCCCTGAGGGGCGGAGCGAAACGCCTTGGGGCGTGGCCTGGACCGAGTGCAGGCTGTGGTCGCTACTCACCATCGATCCCTGGCATTGTACATGCATGTGGCTGTAACCTTCTTTTACACTTAGCGATTACAGGAGCTGGGGCGAGCTCCATCCCAGACCAGAACTCTTTAGTGACATTAACCACCTCAATACCGGAAAGTTTCACTCCCTTCCTGCCTAAGCCATTTTTCAGCTTTCAGCGCTGTCACACTTTGAATGACAATTGCACGGTCATACGACACTGTACCCAAATGAAATTTTAATAATTTTTTTCCCAGAAATAGAGCTTTCTTTTGGTGGTATTTGATCACCTCTGCGGTTTTTATTTGTTGCGCTATAAACAAAAGAATTGCAAATTTTTTTTTCTTTATTTTTGCTAAAAATAAATATCACCCAGAAATATATAAAAAACATATTTCCTGACGCCAACATGGCAGCATACTAGTGATAGAGCACCACCTCCTGACCACTCCCTCAGGACCAGTGAATAGCATAACTTAAGGCATGGTTAGCCGCCACCCCATTCTTTTTTTTTTCCTCATACCTCACGCACCAGTGAAGAGTAAGCAGTACTATGTCCCCCCTCTGCCTTAGTGCAGTAGCCGTCTGGGTTAAGCCTCTCCCAGTGCGAAGTCCCAGCGCTCAGGCTGCTAAACGCGCTATAGCAGGGATCTTCAAACTATGGCCCTCCAGATGTTCAGGAACTACAATTCCCATCATGCCTCGTCATGTCTGTGAATGTCAGAGGTTTACAATGCCTCATGGAATGTGTAGTTTCGCAACAGCTGGAGGGCCGTAGTTTGAGGATCCCTGCGCTATAGTCTGGGACAGGGTTGTCCCGATACCACTTTTTTAGGACTGAGTACAAGTACCGATACTTTTTTTCAAATAGTCGCCGATACCGAATACCAATACTTTTTTAAATGTGTCCCCAAAGGCAGCCATGTCCCCCCACATATTGCAGCCATGATGTCCCCCCCACATATTGCAGCCATGATGTCCCCCCCCACATATTGCAGCCATGATGTCCCCCCCACATACAGCAGCCATGATGTCCCCCCCCACATACAGCAGCCATGATGTCCCCCCCCACATACAGCAGCCATGATGTCCCCCCCACATACTGCAGCCATGATGTCCCCCCACATACTGCAGCCATGATGTCCCCCCACATACTGCAGCCATGATGTCCCCCTACATACAGCAGCCATGATGTCCCCCCCACATACAGCAGCCATGATGTCCCCCCCACATACTGCAGCCATGATGTCCCCCCACATACAGCAGACATGATGTCCCCCCACATACTGCAGACATGATGTCCCCCCACATACTGCAGACATGATGTCCCCCCACATACTGCAGCCATGATGTCCCCCACATACTGCAGCCATGATGTCCACCCCACATACAGCAGCCATGATGTCCCCCCCACATACAGCAGCCATGATGTCCCCCCACATACTGCAGCCATGATGTCCCCTGACATACAGCAGCCATGATGTCCCCCCACATACTGCAGACATGATGTCCCCCCACATACTGCAGACATGATGTCCCCCCACATACTGCAGACATGATGTCCCCCCACATACTGCAGCCATGATGTCCCCCACATACAGCAGCCATGATGTCCCCCCCACATACAGCAGCCATGATGTCCCCCCCACATACAGCAGCCATGATGTCCCCCCCACATACTGCAGCCATGATGTCCCCCCCACATACAGCAGCCATGATGTCCCCCCCACATACTGCAGCCATGATGTCCCCCCACATACTGCAGCCATGATGTCCCCCCACATACAGCAGCCATGATGTCCCCCCACATACTGCAGACATGATGTCCCCCCATATAGGGTTGCCACCTTTTCTTCAAGCCAAACCCGAACATTTTAGTGGCCTGGGACACCTTCGGGTACCTCAAGGAGAGCAGTAATGTGGTGCGCAATGCGTGCCGCAGTGGGTGTGGCCAAATTGTTCTTACTGACTTCATTGGCCTGTCCCACAGTGATGCCGAACCTGCCCCTAGATAGCCGCCTACAGCTCCCGGATGGCAACAGATTTGTGTGTGAATGAATGAATGGATGAATGACTTGTATAGCGCAACGCACGCGAACTGAATCGCCTCTGGGCGCTTTTTCCAGCCAGTGTCTGCTTGGCTGGTGCGGTCATTTTTACCCCGTAGGATCTTGACACGCTATGGACACACAGTCATACACACATATATACATATATACTGGGCCAATTTTTGGACGGGATCCAATTTACCTACCAGTATGTCTTTGGAGTGTAGGAGGAAACCGGAGTACCCGGAGGAAACCCACGCAGACACAGGGAGAACATGCAAACTCCAGGCAGATGGTGTCGTGGTTGGGATTCGAACCAGCGACCCTAATGCTGCTAGGCGAAAGTGATACTCACTGGACCACTGTGCTGCCCCCTGTGTGTGTGTGTGACTATCTTGGTTACATGGGCAGCCACAGTTGGGTCTAAGTAATGTGTCCGGGTTTCAGTCTGCCTGGAACCTGGACACATGATTCAAAACCTGGACTGTCCGGGTGAATGGCAACCCTAGGAGCTTCCCTTTTTGGGTGGAGCTCTGCTCTAAGCAGCTACAGCAACAGGTTTATTTTCCTTTTGTGTTTGAACCATAGGAAAAGGCTGCTATGGACAGCTTGGTCTGCATCTAAATGTGGAGAAATTAGTAAAGGCATGTAAAAAAAAAAAAATAAAAAAATAGGGCCTCGTTCATACATAGTCTGGTCTGAATAAAGTGTTCGGGTTTCAGGCAGTCTGAAACCCGAACGCATGATTCCAAACCCGAACTGTCCGGGTGAATCCTGGACAGGTGGCAACCCTACCCCCACATACTGCAGACATGATGTCCCCCCACATACTGCAGACATGATGTCCCCCCACATACAGCAGACATGATGTCCCCCCACATACTGCAGCCATGACGTCCCCCCACATACTGCAGCCATGATGTCCCCCCACATACAGCAGACATGATGTCCCCCCACATACTGCAGACATGATGTCCCCCCCACATACTGCAGACATGACGTCCCCCCACATACTGCAGCCATGATGTCCCCCACATACTGCAGCCATGATGTCCCCCCCACATACAGCAGCCATGATGTCCCCCTACATACTGCAGCCATGATGTCTCCCCACATACAGCAGCCATGATGTCCCCCCACATACAGCAGCCATGATGTCCCCCCACATACAGCAGCCATGATGTCCCCCCACATACAGCAGCCATGATGTCCCCCCCACATACAGCAGCCATGATGTCCCCCCACATACAGCAGCCATGATGTCCCCCCACATACAGCAGCCATGATGTCCCCCCACATACAGCAGCCATGATGTCCCCCCACATACTGCAGCCATGATGTCCCCCTACCTGATGATCCCGCCGTATATACAAAGCTGCCGCCGCAAACATTACACGCACCTTTCGTTTTTCAATAGCTGTTTTCCCTATCGCACGCCCTGTGTAAAGGACACTCCCTCTTGCTCGGGATTGGACAGATCCGTCCGATCGCTAGCAGGGGGGAGTGTCCTTTACACAGGGCGCGCGATAGGGAAAACAGCTATTGAAAAACGAAAGGTGCGTGTAAATTTCGCGGCGGCGGGGGCGACAGCGGCGGGGGGGGGGGGGCAAAGTATTCTATTTGGGTATCGGGGGTATTTGCGGGAGTACAAGTACTCCCGCAAATACTCGGAATCTGGGGAGCCCCTTCTGTGGGTCCTATTGGGGGCCCCTGCAGTGTTTCCTCTTTAGGAACAAAATCTGCTTTTAAAATTGATAACTGCAGCGCTTGTGGAGGGGCCTGCTATGCTTTATCTCTCCTGGCCCCTTGTGCCATACAGGGTCACCTGTACCTTTTACCTATATCTCCCTTTTTTGTCTTTCATTACCTTTCTTATTCACTGCCTCAGCAAAACAAACAGAAGAAACTACAGGCTTGTCTTCTAACACAGGTACAGAGATAGGAAAGGTTCAGTCTCTTTAGCCAACAGATTGATATATAGAGAAAGTACATGGCTATAGCCAGAGCTACAGTCTCTGATATGGTTTTGCTCACCACAGTAGGTACACAATCCAACAATGGATCCTCTCAAACATCATGCTGCTGTCTGTGTCTGTCTCTCTCCATACACACAACTCATCTCTGAGGCGGCGTACACACGTACGAGAACCTCGATGGGCGGAACACATCGTTCCGCCCGTCGAGGTTCTCGCCCGGCCGTCGAAATCGGCGACCCGCCCGTCGGGAATGGCAACCAGCCATTCATCCAGGCGGGCCGTCGAGCAAATAGAGAGCCTGCTCTCTATTCGCTCGACGGGATTCCCGACGGGCGGGGCGAGCCAGGAGCGTACACACGGCCGAGGTTCTCGCTGGAATGCAGCTCCCTGGTTTCTAGCGAGAACCTCGGTCGTGTGTACGCCGCCTGACATGTTCAGCTCAGCTGACAATCAGGTCTGAAAGGAAAGTTCCTACCCTATTTAGTTAACCCCTTCTTAACACGCCCAGACTCACCCTCTGTGCAGGTAGATATGTATGTATGTGTGTATATATATATATATATATATGTGTGTGTGTGTGTGTATATATATATATATATATATATATATATGTGTATGTATGTGTGTGTGCGTATAGGTGTATATACAGATGTATGTGTATGTATGTGTGTGTGCGTATAGGTGTATATACAGATGTATGTGTATGTATGTGTGTGTGCGTATAGGTGTATATACAGATGTATGTGTATGTATGTGTGTGTGCGTATAGGTGTATATAGATAAATCAGGAAGGAAAGTGGAATCCTTTCTCCTATGTCTACTCCTGCTCCTTCTGTCACTTTAAAGCTATCCTTACCTCAGCTGGCCGTCCCATTTCTCCACAGATCAAGAGTCAGTTACTGCTCATAATACAAAGACCCTCAACCACTAGGATGGGGACCACCATATAGGTACGTTTTCAGAAAAGAGTGCGGATTGCTTTAATTTGCTTCAGCCCCACATGCCCACACTCTCAAAAGAGCCAGGCCAAGGAAACACAGACGTTCTTCAGGGGAGCATAGCCTGGATGGCGCCCCCACTCAGGAAATTTTTTCCAAGGAAAATTTCTTTGCTCCCCTTTTACCCAGAGCCGGTGCCCCAGCAAGAGTTCTGCAGGGCCTATGGCACAGTACCTATGCCCAGGAAGCTGGTGAGTAGACACTGCCTGGAGGAGTATACAGCTAACAGGTAATGCCAAATGTCTTTATTATTGATAAGAGTGGCACAAGATTCTGTTTTGTTCACAAAAAAGGGAGGGGTGTTCCGGTGCTCATAATGACTGGAAGCCTGGGAAGCGACAGTATACTGGTAACTAGAACTGTACCTATGAAAAGGGACTCACGGATGGATATATTATGAGGAGGCAGCCTTCCTATAGAGGGTGTCCATGACCTCTGTAAACATTTGGAAGAAAAAAGGCCAGTAGAAGGAGCTGTGAGCCCCAAGCGCGTAGCCTGGTACCTCCTTTCATCGGATGCCTTCTATCCCCGCCGTGCCCTGTGACGTTTCCACCTGTTCCGGTTCCGCGTTCCACGCTGGTCAACAAGGAGCTTCCTGGATCCATCCACACTGAAGCCGTGCGGACATCACTAGAGCCGGTGGAAAGGCACACACCAAGTAGAAAAAACACCCCGATGGACTACTACTCCCAGCGAACCTGTGAGTACACACCTATACTCACATTTTAGTAGACTGCTGTTTTTAAGATTATTTTTATTTTTTGAGTTGGCGCCTCCACCCCTTCTTTTTTCTTCCAAGATTCTGTTTTGAACTCGCCTTAATTACCTGAAGCTACTGTTACACTTGTATTGTAAGCTGTTGTAGACTGTTGCTATAGGAGACAGCGTTCCTATAAGTGCAGATGTGGCATTTTGCTGGATGCTTTTACTGCGTGGCTGTCCTTCTGTAGAAGTCTTAGGCCTCGTACACACGATCAAATCTGTCTGCTGGAAACGGTCTGCTAGACCGTTTCAGCAGACAGATTCGATCGTGTGTACGGGCAAACAGACGAATTTGGCCACCGGACAGATTTCAAAGCATGCTTTGAAATCTGTCGGCTGGGAACCCGTCCGCCCGACATGTCTGCTGGTTAGTACGCTAACCAGCAGGCATGTCTTCTCGCACACGCGCCGAATGATTTCGACGCATGCGCAGAAGTGTTTTACTTCCTGGTGCGGTGACGTGGCGGCGTCAACGTCACCGCCACGTCACCGCGCTGTCTGCTGGCGGGGATTTTGGTTTGCTCGTGTGTACACGCGAGCAAACCAAAATGCCAGCAGACAGATCTGTTCAAATCGGTCGGTCCGACCGATTTGAACAGACAGATTTAATCGTCTGTACAAGGCCTTAGGCCTCGTACACACGAGGCAATCTATTTGTTCAAATCGGTCGGACCGACCGATTTGAACAGATCTGTCTGCTGGCATTTTGGTTTGCTCGCGTGTACACACGAGCAAACCAAAATCCTCGCCAGCAGACGGCGCGCTGACGTGTCGGTGACGCGGCGGTGACGTTGACGCCGCCACGTCACCGCACCAGGAAGTAAAACACTTCCGCGCATGCGTCGAAATCATTCGGCGCGTGTGCGAGAAGACATGTCTGCTGGTTAGCATACTAACCAGCAGACATGTCGGGCGGATGGGTTCCCAGCCGACAGATTTCAAAGCATGCTTTGAAATCTGTCGGGTGGCCAAATCCGTCTGTTTGCCCGTACACACGATCGAATCTGTCTGCTGGGACGGTCTAGCAGACCGTTTCCAGCAGACAGATTTGGTCGTGTGTACGCGGCCTTAGAGTCTGCCGGGTTGGTGTTGTGGTTCCTAGGTGTGTCCTGGCCCTAATCCTCTCTCCCAGAGTTCTGTTGAGGAGAGATGGAATCGCTTTGCAGACTGAGGCCCTGACATGTGATTCAAAGCCCAAATTGTCCTGGGGAATCCTGGACAGGTGGCACACCCTACGTGTCTGACGCCCATAAAATTACTTTGCACTGCACCCATTATACCTTACGACCCACTCTATGTGAAGGGACGTCAGCGACTCGTGGTTCTCGTTAGACTGAAGGTGGCCTGGGTCCTTGCTACATATATTACAGATACAGCAGCCTGCTACTCAGGATATGGAGGCTTCACAGGAAGTCCCACATAGTTGCTTTTTAAACCACTGGAAAAGCATCCTGGCTCTTTGGTTAGGGTGACCAGACATCCCCGGTTTCAGGGGACAGTCCCCTGATTGAGGACACTGTCCCTGGATCAAGTCTGTCCCTGGTTTTGTCCCCAGATTGGATTTAATAGGGGGCATGGGCAATTTCAGAGACAGTTAGTGCAAAATTAAAAAAAAAATATAGAATTACACACCCCCGCTCCGCCGTGCCTACTAGCTTAGGGGGGTTGTATTTTCCCCATTATCTGTGCCCCTTTCTGATGATCATGTGCTGTTCGGAGTGGAGGGAATATTTCTTCAGTTTCGGGCGCATGCCCATTTAGCTTCGCTCACATGTTCTTCTGCCTTGGCACAAATCTTGGCCAGCCACCTGCTTATCTCCTTGCCTTCCCTGGCGGAGTGATCTTCCTCCGCTCCCCACCCAGTAGTGTCCGGGGCCCGGAGAGTGAGACTTGAGAGGCTGTGAGGCGGGCGGCAATGGGCAGAGAGTCGCTGATTGTTGCCATTACTAGTAAACAAAAAATACAGTATGTCCCCGGATTTCATTTTCAAAATCTGGTCACCTTATCTTTGGTGGCTAGGGAGGCCATACGGTTGAGACCCTGGGCTGAGTATTGCTTCCTAGAAACAAAAGTGGGAAAGAATGGAAAGATGTTGGAGAAAAATGCCTATATAAACAGGCTGTCAAAACTGTATACCCTGAACAAGCTAAGGGTCAACCTGCTCCTACATACTGTAGCATCTGCAGGTGCCAGCAGACCAGCAATAACCAGCCCATGTGTTGGGTGAGTCTAATGGGGATGGTTTAATAATTATCAACCAGCTGCTGCACTTGCAGGACTCTGAGGAGACTGGCAGGATCTGCATCCCTTTAGGCATGATTTCCTTTTGGGAGTATCTTGCCAAAAATGACATTTTTGTAGCAGTGGGTGCAAAAAAGCAAACAAAAAAAAAAAAAAGTCTGACTTGTATCTTAGTGCAGACTTCTGGGAAAAAATCAGTCACACAAGTGCATGCCCAGACTCTAGGGCTCAGTTTCCTTTAGTGCGACTTGAGACTGGAAAGTCGCATGACAGGCCATTCCCCATAATTTCCAATGAGTATCGTTTATATCTATGTGGCTTCAGGTGGCAGCGACTTAAAAAAAGTCCCTGCACTACTTTGGTTCCACTTTGATGCAACTTATACAGGCGTTGTTTCCAGTCACATCAAAATTGCAGCAAAAAAAATGCAAAAAATCGCGGCAAGACCATGCGACTTTGGGGTTGCAATAGTGGAAATGGAACCTTGAGGTAAGACCTAGAGGGCACACTTTACGTGTTTCTGGACAGCATGTCTGAGCATGTAGGCCCTTTACAAAATAATCTAGAGTGGGTGACTGAGGACATAGAGAAGGCAAATGTATTAAATGCTTTCTTCAGCTCTGTGTATACAATGGAGAATGGGGGAGCTCATGTCGATATAGGGGGTGGGAGTGACACAGCCCCAAATCCACAATGGCTCAAAAGTGATATGGTCCAGAAATATTTAGACAGAATAAAGGTGGATAAAGCACCTGGACCAGATGGCATCCACCCACGGATCCTAAAAGAATTGAGCTCTGAAATTTCAAAGCCACTGTATCTAATATTTAGGGACTCATTAATGACAGGAATAGTACCACTGGATTGGCGTAGAGCCAATGTGGTGCCCATATTTAAAAAGGGAACAAAGTCTTTACCTAGTAACTATAGACCTGTTAGTTTAACTTCTATAGTTGGAAAGATACTGGAACGTTTAATAAAAGACCACATGGATGAGTTCTTGCTGGAAACAAACTATTTAAGCAGCAGACAGCATGGATTCATGAAAGACAGAAGTTGTCAGACAAACCTGATTTCTTTTTATGAAGAGGTAAGTAAAACCCTGGACAGAGGCGTGGCAGTGGACGTGGTATACTTGGATTTTGGAAAAGCGTTGGATACAGTTCCCCACACACGGCTCATGTGTAAGGTAAGGTCTACAGGATTAGATATATCAGTTTGTAAATGGATAGAAAACTGACTGAAAGACAGAATTCAGAGAGTTATGGTTAATGATTCTTACTCTGAATGGTCCAAGGTTATCAGCGGTGTACCCCAAGGTTCAGTGTTGGGTCCCTTACTTTTCAATATATTTATAAATGATATTGGGTCTGAGATCCAAAGTAACATTTCTGTTTTTGCAGATGACACCAAGCTATGCAGCGGAATAACGTCCTTGCAGGATGTCTCCAATTTACAAGCCGACCTCAATGCTCTGTCTAAGTGGGCGACTAAGTGGCAGATGAGGTTTAATGTTGATAAATGTAAAGTTATGCACTTGGGGGCTAAGAATATGCATGCATCATACATGCTAGGGGGAGTACAACTGGGGGGATCTGTAGTGGAGAAGGATCTAGGGGTTTTAGTTGATCATAAGCTCAATAATGGCATGCAATGCCAAGCTGCGGTTTCCAAAGCGAGCAAAGTCCTTTCTTGTATTAAGAGAGGTATGGACTCCAGAGATAGAGATATCATTTTGCCCCCCTGTACAAATCATTAGTAAGACCTCATCTGGAGAAAGTGCAGAGAAGGGCAACCAAACTGATAAGAGGCATGGAGGAGCTCAGCTATGAGGAAAGATTGGAGGAAATGAATTTATTCACTCTTGAGAAGAGGAGAATAAGGGGGGATATGATCAACATGTACAAATACATAAGAGGTCCATATAGTGAACTTGGTGTTGAGTTATTCACTTTGAGGTCAACGCTGAGGACAAGGGGGCACTCTTTACGTCTGGAGGAAAAGAGATTTCATCTCCAAATACGGAAAGGTTTCTTCACAGTAAGAGCTGTGAAAATGTGGAACAGACTCCCTCCAGAGGTGGTTCTGGCCAGCTCAGTAGATTGCTTTAAGAGAGGCCTGGATTCTTTCCTAAATGCACATAATATAACTGAGTACTAAGTTTTGTAGGTAAAGTTGATCCGGGGTAAATCCGATTGCCTTTCGGGGGATCAGGAAGGAATTTTTTCCCCTCCGGTAGCAAATTGGATCATCGCTCTGCTGGGGTTTTTTGCCTTCCTCTGGATCAACTGTGGGTATGGAGTTGGGTGTATGGGATGTACTGTGTTTTACTTTGTTTTTTTTTTTTTTTTTTTTATGGTTGAACTGGATGGACTTGTGTCTTTTTTCAACCTGACTAACTATGTAACTATGTAACTATGTGGTACAGGCTCTTGGATGAAGGTATCAGGCGCTCATGGTCACTTCGGGAAATTCCTCACTGCTCCTCCTCCAGGCCATTTCTCTCCCACACATATGCCAAGTCCACCACAAAAGGTGTGCTGCTACAATGCTTACAATACACTTCAGACTCAAGGGATTGCAGGTTTTCTATACAATCCTGTTTGGAGTTTGCAGGGGATGTTGGCTGGTGTCCAGTAGCAGATTGGAAGAGGTCAAACCCTTCAGGAAAGCCCGGAGTGACATGACAAAAAAGACAAATAACGGAGGGCTGGGCATAGGGTTGCCACCTGTACGGTTTTGACCCGGACAGTACGGGTTTAGGAGGCTGTGCCCGGGTTTCCCTCTGCCTCATACCCGGACACCATTTCTAGCTGACAGGGGGTATCATGGGGCCTCCTTTTACAAGCCCCAGCACACAGGGGGACCCGGACAGCAGGGGGATCGGAGCAGCGGGAGGGGGAGGCAATTACAGAGCAAATAAAACATAAGGGAGAGAGAGGCAACAGGCAGCTGCTGGTACGGAAGTTTTTAATAAAACAGATGCTTAAAAACAATGCACTCACTGTCCGGTTAGATTTGTAGACATGTCACAGTTGTGAAGTCGGCTGTCCCATTCTCCCCTCTGATCCACGCTGCTTTACTGAATCGCTGGAGGAAGCCAAGGATACAGAGCCGTGGGGGAAACTGCAGTAAGCTGTCAGCCTGGGATGATGTGACCAATCAGAGCGTTCTGGAGGCTTAACCACGCCTCCATCATCAGAGGCTGAGAGTTAACATGAATTTCCCGCGCTCTGTTTCCTCCAGCGATTCAGTGATAACAACAGCGTGAATCGGAGGGGAGAATGGGACAGCCGACTTCACAGACTGACATGCCTACAGCTCTGACATGAAGAGTGAGTAGATTGTTTTAAAGCATTTATTTTATTAAAAACTTCCGCACCAGCAGCTGCCTGTCACCTCTCTCTTTCCCTTTTTGACTCCTCTGTGTTTGCCCCATTTCTACTGTAATTGCACCCTCCTCTGTATTTGCCCCCCCTCATTGGAATTCCCCCCCTCCTTTGTATTTGCAACCCCCTCCTCTGTAATTGTTCCCCCTACTTTGTAATTGCACCCCCTCCTCTGTAATTGCACCCCCTCCTCTGTAATTGCACCCCCACGCCCACTGCTCCAAACCCCCTGCTGTCCAGGCTCCCCTGTGTGCTGGGGCCCCGTGATACCCCCTGTCGGCTGCCATGGTGGTATTGGAGGATTTGTGCTGGTAGGGGAAGTAGATTTGTAATAAAAGGGGATGGGGATAATGGCACCCCAATAGTGAAGCAAAACTTCTTTTGGATGACAGGCATCCCACAATTATGTTTATGTGATTTTGCCGCAATTTGTCGGGTGACAGTCACGGCAAAATCGCACCGCGGTTGGGGTGCCATGCCGTGCGCCGCTAAAGTGTTCGGGTTTGGCGTGAAGAAAAGGTGGCAACCCTAGCTGGGCATGACTGTGTGAGGAGTAGTGCAACAAAAGGGTTAAGGAAGGAAGGAGGTGCTTTCAAGGGAGTGGCTGTAGGAGGTCTGGTGACTGGGTAGGAGGAACCCCCTTTATAAAGGGGGGCGGGGGCACACGTGGGACATTCAAGGAAGTGTAGCACGCTGGGAGGCAGGTTTTTCCCTGCTCCCAGCTTTCATTGAGAAGACAGATTGGGGACTTTAAGGCTGGGTTCACACTTGTGCAGTGAGAATTTCAGCTTTTTTATCTCTGCAGATAGATAAGGGAAGTGTTCAGCAGTCTGAGCCCGGTGGGCGGGGCTTTGGGCCAGAATGGCGCCCGATCCTCGCCACGCGGCGGAGCAGTGTGGATGGAGCAGCCTCCCCCCACACTCACTGGGACATCAAGGGGGGGATCTCAATGGGACAAAAACGCGGGGGAACAGCCGGGGGGTCGTCCAGGATCGCGACCACCGGTTCCAGGGCAGTGGGGAGGCCGGAGTCCCCGGATCGGAGAAGGGAGGTCGAGCGGAGGTCCGTCGGTGGGAGCAGCGGAACGGAGACGTCCACGGCCAGGTCGAGTGGTAGAGGACAATCCGCCGGGAGGCTGGGATCTTCGGCCTCCAGGCCTTCCGTGCCTGGGAGGCAGATGTCAGCGAGGACGCCGCCTCAGAAGATCGTTTGGAGGGGGAGGCATCAGGATCGTAGGAAGAGGGTCGCATGGATGAATCGCCTGCGGTGGAGTTGCCGGTGACGGCTGTGTGGGAATTTTTGGGGAATTTTTGTTACTGCAGGGTGTTCGCTGGTGGGGGGGCGGGGGTCCCCCTGTAATTGGGGTAATGTGGGGGGGGGTAATGTTTGCCGACAACCAGGGGCCCCGGGGGGGCGGGAGTGTTGCCTGCTGCCCAGGGTTCCCCTGGGGGGGGCTTACAGGATTTGTTGTGTGTTATTTTTTGGGACCTGGTACAGCGTTGCTGGGGGGGGGTGGGGACGCCATCTCAGGCGGCACCCTGGGTTAGGGGATCGGCTTGGGGGGGTTCCTGTGGCTGTTGGGGTACCTCCCCCGGTGGGGGGGGGGGGGTATGTGGGTGGTGCAGGACAGTAGTTCCTGACGTGACACGGGGCGTGAGAAGACGGGGGGGGGGGTCAGGACGGATGTGGTACGGATAGCTGATGTGGCCGAAGGTGAGTTATATATGTATGCTTGGGGGGGCCGCTGGGGGGCTCATCTGAAGCAGGAGGTCAGGGGAAAAATCGAAAAAGGTGAGTATGCAGAGATTCTTTCCCTGTTGCTTTTGGAGAAGTTTAATTTGGATAGGGTAAAGCCAGACAGTTTTTGGAAAAGGATGACGAGGTGAAGAGAAGGTAGGGGTGATTCCTCGTATGTTTGGCGATTGGTTGCAGGCATTTGCGATCATGGCCAGCGCCTTGGGGAGAAGAGCCCGGAGCACTGTTCTGCGCTTTTCTGCTATATGGACGCTATGTGGGAAGCTTATCGGGTATATGGGGGGTCAGGGGGGTTAAAGTATGACAAGCAGTTTCATCAGCGGCGGGCTGGGCGCCCTACGCTGCGATGGGACCACAAAGATATCAGTTTGTGAATACGGATGATTTCCGCGCCCCGGTCTAATACTCAGTTTTTCAGGGCGGGGCCGAGGGTACGCCCACTTCTGAAACGCCAGCCGGGAAAAAAATGGGGGGGTGTGTTGGGGGAACAACGCCAGTGAGGGGGGAAAGGAGGGGACCTTTTTCGTGTAGATACCCAGACAGGGCGGCGGCGCCGCTGCTCGTGGAGGAGTTTTTCCGAGGGATTTGTCATTCCCTGTTCTTTGTCGAAGGTGCAGGGGGATCGTGATTGACTCTGGGGCAATGGAGGGTATGCTGCTGGGGGACAAGGTGGAGGACCTCCGGCTGGTGTTCCGGGGGGATGTTGGGGTGGAATGAGGTTCAGCTAAGGGAGTTGCAGTCACTGCTAGGTAAGTTGACCTTTGCCTGTCATATCATTCTGCTGACGGCTGTCGGCGGCTACACTGGGGGCAGGGTCCCCGACTCCTTCCATTCGCTTGTCAGGGGAATGGAAGGTTGACCGGCAGGTGTGGCACACCTTCTGGGAGAAGAGTACAATGGGCGGGCGCTTTGGATGTCGGGGCCGGTGAGTAACTTTGATTTGTAGATCGTCAGGGACGTGGCGGGCTCCATGGGTTACGGGGGCTTTCTTTAGGGGACAATGGAGCGGGGAGGCGTGGCCGGAGTCCTGGGTGGCGGCGGGTTTTTAAAAGGAACCTGGTGCTGCTGGAGCTCTGTCATGTGCTGGTAGTGATCGAGCTGTGACAATATGGGGTTGGTGGAAGTTATCAACTGAGTTTCCGGATCCTCGTTGCCGGTGGTTCGGTTGCTGCACCACCTCGTGTTGCGCTGTTTACACTGGAACATCTTTCTGTACGCTGGGCACATTCCGGGGTGTAGACAACAGACTCGCTAAAGCTCGGTTTTCCAGTGGGACAAGTCAGAGAGCTGGCTACACAGGAAGACAGAGGAGGGGCCCCAGGCCCGGGGGGGATGTGGGGCATTGCGTTGGGGTCGCCACAAGCTGGCTCAGGAGGTCGGTGAGTGGGCCGATGTGGGCGGCGTACGCAAAGGTAAGGGACGAATGGTCTGTGTTAAAACGGCGGGTGGATGCCGAGCTGGGGGAGGTGGAGCTGGGTTGGTTGGTGGTGTATTTTGCGGCTGGACAGATGGAAAAAAGGGGGGGTAAAACAGGCGGGTAAGGATTACCGAAAAGTCACGTTCTTGGGGAACGGCGGGCACCGGTGAATTTTCGATTTTGCGGAAGATTTGTGGCGTTTTGGGGGACATCCAGTTATGGGGTGAGTTTTTTTACTCCATACGGTTTTGTGGTGGCGTTTTTTCAAGTTTTTTAGGGTGGGTGAGTTGGTTGGCCCTTCCAGATAGGTGGCGGGAGGTCTAATGGTAGAGGATGTGCAGTCGGTGGAGGACAGCGTGGTTTTTGGCTTTGTGGGTCCAAAACGGATCAGAGGGAAAAAGGGGGTGGATGCGTTTGTATTCTTTGCTGGGTTCGGGGGGTCTGCCCTGTGCAGACGATGCAGGAGTTAAACGATACGCCCTGGGTTGGAGGGGCCCTTCTTTATGCATGGGGATGGTTCGTTTGTGTCACGGTTTCAGTTGGGACAGGTGTGTAAGAAATGTCTGACAACGGCTGGGTTTGCTGAGTTACAATTTACCTCACGCTCCTTCCGCATCGGGGCGGCCAGGTGCGGGTTGGATGAGGTGGCGGTCAAAAAGGATCAGGTGGTGGGGAATCTAGAAGATTTCGTTCTTGTGTGCGCCAACACATGGCGCTGGATTGAGGTGTGGTGGTGAGGTATGGACTGGAGGAGGTGGGTTCATGATATTCCGGAGGGTCGTGGCATGATTATCACTGTTATTTGTTTTCAGAGGGAGGTCACTCACACCGCGTGTGGCATTTTTCTGTTTGCAAGGGGGGGGCAAGGAGAGTGGATGCTAGGCCCGGATGTAGACAGTTGGGGATTTCCAGGCGGGAGGTGAGAATTCGTTGGCTGGAGTTTTCCTGGGATGGGGTAGGGCAGGGTGCTGCCGGAGGTGCAGCGATATGCCCGGCTCGACCGGCCGCCCGATGTGTCAGTTTTACACGTGTGGTGCATTGACCTGGGGGGTTCGGCCGATGGGGGATTTTATCTCCGCTGTTAAGGCGGACATACTCATGTTCAGGGCAGCTTTTCCAGGGATGTTGCGGGTGTGGCCTGACATAGTAGCTCGGACCACATGGTGCATGGCAAGGTCAGTGGCTAGCAAGAGGAACAAGGTGGTGGGGAGGTTTGTGGCTAAGCACAGGGGTTTGGTTGTTCGTCACACGGAGTTGGAGGTTAATGTGGGTCTGTACCTGCTTGGAGATGGTGTTCACCTAACCGTTGTGGGTATGGATTTGTGGGTACTAGGTTACAGGAGGGGATCTACAGGGCCCTGCGGGTGTGGAGGGGTCCGTAAGGGAAAGGGGGTTCCCCTTCCGGCCTGTGGCGGTGTCCTTTTGGTCTTTGATGGTGACAGTTAACAGATGGAATGGAAATGGTGGGGGGGCTCATCGGTGGGATGGCCCCCGTATGGTGTTATTCCAGTGGAACGGTGTCCGCTGGAATACGGTTATGGTACACTGCGGTGTAAAAAGGGGGTGTCTCCGAGCTGGAGTCGGCTGGGGGCCGGATATGGTAATGGTAACGCAGTGTAATGGAAAATAAAAAGGTTTAAGTGGGGTTGCTGTCAAAGACCAAATTGGACGGGTGTTAATAAAGTTATTTGGGTTAAATGTTAATGAATAAAGTTTTGGTTACTTGGAATTAGTTAATTGGATTTAAATATTTAATTTGGTTTGAAAAAATAAATAGGCTGTCGTGGCCGAGTTTACTCCAACTCCTGTGTCTATCTCGTTAATGGGTAAATGGAAAAATGTTTAAAGAATTTGGGGGGTTCTAAAGGTGGGGAGTAAAAGGTTGGACTATCTAATCTACACTAGTCATGGGCCCTCTTTGAGATCTTTAAAATGAAGTCCATTAAACAGTACAACCACATGGCTGGATGCTGTTATTGGATTGTCAGGATGCCTATCCTATCCTCACACCTTAGAGCAGGGGTGTCAAACTCAATTTCATCGTGGGCCGCATCAGCATTATGATTGCCCTCAAAAGGGCTGGTTGTATCTGTTAGGCCTCGTACACACGAGCGGATATGTCCGCTGAAAACGGTCCGATGGACCGTTTCAGCAGACATCTCCGATCGTGTGTATGGGCTAGCGGACAGATTTGTCCACCCGACAGATTTCAAAGCATGCTTTGAAATCTATCGGGTGGGAATGTGTCCGCCCGACATGTCTGCTGGTTAGTACACTTACCAGCAGACATGTCGTCCCGCACCGCCGCCGTCGAATGGATTCGGCGCATGCGCGGAAGTGTTTTACTTCCTGGTGCGGTGACGTGGCGGCGTCAACGTCACCGCCACCGCCACGTCACCGCGCCGTCCACCGGCGGGGAATTTGATCCGATGGTGTGTACACGCCATCGGACCAAACTCCAGATCGGACATATCCGATGGAAACGGTCCGCGGACCGTTTTCATCGGATATGTCCGCTCGTGTGTATGGGGCCTAAGATTAGATGTCCAGCGCATCCCCTCCCCTTACATTAGATGTCAAGAGCCACCCCACCATCAGAAGTTGAGTCCCCCACTCTCCCTTACATCACAGTGCACCGCCCTTTCCTTTGGCTGCTGCTGGGAAGAAGCTGGATACATTGCTTAAAAGCAAAAAGTAAGGGTCTGGCGTAGGACCAAAGGAGGGCTGGAGCTTTCCTGCAGCTGCAGGAGAGGTTCGAGGGCCACATAAAATGGCCTGGAGGGCCAGATTCGGCCCGCGGGCTTTGTGTTTGCCACCTATGCCTTAGAGGGAAAGCAAAACCAACTGTCTCCATCCTAATGGTTAGTGTACCCTGGGGGTGCTCTAGTTCCTCTTATTTCTATCAGAGGAAGTGGTGACAGTCAGGAACAGGATTCTGAGGAAGTTTAATTCCCGCTTGTTTGATGGTTTCTCAGTGCCTCAGTCATCTGGGCACAACGTCATCATGCATGGAGATGATTCCTGGGGTGCATGGGCACCTGCACAAATTTAAATTTCAAGAATTCTACAAGGGAGGAAACAGGATCGAACACTGTTAATAACAGTGTTACTCGGTATGAGTAGCAGTCCGCCATGATGGAAAGTCCTTGAGCAAGTCTCGGTCTGTTAGGACCTTTACACTGGAGAATTGCTATGAATCATGTCTACAAGACACTCGGGAAGATGCACTGTGAGGGACTTTAGGTCAAGGCAGGTTTAGATTCCCAGCCAAGGAGGGTAATCTTGAATGCGCTGGGGTTCAAACAGCCCCTTTTATCACTTCGGCCTTACTACAGAGTCAAGGAAGACCAGTCTCCTTGCAGTTGAGCAACAGGGCAGTAGTTGCCTATATTTAGCTCCTGGGTGAAACTCACGGGAATGTGCTAGTGAAAGAGATAAAACCCATAACGCCTGGGATGGAAGATCACCAGCAAAATTCCAGATGCAGTTTACCTCCCAGCGGATTTTTTTAACAAGTACAAGCTTCCCAGAGCACAATGAGGGTCTATGTCCCTGGTCTTCTCTGACCTGGTCCACAAGTGGAGCCAACCACAGACAGACCTCCTCGTTTCCCAGAGTAATCTCAAACTTTGGGTATGTCTGACTTTGTTTCCGCACCCCAAGGCGCAAGGGGCAGATGCTCTGATCTCTCCATGGGACTGCAATGAGTGAGAGAGTGAGTGAAAAACTTGTATAGCGCTACATCTGCGAACAAAATCACCTCAAGGCTTTTTCCATCCATTGTATTCCTTATCCTTCAAAAGAGGTGGGTCTTAAGTTTCTTCCTGAAGGCCCGATGGTTTTCTCCCATGCGGATGTCCGTTGGCAGAGCCTTCCATAGCCGTGGTCCTTGGACTCTAATCTAACTTATATATTTTTCCCCAACATTTCCTGTAAATGAGATTCCTCTTGAGCAGGGGTCCTCAAACTACGGCCCTCCAGTTGTTCAGGAACTACAATTCCCATCATGCCTAGTCATGTCTGTGAATGTCAGAGTTTTTCAATGCCTTATGGGATGTGTAGTTCTGCAACACCTGGAGGGCCGTAGTTTGAGGATCCTTGCTCTTGAGGCTCTCAACAGAGAACATAGTCGCCATAGTCAGTCCTCCATATTGACCAGAAGGCCCTCGATTTTTCCCTCGCCATTCATTTCAGGATACAGAAAACATTGCCCCTCCATAACCTATGCAGACTGGGGCTGCACGCAGGGGCTACAGAGTGATCTCCTCTTTGTTGTTGTGTGCGAGAAGACATTCTACTTACAACATCTAGGCCTAATTCTGGAACAAGTTGGATTTTTCTTGGAAGAGTGAAACATTCATCCTACTGCCCTTTCAGTGCCAGCTGTTCTATACTTCCTCCAGGCCTTAACCTATCCTGACATAGCTCACGCGCGTCGGCTATATCGGCAATAAAACATTTAAATGGGCCAAGAATCCTTCAGTTTGTACAACTTTTGAGTTTTTGGAGAGTAGGTCTCCAAGGAAAAGATATATTGGAGTTGCTGGTTCTCATATCAGTTCAACCGTTCGTTCTAACAGAGCAGAGTTCTGTTCAGGCCGTCACTTATAAGGCAGTATCAATTGCAAGAACTTTAGGCAGAAGGTTATCGGATATTCAAGTCTCACGAACTGATAATTTTCAACACTTTAAAGTAGTATCTGTCCACAATTGTCCCTTTCAGGTCAGCTAAACCTTTTGTCATTCCAGCTTGGAATCAAGGGAAAGAAGTTACTGCCTGGACCCTAGCAGGCTTGGTTGTACATATATTGCGAGCCTCCGTCAGCAGGGGCGGAGCACTCTACCAGAGCAGTTGAAGCCTCATAGGCAACACATTCAAAAGAATCTATGGTGCCCATCTGTAGAAGGGGTATCGTGGTCTTCCCAACATTCCTACTCAAACTTGACAGAATAGACTCGGGGGTCCTGTCATCAGGGAACTTTGTAGGAAGGACTATTCAGTCCTCTGTCTCATCCTAATTAGAGGATTGGTTGGACAAGTAGATCCCACCCTGTCAGCTAGTTATTTATCACTAGTATGCTGCCATTTTGGCGTCAGGAAAATGGAAAATTGTATCAAATACTTACCGTAATTTTCCTTTCCTGACGCCAAACAATGGCAGCATATGAGCCCACCCATGTGCGTTCGGTATGTGGCTTGTTACAAAGAATGGGGTGGCGGCTAACCATGCCTTAATTTATGCTATTCACTGGTCCTGAGGGAGTGGTCAAGAGGCGGAGCTCTATCACTAGTATGCTGCCATGGTTTGGCGTCAGGAAAGGAAAATTACGGTAAGTATTTGATACAATTTTCCATTTTTTTTCCTCAGTTTAGGCCGACAAGTATTCTTCTACATATTTTTGGTAAAAAAAAAAATCGCAATAGGCGTTTATCGACTGGTTTGCACAAAAGTTATAGCTTTTACAAAATAGGGGATAGTTTTATGGCATTTTTATTTTTTACATTATTTTTACTAGTAATGGCGGCGATCAGTGATTTGTATTGTGACTGCGATATTGCGGCGGACACATCGGACACTTTGACACTATTTTGGGACCATTCACATTTATACAGCGAACAGTGCTATAAATATGCACTGATTACTGTGTAATTGTGACTGACAAGTGAAGGGGTTAACACAAAGGGGGTGATCAAGGGGTTAAATGTGTACCCTAGTGAGTGATTCTAACTGTAGGGGGGGGGACTGACTGGGGGAGCAATTTTGAAGCGTGACATGTTGGGTATCAATTTATTCGGAGTAACATTATCTCACAATATATAAAAAAAATGGGCTAACTTTACTGTTGTCTTATTTTTTTATTAAAAAAAGGGAATTTTTCCCCCCAAAAAGTGTGCTTATAAGACCGCTGCACAAATACGGTGTGACAAAAAGTATTGCAACGACCTCCATTTTATTCTCTAGGGTGTTAGAAAAAAAATGTATAATATTCGGGGGTTCCAAGTAATTTTCTAGCAAAAAAAAATGTTTTTAACTTGTAAACACTCCGAGTCTGAAAAAGAGGCCCGGTCCTTAACCCCCCTGCCGCTATCCCCGAGCGCGACTCGGGTTGGATTTCTCATGTAAATATCGATATCCCCGAGTCGCGCTCGGGGTCAATATGCAGAGCCTGCAGTGCGCGCTGGCTTACCGTGGATCCAGGCGGGGTACTGAACATACCTTGTCCCTGGATCCAGCGATGCATCCCCGCTGTGTGAGCGAGTGGCGTCCTCCATTCGACTCACACAGTGCCCGCACGCCGCCGATCTCCGTTCCCTGCGACGTAACGGCGCACGGGGGCGGAGACCGGCGGCAAATTAAAAAAAGTAAACAAACACATTACATACAGAATACTGTAATCTTATAGATTACAGTACTGTATGTAAAAAGTACACACACCCCTGTCCCTAGTGGTCTGCCCAGTGTCCTGCATGTTCTTTTATATAATAAAAACATTTTTTTTGTGCCTGCAAACTGTAGATTGTCCATAGCAACTAAAAGTGTCCCTTTATGTCAAAAGTGATTTTAGAGCAGCTAGAAAACAGCGATAATAAATTATAATCACTTGCAGAATTGAGCGATAGCGATTTGTGGGGAAATTCGTCATAAAAAAATAAAAGTAATGACAGCGACAATTCTGCAACTGAGCAAATTTCAGTGATTTTGATTGATTACATTAGTGAATAATTTTTATTATAATTACATTATTATTTGTTATAATTATTTATAGTTATTTATTATATTATAATTTTATGATTTTGTGTTTCAAACTTAATCATACTCGGAATGTCTACTAGACTCTGGTTTGGACAAATTTAAGTGAGTTATTCCTAAAAATTTTAGGCCTACAGTATAAAACGCAGAATTTCCATGCAAAATAATTGTACCACTTTTGGTACGTAATTCCAGACAGAATCATACCGCCAGGGAGGTTAACCACTTAAGGACCCCTTCACGCCGATATACTGTACATCGGCAGAAGGGCACGGCTGGGCACAGGCACGTACCTGTACATTGCCTTTACGAGCCCAGCCGGCGGAAGCTTGCGACCCGGTCCGAAGCTCCGTGACCACGCCCACGGGACATGGTGTCCCACGATTGGTCACAGGAGCTAAAATACGGGGAGAGGTGTATAGGAGAGGGAGTGTGTGTGAGGGAGAGCAGTGACATTGACCGTCTGTTCCCTGATATAGGTTAAAACGATTAGTGATGTCACACCTACAGCCACACCCCCCTGCAGTAATAATTACTCCCTTAGGACACACTTAAACCCATAGCGCCCTCTAGTGGTTAACCCCTTCACTGCCATTGTCATTTTCAGAGTAATCAGTGCATTTTACAGCACTTTTTGCTGTGAAAATGACAATGGTCCCAAAAATGTGTCAAAAGTGTCCGATGTGTCCGCTATAATGTTGCAGTCACGGAAAAAATCGCTGATCGCCGCCATTATTAGTAAAAAAACATCAATAAAAATACTACAAAACTATCCCCTATTTTGTAGACACTATGGCCCCACAAAGCACTTACGCCGACGTATCTCAAGATACGCAGCATAAGTGCAAATATGCGCCGTCGTATCTGTGCGCCGTGCCCACAAAACTAGATACTCCTGAAAATAGGCTTAATTCGTCCGACGTAACTTGCCGGCGTATCGTGGGCGCATATTTACGCTGGACGCATCTGGCGCTCCCATTGATTTTGTATTCAAATATGCAAATGAGGGAGATACGGCGATTCACGAACGTACTTGCGCCCGACGCTGGCTGCGCGCGCCGCACCTAAGTTGTACGCCCAGCGCAAAGTTATTCCCCATAAAGCAGGTGTAACTCAGCAACAGACGTGCACAGGATAGCTGGAGAGCAGCTACAGCAGCACCGTTACGGACGAGCTGAGCAACCCCACTTGCAGGACAACACATCCGTATGCCAACATGCCCAGGGCAGCCATAGTCATATCACTACTGCGTCCACAGGCAAGGAGGAGGGCACGGGAGAGGATATACTGAAAGCGCATGAACGTCTTTGGCATGGGTGAATGGGAGGTGTATCGCATCTTCAGATTCAGTCCTGATGCCATCCTGAAATTAGCCACAGCCCTGCATGATGACATCACCAGCCAGACGGGACGCTCATATGCAGTGCAGTCACTAGTCAAGGTACTGGCAACACTCCATTTCCTTGCCAGTGGATCTTTCCAACATACAAGTGGAGTTGTGTCTGGGATGTCACAATCCACCATGAGCAGATGTGTGCACCAGGTTGTCCCCGCAATCCTCAGACGCATGTCCCACCACATCATCAGACCCACCAATGAGCATCTGCGGCAGAAGGCAATGCAAGATTTCTACAGAATTGCCAGATTCCCACGCACCGTGGGGGCCACTGATTGCACACATGTGGCACGACGGCCCCCCCGTGACACAGAGCACATATACTGCAATCAGAAGCAGTGGCATTCCATCAACGTACAGGTGATAGCCGATGCCCAATACCTCATATGGCACATCCGTGCCAAACACCCAGGGGCCAGCCACGACAGCTACATATACTGTCAAAGCCCCATCCCAACAGAATTCGAACAGAACGTGTACAGGGACAGCTGGCTGGTTGGTGAGTGACATGGGTGGCAGGCATGACTGTCCGACCCCATGAAGCAGACATCACGAGGGGCACATGCACGACTAACATCCTCCTGTCTTTTCCCTTCCAGGTGACTCGGCATATGCACTTGGACCCAATCTCCTGACTCCATACCGGAATCCCCAAACCAGAGGAGAGAGACGATACAATGATGCACACATACGCACCCATGCAGTGGTGGAGCGCAAAATTGGCATCCTGAAGTCCCGTTTCCGATGCCTGGATAAGACTGGGGGGGGGGGGGGCCCTGTTGTATTCCCCAAACTTTGTGTGCCAGATCATCGGTGCATGTTGCGTGCTGCACAACTAGGCCATGAGAAAGGGCCTGGAGATTGACATATGTGATTACCTGACCCCCCAGCCAGACAGTCCCCCCCTGCCTGAGGCGACCCCATCTGCTGAAGGAACAGCAGTCAGGAGTTGCCTTGTGAAACGTATCTTTGCATGTTAAACACACACACATTCATCATGGCACACGGACAATGTACGCATGCACACCACTGTGGTCCCTAACTGACACACACCACATCCACATCACATTGGATTAGCCCAAGTCCACCATGCAGGACTTGGGAGAGGCAACGAACCGCCAAGGCGACAAGGATGTTGCTGTCCATTCATACCACATTCACACGGTCGTGGGGATAACCTTTCCCCGATGAGCCAGGGTGACACACCTTACTGGCAGGAATGTCACCCACACATACACACACCAGTCACACTGTAGCCTGCACTACTGACCGTGTGCAGTCACAAAAAAAAAAGGGATCATGCCATTGGCCGACATGGCATGCCCTTATAGGAGGATGGCACATCCTTCTGTGCACGTCTCTCCAAAAAAAATAGCTCATAATCTGAGCACACCAAAAAAAATAACACCTGAGGTATGGGGGCCCTTCCCCAGGGAACCCTTACCTTGGGCTGGCTGGAGGAAGCGTCCTTGGTACACCTTCAGTTTCAAGCCTTGCCATTCGGTCTATCCTCCTCACCCCGTGTATTTACCAAGGTCCTGGCGGAACCTATAGCCTTTCTGCATCTGCAGGGAGTAGGCATCATAGCCTACCTGGACGACCTGCTGCTTTTTGCAGCGTCCCCAGAACAACTATCCAGGGACTTGGATTTGACAAAAAAGACCTTAACAGATCTAGGCTGGCTTCTAAACCTGTAGAAATCCAACCTGACACCTTCACAAAGCATTCCCTATTTAGGGTACCTTCTGGACTCTACCATCTTAAGAGTCTTTCTCCCATTGGAGAAGGCCCTGAAACTGGACAGAGCAGTGGCCACCCTCCAGGGCAGTCATCGGGTGTCAATCAGATCCCTGATGTCGACTCTAGGGTTGCTAACGTCCACCCTCCCGGCTGTTCAATGGGCAGGGCTTCACTTTTGACCCCTTCAGGCTTTCCTGCTAAAAATCTGGGACCACAGTTTGGAGCATCTAGACACTTTGGTACAGGTCCCAAGTCAGGTAAAGAGATCCCTTTGGTGGTGGAGGAAGGTTTCTAATTTGTCGCAGGGTCGTCTATGGCACATTCCGGATCCCCAGGTGGTAACTACGGATGCCAGCGGCAAGGGTTGGGGAGCCCATCTAGGGTCTTTTCCGGCACAGGGCGTTTGGAAGGGCATGGAATTGGAAAGATCCTCCAATTGGAAGGAACTGAGGGCAGTTGGTCTAGCTCTCAGATTCTTTCAATAGAAGCTCCAGGGGCATCATGTCCAAGTAAGGTCGGACAATGCCTCGGCCGTAGCATATTTGAACAAACAGGGCGGCACGAGGAGCCTAGTTCTGTCAGCTCTAACAGGACATTCTTCGTTGGGCCGAGTCAAATACCCTGTCGCTATCAGCAGTCTTCCTGAGGGGAATAGAGAATGGGACGGCAGATTTTCTCAGCCAAAGTCAACTAAGAGAGAGCGAGTGGGCCCTTAATCCAGAGGTCTTCCATCTCTTGGCAAGGAGGTGGGGATCTCCGGAAATAGATCTCTTTGCGTCCAAAGAAAACGCAAAAACCCCTTGTTTTTTCTCTCGGATTTCCCACCACCAGTACTTCTACCAGCGGTTCTAAGGAAATTCTAGCTGGAGAACACTTCTCTGATTGTAGTGGCACCACTTTGGCCCAAAAGGGCTTGTTTCTCGGTTCTCAAACAGCTGGCCTTGGAACCTTCCGTTCTCCTTCAATCGCAAGAGGATCTCCTCTCACAGGGCCCAGTCCTTTGCCCACAGGTTCACAGATGGAACCTAGCGGCATGGCTACTGAGGAGGCCCTGCTGAAATCTAAAGGCCCCATACACACGATCGGATATATCCGATGAAAACGGTCCACGGACCATTTCCATCGGATATGTCCGATCGGGAGTTTGATCCGATGGCGTGTACACACCATCGGATCAAATTCCCCGCCGCCGGACGGCGTGGTGACGTGGCGATGACGCGGCGGTGACGTTGACGCCGCCGCGTCACCGCCACGTCACCGCACCAGGAAGTAAAACACTTCCGCGCATGCGCCGAATCCATTCGGCAGCGGCGCGGCGGCGGTGGGAGCCGACATGTCTGCTGGTAAGTGTACTAACCAGCAGACATGTCGGGCGGACAGATTCCACCGGATAGATTTCAAAGCTTGCTTTGAAATCTGTCGGGTGGAGAAATCTGTCCGCTAGCCCATACACACGAGCGGAGATGTCTGCTGAAACGGTCCATCGGACCGTTTTCAGCGGACATATCCCCTCGTGTGTACGCGGCCTAAGGGTTTTTCTGAAAGGTTAACTGCCACCCTTCTTAATTGCAGAAAAAAGGAAACCCGCTCTATATATAGGAAGATCTGGCTTCGTTTTAACTCATGGTGCCTAGAATTTTCCTATTCAGCGCAGAACCCCACATCTGTTTTGGAGTTCCTACAGTGTGGAGCAGACAAGGGACTTTCAGTTAGTACACTTAAGAGTCAGCCCTTAGTGTGTTTCTAGAAAGACCTTTGGCCAACAATCCCTGGATAGTCAGGTTCTTTAAGGCGTTAACCGGGCTGAAGTCGCCTCAGGGGCCCCCCTTCCCCAGGTGGGACCTATCTTTAGTTTTACAGGCCTTAACAGGTGCACCCTTTGAACCCTTAGACAAATGTCTATTAAGAGAGTTAACCCTAAAGACAGTTTTTTTGGTTGCAGTGACTACTGCTAGGAGGGTCAGCAAGTTAGAAGCCTTGTCCGTCAGGCCCCCTTTTTGTGTTGTTTTTCCGGATCGGGTTGTTTTTGTGACCGATCCAGCCTTTTTACCCAAGGTGACTTCATAGAAGTCAGGAAGTGATTCTACCTTCTTTTTGCCCAATCCCTCAGGTAAAAGGGAGCAACAGTTTAGCACATTAGATGTCAGGAGATGTATCCTACACTATTTAGAGCTGACTAAAGACTTTAGGAGGTCAGACTCTTTATTTGTTTTATTTTCTGGGACTAGAAAGAGACAAAAAGCATCCCGGCGCACAATTGCTAGGTGGCTTAGACTAGCCATTGCACAAGCATATGCCTTGTCTGGTGAGGAGGTCCCTACAGGAATAAAGGCACATTCTACTCGAGCGGTGGCTGCCTCTCAGGCTGAAAGTGCTGGAGCGACGCCAGAACAAATTTGCAAGGTGGCAACTTGGTCCAGTTACTCCACCTTCGTCAAGCACTATAGAGTAGACTTGGTGTCGGCAGCCGAACAGGCCTTTGGGCGAAAGGTTCTTCAAGCCGTAGTCCCACCCTATATGGTAAGTGCTCGTTTATCCTCTCTATAGTGGCTGTCCTGAAAGACGAATAGGGAAAAATGGAGTTACACTTACCGGTAACGTCCTTTCCAGTAGTCTTTCAGGACAGCCCTGGTTACCCACCCGAAGATGTGGAAGGTTTGTTTGGTCCAGGAACATAGTATGTGATTGATGATTAAAACTTAAAATTACGAACGTGTTCTTGTGTCTCCCCAGCTGACCGGAGGTGCTCGTATAAAAACTGAGGTCTGGCAGGGGGAGGAGAGGTTTTAAAGGCTGTGCAGTGTTTCCCAGAGGAAGAGGAGGAGCCTATCTCTATAGTGGCTGTCCTGAAAGACTACTGGAAAGGACGTTACCGGTAAGTGTAACTCCATTTTATTTATTTTTTTATACTTTTGTGTTTACAGGACGATTGCTCATAATTTTTTTTAATTAAACCCAAGCTGCCCACTGCAATCATAAACTCAATCTACAAGTTTGTCGGTACCATCCTTCCCGTCTACACCAGGGGAGCCCAAACAATTCTCTCACCCTGGATTATGATAATATTTAAGTCCTGGTGCAAAAACTCATTATGGATAAAAAAATATATATAAAATAAATAAATCAGCAACTAATTAACACTTCAAAACTTTAATGTGTAATCTACAGACGCAGATGGAGCAGGGCACACATTTTGGTCTAGAGAGAAATAAAAGTTATTATCGGATGTATTTACAATATGCTGGTGACATTTCCACCGTGCTAATTTATGGAAGAGAAGCTGTTCAAAAAAAGTGAAAAGTAAAACAAAAAAATCACACCACAAAAATAGGACGATGGGAATTAATTATTTTAAGTGTTGGAGGGTAGAGGTATATTTATAAAAAAACAAACAAACAAGAAAACTGCATAGAAATTCACCCAATGAAAGTGCGTGCACATTGGTTTTCCGCTAATCGGGCAAAAAATGATAATAGATTTTTTCCTGTGCTGGTAAATGTTTTCCATTTATTTACAGTGGAAAATACTTAATTTGGCCACTAGATGGCACTGTCATGTATAAGCAGTAATGTTTGTGTGTCAGTTTGCCTCCTCCATGTGTTCACTAAGGATGAGCTCCGGCATGTTCGCATGGTACACGTGCAGAGCCCGCCAGGAAGTGTGCACGGCGCTGCGCTAATCACAGCCAAGGGAGACATTTCCCGATGCTCGGCTGCAGAGATCGGGGAAATGTCTCCCTGGCTGTGATTAGCGCAGCGCCGTGCACACTTCCTGGCGGGCTATGCACGTGTACCATGCGAACACGCCGGAGCACATCCTTAGTGTTCACCTTAGAGGCCAGCCACTCTCACCTGGCTGCTTAACCACTTAACCCCCGGACCATATTGCTGGTCAAAGACCAGAGCACTTTTTGCGATTCGGCACTGCGTCGCTTTAACTGACAATTGCGCGGTCGTGCAACGTGTCTCCCAAACAAAATTTACGTCCTTTTTTTCCCCACAAATAGAGATTTCTTTTGGTGGCATTTGATCGCCTGTGCGGTTTTTAGTTTTTGCGCTATAAACAAAAAAAGAGCGTACATTTTGAAAAAAAAAAACACAATATTTTTTACTTTTTGCTATAATAAATATCCCATAAAAAAAAAAAATGTATCTCAGTTTAGGCCGATACGTATTCTTCTACATATTTTTGATAAAAAAAAAAAAATCGCAATAAGCGTATAGTGACTGGTTTGCACAAAGTTTATATTGCCTACAAAATAGGGGACATAATTATGATTTATTTTTTATTTATTTTTTACTACTAATGGCGGTGATCTGATTTTTTTTTCGGGACTGCGACATTATAGCGGAACATCAGACACTTTTGACACATTTTTGGGACCATTCACATTTATACAGTGAACAGTGCTATAAATATGCATTGATTACTGTATAAATGTGACTGGCAGGGAAGGGGTTAACCACTAGGGGGCGGGGAAGGGGTTAAATGTGTAGCCTAGTGAGTGTTCTAACTGTAGGGGGAGGGGGGTAACTGGGGGAGGTGATTGATCTGTGTCCCTATGTACAATGGACACAACATCGGTCTCCTCTCCCCGACACACAGAGCTCCACGTCCTGCTCACTTACTGGGCAATTGCGGGTGCCCTGCGACTATCGCGGCCGCCGGGCATGCGCATTGTGTTCCCAGTAACGCGACGGTTGCCCGCTATCGGCTTTAAATGACAGGACGCCATGTGACATCCTGTCAGAATAACCAAGCTACTTTGCCGCCGTCATTTGACGGAGGCTGGTGGCAGAGCGGTTATTATTTATTTCCTCATTAAGAAAATTAAAATAAAACCGCGCTGATCAACCACTTAGGGACCAAGGGTGTTTTTCAGATTTGCTGTTTACAAGACTAAAACATTTTTTTTTGCTATAAAATTACTTAAAACCCCCAAACATTATATATATTTTTTTCTAACACGCTAGAGAATAAAATGGTGGTCATTGCATTACTTTTTGTCATACCGTATTTGTGCAGCGGTCTTACTAGCGCACTTTTTTTGAATAAAAAAATAAGACAACAATAAATTTGGTCCAATTTTTTTTATATATTGTGAAAGATAATGTTACTCCGAGTAAAATGATACCCAACATGTCACGCTTAAAAATTGTGCCCGCTTGTGGAATGGCGTCAAACTTTTACCCTTAAAAATCTCGATGGGCGACGTTTAAAAAAATTCTATAGGTTGCATTTTTTGAGCTACAGAGGAGGTCTAGGGCTAGAATTATTGCTCTCGCTCTAACGATCGTGGAGATACCTCACTTGTGTGGTTTGAACACCGTTTTCATATGCGGGCGCTGCTCGCTTATGCGTTCGCTTCTGCACGTGAGATCGTCGGGACAGGGTGCTTTAAAAAAAAATATTTTGTGTTCTTATTAATTTTTGTTTATT
Source organism: Rana kukunoris (assembly GCA_029574335.1). Taxonomy (NCBI): domain Eukaryota; kingdom Metazoa; phylum Chordata; class Amphibia; order Anura; family Ranidae; genus Rana; species Rana kukunoris. The sequence continues at coordinate 469,061,067 of CM056053.1, read as the reverse complement.
TTAACATTTTTTACACTGAAAAAAATGATCACTTTTATTCCTATTACAAGGAATGTAAACATCCCTTTTAATAGAAAAAAGCATGACAGGTCCTCTTAAATATGAGATCTGGGGTCAAAAAGACCTCACAGCTCATATTTAGACTTAAATGCGCAAAAAAATAGAAATTTTGTCATTTGAAAAAATTACTATTTTTTTTTTCCTTTTAAGACGCAAGGGCGGGACTGACGTGTTGACTGCTATGCTATGGGGATGGGTGGGGGCCATCTTGCCCTCATTTGCATCCCAACACAGCAGGCAGCATGACCCGATCGCCTCCGCCGCTACCGACGGCTCCGGTAAGCAGCGGAGGGCGCAGGAAAGCGGCGGGAGGGGGGGGGGCGCTCTGCCGCCACCGAAAACGGTGATCTCGTGACGAATCCGCCGCGGAGACCACCGTTATCGCAAAGAGGGCCGCTCATGCTAAAGATGGATACCTCCGTTGTGGCAGCAGCTGCTCCCGTTACCGAGATATCCATCATTAAAATACAGACGTAAATGTACATGAGCGGGTCCTTAAGTGGTTAAATACCATCAAAACAAAGCTCTATTTGTGTGGAAAAAAAGGTCTGAAATGTCATATGGATACAGTGTAGCATGACTGCGCAATTGTCACTCAAAGTGCCACAGCGCTGAAAGCTGAAAAAAAAAAGAAAATATCCTGGACAGGAAGGAGGGAAAAGTGTCCGGTATTTAAATGGTTAATAGTGGAGCAGAGGTGCTTGGCAGACAAAGGGTTAAACCAATCTCCCCCCCCCCCTCCCCCCTCCTCCCTAGCAGCTTTGTTTACTTTCAAATTCTAACTGACATTTCGTTGCCATGGCGCCAAGGAGTTCTTAGCCCCTCCCCTCCGCATCACAGTGAGGAGGGGAGTGGCTATAAAAGGAGGAGGAGCACAAGCCTAACTGTCAGAATTGATCAGAGCTTGGAAGCGATAACACGTCTTTCAGAGAGGTGCTCGTTTTATCAGCGATTAGTGACAATTCTACGTTTTATAAGCGGATAGATCTTTTCAGATTAACTGCATTTAGGAAGAACAACAAATTCTATTTCTTATCAACTTAAAAAAAGAAATAAAAATGACGACTCCGATCACTTTACACGATATGGAGAGATTGTATGGACTCCTCCCAGAATTCCCAGGCGCTTCTACTGTAGTGAGTTGGCTGATTGAATTACTGACCTGCCTGCGAGATCGCGCTGCGTCAGAGAAGGAGAAAGATGAACGGATCAGGGGATTGGAGGAGAGGGTGAGATCCATGAAAACGGATCTTCTATCCCAGAGAGAGATCTTCGCACAAGAGCTGCGACAGGTAAGAAAACATTGAAATGTCTCATTATATTATATTCACATGAAATCATCTACAGGAGGCTCAGATCACAGCCAGCATACAAAAACAACAACTCCAGAGAGTGACAGTTGACTCTGTGACAGTTGACTCTGTGACAGTTGACTCTGTGACAGTTGACTCTGTGACAGTTGACTCTGTGACGGTTATTTCTGTGGCAGTTATTTCTGTGGCAGTTATTTTTTTTCAGCTGACAATAAAGACATTTGAATATGACAGTTAAAGTGGGTTCAATGTTTGTGAATGGAGCCGGGATCATATAGGGGGAGGGGAGGGAGGTGTCATGTTATATAATAGGCAAACCACATCCCCCCTGTCTTCCTGATAAGGGGGGGGGGGGCATTGAAGTCATCAGGAGGAGTTTTTGCATTGGAGTCCATATGATTCGTTTTTGCATTGAGTTCAATGGACCAGATTTTGCATTGAAGTCAATGGATATGATTTTGCATTGAAGTCAATGGATATGATTTTGCATTGAAGTCAATGGATATGATTTTGCATTGAAGTCAATGGACCCAATTTTGCATTGAAGTCAATGGACCCGATTTTGCCATGAAGTCAATGGACCCGATTTTGCATTAAAGTCAATGGACCCGATTTTGCATTGAAGTCAATGGATATGATTTTGCATTGAAGTCAGTGGATATGATTTTGCCATGAAGTCAATGGACCCTATTTTGCATTGAAGTCAATGGACCCAATTTTGCATTGAAGCAGGCCCGGACTGGCCATAGGGCAAACCGGGCGAACGGCCCGCGGGCCAACAGCGGCCTGCGAACGGCCCTCGGCGGCCAGCGGGCCGTATGTCATGTCTCCCCATGAGTGTACACCACCAACACAGTGTCAGATGGAGAGAGATCAGCTGGGCATATCAAAGCCAGCTCTGACACTTCTCCCCTCCCCTTGCTGCCCCCACGGCCAGTTAGAGGAGAGGAGCTGCTTCTACTCCTCCCCCTCCTCTCTTCTTCTCCTCCCATGTCTGCCCCGCCCATTTTCCCAACAGCCACTGTGCCATCAATTGTCACCTCTGTGCCATGCCATCAAACACAGCCACTGTGCCATCAATTGTCACCACTGTGCCATGCCATCAAACGCAGCCACTGTGCCCTTTAATTGTTGCCACTGTGCCCTTTAATTGTTGCCACTGTGCCCATTGTCGCGGCTGAGCACCACCATTGTCTATCTAGCTTCATCTTTCTTTATCTATCTATCTATCTATCTATCTATCTATCTATCTATCTATCTATCTATCTATCTATCTATCTATCTACCTACCTACCTACCTTCCTTCCTTCCTTCCTTCCTTCCTTCCTTCCTTCCTTTCCTTCTTTCTTTCTATCTTTATCTATCTCCTCCCCCCCCCCCCAGGCTGCTCAGTCTAAAATGCCGGGCCTATTTTTTGTCCCAGTCCGGGCCTGCATTGACGTCAATGGTATTGAGATTTTGCATTGAAGTTTATTTTTGGTATAAGTTGACCTTTTTAAATTTTGTCACTTGTGGGTTCAGTCATCGGAGGGATGATGGGTGAACCGATGTTCCCTGATCTCCCTCTGTTCCACCCACCAACACCCGCCATTACCATTCCTAGCCTGGCATACATGGCAGGGGGTGGGGGGGGGGGTTCAGGTAGGAGAGTGTCAGCGTCTTACATGGCTGCCAGTGAAAGGGTTAATCACACTTTGTGCCACTGGCCTCCAAAACATGCATTACATATCACAGACTTTAAAGGAAACGCTGAAATGTAATCGATTTTCTTCTTCTCCTTCCAGGCAAAAATGAAGATTGAGGAGCTACAGAGGGATCGGGACGAGGACAACAAACGATTCCAGGCCGACGGAGAATCATCAGGTATGAGTTCTAATAATAATCTCCAATATCAAACACTGAGCATGGAACACCTTCAGATGGTTCAAGAAACACCAAATAATCACCTAAGCCGGCCGTCTATGGAGGGAATCTCAGCTGGTCCTGCAGGGCCCACCCGATTTTCCATCCATGTACCGGCTCTCTGGTTGTACACAAGTCTATCCATCAATCGACTTGTGTACAACCAGCCTGTCAGGTTTTTCCAGAATGATTAGTGCTGCCCGTGGCTATAGCCGGCAACACCAATCACTGTGTTCTGCCCACAGGGAAGCTGATATATTGGTGCATCCCTAATATACAATACACAATAATTTACTTTCTTTATTGATGTAGATGAAATGTCAATTATTAACAATATTTTTGGTTTCCAGCTAAGACAGACCAAGACTTGGCTAAGGCAAATGCCAAACCTCAAGAAAAGACTGCAGAGATCGCCATGGTAATCACCAAACCTCAAAAAGAGTCTGCAGGGATCCCCATGGTAATCGCCAAACCTCAAAAAGAGTCTGCAGAGATCGCCGTGGTAATCACCGAACCTCAAGAAAAGTCTGCAGAGATGGCCGTGGTAATCACCGAACCTCAGGAAAAGTCTGCAGAGATGGCCGTGGTAATCACCGAACCTCAGGAAAAGTCTGCAGCGATGGCCAGGGCAAGGGAAATTGTGGAACTTGAAGAAAAGGTAAGGGTTATCGTTATATAGCAATGGGATTTGGGTCTATCCTGAATTAAAAAAAAGCTCACCGAAGATTACTTAAAACCCCCAAACATTATATATTTTCTGAAGGCACACACCATGGAGAATAAAATGGCGGTTGTTCTAATTTTTTTTGTATCACGCCATATTAGTGCTACCATTAATCACACCCATATTTTCGGTAAATCAAGTTAGTTTTTGTGCAGACAAATAATAATCATGGCACAGCCGGAGAGCATGCCCCCTTCCTAGAAGTGCTGGTTAACGAACTAGATATTTGATCCGGCACAGATAACTAAGTTAAGCGGTCGGCAAGTGGCTAGCTTGCAGGAGGGGTAGCCGAGCCTGGGATATATTGCAGGGGGGGGGGGGTCAGATGGGTGAGCGGCAGCCATCCTAATCACTTGCAGCAGAAAGCTAAGGCCTCGTACACACGAGGGGATATGTCCGCTGAAAACGGTCCGATGGACCGTTTCAGCAGACATCTCCGCTCGTGTGTATGGGCTAGCGGACAGATTTCTCCACCCGACAGATTTCAAAGCATGCTTTGAAATCCATCCGGTGGAATCTGTCCACCCGACATGTCTGCTGGTTAGTACACTTACCAGCAGACATGTCGTGCCCCACCGCCGCCGCGCCGCCGCCGAATGGATTCGGCGCATGCGCGGAAGTGTTTTACTTCCTGGTGCGGTGACGTGGCGATGACGCGGCGGCGTCAACGTCACCGCCGCGTCACCGCGCCATCCGGCGGCGGGGAATTTGATCCGATGGTGTGTACACGCCATCGGATCAAACTCCCGATCGGACATATCCGATGGAAATGGTCCGCGGACCGTTTTCATCGGATATGTCCGATCGTGTGTACGAGGCCTAAGAGTTGGCTGAAGGGATGAGCCAGCAGTTGGTTTAAAGGTTCGTACTCCTGCCGGTGTCCTATATTAGGTGGCAGTGAAAGGGTTAAATCGGCAAATCACGGGGATGGTTGGTGGGGGTCTGGACAGTTACTATCACTACCTATTGATTAGTTTAGGAGATAGATTTATTGCAGGCTTACCTGTAGGTACAAGTGATAGTACAGAGTTCACTTCAAATATGCAAAGTGGAAGTTTTATACTAAATGTTGACTTTTCCTCAAAGAGTTAAGCTTTGCCCCGCCCCCACCACGAAGACCTCTCGTATGCCTGTGTATTTGTTGTAACTCTTCTCACTTTATTTTCTCTACAGATCTACAAGATGATGGAGCGACAGATGACCAGCGAACCGTTTGAGCACAACATGCTCTTCCAGCCAGGACAATGTGACAATGCACCCGCTATACAGTAAGTAATAACTAGATGGATTTTATCTCATGTCTGGTTTGGTATAACCTAAACTCAGGGGAAGCATATGTATACATCAGGGGCATAGATAAGGGAGAGGGTCAGGGGGGTTCAACCATCCAAGAGAATCCTGTCAAAATGCCCAGCCATAGGGCCATTATTAAGGCAGCAAGATTACCCCTATGGTGCCCAAGCCCAATTCAATCAGTTGAATAAGGGGACCCCTAAGGAGGCATAAAACTTCACGTGTTTGTACCTGGACACGGCAGTACCGGGAACATAAGAATTAATATTATATCTCTATATTTATTATTGTGTTTTACTTTTGTACTAACCTTTTTTTTTTTCATTTACAGAGAGAAGAGGAGCACACCAAAATCTCCTGCTGTACCGAAAAAGGAAAGAAAGCAGCCCTTCCAACTTCGAAAAGTCGTAACGTAAGTATCAGGAAACAAAATTTGATTCTTTGGGGACTTCAGATCTTCTGCACTGCCATGTTGCATTTGAAAGCTGGTTGTTCACTCACAGCCGGTGCCCCTACTAAGCATGCACAATATCATGGCATGCAGAAAGAGACTGATCTTGTAGCCCCCTGGGATGTGTGATGTGTATCCCCCCCTGGGCACTCTGGAAAGTCACTTAGGAAATGTGCCGGTGATCTGCCGATGTGGTTCCCGTCTTGACTGCGCAGGCGCAATCCGAGCCAACGGAAATCACAAAACCTGAGCAGCTGTAGCAAGAGGTCCAGGGCGACGTGGAATTTGCTGTAAGTGGGCAATCGGCCTCACGTCCTTGCTGCGCTCACTCGGCCTCCTGGCTCTTTTTTTAACATCCTCCAATCCACGGGAACGTTAAGGAATGAGCCTGGATGCCGCCCGAGGTTCAGAGATTTCCGTGGGTGTCATCTGCGCAATCAAGCAGGGAACCAGATCGATAGGGGAAATAGATCGACAAGACCGGTACCAACATTCTGAAAACACATTACACCGGAAGAAATTAGTAAAAAAATGTATTAGTATTATCATAGCAGAGCAATGAAATAACCTCCAATTGTTTTTATCTTCTAGGCCTGCAGAAGGCGCTGAAATCAGATGGGTTCACCCTGGCCACCAATCACTGATGGAAAGTTACAGCAAGATATTAGAGTGAGTATATTATTCTTCTATAAAGATGCTTAATACGGTACTCTTCACGTGTCTGTTCCTGGACACGGCAGTACCGGGAGCATAATTACATTACTATTATATCACTGTATTTATTATTGTGTTTTACTTTTGTACTAACCTTATTTTTTTCATTAACAGAGAGAAGAGGAGCACACCAAAACCTCCTGCTGTACCGAAAAAGGAAAGAAAGCAGCCCTTCCAACTTCGAAAAGTCGTAACGTAAGTATCAGGAAACAAAATTTGATTCTTTGGGGACTTCAGATCTTCTGCACTGCCATGTTGCATTTGAAAGCTGGTTGTTCACTCACAGCCGGTGCCCCTACTAAGCATGCACAATATCATGGCATGCAGAGAGAGACTGATCCTGTAGCCCCCTGGGATGTGTGATGTGTATCCCCCCCTGGGCACTCTGGAAAGTCACTTAGGAAATGTGCCGGTGATCTGGCGATATGGTTCCCGTCTTGACTGCGCAGGCGCAATACAAGCCAACGGAAATCACCAAACCTGAGCAGCTGTAGCAAGAGGTCCAGGGCGACGTGGAATTTGCTGTAAGTGGGCAATCGGCCTCACGTCCTTGCTGCGCTCACTCGGCCTCCTGGCTCTTTTTTTAACATCCTCCAATCCACGGGGACGTTAAGGAATGAGCCTGGATGCCGCCCGAGGTTCAGAGATTTCCGTGGGCGTCATCTGCGCAGTCAAGCAGGGAACCAGATCGATAGGGGAACTAGATCGACAAGACCGGTACCAACATTCTGAAAACACATTACACCGGAACAAATGAGTAAAAAAATGTATTAGTATTATCATAGCAGAGCAATGAAATAACCTCCAATTGTTTTTATCTTCTAGGCCTGCAGAACGCGCTGAAATCCGATGGGTTCACCCTGGCCGCCAATCACTGGTGGAAAGTTACAGCAAGAAATTAGAGTGAGTATATTATTCTTCTATAAAGATGCTTAATACGGTACTCTTCACGTGTCTGTTCCTGGACACGGCAGTACCGGGAGCATAAGTATTACTATTATATCACTGTATTTATTATTGTGTTTTACTTCTGTACTCACCTTATTTTCATTAACAGAAAGCCGAAGACACCAGAACCTCCTGCTGTACCAAGGAATACATCAAATATGCCACTCCCATTTCAACTTTACATAAAGTAAGTATCAGGAAACAAAATTTGATTCTTTGGGGACTTCGGATCTTCCGCACTGCCATCTTGCATTTGGAAGCTGGTTGTTCACTCACAGCCGGTGCCCCTACTGAGCATGCGCAATATCATGGCTTGCAGGGAGACTGGTCCTGTAGCCCTCTGGGATGTGTGATGTGTATCCCAGGAGTCTACATGTGATCTGGGCGGGCCGAGGGTACCTAATTGTCACCTAGGTGTGGAATTAGGAAGTGGGAGAGAGTACCTTTTGTGTGTAAAAGGTTGGGGGGGGGGGAATAATGCTTAAACTGGGTAAACACTTTGAGATTTTTTTGCTGTTCAACTAGCGGGTTGAATAGATAAAAACTCAGATTCCTGCATTGATTCAAGCAATATGAATGAAGGGATCTCCCCTGCTGCACTATTGTATTCTGACAGTGGGGATTCCCCCTCCGTCCAGTCTAACGATCGGCTTCTGTTGAGCAGAGAGCGGTACACACAGCCCGAAATTTCTATATGTGTATTCCCACCTTTAGTGTCCTTTTCGGGTGAAGGTCTCCTCTTTAATTAAACTAAGAAAATAAAAGCACCTGTGCCAACCAGAGTGACCTGTGTGATCGGCAGTCTTGCCTATTCCATTGGGGTCATGGGTTTTAGCCTCACAAAAAGCTTCCTGTGACCCAGTCAATGGACAGAGGCAGGGAAATTCCTTTACAATTCTCCATACAATTGGTGGCCATCACATTAGGTGTGAATTTTTATAAAGATGTCAGCTATGATAAAGTACCATAGTAAAATCTAAACTCATCTCTTCTTTTTGTAACAGCGGCAACAAGGTGGAGGATATCCAAACTCCGCAGAAGTAGAAGGGTTTCGTCCAAAATCCTATCCAGTATATGAGGAAAAACGTCCAGAAGAAGAACAAGAAGAACACACCGGTCACCCCTAGTTAGGGGTTATTGTTAGGAATAGGGGGTTACAGGGTTAGGAATGGGTTTAGGGTGTGGTTAGGGATGGGTTTAGGGTTCAGGGGGTTAGGGTTCAAGGGGTTAGAGATGAGTGGTTACAGGGTTAGGGATGGGTTTAGGTTTGGGGTTCAGGGGGTTAGGGTTGGGTTTAGGGTGTGGTTAGGGATGGGTTTAGGGTGTGGTTAGGGTTCAGGGGGTTAGGGTTCAAGGGATTAGAGATGAGAGGTTACATGGTTAGGGATGGGTTTAGGGTTAGGGTTCAGGGTTAAAGATAGGGAGTTAGATTTGAGGTTAAAGTCAGGTGTGGTGGTTGCAGCCTGTCACTTTGGGGGGGAAGGATGCAGCCTATCACCTGGGGGGTGTGGTGGTTGCAGCCTTTCACCTCAGGGTGACTTAAGGCTTAGAGGGTTCAGGAAAGGGGTTAGAGGTTGTGGTTAGGATTTGGGTAGGGGCCAAGGTTAGGGGTCAGGGGTTGGGTAGGGGTTAGGCTTATGGGTTAAGGTTTGTTGGTGGGTAAAGGGTAGGTGTATAGGGGTTTAGGAATAGGCCTAGGTGTAAAGCTAGGTTTAGAAATTAGGGTCAAGGGTTAGGATTATTAGGTTTGGGTTCAGTTTTTCCTTATTAGTCAAAAGAGGAACAATTGAATTGTAGAGAACATGTCTTGGAAGGAAACCTTCTTATTGGGAGGACATGGTCTGATAAGGATCGTAAACTGTTCTAAGATCTAGAGCATAGTGGGCCCCATATTGACCACCATTAGGTCTCATGCTGGGTATCGGCCTTCCAAGGGGTCAGGAAGGAATTTTTCCCTGTGGGAGCAAATTAGACAAACGCTTTCATAGGGTTTTTCGCCTTCCTCTGAATCAGCACCTTATATCGCTGATTCAGGGAGTATCTGATCGCCTTGAAAGGTCAGAAATTTTATTTTTCCCTTTAATACTTTTTTTTTTAGCCTTCCCTAAATTTAGGGTAATGGTTATGTAACTACATCATTTTATGTAATTACTATCATTCAATAAAGCTTTTTAAACTTAAAAACGGAGTTCCACCCAAAAGTTACATGCCACTTTTGTTATGTATTTTTTTTTCACAGTTAAAAAAGGGTAGCTTAGTGTAGTTAGTGTAGGTCCTGCCCTAGAAGAGTCTACCTTGCCGTGGTGGGCAGGCTTGGAATCTCTTGGTCAAAAGTGTGTCAGCGAATGGGCGAGAGGATGATTAGATCTTCACTTCTGGCCAATTGATTTTACCAAAGGACTCTTGGTTTATTCAGAGTATTTATAGTTGGAAAAGGAAACAAATGTGTATAGGTCCATAATTATACTTTCATAAACAACAATAAAAATTTGGTATATTTACATTTGAATTGCTTCTTCTTTTATTTAATCCTTTCATAACCGGGGGGTATTACCACTTGGATGCAAAGGCCACATTTGCCAGGCTGGAAGGGGCTCTGTGGTGGCTGGCGCTCAACATTTTTGGGGGGCGCAAACAAAGAAAAAAAAAAAAGAAAAAGACCTCAACAGCTTTACTGTGACCAAACGCAGCTAGCTACTGTGCCCATCAATTTCCACCACTGTGCCCATCAATTGCCACCGCTGTGCCCATCAATTGTCGCCACTGTGCCCATCAATTGTCGCCACTGTGTCCATCAACTGTCGCCACTGTGCCATCAAACACAGCCACTGTGCCCATCAAATTCAGCACCTGTGCCCATCAATTGTCGCCACTGTGCCCATCAAATGCAGCCCCTGTGCCCATCAATTGTCACCACTGTGCCAGCAATTGTCGCCACTGTACCATGTCATCAATTGTCGCCACTGTGCCATGACATTAATTGTTGCCACTGTGCCATCAATTGTCACCACTGTGCCATCAATTGTCACCACTGTGCCATCAAACGCAGCCACTGTGCCATCAAACGCAGCCACTATGCCCATCAATTGTCGCCACTGTGCCAGCAATTGTTGCCACTGTGCCCATCAATTGCCACCAGTTTGCCCCCTCAATCACCGCCAGATCGCCCCGCCCCCCCCCCACCCGGTACTTACTTCTTTCGGGTGCATTAAGGTGAAAAAAACACCTGGCAATTACAGGCCCCGTTTTACATACCTGAGCCTGTTCACCTGCTTGGCTCGTCCTCTTCTCCATGGAGTCTCGACGTGGATTGGATAGTATGATAGCAGCGCAGCCATTGGCTCCTGCTGCTGTCAATCAAATCCAATGACGCAGCCTCCAGGGGGCGAGACCGAGTCATACACTTTGTGTCAAGAGCTTTTCATCAGGTAGACATGTCAGAAACATTGTGGAGGTGGGTGGACGGAGTCTAGGAAGCTGTAAATTACAGGCTGTATTTCTAGGGAACTTGGCCTTACCAGAGTATCCTCCGGTAGGCTAGTCTGAACAATGTAGACATGCCACATTACGATCTGCCGGGTGCCACTAAAAATGACATTGCATGCCCAACTTGGCACACGTGCCGTAGGTTGCCTGTGTTAGATTGAAGATCTAGGTTCAATGGATAACTAAAGGTATACTGCAAGCTTGCACCAAGTACAGCTAAGAAAACAAAATTTATATTTTAACACGAATGTTCACAGAAAATATATGTCTCCAGCAAAATGCAACGCATACAATCAATAGAACATTTAATGTCATTATTCCATCAGTTTGAATCCGTGGTAGACCATTTGGTGGTTGAAGTCACAGGGAATTCTGTTATTGTACAGTAAGCCTTAAGTGTGAATGTGGATGAAACTAAGTGATGGTTTAAATAACAGGAATACTAAAACATCAAAAATAATTAGCTTGTATTGGGATGTCTGGGTTTCCTGGATGTACGGTATATAAACCTATATATATGTATAATCATTTGTGGAGACTTGGAGGTTCAGCTGCAACCTGAGGACCTAAAGTGCCCGAATTGTGAAAGGGAAACTCTAGGCTTGTTAAGAAGAACTTCCCTTAACCAGTTAAGACCCGGACCTTAAGGCAGCTAAAGGACCCAGCCAGTTTTTGCGATTCGGCACTGTATCGCTTTAACTGACAATTGCGTGGTCGTGCGACGTGGCTCCCAAACAAAATTGGCGTCCTTTTTTCCCCACATATAGAGCTTTCTTTTGGTGGTATTTGATCACCTCTGCGGTTTCTATTTTTTGCGCTACAAACAAAAAATAGAGTGGCAATTTTGAAAAAAATGCAATATTTTTTACTTTTTGCTATAATAAATATCTCCCAAAAATATATATAATTTTTTTCCCCTCAGTTTAGGCTGATACGTAGTCTTCTACATATTTTTGGTAAAAAAATCGCAATAAACGTTTATCGATTGATTTGCGCTAAATTTATAACATTTACAAAATAGGGGATAGTTTTATTGCATTTCTATTCATTTTTTTTTTACTACTAATGGCGGCGACCAGCGAGTTTTTTCGTGACTGCGACATTATGGCGGACACTTCGGACATTTTTGACACATTTTTGGGACCATTGTCATTTTCACAGCAAAAAATGCATTAAAAATGCATTGTTTACTGTGAAAATTACAATTGCTGTTTGGGAGTTAACCACTAGGGGGCGCTGCAGGGGTTAAGTGTGACCTCATCTCTGTTTCTAACTGTAGGGGGGGTGTGGCTGTAGGTGTGACGTCATTGATTGTGTTTCCCTATAAAAGGGAACACACAATCAATGACGGCGCCACAGCGAAGAACGGGGAAGCTGTGTTTACACACAGCTCTCCCTGTTCTTCAGCTCCGGGGACCGATCGAGGGACTCCAGCGGCGATCGGGTCCGCGCAGGGCTGGACTTACCATTGGGCTTGACTGGGCTCAAGCCCATGGGCCCCACCCAATAGGGGGCCCCGGGAGGAAGAACTAGGAAGAGCCATGCCGATGCTGATGAAGAGGCAAGAACACCTCTTTCCCCCCCAGGCTCCCCGCTCAACAACTACGATCGGTGGCACCCCCGCTCAACAACTTCGATCAGCTTCGGTCAGAGGCACCGACCCCCCCTCAACAACAACTTCGACCCCCCCCGCTTCTCGACTCTAGGGGGCCCCTCAATCAACACTCAAGCCCAGGGGCCCCCACCACCCTAAGTCCTGCCCTGGGTCCGCGGGTCCCACGGTCGCGGTCACGGAGCTTTGGACCGACCCCAGCTGGGCTTAAAGGATAACATACAGGCACGTGGATGTGCCCAGCCGTGCCATTCTGCCGACGTATATTGGCATGAAGGGGTCCTTAAGTGGTTAAGGTCCGTTATATACATTACATAGATTTTTAGAAAACTTTCTTTGCTGTTTTCGCTTTGGTAGATTTTGAGTTTGACAATCCCAGTGCACTCGATGCAAGACTGAAGAGGGGGCGAATAGTATTATCTTTTGCGCTGAAACTACACGTGTAGGGTTCTATTCTTTAGCTTGTGGTCTCTACAAAAGAAAAAATATCTAACAAATTCCACCATCCACGGTGTGTCCCTCACACCTCTTCTGCAGATGCCGGAGAGCTCCAGTCCTCCTCTGGTCCTTCACCAGACCCTTACTTTCTGCTTTCAAGCAATGCATCCAGCTTCTTCCCAGCAGCAGCATAAGTAAGGGGGGTGCACTGTGATGTAAGGGAGAGTGGGGGACTCAACTTCTGATGGTGGGGTGGCTCTTGACATCTAATGTAAGGGGAGGGGCTCTGCTGGACATCTAATCTTACCAATACAACCGGTCTTTTTGAGAGCGATCATAATGCTGATGTGGCCCACGATGAAATGGAGTTTGACCCCCTTGACGTAGAGGGTCACGGTTGTCTTCAAGAGTATGCAATGATCTTTTGTGACCCTTTTTTCGATTTCTCACAACCGCAGCGTTCATTATGTGCCTGCTTTCCTTTAGAAAATGGTCTTTTCTCCCTCGTCTTCCAGGACGGCACTGTGAGAGTAGACTGGCTCACCTGACAGGAAACACAATCAAAATGAGGTTTAAAAGGCCCCACCCCTCCCGTGTGCCTCAGTTCTGATTGTGTTTCCCTTTCAGCGAAACGTTTATTTTTTTGTTGTGACCTAAAGCCTGGGGCTGGTGGTCCCCCCCCCCGGAGCCCGGACCGCAGGTACTGGGTGCCGTTGGGTCCGGTGTAGCTTGCTACCCCCCCGGGGGGGTTTCCCCTTCGTCTTGGTCCAGGGGGGAACAGGAGAAGACACAGACTCCCCTGGACGCCGGAGCCTCCTAGGAGGGCAGGGCTCTCCAGTGCTCCGAAGAGGCCACATCCTCTCTCCCCCCCCGCCTCGTTCCCTACCTTGGAGGTTGGGCTAGGGCCTTCCCCTTCCTGCTGGCTTCGTCCGGGGGTTTGCTGGACCGCATGGCGGGTAGTAAGGCGCCGCTTGAGCGGCGCCAGGAGCATCCGGGCGCCTGTTGATGACGCGCACGGCGCCGTGACGTCATTCCGCTCCCGCGCGGCAAGATGGCGGCCCCCACCGGACAAACACTGCAGGCGATCGGGGCGCACTATAAAGCAGCCAGGGAGATAGAGGGGCCTGGCGGCCTCAGAGCGTGTCCATGGAAGACCTTTCCTCGACACAAGACGCTACTATGGAGGAGGACCGTCGTTTTCCTATGGCTGCAGAGGAAACCACCAAGGGTGAGTCCTTCCTTTTTTGTAGGGGGGTTTTTGTCTCCAAAACAACCCCCCCCCCTCCCCTTCCCTAATCCTGTGATGAGGGCTAATGGGCATATGTTTCTCCCTGATATGTTTAGGTGAAGACCCTATTGCCCAGGGGGAGTCCAGCAGAGTGGCTAAGCCTCCTAAGCGTGTTAGGAGATGTGGCAATTGTAGTGACAAATTACCAGTTGAACATAACAAGCCATTCTGTTCTAAGTGCATCTGTAAACTAACAGGGAAAGAGACCTCACAGATTATGAAGCAATTTCTCTCGGTTCAGACCGAAATGCTATCCACCCTAAAGGAGTTTCAATCTTCCCTAAATAGAAAGGACATTGATTCTCCGGTTCCGGGCCCCTCCTCCCAGGAATCCTCTTCTGCCTCCCGTCCGTTTGTACCACTACAGACTCGTAGAGTGTACCCCTCGGATTCTGAGGAGTCCGAGTTAACCTTACGTAGTGAAACCCTGGTTGACAGCCAGGCGGAGGAGGAGGAAGAGGAGGAGGAGGATACCAGAACAGGAAAATATATGTTTCCTGCTGATGATATGGAGGGCCTTTTTAGCAGCTGTTTATGCTACCGAGCATATTCAAGAACCAGCAGAGCAGGTCTCAGCCCAGGACAGGATGTACAGGGGTTTAATAAAGCCTCAAACCATGACCATTCCGGTCCATCAGTCACTAAAGGACATTATCCTCAGGGAGTGGGCAGAACCTGAAAAAAGTTTACCAAGTTTCAAAACTTGGAAACGCCGCCTTCCCTTTAAAACAGAGGTAGTAGACACCTTTTTTAAGGTCCCTAAACTTGATGCCGCCTTGGCACAGGTCTCAAAACAGTCAGACCTTTCCTTTGAGGACACAGGCAGTTTAAAGGATGCCATGGATAGGTGTACCGACACTTCTCTCCGTAGAGCTTGGGAAGCCAATGCAGCCGCCCTTGGGCCTGCATTGGCCTCAGCCTGCGTGGCAAGAAATGCCGACGCTTGGACTTCCAAGCTTCTTGACCATATCCCCAATTCTTCCAAGACTAAGGAGATACGAGATTCCCTCCAGCTTATTAGCGGGGCAGTGGCCTACTTGGCAGACGCAGCAGTAGAAACCATTCGCGCCTCGGCCAAGACTGGGGCCCTTATTAATGCCTCTAGGAGGGCCGTCTGGCTAAAGACCTGGAGGGGTGATATTGCCTCAAAACGCCGCCTATGTGCACTCCCCTTCAAGGGTTCCCTCTTGTTTGGGGAAGCCTTAGATCAGGCTTTGTCCAGGTCTTCCGAGAAGGGGAATAAGTTCCCTTCAAAACCCAAGCAAAGTAGGAAGCGGTCCTTTCGTCCCAACCAGAGAAAGATTCCGGCCCCGGACAAAAGACAGTCCGCCAGTCGACGTTGGGCCTTTGGTAAAGATAGACCAAAGGGGGGGATCCTTTTTTCCAGTCCCAAACCATCCGGAAAGGACACCAAGTGACGGGAAGGTGGGGGGCAGGCTCGCCAGGTTTCTTCCTGCCTGGGAGAACATAACCCAGAGCCCCCATGTACTGCAGATAATCAGGGAGGGTTACCACTTAGAGTTCAGAGAACTCCCCCCCCCGACCTTTCTCCTCACCCACCTCCCAAGGGACTCCAACAAGGCCGTAGGCCTCTCCCAGAATATTGTGAGTCTGGCAGAACAGGGGGTCATAATCCCAGTCCCGCCAGACCAACAAGGTCAGGGAGTATACTCCCACATTTTTGTGGTTCCCAAGCCAGACGGCAAGTTCAGATTGATAATCAATCTGAGACCTCTGAACTCCCATCTCCTCTACAAAAGATTCCGGATGGAGAGTGTTCACAGCCTCAGGGGTCTTTTGTTAGAGGGCGTCTTCATGGCAACCATAGATTTGAGGGACGCCTACCTACATGTCCCGATTTTTTCGGGACATCAGAGGTTTCTGAGATTTGCCCTCGCCTCCGCACAGGGAATTCAGCACTGGCAGTTTGCTGCCCTCCCCTTTGGTCTGGCCTCCAGCCCAAGGGTATTTACGAAGATCTTGGCGGAGGTAATGGCTCATCTACATCTGAAGGGGATCTCCCTCGTCCCCTATCTAGACGACCTCCTGCTTTTCAGTCCAAGTCAGGATAAGCTCCTTTCGGACCTGACCGTCGTCATGACCACTCTGGAGACGCTTGGTTGGATAATCAACAAGCAAAAGTCCTCCCTTCTGCCGGAACAGCGGAAGGTATATCTGGGGGTTATCATAGATTCCCGAGAAAAGAAGCTTTTTCTTCCCCAAGAAAAGTTCCAGAGGCTTGTGACGACGATCGGGTCTTTAGTGGCTACAGGAAATCCCTCCCTCAGAGAGATCATGAAGCTGTTGGGCCGGATGACCGCTTGCATTCCAGCGGTCCCCTGGGCCCAACTACACGCAAGACCACTTCAGAGGTTCCTCCTCTCCGCCTGGAACGGAAAGGAAGACACTCTCGATTCCCGGGTCAGGGTTCCGATCCTAGTCAGGGACTCCCTAGAGTGGTGGCTTCACCACCAAAACCTCCTGAAGGGCCGTCCGTGGAGTCAGACCGACCCACTGAAGGTCACTACGGACGCCAGTGCTTGGGGTTGGGGAGCCCATGTACAAGAGCTACGGGCTCAGGGATCCTGGGATCATCATCTAAGGCGGACCTCCTCCAACTATCGAGAATTACTGGCAGTGGGAGAAGCTCTGAGGGCGTTCGAAGGGAGAATTCAGGACAAGGATGTCCTGGTCCTTTCCGACAATGCTACAACAGTCGCCTTTCTCAACAGACAGGGGGGCACCAGGTCCCAGTCTCTCCTGACACTCTCCCTGGAGATCCTGGGTTGGGCGGAACAGAGAGTACCCTCTATTCAGGCAATCCACATAAGGGGAGCCTCCAATCTGGAGGCCGACTTTCTGAGTCGTCAACACATTTTTCAGGGGGAATGGGAATTATGCCAAGAAACCTTCGACTGGATCTGTCGGCGGTTCGGGGTTCCAGAGATAGATCTTTTTTCCTGCAGGAAAAACAGAAAAGTAAACAGATTCTTTTCCCTTGTGCAGGGACCGGGTTCTCTAGGGGTGGATGCGCTGGCCCAGGACTGGAATTTCCGTCTGGCTTACGCTTTTCCCCCGCTGAATCTGATCCCAAGGGTCTTACAAAAGCTGGCCTCCGTGGAGACAAAATTAATCCTAATAGCTCCTTGGTGGCCCCGGAGATCCTGGTTTCCCACTCTGAAGCTCTGGTCTCTAGCTCCCCCGCTTCCCCTTCCTCTCCGAGCGGATCTCCTGCGGCAGGGGCCGATCTCTCATGCGAACCCAGGTTTCTTCAGCCTGACGGCATGGCTATTGAGAGGCGGAACTTGCAGCAGAAGGGCTGCTCGGATAGAGTCATAGATACCCTACTGTCCAGCCACAAGAAGGTCACCAGACACATCTACGCAAAGGTCTGGACAGTCTTTTGGCGTTGGTGCACCACAAAGCGGATCTCTTCTCCCAAAACTCCCGACATCCTGGAGTTTCTTCAGGATGGCGTGGAACTAGGCTTAGCTACTAGAACTCTAAGGGCCAGATTCAGGTAGATGAGAGTATCTTTCCTCTGGAGTAACGCTTCTCATTTACGTTACTCTGAAGACCCTTTCAGCGCAAGTCCTGTAATTCACATAGCAGTTGCGCGTAAACTTGCGCCAGAGTAACGATAATGCGCTGGCGTAACCCGACGCAAGTGGAAGTGGGTGTGATCATATGTAAATGATGGGCGGAGCCCAGCGCAGAGGCTTACGTTCAGCGCATCAACCACGGAGCATGCGCAGTGAGTGCGGCTCCACTCGCCCCCTTGTGCGCATGCTCACAACTTCCGTCGGCACCACTTCCTGGGAAACGTCAGCGCAATGCATTCCGCTGGGCGCTTAAAAGCGCTGGCGGAAACGCCATTCCGGCGCAAAAGTAGTTCCGTTTCCCCCCACCCCAGGGAAGATACTTTTGCACTGTAATGGCTGCTCCCGCTACCCCCAGAGAGAGGAGGAACCTCAACTTTAATTCCCAGGAGGTCTCAGTGATTATCTCGGCTATGGAGACGGATAATGAATTTCTCCATGGCAGAAAAAGCCGGAAGACCAGCCGGGAGAGGAAGCAGGGCATCCTGGAGTCGATTGCTGCCAGGGTCAATGTCCTGGGCTACTCCACCCGGACTGCTGGGGACATACAAAAGAAAATAAATGACCTGCGGCGCAAGGTGAGGGACAAGGTGGCCTCCATCAGGAGGTATGAGAGGGGCACAGGTGGTGGTCCCCCATGTCCTGTCACCCTGACTGCAGAGGAGGAGGTGGTTGCTCGCTGCCTGGAGAGGGAGCAGGTGGAGGGGGTCGCAGGCTATGACTCCGTGGAGGAAGGCACAAGGACAGGTAAGTGTTTTATAATCCCCTATTTGTTGTTTTGCATTTGGGGGGGGGGGGACATGTGCCAAGTGTGTGGGACCACCAACATGTGTCTGCTTTGTGTCATCCACAGATGACGGAGCTGGGCCATCATCTGTCAGCCTGCATTCCACCCCATCCCCCCCACGCCATCATGTGCCCGAGCCACTGGGTGGTGAAGAGGTTGTGGAGGAGGAGAGTGGCCACACCACACCTGCCGAGGTGGTTGTGGAGGATCCTGCTGTGGCAGAGCAGGACTTTTCTTTGGTTTTGTCTGTCTCCTCCCCTTCTCCTGGCCCGTCTGTCGTCCCCTCCCCCATCCTTGGAAGCCCCTCAAGGGCGACTCCTTCCACCCGAGGACATCCATCTTCGGGCCCCAGGAAGGCGACCCAGAAGACCAGGGGGGTGTCTGATGGTGTCCAGGACCAGTTGGCGAGGGATCACGCCAGGCAGACGGAACAGATGGGGGCCATAGCGGTGCACTTGGAGAAAGTGGCTGACAGCCTGGGCTCCGTTGCCAACCTCAGCAACGCAGTGCAGGATGTCAGCTCTAATTGCGCTGCAGTGGTCACCACTTTGGGGGAGGTGCAGGGGGATATCCAGCACCTTACTGCAGCCGTCCAGGCCAACACTGCTGCCATCCATGGGAACAGTGCTGCCATCCGGGAGCAGGGGAGGCTGAGTCGGCGGGCCCAGCATTACCAGGTGACCCGTCAGCTCCGGATGCAGGCCCAGACGAACACATACCTTGGACGGATAGCCAGGGCCTTGGAGGGCACGCAGGCCACACCTGCCAGGAGTGGCCCACCTGGGGATCAGCCACCTCCAGATGCCCCCCCACCCCCACCCACTCCATCCAGGCAGCTGCGGAGCCAGAGAGGGGCCCCCAGAAGAAGCCCCCGGCATCCCCGATGAGGCCTTTTTTTTTTTCTTGTTTTATATTATTGTTTTTGACATACTCAGGTCATGAGTTTATTTTTTATTTTTCTCAGGTTATGAGATTTTGTTTCTTTTAATGATCAGGATATGATATTTATAATTTATTTTTGTACTGCACACGGTCAGGAGTGCAGGGGACAGTGTGAATGGTGTGTGAATGTGAGAGGGTGGCACTCCTGAAAGTAAGGGGTGTCACCCTCGGCCGTGGTGGTGAAGTGAACCCCACGGCTGAATGAATGATGTGTGAAAGGTGTGTGAATGGACAGTGACATCATTGGGGCCTTGACGCTGGCGTTACTGCTCCCAACTCCTACATGCTGGACTTGGGCTAATCCAATGCGATGTGCCTGTGGTGTGTGTGATCCAGTGGTGTACACGCGTGCATTGTCTGTGTTATTAATGTTTTGGTTTAGTGTCCAAAGATGCCTACAGCGAGGACCCTCCTGACTGCTCTTCCATCAGCAGACTGGGTGTCCTCTGGCAGGTGGGGACTGTGTGGGTCGGGGGTCAGGTCATCACGTATGTCAATATGCAGGCCTTTTCTCATTGCAAAGTTATGTAGTATGCAACATGCACCGATGATCTGACACACAAAGGTAGGGGAATACAATAGGGCCCCCCCAGACTTATCCAGGCATCGGAAACGGGACTTCAGGAGCCCGAATGTTTGCTCAACCACTGCACGGGTTTTGATGTGTGCTTCATTGTATTTTCTCTCTCCTCTGGTTTGGGGGTTCCGGAAAGGAGTCATTAGATGGGGTCCCAGTGCATATGCAGAGTCACCTGTAAGGTAAAAGACAGGAGAATGTTAGTCATGCATGTGCGATTTCTGTTGTGCATCACGGGAGGGGATAGTCATGCCTGACTCCCTTGTCACTCACCAACCAGCCAGCTGTCCCCATACATATTCTGGTTAAATTCTGCTGGGATGGGGCTCTGACGGTATATGAAACTGTCATGGCTGGACCCGGGGTGTTTGGCACGGACGTGCCATATGAGGCGTTGGGCATCGGCTATCACCTGTACGTTGATGGAATGCCAATTCTTCCGATTGCGGTATATGTGCTCTGTGGCACTGGGGGGCTGTAGGGCCACATGTGTGCAATCAATGGCCCCCACAGTGCGTGGGAATCTGGCAATGTTGTAGAAATCTGTCATTGCCTTCTGCCGTAGCTCCTCAGTGGTGGGTCTGATGAACTGGTTGGACATGCGTCTGAGGATTGCAGGGACAACCTGGTGCACACATCTGCTCACGGAGGACTGTGACATCCCAGCCACCACTCCACTTGTACGCTGGAATGATCCACTTGCTAGGAAATGGAGTGTTGCCAGGACCTTCACCAGTGGCTGCACTGCTTGTGATCGGTGTGTTGGGCTGGTGATGTCATCCTGCAGGGTTGTGGTTAGTTCAAGTATTGCATCTGGGCTGAATCTGAATAGGCGATACACCTCCTCATCCCCCATGCCAAAGAGGTTCATACGTGTGCGGTATATCCTCTCACGTGCCCGCCTTCTTGGTTCCAGGGGACCCATCAGTAGTTCTAGGACCACGAGTGCCCCTGGCATGTTGGCACACAGAGGTGTTGTCCTTGCAAGTGTGGGTGCTCAGCTTGCTAGTTTCGTCGGTAACGCTGCTGTAGCTGCTCTCCTGCTGACCTGTGACCGTCTGGAGTAAAGATAAAGCAGCCTTTTGTAGAAATAACTTTGCGCCGGACGGACCAGATACGCGCGGCGCATGTAGCCAGCGTATGGTGCTAATCCGTTCGTGAATTGTGAAAAATCCCTCATTTGCATATTTGCAGGGGAAATCAATGGGCGCGACTGATGCGCCCAGCGAAAATAAACGCTGACGATACTCTGGCGTCGGAACGTTCCGCCGGTCGCAAATGAGCCGTTATTGGGCGCATCTAGTTTGGTGGGTACGGGCACATAGAAACGTCGGCGCATCAGCACAGTTACGCGGCGCATATCCAAATACTCCAGCGCAAGTGTTCGTGAATCTGGCCCTAAGAGTCCAAGTGGCAGCGTTATCATATTTTTTGGAGAAGAGCCTCTCAGCGGAACCCCTCATCAAGAGGTTCCTGACAGCTAGGGACAGACTTTCCCCTATGCAGGTTTCCAGGGTCCCCTCATGGGACCTCTCCCTGGTCCTGGAACAGCTGACTAAGGCACCATTTGAGCCTATAGACAGCATTTCTGTAAAGTTTCTTACGATAAAATTTACTTTTTTGTTAGCCATCACGTCTGCCAAGAGAGTTGGAGACTTGCATGCTTTTTCTATCAAAGAACCTTTTCTGCGGGTCTTTGAAGATAGGGTTATTTTGACTCAGGATCCTCTGTACCTTCCCAAGGTGGCAACCAGGTTCCATAGGTCTCAGGAAGTTATACTTCCTTCTTTTTGCGCAAATCCCAGCAATGAAAAGGAAGCTTCTTTCCATTGCCTGGATGTAAGACGCTGCCTTTTAGTTTACCTAGAGAGGGTTAGTGAGTTCAGATCTTCCCCTCACCTTTTAGTTAATTTCTCAGGGCAGAGAAAGGGCCAACAGGCAACTAAGGCTTCCATCTCCAGATGGATTAGGCAGGCTATCTCCTTGTCATATACACAGGCAGGTAAACCACTTCCTGTTATTAAGGCTCATTCCACGCGTTCTGTGGCAACCTCCTGGGCAGAAAGGGCAGGAGCTTCCATAGAGCAGATCTGTAGAGCGGCAACCTGGTCCAACCGGAATACGTTCATCAGACATTATAGAGTCGAACTACTGTCTCCTCAGGACCTGAGTTTTGGTAGGAAGGTCTTACAGACAGTGGTCCCGCCCTAAGGTAGGCCTGAAGATTACTTGCTTTTCTCTCACAGTGCCGTCCTGGAAGACGAGGGAGAAAGTACCAGTTACTTACCGGTAGCTGGATTTCTACGATGTCTTACAGGACGGCAGGCCTACTTCCCTCCCTTTTACTTCTATCTATATTCCTCCTTTTTCTTGGTCTCTGTCTATACCGTGTTCTAAAGAGCGGTTACTTATCTTAAACTGAGGCACACGGGAGGGGTGGGGCCTTTTAAACCTCATTTTGATTGTGTTTCCTGTCAGGTGAGCCAGTCTACTCTCACAGTGCCGCCCTGTAAGACATCGTAGAAATCCAGCTACCGGTAAGTAACTGGTACTTTTATGTAGATAGATCACTCATATATAGTACCTGTTGCACACCCTACTGCTGCGTACACACGATCGGAAATTCCGACAAGAAAACCGTGGATTTATTTTTTTTCGACAGAATCTTGGCTCAAACTTGTGTTGCATACACACGGTCATACAAAATTCCGACCATCAAGAACACAGTGATTTACAACACTACAACGAGCCGATTAAAATGAAGTTCTGTGCTTGTGAACATGCGTAGACTTCAGAGTTTTTTGCGCGTCGGAAATGCACACAGATGATCAGAATTTCCGACAATAACTTTTCCCGTCTGAAAATTTGACAACCAGCTCTACAAGCTTTTGCTGTTGGAAATTCCGATGGGGCATACACACGGTCGGAATTTCTGACCAAAAGCTCACATCACATTGTCGGAAATTCAAACCGTGTGTACGCGCCATTAAGGAATCGATTTGCGTGTTTTGCTATTTTTATATGCTCCTCCAGAACGAAGCAGTCCTTGACTCTTCAGCTATTTCGGTGCCGACCGCGTCCTTTAGACGTGTAGTCCTACATTAGCTATCCAACCCAAGGGCCCCCCCAATGTCTGGCCCTCTGAAACTCCTTTTGGAGATCTTTTTAGGAGTAGAGAATCCCATAGGCATGGCTCCACCCCAGGCCCTATCAGGGAACTCTATATTAATCTGTGCAGTGCAAGCCAGCCGTGCTAATCAACAGTGTTTGTTAAGCTATTGTGTGTTTGAGTTCCTGCTTGCCATGTGCTACGCCTGTCTCTGTTTTACCGATCTTGGTTTGTTCTTGACTATCCCTGTCTGCTTGTGACCTTGACCTTTGGCGTGTCCTTTGTTTATCGTTGTCTGCTAGTCGCCCCAACCTTTGGCTTATTTCCTCACTATCTCTTGTATCCTGAGCTTCTGCTTCCCCTCTATCCTCTATAGCCTACTGTGAGCGTGGATCCAGTTGCAGCCCAGTCCATCCTCACCACTACAGGGTCTGGTGAACACCTGCTGGATCTTAGACTCTGCGCCCTGGGGAATCTTAGGCTCTAGCTCCCTGTGGGATCCCTGTTGGTGCTCCAGTGACTTGCCTTCCTTAGCCACCCAGTGTTCCGTCCGCAGCAGTCAGCCGTGGGGTCCACTACCTTAGTAGTGCACTCCTGACCCCAACAGTGTGCATCTGTGCACTCCTGACCCCAACGGTGTGCATCCCAAATTTAGGAAGGTAGTTTAAGGAAAAAAAGTAGTTTAAGGAAAAAACGCCTTGTCCGGCATCCCTTTGCGGCCATGTGCGGGGTCTGTCCAGCCTTGTGGGTGTCTGTCTGTGGCTTCCTTGTGTGGGGTCCATCCAGGTGTCCATCTGTGGCTTCCTCGTGGGGTTCGTCCAGTCCATCCGCACCTTGCCCGGGGTTGCAGCGGTGTTCGTTTTTGAATTAGGCGCCGAGGCGAGAGGAGCCGGATTTCCTGTGTGTTCGGCTCCTCTCGGCTTCTCTCGGCTCCTCTCGCGGAGCCGAGCGTGGCCGAGCCTAGCCGAGTGCGCAGTACACTCGGCTCGGCTCTAGGCTCCGGCTCTCGGTTCCTCTCGGCATGTCTTGGCTCGGCGTCTACCTCAAAAACGAACACCGCTGCAACAGTATCAGTGTATATCGCGCACCCACGATTTCCCCCTGATTTTAAGGGGAAAAAAGTGCACGGTATATGCCGATAAATACAGTATATATTTTTTACAGATTTATTTACACATTTAGGCCTCGTACACACGGACGGACATATCCGATGCAAACAGTCTGCGGACTGTTTTCATCGGATATGTCCGTCGGGCTATTTTGGTCCGATGGCGTGTACACACCATCGGATCAAAATCCCCGCCGGCAGACAGCGCGGTGACGTGACGGTGACGTTGACGCCGCCACGTCACCGCACCAGGAAGAAAACAACTTCCACGCATGCGTCGCATCCATACAACGCTTGCATGGGAGGATATGTCCGCTGGTGATTGTACTGACCAGCGGACATATCCGACAGGCAGCTCTCCAGCGGAAAAGTTTCAAAGCATGCTTTGAAACTTTTCCGCCGGGGAAATCCGTCCAAATCTGTCCGTCGGCCCCTACAGACGAGCGGATTTCTCTGCAGAAATGGTCCGTCGGACCATTTCCCGCGGAAAAATCCCATCGTGTGTACGAGACCTAAGAGTCGGTTCACACTAGGGCGACACGACTTCCAGCACAACTTTCAGAAGAAACTCCAACACGACTTGAGCATGAACCACAGGGCGATCTGGGGAGATTTACAACACGACATGAAGACGTCTCCAGGACAGGAGACATTCCAGTGGCCAAAAAAACAACAATCAGCTCTGGGAGAGGGAGGGGTTTGCCTGAGAAATGTATGTTATCTTCCTGGAAAGTAGCTTCAATTAAGACAGTGATCAGACTTGGAAGCGACTTCCATTGAAATCAATGGGTACAAATCGCCTAGAAGTCTGATTGAAGTCTTACAGGAACCTTTTCTGAAGTCGGAGCGACTTAAGTAGTGTTTATTAACACCGCTCCCATTCACTTACATTGCTTTTCTGAACAGCGCGACTTGGGACGACTTGAGACGACTTCAAGTCGGATCCCAAGTCGCCCCACTGTGAACCGACTCTTAGGATTGTTTATTCATTGAACACAGCGCTACTATTTTGTTAATTCAGAATTATCACAATGCAACCAGAATACCTGTGAAAATTAGCCCTTATTTGTGTTTTTTTACAATTTTAGTTTTAATTCATACATTTTTTGAACAGCCCTGTGGGGGTTGGTGAAATTTCAGGGGTCTAAACAGACACCCAACAGAAAGAGATTGAGGACGTAGATTCCTCAATCCTTTCTTTGGAGCCTCAGCTGCCAAGTGAATGAACAGGAAGCGCTCTGTATGCAGGCTTCCTGTTCGTTCAGAAACTGAAGCATTGTTTCGGCAATTCTGCCCACTCCTGTTGCTCTGCGCCTTCCAGTTGAATTGTAGAAGAAGACCTCCATCCCTATCATTCATTAAAAAAAAAGGAAGAGCAAGAAGTGGGACTTTATATGAAGCACAAAACAGCAAATAAGGAAGTCAAGTGACTGGGAAATTATGTTTAATTATATTGTATAATCTCATATAGGACATTTTGGGCATAAAACCTCTAAACTATAAACTTTTGATAATTTTCAACATAAGTTACATAATAATCCACAATCTAATAGACATTCATATGTTACAGTATATACAAAAATGGCAGTTGATACATTTATATACATAGCCAGTATAATATTGGATACTAAATGACCTAAATCAGGGGTCCTCACACTACGGCCCGCGGGCCGCATCTGACCGGACAGTGTGATTTACCCGGCCCGCAGGCTGCCCCTTTAACTTTGCAGCAATTCCCCTCCCCTCTGCTACCTTTATCACACAAGACGAAAAACATGACAGGTCCGGACAAAGGGCGGGACCTTTTGAGTAAAGAAGTAGGTGATTGGTTACTAGACAGCGGGATGGTCCCAAAAAGCAATCACTTGCCTTTCACTTGCAAAGTCCTGGCCTTTGTCCAGACCTGCCCTGCTTCACATCTTGTGTGATTTAGGTAGCAGCGGGGAGGGGGGGGTGCTGTGATATGATAGAAGGGCTGGCAGTGTAATATCGATGGGGTGATCTGTTATGGGGAGTCTGTGATGGGGAAGTCTGTTAAGGGCGATCTATTATGGGTGTAGTCTATGATGGGGAGTCTGTTATGGGGGATCTGTGATGGGGGGAGTCTGTTATGGGGGATCTGTGATGGGAGGAGTCTGTAATGGAGGAGTCTGATGGGGGATGTGTGATGGTAGGATACTGTTAGGCCTCGTACACACTATCGGACATATCCGCGGACCATTTCCATCGGATATGTCCGATCGGGAGTTTGATCCGATGGCGTGTACACACCATCGGATCAAATTCCCCGCCGCCGGACGGCGCGGTGACGTGGCGGTGACGTTGACGCCGCCACGTCACCGCCACGTCACCGCACCAGGAAGTTAAACACTTCCGCGCATGCGCCGAATCCATTCGGCGGCAGCGCGGCGGCGGTGGGGGACGACATGTCTGCTGGTAAGTGTACTAACCAGCAGACATGTCGGGCGGACAGATTCCCACCGGATAGATTTCAAAGCATGCTTTGAAATCTGTCGGGTGGAGAAATCTGTCCGCTAGCCCATACACACGAGCGGAGATGTCTGCTGAAACGGTCCATCGGACCGTTTTCAGCGGACATATCCCCTCGTGTGTACGAGGCCTTATGGGGGAGACTGTTATGGGGGAATCTTATAGGGGGATCTGTGATGGGGGGAGTCTGTTATGGGGGATCTGTTATAGGGGGCTCTGTGATGGGGTGTCTGTTACTGGGGGCTTTGTGATGGAGAGGTATTTGTGTTGGGGGACTTTGTGATGGGGAGATTTGTGAAGGAAAGGTCTGTGATGGGGGATGTTTTATGGGGGTCTTTTTGATGGGGAAATATGTGATGAGGGGATCTGTGATGAAGAGGTTCTGTGATGAGGGGATTCTATGATGTGGAGGGGATTCTGTGATGGAGAGAGGGGGTTCTGTGATGGAGAGAGGGGGTTCTGTGATGGGGGAGGGGGAGGGGATCTGTGATTGGGAGGGGATCTGTGATGAGGGGAGTCTGTGATATAATAATAAGTTTATGTTGATTAAAATTGTTTTTTATTTTAAATATTAAATTGTTTTTCTCCTGTTTTTTTGCACTACAAATAAGTGTGCATAGGAATTTGTTTATATATTTTTTAAATATAGTTCGGCCCCCAACAGTCTGAGGGATCGTGACCTGGCCCCCTGTTTAAAAAGATTTAGGTCCCTTGGCCTAAATGATCTTTCTAAATTCCTCTCAGAAAGGAGAGAAGAGAGGGGGAAAAGGGGGTAATGCAATTAGGGCCGGTTCACACTTGTGCAATGCCAGACATTGCATGTAATTCGCAGCGCACTGCTGTTCACATTACATTCGATGTCTGTGAGGTGCGATTTCAGCCATACAGATAGTATGGCTGATATCGCACCGCATTCGGTCCAGACACGCACAGGACCCTTTTTTCTGTTCGGACCAGAATCAGATCGCATGTGTGTTCACACATATGCGATCCGATTCATGTCCGAACTGTCAGTCGCAGTGCGATACGCAAGCTAAAATGGGGGTGTCGTTAAGAAATAATGACATTTCCCAGCAGTTCACATATGGCCGTGTGAACGACAGTGCGAGTCTGTGCGATGCGGGAACCCGCAGTGGATTCGCAGGGTTCTCGCATTGCACAAGTGTGAACCTGGCCTTAATGTAATAAATTGTTAATAACATAAATTTGATTATAGGGAAACTTGTTGATCCATGGTAAAATGGTATTGAGAGTTGATGGCTCAACACATTTCACGGCCTTATAGCCACTCACCAGGAGCAGAGACCATGGAGTATATCTAGAAACAGAAAGGGCCAGATTCAGGTAGATGAGAGTATCTTTCCTCTGGAGTAACGCTTCTCATTTACGTTACTCTGAAGACCCTTTCAGCGCAAGTCCTGTAATTCACATAGCAGTTGCGCGTAAACTTGCGCCAGAGTAACGGTAATGCGCTGGCGTAACCCGACGCAAGTGGAAGTGGGTGTGATCATATGTAAATGATGGGCGGAGCCCAGCGCAGAGGCTTACGTTCAGCGCATCATCCACGGAGCATGCGCAGTGAGTGCGGCTCCACTCGCCCCCCTTGTGCGCATGCTCACAACTTCCGTCGGCACCAATTCCTGGGAAACGTCAGCGCAATGCGTTCCGCTGGGCGCTTAAAAGCGCTGGCAGAAACGCCATTCCGGCGCAAAAGTATTTCCGCTTCCCCCCACCCCAGGGAAGATACTTTTGTTTGGTGATGGCTGCTCCCGCTACCCCCAGAGAGAGGAGGAACCTGAATTTTAATGCACAGGAGGTCTCGCTCATCATTTCGGCAATGGAGATGGATAATGTTTTTCTCCATGGCAAAAAAAGCCGAAAGACCAGCCGGGAGAGGAAGCAGGGCATCCTGGAGTCGATTGCTGCCAGGGTCAATGTCCTGGGCTACTCCACCCGGACTGCTGGGGACATACAAAAAAAAATTAATGACCTGCGGCGCAAGGTGAGGGACAAGGTGGCCTCCATCAGGAGGTATGAGAGGGGCACAGGTGGTGGTCCCCCATGTCCTGTCACCCTAACCGCAGAGGAGGAGGTGGTCGCACGCTGCCTGGAGAGGGAGCAGGTGGAGGGGGTCGCAGGCTATGACTCCGTGGAGGAAGGCACAAGGACAGGTAAGTGTTTTATAATCCCCTATTTGTTGTTTTGCATTTGGGGGGGGGAGGGTACATGTGCCAAGTGTGTGGGACCACCAACATGTGTCTGCTTTGTGTCATCCACAGATGACGGAGCTGGGCCATCATCTATCAGCGTGCATTCCACCCCATCCCCCCCACGCCATTGTGTGCCCGAGCCACTGGGTGGTGAAGAGGTTGTGGAGGAGGAGAGTGGCCACACCACACCTGCCGAGGTGGTTGTAGAGGATCCTGCTGTGGCAGAGCAGGACTTTACCTTAGTGTTGTCTGTCTCCTCCCCTTCTCCTGGGCCGTCTGTCGTCCCCTCCCCCATCCTTGGAAGCCCCTCAAGGGCGACTCCTTCCACCCGAGGACAACCATCTTCTGGCCCCAGGAAGGCGACCCAGAAGACCAGGGGGGTGTCTGATGGTGTCCAGGACCAGTTGGCGAGGGATCACGCCAGGCAGACGGAACAGATGGGGGCCATAGCGGTGCACTTGGAGAAAGTGGCTGACAGCCTGGGCTCCGTTGCCAACCTCAGCAACGCAGTGCAGGATGTAAGCTGCAACTGCGCTGCAGTGGTCACCACTTTGGGGGAGGTGCAGGGGGATATTCGGCACCTTACTGCAGCCGTCCAGGCCAACAGTGCTGCCATCCGGGACCAGGGGAGGCTGAGTCGGCGGGCCCAGCACTACCAGGTCACCCGTCAGCTCCGGATGCAGGCCCAGACGAACTCCTACCTTGGACGGATAGCCAGGGCCTTGGAGGGCATGCAGGCCACACCTGTCAGGAGTGGCCCACCTGGGGATCAGCCACCTCCAGATGCCCCCCCCCCCCCACCCACTCCATCCAGGCAGCTGCGGAGCCAGAGAGGGACCCCCAGAAGAGGCCCCCGGCATCCCCGATGAGGCCTTTTTTTTTTTTATTGTTTTATATTTTTGATTTGGACATACTCAGGTCATGAGTTTATTTTTTCTTTTGCTCAGGTTATGAGATTTTGTTTATTTTATTTATCAGGATATGATATTATTAATTTATTTTTGTACTGCACACGGTCAGGAGTGCAGGGGACAGTGTGAATGGTGTGTGAATGTGAGGGGGTGGCACTCCTGAAAGTAAGGGGTGTCACCCTCGGCCGTGGTGGTGAAGTGAACCCCACGGCTGAATGAATGATGTGTGAAAGGTGTGTGAATGGACAGTGACATCATTGGGGCCTTGACGCTGGCGTTACTGCTCCCAACTCCTACATGCTGGACTTGGGCTAATCCAATGCGATGTGCATGTGGTGTGTGTGATCTAGGGACATCAGTGGTGTACACGCATGCACTGTCTGTGTTATTAATGTTTTGGTTTAGTGTCCAAAGATGCCTACGGCGAGGACCCTCCTGACTGCTCTTCCATCAGCAGACTGGGTGTCCTCTGGCAGGTGGGGACTGTGTGGGTCGGGGGTCAGGTCATCACGTATGTCAATATGCAGGCCTTTTTTCATAGCAAAGTTATGTAGTATGCAACATGCACCGATGATCTGACACACAAAGGTAGGGGAATACAATAGGGTCCCCCCAGACTTATCCAGGCATCGGAAACGGGACTTCAGGAGCCCAAATGTTTGCTCCACCACTGCACGGGTTTTGATGTGTGCTTCATTGTATTTTCTCTCTCCTCTGGTTTGGGGGTTCCGGAAAGGAGTCATTAGATGGGGTCCCAGTGCATATGCAGAGTCACCTGTAAGGGAAAAGACAGGATAATGTTAGTCATGCATGTGCGATTTCTGTTGTGCATCACGGGAGGGGATAGTCATGCCTGACTCCCATGTCACTCACCAACCAGCCAGCTGTCCCCATACATGTTCTGGTTAAATTCTGCTGGGATGGGGCTCTGATTGTATATGTAGCTGTCATGGCTGGACCCGGGGTGTTTGGCACGGACGTGCCATATGAGGCGTTGGGCATCGGCTATCACCTGTACGTTGATGGAATGCCAATGCTTCCAATTGCGGTATATGTGCTCTGTGGCACTGGGGGGCTGTAGGGCCACATGTGTGCAATCAATGGCCCCCACAGTGCGTGGGAATCTGGCAATGTTGTAGAAATCTGTCATTGCCTTCTGCCGCAGCTCCTCAGTGGTGGGTCTGATGAACTGGTTGGACATGCGTCTGAGTATTGCAGGGACAACCTGGTGCACACATCTGCTTATGGAGGACTGTGACATCCCAGCCACCACTCCACTTGTACGCTGGAATGATCCACTTGCAAGGAAATGAAGTGTTGCCAGTACCTTCACCAGTGGCTGCACTGCTTGTGAGCGTTGTGTCTTGCTGGTGATGTCATCCTGCAGGGTTGTGGTTAGTTCAAGTATTGTATCAGGGCTGAATCTGAAGAGGCGATACACCTCCTCATCCCCCATGCCAAAGAGGTTCATACGAGTGCGGTATATCCTCTCACGTGGCCGCCTTCTTGGTTCCAGGGGACCCATCAGTAGTTCTAGGACCACAATTGCCCCTGGCATGTTGGCACACAGAGGTGTTGTCCTTGCAAGTGTTGTTGTTCAGCAAGCTCCTATCGTCGGTAACGCTGCTGTAGCTGCTCTCCTGCTGACCTGTGACCGTCTGGAGTAAAGATAAAGCAGCCTTTTGTAGAAATAACTTTGCGCCGGACGGACCAGATACGCGCGGCGCATGTAGCCAGCGTATGGTGCTAATCCGTTCGTGAATTGGGAAATCTCCCTCATTTGCATATTTGCAGGGGAAATCAATGGGCGCGACTGATGCGCCCAGCGAAAATAAGCGCTGACGATACTCTGGTGTCGGAACGTTCCGCCGGTCGCAAATGACCCGTTATTGGGCGCATCTAGTTTGGTGGGTACGGGCACATAGAAACGACGGCGCATCATCACAGTTACGCGGCGCATATCCAAATACTCCAGCGCAAGTGTTCGTGAATCTGGCCCAAAATATTTATATCTAGGTCTCAAAATTAGTAATTGGACATGAACATTTTATATGGGAAGGATTCTTGTTTAAGCCTGTTTAGCTGCCTTGTTCTGTCCTGGAGGCAAATTGAAGTTGCCTTGTAAGTTGCCTGATGATTCATACTCAAGTCGTGTCCAAGTTGCCTCTCAAAGGCGTGCTGGAAGTTATGTTGCCCCTGTGTAAATGGGCTCTAAAGCTACAAAGACTGAACAGGGACAATAATGGTCTCTTTGAAACCTAATGAAACAATCAACAGAGGCATAGAATTATGGAACATGATGAACACTCCTGCTAGTAAATACCGTATTTATCGGCGTATACCACGCACCTTTTTTTCCCTTAAAATCAGGGGAAAATCGCGGGTGCGCTATATACGCCGATCCCTGCTTCCAGCACTGTGTTTGAACGCCGCCACCGACATATTCCGAGCGCAGTACACTCGGGTACACTCGGCCAGGCTTGGCTCCCCTTGCGGTCACGCCCTGTGCCGCCTCCTAGCCTTTATGGGAGAGGAGCCGGGCGTGGCTGAGCGTGCCCGAGTGTACTGTGCTCGGTATATGTCAGCGACGGTGTTCAAACACAGCACGAGAAGTGGGGATCGCAGCGCGGGAGAAGCGGGGAGGACAACACGAAGGCCGCAGACGGACGCCGGAACGGACGAGGCCGCCGATGGATGCCGGGCAACTGTAAGTAACTAACTGTAAAACTGCCAGTATTTCTTTTTTTTCCTTTAGGATTCCCTTCTAGGTGGGGGGTGTGCGCTATACGCCGGTGCGCGCTATAGGGCGAAAAAAATACGGTCCAGTATTTTACCTAGACCTATCGCCTTGGGGGGCATTGACAGCCTGAAAAATATGCTTCACATCATAAACATGTAGCCTAAAATTCTAATTACCACTTGCTTCAGCGAATAATAAGTGAGCGGATAAAGTAATTCTAGTCCATGCTTGCTATGTCTGAGATCCTCTACTAACGAGATGCTGCTGCTGATAATTCCTTCTTGGCTGCCTTTGTAGTCAGTTATTTCCTGTATTTCTCTCTCTTACTATTCAAATTTAGCTGTCAAATATAATCCCTCAATCCTTTACTTATAGGTTGTCTTTGCTTTTCCAATGGGCTTTTAAGCTTGGCCCTGGCAAAGAAAGCCCCATAGTAAAGGGAACCCAGGCAGAGGGGCCACATGACTGGGGGAACACTGTGCGGTGCACACACAGGATAGGGAAGTGAGGTATTAGGGGTGGTGTTACCTAGCACGAGGAGGGTTAGTTAAATGTAGTGGGTGGGCGGGGCTGGTCATTCTGGGGCCTTTCCATGGAAGAGGTTACCCACAGACTGTTTTTTTCTGTGCTGTTATCTCATTCATGGATCACCCCCTGGGATCGGGGGAAGGTAGGTACAGCCCCCCCTCCACGCCACACCTGGCGGTCCCGTCCATCGGAGGGGTGCCGCCCAGGACTTTTCAGCACTGGAGCCCCCCCCCCGAGGTTATCGCCTTGTGTATGGGGCTAATAAATCAGGCCAGGGCGGGGCCGTAGCCCTTTCGGGAAGTGTCGGGGGAGCTCAGGCCTTCTCGCCGTCGGTCACTTAACGCAAGAGGTTCTGCTGGCAATTTAATGAGGGCTCCTGGAAATTCTGGGTTTCTTGTTTCCGCCATGAGTGTTCTGGTTGTGGGGGAGCCCACCCCTCGTCAAAGTGCTGCAAGAAAGGAAAGAAGCTAAGTGACGCTGGAAAAAGTGAGGACCAGTGAAAGTGGAGGAGATGGCGCCGTATCTACGTAGGTATCCGAATAGGATAGCGGCGCGGGCATTGTGGTTGGGGTTTTTTAAGTAGGGTTTCCCAATTCCCAGTGATTTGTAAGAAATCCCTTCTTTGGGGTCTAACCTAAAGTCATCTTACGACTACCCGGAGGTGGTTACTGAAAAGCTCCGGAAGGAGGTGGGATTGAGCAGGATGGCGGGGCCGTTGTTGCCCCGCCCGTTGGAGACGTGGGTGTTTCTCCACTGGGGTAGAACCGAAGCGTGAGCCGAATCAGTTTTGGATCATCCATCCTCTCTCTCACCCCAAAAAATAGGGTCGGTAATGATGCATTATCCTGCCCTGTGTAAGGTGTCGGATGCATCTTTCGTTGTGGCGGGGTGCTGGGCCCAGTGTTTTCGGGGGGTCTTGTTGGCCATGATCGGCATTTCGGCTGTTGCCGGTTCACCCGGATGGTGTGCGTTTTGTGGGCTGACTGGCTTGGCGTTTGTGTTGCATTATCTCGATGATTTTTTGGGGGTCGGTCCTGCCTTATTTTACTTACCACCATTCAGCAGGTGTTTAAGGTGTTTGGGGTCCCGCTGGCTCAGGACAAATGAAAAGGGAGGATGATCGAATTGAAAACATTTTGGGCATTATCATTGATTTGGTTAGGATGGAATGCCGGCTTTCAGAAGACAAGCTGGGGAACTGCGTGAGTCAATCGTGGTGGAGGCGCGTTGTGCGAAAGTCAAGTTACGGATTTGCGGTCTTTATTGGGAAAGCTCAACTTTGCATGCCACATCATGCTAATGGGGAGAAATTTTCTACAGTTTTTGTCCGCTGCCATGGCGGGTGTTAGAGCTCCGCATCACTTTGTGCAGTTGGGTCAAGAGCACAGGGAGGATTTGAAGGTACTGGACTCATTTTTGGAGCAATACAACAGAAAATCATGGTGGTTGGCTCCGGTGGTCCCAGTGAGTGAATTGGTGCTTTTTACTGATGCGGCTGGGTTAGTAGGTTTGTTGCGGTCTACTTTGAGGGTACGTGGTGCGCTGGTCGGTGGCCAGAGCAACTGGCCGGTTCGCATTGATCAGTAATTTGAGGCTGCTGCCGTTGTTCCCGATAGTGTTGGCGGTTGAGCTGTGGGGGGCGGTGTTAGGAACTGGAAGGTTCGCTTTCATCGTGATAGTTTGGGGGTAGTACAGGCCATTTCTCCCCTGACAGCTTCGTCTTTGCCTGTAATTCGTTACTGCGTGGTTTGGTTTTAAACTGTTGGGCGCTGAATATTGTTGTGGGTGCAGTGCATGTCCCTAGGGTCTAATATCAGGTGGCTGTTGCGCACACTCGTTTACAGTGGGACTGGTTCCGGCAGCTGGCGCCGGAGGCAGAGCAGGGGGGGATTCCGTCCCCAGTGGCTTGTGGGACCTTGTGTTGGAACGGTGATGGCTCTAGTTCGAAGGTCAGTGGCTGACTCCACTTGGGGGTCGTATGAGCATGTTGGGCAGGAGTGGCATGGCCTGGTGAGTGATCTTGAGGTTGGTTCCTCGGTTATTTTTTACTTTGCTTCACTAAACAAAATAATGGCTGGATTGGCATGCCTTTTCAATTGAATGGGGTGTTGCGCGGTTATAGTAAATGTCGGGTCAGGCCGGATTCCAGGAGGCCGGTTTCTTGGCATATGTTGGAGGTTCTTGTGGGTGTTTTGCCTTAGGTGTGCTCTTCAAACATTGAGGTTCAGTTGTTTCGGACGGCGTTTTTGTTGGCAATATTTGGGGCTTTACGGGTGGGGAATTGGTTAGCCCTGCTAAGGCGGATGCAGGGAGATGCATATATCCGATGTGACGGTGCTCGCTGATTCGGTCACGTTGTTCGTGCGAAGGTCAATAAACCGATCAATTGGGCAAGGGTAACAAGGTGGTTCTGAAAAAAGTGTCGGGGGCTGAGGGTGTGCCTGATGGAAGTGGTTTGGGAATGGTTAGGTTCACGGCCTCCAAGGATGGGGTCCGCCCCTTGTCTCGGGAATGGGCTGCCTTTGTCCAGGCATCAATTTGAGGCAGTTTTTTAAACGATGTTTGGGGGCGGGAGGTTTTCAATTTGCTGGACTACTCTTCTCATTCATTTAGGATTGGGGCGGCAATGGGAGGCTCGCGTTGGGGCTTGAACGTTGAGACCCTGTAGCGGATAGGTTGTGGGGAGTCCCGCCGGTTCAGGTTGTATGTCTGACCGCAACTGTTATAAGGGGGGGCAGTGGGTTAGGCATTCCTTACCCTGTTCTCACATCTTGGGTGTTAAGTGTCAGTACGTCAATGCTTGTTCTGGGTGTGTGGTTTGTTCTGTGTGGTTGTGTGAATCTTTTATGTTTAATTCTCTGTTTCTGGTATTTCACCGTTCTGTTTCTTTCAGGCCTGGTATGCTTGATATATATCTTGGGCCACTCCTGGGTTCAGTGGGGGGCCAAGAGGGCGATGGTTAGGGGAGGAGGCAAACAGATAAGTTCTACTAGGGAAGAAGCCAGGGTGAGTTATATCGGGATTTCCTGCATGCTCTGGTCCAGGGTTATGCCGGAAGTTCGGAATTATGCGAGATTGGACAGGCCCCCGGATGTGCTGTTGGTTCATGTCTGGGGGCAATGACCTTTGCCCTTTGGCGACTCGTGATTTGATACAGGATATTACATGGTACTTCATGTGCTTACGCAGTGTGCTTCTTGATACTTTAGTCCTGTGGTCAGAAATGGAGCCCAGAGGGGTCCCCGGTCGGTAGTCAGGATTAACAAAGCCAGAATTAAGGCCAATAAGGTGGTCTCCAAGTTCGTCATCCGTGGTGGGGGTTAGTTGTTCGCCATTGCGAACTGAAAGTGGTTTTGGTCTTTACTTTAGGGGTGATGAAGTACATTTAATCCCGGTGGGTATTGATATGTGGGTCCTGGGGGCTCCAGGATGGGTTACAACATGCCTTAGGGTGTGAGGTGTCACCGTGTGCGTCTGTGGCATTGGTCTGGGGTTCCTGAGGGTTGGGTGGTGGTTGGTATATATATATGGGATGTACTGTATATACCTGAGATTGTTGGTAGGAGTTGGGGCCTGTGATGGGATGGGCACCTTCCCTATCTGGTTAGGTGGGGGCTACTGGTCAATCGTGCTGAAGAGTGGAATGAAGGAGGAAGTCATTGTCTCGTGAGCTGATTGGAGCACGGCTAGAGGCCAGGATGCTTCCTGATGGAGTACAGCCGATTACCTAGCACTTTTTCTTTCCCTTCTCTCAGGAACCCCTCGTTTACAGCAGTTTTGTATAATTGTTGTGTTTGAGTTAATTTATTCTATTTTTGGTAAATCTATATATGAAGTTTTATAAAGATATATATATATATCTTTATAAATGGTATTTTATTAAAGTTATTTTAATATTTAAATTTTGGTATTAAATAAAGGGGCCTTTAGTGGCCATTTAATCCAGAAGGTGTTGCGTGGTTTATATAGGGGGTTAAGAGGTTTTGGGGTTTGTTATTGTTTTAAGTAGCAAAGACACTAGTAGTACACCAGTCATGATATATAATTCTGTGTTGGCAGGTCTGTCTGCCTTGTTGCAAGTAAAATTTACACTTCCCTATCTTTGCATGTTTTTTTGATTAGGTAATATACATATCTGTCTGAGAATAATCACACTATCTACAAAGCACTTTATATAGAAAATAAATCAGTAGACGTGTAATGCCCTATTCCCCATGTCATCTTTTTGTGCAAAAAATATTTTGGTTTGTTCTCACAGAGAAGGTCCAGGAAAAAAAAAAAGATTAAAAGCCAGCAGCTACACATACTGCAGCTGCTGGCTTTTAATAAATGGACACTTACCTGTCCTGGAGTCCAGCGATGTCGGCAGTAAGGTTTCCAGCGTGAAGCCGAAAGGCTGCACTGCCGCTGCCATTGCGGGTAAGGAAACCCGGCAGTGTAGCCTTTCAGCTTCTCGCCTGCACATGCGCGAGGCCTGCTCCTCTCTCCTATTAGCCCGGTGGCCAGGGGAGGCAGGAGCGCCGCGTTAGGGCCGGACTGGGAGTAAAAACCAGCCCTGGAAAAAATGTCATACCAGCCCCATAGCGTTATTATACCAGCCCAACAGCAAACGTCATTATTTTCTTGTTCGTAAAAGGGAAAATCATGCATTTTAAAGCACAGTTGAAGAGTGTATTATATATAGATACGGCAGATATGAAAGCACATAGGGCTAGGGATATATAACAACAAATTACAGTTAAAAGTGGAGCAATCATCAAGGGGGACACCTTACATCAATGACCACCCCCCCTACTCAGACTGGCCTGGCGTTGCTGTCACTGACCACTGTGCAGGAATCAGTCAGTCGGCTCCCGGTTGATGGCTCTGGGTTTATTATTGTCTCCTCTCCACAGTCCACACACGTCTGACTTCTCCCGTGACCCCCATCCCAGCAGTGCTCCCACCGTTGACTTCTCTCCAGACTGCAGACATGATATAAAACAAGAGATGGTCAGAGGTTGCAGACATGTTACAGGAGATGTCAGAGGTTGTGGGTATGGTACAGGAGATGTCAGACTGTGGGCACGACACAGGAGATGTCAGAGGCTGTGGGCATGGTACATGAGATGTCAGAGGCTGTGGACATGGTACATGAGATGTCAAGGTGGCAGAGGCTGTGGGCATGGTGCAGGAGATGTCAGAGGCTGTGGGTATTGTGCAGGAGATGTCAGAGGCTGTGGGCATGGTACAGGAGATGTCAGAGGCTGTGGGCATGGTACATGAGATGTCAAGGTGGCAGAGGCTGTGGGCATGGTGCAGGAGATGTCAGAGGCTGTGGGCATTGTGCAGGAGATGCCAGAGGCTGTGGGCATGGTACAAGAGATGTCAGAGGCTGTGGGCATGGTACAGGAGATGTCAGAGGCTGTGGGCATGGTACAGGAGATGTCAGAGGCTGTGGGCATGGTACAGAAGATGTCAGAGGCTGTGGGCATGATACAGGAGATGTCAGAGACTGTGGGCATGATACAGGAGATGTCAGAGGCTGTGGGCATGATACAGGAGATGTCAGAGGCTGTGGGCATGATACAGGAGATGTCAGAGGCTGTGGGCATGATACAGGAGATGTCAGAGGCTGTGGGCATGATACAGGAGATGTCAGAGGCTGTGGGCATGATACAGATGTCAAGATGGCAGCGAATGTGGGCAAAATACAGGAGATGTTAGAGGCTCTGGGCACGATACAGGATATGTCAGAGGCTGTGGGTATGGTACAAGATATGTCAGAGGCTGTGGGTATGGTACAAGATATGTCAGAGGCTGTGGGTATAGTACAGAAGATCTCAGAGGCTCTGGGCATGGTACAGGAGATGTCAGAGGCTGTGGACATGATACAGGAGATGTCAGAGGCTGTGGGCATGATACAGGATATGCGAGAGGCTGTGGGCATGATACAGGAGATGTGAGAGGCTGTGGGCATGGTACAGGATATGTCAGAGGCTGTGGGTATAGTACAGGATATGTCAAGATGGCAGAGAATGTGAGCATGATACAGGAGATGTTAGAGGCTGTGGACATGATACAGGATATGTCAGAGGCTGTGGGCATGGTACAGGATATGTCAGAGGCTGTGGGTATAGTACAGGATATGTCAGAGGCTGTGGGTATAGTACAGGATATGTCAGAGGCTGTGGGCATGGTACAGGAGATGTCAGAGGCTGTGGGCATGATACAGGAGATGTCAGAGACTGTGGGCATGATACAGGAGATGTCAGAGGCTGTGGTCATGATACAGGAGATGTCAAGATGGCAGAGAATGTGGGCATGATACAGGACATGTCAGAGGCTGTGGGCATGATACAGGAGATGTCAGACGCTGTGGGCATGATACAGGAGATGTCAGAGGCTGTGGGCATGGTACAGAATATGTCAGAGGCTGTGGGCATGGTACAGGATATGTCAGAGGCTGTGGGTATAGTACAGAAGATGGCAGAGGCTGTGGGCATGGTACAGAAGATGTCAAGATGTCAGAGGCTGTGGGCATGATACAGAAGATGTCAGAGGCTGTGGGCATGATACAGGAGATGTCAAATTGGCAGAGAATGTGGGCATGATACAGGAGATGTCAAGATGTCAGAGGCTGTGGGCATGATACAGGAGATGTCGGAGGCTGTGGGCATGATACAGGAGATGCCGGAGGCTGTGGGCATGATACAGGAGATGTCAAGATGGCAGAGAATGTGGCCATGATACAGGAGATGTCAGAGGCTGTGGGCATGATACAGGAGATGTCGGAGGCTGTGGGCATTATACAGGAGATGTCAAAGGCTGTGGGCATGATACAGGAGATGTCAGAGGCTGTGGGCATGATACAGGAGATGTCAGAGGCTGTGGGTATGATACAGGAGATGTCAGAGGCTGTGGGCATGATACAGGAGATGTCAGAGGCTGTGGGCATGATACAGGAGATGTCAGAGGCTGTGGGCATAGTACAGAAGATGTCAGAGGCTGTTGGCATAGTACACAAGATGTCAAGATGGCAGAGGATGTAGGTATGATACAGGAGATGTCAGAGGCAGGGGGCATGGTACAGGAGATGTCAGAGGCTGTGGGCATGGTACAGGTGATTTCAGGGGCTGCGGGCATGGTACAGGAGATTTCAGGGGCTGCGGGCATGGTACAGGAGATGTCAGGGGCTGCGGGCATGGTACAGGAGATGTCAGAGGCTGTTGGCATAGTACACAAGATGTCAAGATGGCAGAGGATGTAGGTATGATACAGGAGATGTCAGAGGCTGTGGGCATGGTACAGGAGATTTCAGGGGATGTGGGCATGGTACAGGAGATTTCAGGGGCTGCGGGCATGGTACAGGAGATGTCAGAGGCAGGGGGCATGGTACAGGAGATGTCAGAGGCTGTGGGCATGGTACAGGAGATTTCAGGGGATGCGGGCATGGTACAGGAGATTTCAGGGGCTGCGGGCATGGTACAGGAGATTTCAGAGGTTGTGGGTATGGTACAGGAGATGTCAGACTGTGGGCACGACACAGGAGATGTCAGAGGCTGTGGGCATGGTACATGAGATGTCAGAGGCTGTGGACATGGTACATGAGATGTCAAGGTGGCAGAGGCTGTGAGCATAGTGCAGGAGATGTCAGAGGCTGTGGGCATTGTGCAGGAGATGTCAGAGGCTGTGGGCATGGTACAGGAGATGTCAGAGGCTGTGGGCATGGTACATGAGATGTCAAGGTGGAAGAGGCTGTGGGCATGGTGCAGGAGATGTCAGAGGCTGTGGGGATTGTGCAGGAGATGCCAGAGGCTGTGGGCATGGTACAAGAGATGTCAGAGGCTGTGGGCATGGTACAGGAGATGTCAGAGGCTGTGGGCATGGTACAGGAGATGTCAGAGGCTGTGGGCATGGTACAGGAGATTTCAGGGGATGCGGGCATGGTACAGGAGATTTCAGGGGCTGCGGGCATGGTACAGGAGATTTCAGAGGTTGTGGGTATGGTACAGGAGATGTCAGACTGTGGGCACGACACAGGAGATGTCAGAGGCTGTGGGCATGGTACATGAGATGTCAGAGGCTGTGGACATGGTAC
This sequence comes from Rana kukunoris, assembly GCA_029574335.1. Lineage (NCBI taxonomy): Eukaryota > Metazoa > Chordata > Amphibia > Anura > Ranidae > Rana > Rana kukunoris. Next base: position 469,019,757 of record CM056053.1, on the reverse strand, counting down.
ATGAGATGTCAAGGTGGCAGAGGCTGTGGGCATGGTGCAGGAGATGTCAGAGGCTGTGGGCATTGTGCAGGAGATGTCAGAGGCTGTGGGCATGGTACAGGAGATGTCAGAGGCTGTGGGCATGGTACATGAGATGTCAAGGTGGCAGAGGCTGTGGGCATGGTGCAGGAGATGTCAGAGGCTGTGGGCATTGTGCAGGAGATGCCAGAGGCTGTGGGCATGGTACAAGAGATGTCAGAGGAGGTGCTGTGGGCATGGTACAGGAGAGATGTCAGAGGCTGTGGGCATGGTACAGGAGATGTCAGAGGCTGTGGGCATGGTACAGAAGATGTCAGAGGCTGTGGGCATGATACAGGAGATGTCAGAGACTGTGGGCATGATACAGGAGATGTCAGAGGCTGTGGGCATGATACAGGAGATGTCAGAGGCTGTGGGCATGATACAGGAGATGTCAGAGGCTGTGGGCATGATACAGGAGATGTCAGAGGCTGTGGGCATGATACAGGAGATGTCAGAGGCTGTGGGCATGATACAGGAGATGTCAGAGGCTGTGGGCATGATACAGATGTCAAGATGGCAGCGAATGTGGGCAAAATACAGGAGATGTTAGAGGCTCTGGGCACGATACAGGATATGTCAGAGGCTGTGGGTATGGTACAAGATATGTCAGAGGCTGTGGGTATGGTACAAGATATGTCAGAGGCTGTGGGTATAGTACAGAAGATGTCAGAGGCTCTGGGCATGGTACAGGAGATGTCAGAGGCTGTGGGCATGATACAGGAGATGTCAGATCAGGCTGTGGGCATGATACAGGATATGTGAGAGGCTGTGGGCATGATACAGGAGATGTGAGAGGCTGTGGGCATGGTACAGGATATGTCAGAGGCTGTGGGTATAGTACAGGATATGTCAAGATGGCAGAGAATGTGGGCATGATACAGGAGATGTTAGAGGCTGTGGACATGATACAGGATATGTCAGAGGCTGTGGGTATAGTACAGGATATGTCAAGATGGCAGAGAATGTGGGCATGATACAGGAGATGTTAGAGGCTGTGGGCATGGTACAGGATATGTCAGAGGCTGTGGGTATAGTACAGGATATGTCAGAGGCTGTGGGTATAGTACAGGATATGTCAGAGGCTGTGGGCATGGTACAGGAGATGTCAGAGGCTGTGGGCATGATACAGGAGATATCAGAGGCTGTGGTCATGATAAAGGAGATGTCAAGATGGCAGAGAATGTGGGCATGATACAGGACATGTCAGAGGCTGTGGGCATGATACAGGAGATGTCAGAGGCTGTGGGCATGATACAGGAGATGTCAGAGGCTGTGGGCATGGTACAGGATATGTCAGAGGCTGTGGGCATGGTACAGGATATGTCAGAGGCTGTGGGCATGGTACAGAAGATGTCAAGATGTCAGAGGCTGTGGGCATGATACAGGAGATGTCAGAGGCTGTGGGCATGATACAGGAGATGTCAAATTGGCAGAGAATGTGGGCATGATACAGGAGATGTCAAGATGTCAGAGGCTGTGGGCATGATACAGGAGATGTCGGAGGCTGTGGGCATGATACAGGAGATGTCGGAGGCTGTGGCATGATACAGGAGATGTCAAGATGGCAGAGAATGTGGCCATGATACAGGAGATGTCAGAGGCTGTGGGCATGATACAGGAGATGTCGGAGGCTGTGGGCATGATACAGGAGATGTCAGAGGCTGTGGGCATGATACAGGGAGATGTCAGAGGCTGTGGGCATGATACAGGAGATGTCAGAGGCTGGGCATGATACAGGAGATGTCAGAGGCTGTGGGCATGATACAGGAGATGTCAGAGGCTGTGGGCATGATACAGGAGATGTCAGAGGCTGTGGGCATGATACATGAGATGTCAGAGGCTGTGGGCATGATACAGATGTCAAGATGGCAGTGAATGTGGGCAAAATACAGGAGATGTTAGAGGCTCTGGGCACGATACAGGATATGTCAGAGGCTGTGGGTATGGTACAAGATATGTCAGAGGCTGTGGGTATGGTACAAGATATGTCAGAGGCTGTGGGTATAGTACAGAAGATGTCAGAGGCTCTGGGCATGGTACAGGAGACGTCAGAGGCTGTGGGCATGATACAGGAGATGTCAGAGGCTGTGGGCATGATACAGGATATGTGAGAGGCTGTGGGCATGGTACAGGAGATGTGAGAGGCTGTGGGCATGGTACAGGATATGTCAGAGGCTGTGGGTATAGTACAGGATATGTCAAGATGGCAGAGAATGTGGGCATGATACAGGAGATGTTAGAGGCTGTGGACATAATACAGGATATGTCAGAGGCTGTTGGCATGGTACGGGATATGTCAGAGGCTGTGGGTATAGTACAGGATATGTCAGAGGCTGTGGGCATGGTACAGGAGATGTCAGAGGCTGTGGGCATGATACAGGAGATGTCAGAGGCTGTGGTCATGATACAGGAGATGTCAAGATGGCAGAGAATGTGGGCATGATACAGGACATGTCAGAGGCTGTGGGCATGATGCAGGAGATGTCAGAGGCTGTGGGCATGATACAGGAGATGTCAGAGGCTGTGGGCATGGTACAGGATATGTCAGAGGCTGTGGGCATGGTACAGGATATGTCAGAGGCTGTGGGTATAGTACAGGATATGTCAGAGGCTGTGGGCATGGTACAGGAGATGTCAGAGGCTGTGGGCATGATACAGGAGATGTCAGAGGCTGTGGTCATGATACAGGAGATGTCAAGATGGCAGAGAATGTGGGCATGATACAGGACATGTCAGAGGCTGTGGGCATGATACAGGAGATGTCAGAGGCTGTGGGCATGATAAAGGAGATGTCAGAGGCTGTGGGCATGGTACAGGATATGTCAGAGGCTGTGGGCATGATACAGGAGATGTCAGAGGCTGTGGGCATGATACAGGAGATGTCAGAGGCTGTGGGCATGATACAGGAGATGTCAGAGGCTGTGGGCATGATACAGGAGATGTCAGAGGCTGTGGGCATGATACAGATGTCAAGATGGCAGCGAATGTGGGCAAAATACAGGAGATGTTAGAGGCTCTGGGCACGATACAGGATATGTCAAAGGCTGTGGGTATGGTACAAGATATGTCAGAGGCTGTGGGTATGGTACAAGATATGTCAGAGGCTGTGGGTATAGTACAGAAGATGTCAGAGGCTCTGGGCATGGTACAGGAGATGTCAGAGGCTGTGGGCATGATACAGGAGATGTCAGAGGCTGTGGGCATGATACAGGATATGTGAGAGGCTGTGGGCATGATACAGGAGATGTGAGAGGCTGTGGGCATGGTACAGGATATGTCAGAGGCTGTGGGTATAGTACAGGATATGTCAAGATGGCAGAGAATGTGGGCATGATACAGGAGATGTTAGAGGCTGTGGACATGATACAGGATATGTCAGAGGCTGTGGGTATAGTACAGGATATGTCAAGATGGCAGAGAATGTGGGCATGATACAGGAGATGTTAGAGGCTGTGGGCATGGTACAGGATATGTCAGAGGCTGTGGGTATAGTACAGGATATGTCAGAGGCTGTGGGTATAGTACAGGATATGTCAGAGGCTGTGGGCATGGTACAGGAGATGTCAGAGGCTGTGGGCATGATACAGGAGATGTCAGAGGCTGTGGTCATGATACAGGAGATGTCAAGATGGCAGAGAATGTGGGCATGATACAGGACATGTCAGAGGCTGTGGGCATGATACAGGAGATGTCAGAGGCTGTGGGCATGATACAGGAGATGTCAGAGGCTGTGGGCATGGTACAGGATATGTCAGAGGCTGTGGGCATGGTACAGGATATGTCAGAGGCTGTGGGCATGGTACAGAAGATGTCAAGATGTCAGAGGCTGTGGGCATGATACAGGAGATGTCAGAGGCTGTGGGCATGATACAGGAGATGTCAAATTGGCAGAGAATGTGGGCATGATACAGGAGATGTCAAGATGTCAGAGGCTGTGGGCATGATACAGGAGATGTCGGAGGCTGTGGGCATGATACAGGAGATGTCGGAGGCTGTGGGCATGATACAGGAGATGTCAAGATGGCAGAGAATGTGGCCATGATACAGGAGATGTCAGAGGCTGTGGGCATGATACAGGAGATGTCGGAGGCTGTGGGCATGATACAGGAGATGTCAGAGGCTGTGGGCATGATACAGGAGATGTCAGAGGCTGTGGGCATGATACAGGAGATGTCAGAGGCTGTGGGCATGATACAGGAGATGTCAGAGGCTGTGGGCATGATACAGGAGATGTCAGAGGCTGTGGGCATGATACAGGAGATGTCAGAGGCTGTGGGCATGATACAGGAGATGTCAGAGGCTGTGGGCATGATACAGATGTCAAGATGGCAGTGAATGTGGGCAAAATACAGGAGATGTTAGAGGCTCTGGGCACGATACAGGATATGTCAGAGGCTGTGGGTATGGTACAAGATATGTCAGAGGCTGTGGGTATGGTACAAGATATGTCAGAGGCTGTGGGTATAGTACAGAATATGTCAGAGGCTCTGGGCATGGTACAGGAGACGTCAGAGGCTGTGGCATGATACAGGAGATGTCAGAGGCTGTGGGCATGGATACAAGGATATGTGAGAGGCTGTGGGCATGGTACAGGAGATGTGTGAGAGGCTGGTGGGCATGTCCGAGTACAGGATTATGTATGAAAGGCTGTGGGAGTATAGTACAGGATATGTCAGAGATGGCAGTAGGAATGTGAGGCTGTGATACAGGAGATGTCAGAGGCTGTGGCATGATACAGAGAGATGTGCAGAGGCTGTTGGCATGGTTACATGGGATATGTCAGTGGCATGTGGGGTATAGTACAGGGATATGAGAGTGGCTGGTGGGCATGGTACAGGAGATGTCAGAGGGTGGCTGAGGCTGTGGGCATGATACAGGAGATGTCAGAGGCTGTGGTCATGATTACAGGAGATGTCAAAAGATGGCAGAGAATGTGGGCATGATACAGGACATGTCAGAGGCTGTGGGCATGATACAGGAGATGTCAGAGGCGGTGAGGGCATGATACAGGAGATGTCTAGAGGCTATTGTGTGGGCATGGTACAGGATATGTCAGAGGGCTGTGGGCATGGTACAGAAGATGTATGTCAGAGGCTGTGGGTATATGTCAAGGATATGTCAGAGAATGGCTTGTGGGCATGGTACAGGAGATGGTCAAGAGGCTGTGGGCATGATACAGGCAAGATGTCAGAGGACTGTTGTCATTGATTACAAGGAGATTGTCCAAAGTATGGCAGATAATGTGGGCATGGATACAGGACAGTCAGACGGCTGTGGGCCATGATACAGGAGGATGGTCAGGGTGTGGGCATGATAAAGGAGATGTCAGAGCTGTGGGCATGGGTACAGGAGATATATGTCAGAGGCTGTGGGCATGGTACAGGAGATGTCAGAGGCTGTGGGTGTATAGTTACAGAAGATGGCAGAGGCTGATGGGCCATGGTACAGAGCATGTACAGGAGATGTCAGAGGCTGTGGGCATGATACAGGAGATGTCAGAGGCTGTGGGCATGATGTCAAATTGGCAGAGAATGGCAGAGAAATTGGCAGAGAATGTGGGCAGTGGCATCTTAAGAGCATTATAGGCCCCCGGGCAATACAGTGCAATGGGGCCCAGTCTACACAATCACACAGGAGAATTTTTTACTGACAAAAACCATGACATTTACTGGCAGAACCACATTTTTTACTGGCACTGCAAAAAAAGTACTTAAAATTACAGTTTTCAATGCCAAACAGTGCAAATGTCAGTATTTAAACTATAAACATATAGCTAGTGCTATTAGCAATGTGTTTAAATTAAACAAAAGTAAAACAACATATTTCTTCATTGACATGAAGTTCTGATCCACATTTTTTTACTGGGGTCACTGGGCAGGTGGGGCCCCCCAGGCAAATGGGACCCCCGGGCAACTGCCCAGCGTGCCCAATGGAAAAGATGGCCCTGAATGTGGGCATGATACAGGAGATGTCAAGATGTCAGAGGCTGTGGGCATGATACAGGAGATGTCGGAGGCTGTGGGCATGATACAGGAGATGTCAAGATGGCAGAGAATGTGGCCATGATACAGGAGATGTCAGAGGCTGTGGGCATGATACAGGAGATGTCGGAGGCTGTGGGCATGATACAGGAGATGTCAGAGGCTGTGGGCATGGTACAGGAGATGTCAGAGGCTGTGGGCATGATACAGGAGATGTCAGAGGCTGTGGGCATAGTACAGAAGATGTCAGAGGCTGTTGGCATAGTACACAAGATGTCAAGATGGCAGAGGATGTAGGTATGATACAGGAGATGTCAGAGGCAGGGGGCATGGTACAGGAGATGTCAGAGGCTGTGGGCATGGTACAGGTGATTTCAGGGGCTGCGGGCATGGTACAGGAGATTTCAGGGGCTGCGGGCATGGTACAGGAGATTTCAGGGGCTGCAGGCATGGTACAGGAGATTTCAGGGGATGCGGGCATGGTACAGGAGATTTCAGGGGCTGCGGGCATGGTACAGGAAATGTCAGGGGCTGCGGGCATGGTACAGGAGATGTCAGAGGCTGTTGGCATAGTACACAAGATGTCAAGATGGCAGAGGATGTAGGTATGATACAGGAGATGTCAGAGGCAGTGGGCATGGTACAGGAGATTTCAGGGGATGCGGGCATGGTACAGGAGATTTCAGGGGCTGCGGGCATGGTACAGGAGATGTCAGAGGCAGGGGGCATGGTACAGGAGATGTCAGAGGCTGTGGGCATGGTACAGGAGATTTCAGGGGATGCGGGCATGGTACAGGAGATTTCAGGGGCTGCGGGCATGGTACAGGAAATTTCAGAGGTTGTGGGTATGGTACAGGAGATGTCAGACTGTGGGCACGACACAGGAGATGTCAGAGGCTGTGGGCATGGTACATGAGATGTCAGAGGCTGTGGACATGGTACATGAGATGTCAAGGTGACAGAGGCTGTGGGCATGGTGCAGGAGATGTCAGAGGCTGTGGGCATTGTGCAGGAGATGTCAGAGGCTGTGGGCATGGTACAGGAGATGTCAGAGGCTGTGGGCATGGTACATGAGATGTCAAGGTGGCAGAGGCTGTGGGCATGGTGCAGGAGATGTCAGAGGCTGTGGGCATTGTGCAGGAGATGCCAGAGGCTGTGGGCATGGTACAAGAGATGTCAGAGACTGTGGACATGGTACAGGAGATGTCAGAGGCTGTGGGCATGGTACAGGAGATGTCAGAGGCTGTGGGCATGGTACAGAAGATGTCAGAGGCTGTGGGCATGATACAGGAGATGTCAGAGACTGTGGGCATGATACAGGAGATGTCAGAGGCTGTGGGCATGATACAGGAGATGTCAGAGGCTGTGGGCATGATACAGGAGATGTCAGAGGCTGTGGGCATGATACAGGAGATGTCAGAGGCTGTGGGCATGATACAGGAGATGTCAGAGGCTGTGGGCATGATACAGGAGATGTCAGAGGCTGTGGGCATGATACAGGAGATGTCAGAGGCTGTGGGCATGATACAGGAGATGTCAGAGGCTGTGGGCATGATACAGATGTCAAGATGGCAGCGAATGTGGGCAAAATACAGATGTTAGAGGCTCTGGGCACGATACAGGATATGTCAGAGGCTGTGGGTATGGTACAAGATATGTCAGAGGCTGTGGGTATATTACAGAAGATTTCAGAGGCTCTGGGCATGGTACAGGAGATGTCAGAGGCTGTGGGCATGATACAGGAGATGTCAGAGGCTGTGGGCATGATACAGGATATGTGAGAGGCTGTGGGCATGATACAGGAGATGTGAGAGGCTGTGGGCATGGTACAGGATATGTCAGAGGCTGTGGGTATAGTACAGGATATGTCAAGATGGCAGAGAATGTGGGCATGATACAGGAGATGTTAGAGGCTGTGGACATGATACAGGATATGTCAGAGGCTGTGGGCATGGTACAGGATATGTCAGAGGCTGTGGGTATAGTACAGGATATGTCAGAGGCTGTGGGCATGGTACAGGAGATGTCAGAGGCTGTGGGCATGATACAGGAGATGTCAGAGGCTGTGGTCATGATACAGGAGATGTGTCAGAGAATGGAGAGAGCACAGAGTAGAATGTCAGAGGCTGTGGTCATGATACAGGAGATGTCAGAGGCAGAGAATGTGGGCATGATACAGGACATGTCAGAGGCTGTGGGCATGATACAGGAGATGTCAGAGGCTGTGGGCATGGTACAGGATATGTCAGAGGCTGTGGGCATGGTACAGGATATGTCAGAGGCTGTGGGTATAGTACAGAAGATGGCAGAGGCTGTGGGCATGGTACAGAAGATGTCAAGATGTCAGAGGCTGTGGGCATGATACAGGAGATGTCAGAGGCTGTGGGCATGATACAGGAGATGTCAAATTGGCAGAGAATGTGGGCATGATACAGGAGATGTCAAGATGTCAGAGGCTGTGGGCATGATACAGGAGATGTCGGAGGCTGTGGGCATGATACAGGAGATGTCGGAGGCTGTGGGCATGATACAGGAGATGTCAAGATGGCAGAGAATGTGGCCATGATACAGGAGATGTCAGAGGCTGTGGGCATGATACAGGAGATGTCGGAGGCTGTGGGCATGATACAGGAGATGTCAGAGGCTGTGGGCATGATACAGGAGATGTCAGAGGCTGTGGGTATGATACAGGAGATGTCAGAGGCTGTGGACATGATACAGGAGATGTCAGAGGCTGTGGGCGTGATACAGGAGATGTCAGAGGCTGTGGGCATAGTACAGAAGATGTCAGAGGCTGTTGGCATAGTACACAAGATGTCAAGATGGCAGAGGATGTAGGTATGATACAGGAGATGTCAGAGGCAGGGGGCATGGTACAGGAGATGTCAGAGGCTGTGGGCATGGTACAGGAGATTTCAGGGGTTGCGGGCATGGTACAGGAGATTTCAGGGGCTGCGGGCATGGTACAGGAGATTTCAGGGGCTGCGGGCATGGTACAGGAGATGTCAGGGGCTGCGGGCATGGTACAGGAGATTTCAGGGGCTGCGGGCATGGTACAGGAGATGTCAGGGGCTGCGGGCATGGTACAGGAGATGTCAGAGGCTGTTGGCATAGTACACAAGATGTCAAGATGGCAGAGGATGTAGGTATGATACAGGAGATGTCAGAGGCTGTGGGCATGGTACAGGAGATTTCAGGGGATGCGGGCATGGTACAGGAGATTTCAGGGGCTGCGGGCATGGTACACGAGATGTCAGAGGCAGGGGGCATGGTACAGGAGATGTCAAGATGGCAGAGAATGTGGCCATGATACAGGAGATGTCAGAGGCTGTGGGCATGATACAGGAGATGTCGGAGGCTGTGGGCATGATACAGGAGATGTCAGAGGCTGTGGGCATGATACAGGAGATGTCAGAGGCTGTGGGTATGATACAGGAGATGTCAGAGGCTGTGGACATGATACAGGAGATGTGACAGAGGCTCAGAGGCAGAGGTGGGCGTGATACAGGAGATGTCAGAGGCTGTGGGCATAGTACAGAAGATGTCAGAGGCTGTTGGCATAGTACACAAGATGTCAAGATGGCAGAGGATGTAGGTATGATACAGGAGATGTCAGAGGCAGGGGGCATGGTACAGGAGATGTCAGAGGCTGTGGGCATGGTACAGGAGATTTCAGGGGCTGCGGGCATGGTACAGGAGATTTCAGGGGCTGCGGGCATGGTACAGGAGATTTCAGGGGCTGCGGGCATGGTACAGGAGATGTCAGGGGCTGCGGGCATGGTACAGGAGATTTCACAGGGGCTGCGGGCATGGTACAGGAGATGTCAGGGGCTGCGGGCATGGTACAGGAGATGTCAGAGGCTGTTGGCATAGTACACAAGATGTCAAGATGGCAGAGGATGTAGGTATGATACAGGAGATGTCAGAGGCTGTGGGCATGGTACAGGAGATTTCAGGGGATGCGGGCATGGTACAGGAGATTTCAGGGGCTGCGGGCATGGTACAGGAGATGTCAGAGGCAGGGGGCATGGTACAGGAGATGTCAGAGGCTGTGGGCATGGTACAGGAGATTTCAGGGGATGCGGGCATGGTACAGGAGATTTCAGGGGCTGCGGGCATGGTACAGGAGATGTAAGGGGCTGCGGGCATGGTACAGGGGATGTCAGAGGCTGCGGGCATGGTACAGGAGATTTCAGGGGCTGCGGGCATGGTACAGGAGATGTCAGGGGCTGCGGGCATGGTACAGGAGATCAATGCAGCCTCACTGTACCCATCATTGCAGCCTCACTGTGCCCATCATTGCAGCCTCACTGTGCCCATCATTGCAGCCTGACCGTGCCCATCATTGCAGCCTGTGAATTTGCTTGGCAGAGTCTGCCCATGTGAAAAGGCTCTAAGGGAGAGATCTGTGGACTGTAATGTAAAGGGAAACTGATGTAAGGGCCAGTTCACACCAGACGCAGTTCTGTACAGTTTTGTGCGCTAAAAATGCATGCACAGTGTTTTCCATTTATTCCAATGCCTCTAGTTGGCTCTAGTTCACAACATGCAGTCAGTTTCCGGTGCAGAAACTGACTGAAAACTGACTGCATGGTGTGAACTAGAGCCAACTAGAGCCATTGGAATATATGGAGAACACTGTGCATGAACACATAAAAATTTTTGCATAAAAAAAGCACATGGAACTGTGTCTGGAGTGAACTGGCCCAAAGAGGTACTCTTGGAATCCTGATGTAAGGGGGTCTCTGATCACCAAAGCCCCCACATACATCAGAGTCCCCCTTTACATCACAGTCCACAGAACTCTCCCTTACATAAGTGTGCTCAGAGGCTTGACCAGTGTACATCGGATAGCCCAATTTTCCCAAAACCATCAACCCCTTTTATTACCTCACTTACCCCCCTTTACTAAGATTAACGAGAGAGACACAATCTTGTTGGAGTCAAAATGGCCACAACAGCCAATTTATTTTTAACCATATAAATTAAAGAATTAAATCAAAATAATTAAATCACACAAACTTTATTCCTTAACAATTTTGTAACCAACTTTATATATAACCCAGCTTCCTGATCTTTTGACGGCAACCCGGCTTCACCTTCCTTTACTACTGCACTGCACCACCATTAACCCTTAACCGGCCCCCAGCCGACCCAGCTCGGAGACAAACCTTTTTCCCTGCAGTGCAACCATAACCGTATTCCAGCAGACACCGTTCCGCTGGAATAAATACCCATAAGGGTCCCATCCCACCGATGAGCCCACCACCATTTCCATCACATCTGTAACTGCCGCCATCAAAGTCCAACTAACACCGCCACAGCCCGAACGGGTAACACCTTACCCTTACGGGCCCTCCCACACCCGCAGGGCCCTCTGGATCCCCTCCTGCAAATCTAAAAACCATAACTCCATCCCCAAGTCGGATAGGTGAATACCATCTCCGCGTAAATAAAGCCCCACGTTCCTCTCCAACTCCATGTGTCTCACTACCAAGCCCCCATGTCTCACCACAGACCTCCCAATCACCTTGTTTACCTTAATCCGCCCCTTATCCAAACGCACCACAGACCTCGCCATGCGCCAAGTTGTCCGAGCAATTATGTCCGACCAAACCAGCAGCATGCCCGGATAGGCCGCGCGAAAGGTTAAGACATCCGCCTTAACGGCCGTAATCAAGTCCCCAATAGGCCTAATCCCTAAATCATTCCCCCCCACACGGAGAACCAAAATGTCAGGTGGACGGTCCAGCCGGGCAAAATGCTGTACCTCTGGCAGCACCCTGCCCCACCCCATCCCCCGGATCCCCAACCACCTGATCCTTGCTTCGCTCCTGGGGATACCTAGCTGACGCCCCTCCGGCCTAGCATCCGCCCTCAATGCTCCCCAGTACACGTAGGAGTGCCCCAAAATCCACTTCTCACAACGACCCCACCACTAACCTAGCAACACTCCGAAACCCCAGCAACCATCATTCCTGCAACATATGTGGCCTAACGTATGACCTGAATCTCTTGGATTCCCACCTCCCAATCCGTTTCACAGCAGCCTCATCCAACCCGCACCGAGCCGCTTCCGTAGCAGCCCCGATGCGGAAGGAGTGCGAGGCGTACTGTTCCGCAGCGAACCCTGCTGCCCGTAAGCACTTCCGAAAGACTGCCACGAACTGGAACCTAGAGACAAATGACCCATCCGCGTGCATCCATAGGGGACCCCCCGAACCCGGGCGAATAGCCAGGAACTCCCCCATAACCTTTACTGGGCAGACAACTGACCCCTGCAGAGCGTATAGAAACACCTCCGACCCTTTTCCATACTGGTCCGTCTTAGACCTGCGCAGCCGTAACACCACCCTGCCCTCCATCATCCGCACATCCCCGACCAGCAACCCTCCCCCGATTACCTTGGAGGGGCTAACCAACTCACCTAGCCTGAAAGCTCCAAAGAAGGCTATGGAAAAAACCGCCCTAAACAAACTTACCTCATACACCGAAGAGCACACTCCCGACAGAACACCACAGATCGACTGCAACACGGAAAAAGAGACCGGACTCCTCGTGTCCCTGGATACCTTACCTTTTCTGTACCCTTTTACCGCCTGCTTCACCCAAAACGACTTAGTCAAATCTGGCCTACCCTCCAGCTTGAACAAGAATGCCAACGCCGTCAATTTTTTGGTAAGTGCCGAGACCGACCCCATATTTTCCATATGGCGTACCGCAAAGTACAATACTAACCATCCCAGTTCTGCATCTCCAAGATTGGCTTCCGCCAACAGCGTGTAACTGTACCATTCGTCCCAGACCTTGGCATACGCAGCCCATGCAACCATACTCACCGAACGCCTGATCCATGTGGCGGTGATCCCGAAACAATCCCCCACATCCACCCCGGGCAAGGCACACCTTCCTTTTCCGCGTGTGGGGCCAGCTCCCTGAACCTGTCCCACTGAAAGCGAGACAAAGCGTCAGCAAGCCTGTTGTCCACACCCGGAATGTGAACAGCATACAAGAATATGTTCCATTGCAGACAATGCAATACTAGATGGCGCAGCAACTGAACCACCGGCAGGGAAGATGCGGAGATACGGTTGATGACCTGAACCACCCCCATGTTGTCACAGTTCAGCCTAATCTTCAAGTTCTTGCAAGATTCACCCCACAACTCCAACGCCACCACCACCGGGAACAATTCCAACAGTACCAAGTTCTTTACCAACCCATCTGCGATCCATGCTGCCGGCCACCCCTCCGCACTCCAGCACCCTTTGAAGAAGGCCCCGTAACCTGTGGACCCCGCCGCGTCCGTGACAAGGTCCAAATCAAAATTACTCACCGGGCCATTGTACTCCTCCAGGAACGTATGCCACACTCGCAAATCTGCGTGTAGCTCCTTAGTCAACCGTATGAAATGTGTCGGCGACTTAACCCCTGCAGTGGCTGCCGACAGCCGTCGGCAAAACACCCTCCCCATGGGAATGATGCGACAGGCAAAATTGAACTTGCCGAGCAACGACTGAAGCGCTCTCAACTGCACCTTGTTACACCCCAACATACCTTTAATCACCAGCCGGAGATTCTCCACCTTTTCCACAGGCAACCTGCACTCCATGGCCTCTGAATCTAACACTATCCCCAAAAACTCAGTTCTGTGGTCGGGCCCTCAGTCTTATCGGCTGCCAACGGCACCCCAAACCTCTCCGCTATGTGCTGTAGCGTTGCCAACAGGATACCGCACACCCTGGAAGAAGGGGGGCCCACACACAGAAAATCATCAAGACAATGGATTACCGAATCGATCCCTGCCACATCTCTGACCACCCACTCCAAGAAAGAGCTGAACTTCTCGAACAAGGCACACAAGATGGAACAGCCCATGGGCAGACATTGGTCCACGTAGTATTTCCCCTGCCACTGGCAACCCAACAGCCAAAAGCTGTCCGGGTGTACCGGTAACAAGCGAAATGCAGCCTCGATATCAGATTTCGCCATGAGCGCCCCTTTTCCGTACCTCCTGACCCACCTCACCGCCGCATCGAAAGAAGTGTACGACACCGTGCAGGCCTCTGGGTCTATAGCATCATTCACCGACCCCCCCTTCGGGAAGGACAAGTGGTGGATGAGGCAGAACTTGTTCGGTTCCTTCTTGGGCACGACCCCCAAAGGCGAAACCACCAATCTGGGCAATGGAACCACCTCGAACGGCCCCCCCATCCTGCCCAATTCCACCTCCTTGGCCAATTTCTCGGACACCACTCCCGGATTTTCTAAAGCAGACCGCAAGTTCTTCGCGAAGGGCGGTACCTCTGACAACGTGCAAGGAATCGCAAACCCTTCTGAAAAACCCGCGGCAAGCAGCTCCGCCGCTGCCCTATCCGGGTATCTACTTAGAAAAGGAAGCATCCTTTCCCCCTTCACTGGCGTCCTCCCTCTTCTTCCCAGCCTCCCCCGCCCGCTTCCCCTTTTTGAAGCACCGGGACAAGGGATGACCACCCCCACATCCGGAGCATTCGTGCCTGAAACGACAGCTTCCGCCATAGGTGCAAGAGCCCTCGTTAAATTTCCAGCAAACCCCCCACTTCTTTCCAGCCGGCGGTCCTGAGGTGGAAGCACCTCCGGCCCCCCCTGGAAAAAACTGTTGCGTCCGCGGCGCCGACATCATCCGCATCCACAAGCTTATGTCCTTGTGATCCCATCGCAAGGATGGGCGGACCGCCCTACGCTGCCGAAATTGTTCATCGTAGTGCAACCAACCTGTACTCCCATACACCCGATGCGCCTCCCCAATTGCGTCCATATAGCAGAACAACCCAGAACAATGCTCCGGGTTCTTCTCCCCTATGACGCTTGCCATTATGGCGAAAGCCTGCAACCAATTTTGGAACGTACGTGGGATCAACCTATACCTCCTCTTCTCCTCATCCTCCTTCTTGGAGTCATCCGGCTTGACCCTGTCCAGATTGAATTTTTCCAACGGGAGGAGGGAGAAGATCTCGACATATTCCCCTTTCACTATTTTGTCCCTCACCTCCTGCTTTAAATGAGCTCCCAAGGGACCCTCGAAACACACGTAAACTTCGCATTTTGCAGCGTCAGCTATGCGCACCACATCAGACCTGACCACCGCTGGTTTCTCAGTCCCTCCCTTATCCCCAGACGTGCTGCTATCCGGAACAGAACACTGCCCACCGGTGAGGGGGTCGTCCACCACCACCGGGGGAGCGGCGACCCCTTGCGCCCCAACCCCACCCCCCACCCAGGGTGCGACCTGCGGGTGTGCTGGCAACCCCCCGGAAAACCGCTGCACCAGGTCCCTCAAACCTCTAAAAAATTCCCCCAATCCCGCCGGAGCACCCGGCGCGGCATGCGGGGTGCCCGCCACCCGCGGGGCAGCAACGGGGGGGAGGCTGGGAAAAGACAAGGCCCCCCACCCGAAACATTTGCATCCCCCCCACCCCCAACAGTCTACCCAGCACCGCTGCTACCTCACCCTCCACAGATTGAATGGTCTTACCGTGCCGCCCGGATGTGTCCCTCTCAGGCCCGTCCACCGCCGACGGTGCCACCGCGGGATCCTCGCCGTCGGAATCTGTTACTTCTCCCTCTGACCTGTCTTCTGAAGCCAGCGTCCCTGGCGACGTTAGCCCCCCAGGCAGCGCCGGCCCGTGGGCCGCAGACCCTGGCCTAACCGCCGGGCGACCTCTGGTTTGGGACCCGGCTGTCGCTGTGGCGGAACGCCCCTCATCTCTCCCAGGGCCCGGACTGGGCCCCACCGATCTTCCCGCCTGCCTTGGGGATTCCGACCTCCCCTCTGCACTGGACCTGGCGGCCGAGGAAACGGACAGCCCGCCGGCCGTTTCACGGCTCCTCCCGCGCCGAGTCCTCCCCCTCTCGGCCCCGGGGGAGACCGGACGATCCCTCTGTCCCCGGCGTAGTGGCGAGGCCCGGGCGCCATCGCCGCTCGTAGCCCCGCCCACCGTCTCCCGCCGCCGTCGTGTGTCCCGGTCCGCCTCACCCCCGACCGAAGCATTAGCCCGCTTTGCCGGGGGGGCGCCCCGTGCCTGAAGGGGGGCTCCTCACTGTCTTCTGGCCTTTGGTAGTGGGGCCGCGACCGCTCAGTGTCCTGTGACCCCCCCGCCTCGTCCTCCAGCAACCCCCCAACCTGTTCCTCCAGCCATCCAGGGCCCCGAGATGCCGCCGCCGCCCTCAGCCACGCGAAAATCCGGTCAAAATCCCCCATAGCAAAATCCAGCAAGAAGCAAAGAAAAGAAAACCTGCCTCCTTGCACTTCCTTCCCGCACTTTGCCTCTTGGTCCCCGAACTTCCCTTAAATAATGCTCCTCCCCTCACAGCCTCTCTGCCTGACTTTCCTTCCAACCAACCAGGCTCCCTTCTCAGTTAACCCTTCATTGCCCTACCTCCCCCTAGTCATGCCCGGCCCTGCATTATTTTTCTTTGCTGTCTTTTCACTCCGGGCCTCCCTGGTGAGATGAGAGGGGGGAGGGGGGGAAATATTTCCCTTACCAAAGATGAAGGCTTGGGCCCTGGATTGGTCAGCAAACAAGGCCTACTAGCCTATGCCATACATAGGCTGGTAGAGCATGCTGGGGCTTGTAGTGCACCACACTAGGGAAATCCTAGTGGGCTTCTGTGTTGGTTGAGGGAGGTGACAACACACTCTGTTCAGCCCCATCAATGACTGACCCACCTGTGTGCTGCTTTCTTTTCATCCATGAGAAGTCTCATTAGGAAGCAAGGATTTTTAGCTGACCTGGAGAGCTGTGGATCCTCTTTGGGGGGTTGCAGGCAGCATCCATAATACAAGCTGGCCTTTCCTCCATTTTCACTATCTACCTGCAGACTGCTGGAGTTTCTTTGGGAAGCATGGAGGAGATTCCGAGGATTGGAATGTGGGACACACATGAGGGGGGTTAGAGGAGAAGATCCTGCTATCTGTATCTTTTTTTCTCTCTCCTGTCCGACGACGTCTGTGCGAGGAGGGGGGGGGGGGTGTGTGGACTGTCAGTGCGGGGTCCAAGCAGTGTTGTGACAGAGTATGTAATAGACACTCTGCTCTTAAATAAAGCCACATTACTAGCTTTAGGGAGATTGGTCATGCAGCCCTGTCATCACTCGCACCCAGCTTAAATCCACTCGCCAAATGCTAGTAGGTGAGTGGAAATTTTGAGGGCTGTCCTAGTTTGTGTTCTAACTGTGGGGGGAGGGGGGCTGACTGGGGCAGGCGACCGATTGTGTCCCTATGTACCCCTCTCCCTAAAGGACGGAGCTCCACTTCCCAGCTCAGTTACACGGCAATCGCGGGTGCCCGGCGGCCATCGCGGCCGCCGGGCATGCGCACGGTGTTGTCAGTAACCCGACGGTGAAGAATGAAGCAATACAGACAGATTGAGGGGGTAAGCCCAATTCTAGAGCAAATTTGGAGTATGTGGAACTTTGCAATAGCCAGACAAAGCTTGATGTAGGAGTTCAGGGAGATTAATAGCCAACCAGGAAGCAACTATTTCATATACGATTTTAACGTCAACATTAATTAGGGATATGGGACGAAAAGAACCAGGGAGAGTCGGGTAATTTTATGAAGGCCATTGACCTTGTAGGGAGGTAGGGCTCCCCTTCCAAAACTTCGTTAAAGACATGTGATAACATTAGTAAAATATAACCTTGGGTCATTTTGTAGAATTCCGCCGAGTATCCGTCGGGGCCTGGTGCTTTATGATTTAATGGTGGAGCGGATTTCGGCTATCGAGAAAGGGGCATTTAACATGTCGAGCTGGGAAGCCGAAAGAATGGACCGCTTGAGAGAGGTGAGTTGCGATTCTGCTTTGTCTAAGTCAATGGTATCTTCAGAGTAAAGTTGTTGCTAAAAGTCAGTCAGAAGGGCGGTTATATCTGATTGTGAGGTCATAATTATCTTTTTGTTATCCCTCAGTACCATAATATGGGTAGATGTGGTGGGTTCACGGAAAAGCTTGACAAGTAACTTGCCAGATTTGTTGCCAAATTTTTGAAATTGTAGGGAGTGGTAGGAGGTCTTAATCCATTCGCCCAGAGATCAAAGCAGCACTTAGCTACTAGCCATGACTGTCTAGATTCCAGGGAACAGAAGTAAATCTGCCTGAGCTTTGTGAAGAGCATCAATAGCCTGACAGTATTGCTCCAATGAGCGGTTTTTAAATTGGTTTGTGTATGAGATGATTTTGCCTCGCAAGACCGATTTACCCACATCCCAAAACAGATTGGGGTCAGAGGTATGCTCTTTATTTGTAATAACAAAGTCATTCCATACATTGTAAATTGTGGGGCAAAAATTCTCATTACCCCTTAGATAGGATGGGAACCGCCATGTGGAAGGGGAGTCACAGGGTTTGAAGTCAGCCACGGTAACCACAATGGGATTGTGATCCGAGATGGCTATTTCTAAAATTTCGGAAATCCCTAATAGCTGGAAGCATGGAGGGTGAGCAAAAGAAATAGTCTATATGTGATACGGTATCATGCAGCAGGGAGGTAAAATCCCTATCAGTGGGATGACATAGGCGCCAAACATTGCCCATATGTAAAAGTGACATGGTATTAGCCAGCACAATGATAGAGGCAGGTTGTGTAAGACATAGTACTGGGTGGAGAGCGTGTCGGGGAGGTGATTTGTCTTCACCAATATGCATTACACTATTAAAATCCCTTTCTAGTATATGTAGAACTTCAAGGGACTGTAGAACCCAAGAGTAGTTGTCCTTGAAAAAGGCAGTTCCTGCGGAGCTGACGGCATAGATGTTGGTAAGGGCTAGATCTTTTGAAGCTATGGTTAAGTGAATCGGAAGTTTACGGCCCTCCTAATCCCTGTCTACTGAGCGAATAGTGTATGGCAGTCATTTACGAAAGAGAATGACCACTGCTGCTTTACACCCTACTGCTGGAGAGCCAAATACTTCTCCACCCAAAGTTTTTTAAAGGGGAGTTCCAGCTTTTTAGTGTTTATTAAGTCAGCAGCTACAAAAAGTGTAGCTGCTGACTTTTAATAAACAGCGACACGTCCATCCGGAGCTCTGCTCCTCCCCCCCCCCCTCAGGCCGGGGCCTTCATTCATAGTGTGGCCACCCGGCCGTGACAGCTTTTGGCTTCACGGTGGCGCACTCAATATGCATGCGCGAGTCGCGCTGCACTCTATGAGTGGACAGGCAATCTCCTGGCACCTGTCGTGTGTCCCAGGAGATCGCCTAAAGGGAGGAGCCACCTAAGGCGAGAGGAGGAGTTGCCGAGATGGTCCCTGGGCAGAAGGTGGAAGTGGGACAGGAAGTCTCACTCCTACTGAAGCCCCCACCCCCCAAATGTGGCATGTAAGGGGGCGAGAAGGGCTTAAAGCGGAAGTTCCACTTTTGGGTGGGACTCCGCTTTAAGGCGAGTAAAGTCAGTTTCAGTTAAATGGGTTTCCCGGAGAAGGGTTACATCTGCCTGTAATTGCTTCAGGTGTCACAGGAATTGCATCCTCTTGCTTGTTGACCGAAGCCCCTCGGCGTTCCACAAAATGACCCCCATGATAAAGTGAGTTTGTTAAAGGGTAGCGAGCACGAGCAAGCGGAGTGAGAGGTAGGGGAAAGTGGACCCACCCCCTATACAATGACTATGAACCCCTCCTTACCTGGAAATAATTAGCAGGCGATGGTGTATGAGATAGGAGTCACCTTAGAACCCTAAACGTGAGAGACTCTGAAGCAAGGTTTTATGTCACGCAGTTTAGAATAGAGGTCATGTCGCCCAAAAAAATAAAAAAATAAACAGTAAAACAACAATCCCAATATCTATTGACTTCACTTTTTCCCTTTGAGAAAAACAAAGATATATACATGAACGCAGGGCTTTTGCAAGGATTTTTGACACCCTAGGCAAAACCTAATTTTTCCGCCCTCCCTGGTCCCACCCTTGACTCCACCCTCATTGCCCTTCCCATGCATACCCCACCTTTTTAATGAAGTGCCCATCAAATGCAGCCTCACCAGCACTCGTCAATGCAGCCTACCAGCATCCATCAATGAATGTTTGCTTGCTTCCATTCATTCGGGAATTGGGAAACAGACCACAGTCCTCCGCTGCCGCTGTGCCTCTGACACCATGTGTGAATGGATGCTGAGACTCAGTTGCTTGCTGCAGAGAGAAGAGAGTAGGAACACCAGTGTCCGGGCACCCTAGGGAGCCTAGTGGTAGCACCAGCCCTACAAGAACGTCTAGCTTCCATGCCCCCCTCAGATAGGTGTAGCGCCCCCTTACTTTTAGTATGAGCACTACGCTAAAGTTAGTGGGAGAGTGGGAGAGTTATATTGCTCCCACTCCTAATTTTGCTAAATTGGGCTGCTGTCAGCTCTGAATTGTCCTGTGGGTCACTCTGTGCTCCAGAGATGTAGTTCCATCTCTAGGTGGCAGGTGGCGTCAGAGGTATTCAGGCAGAGCCACTTTTCCCCAGCAGCCAATTGGAGGAGTTTTCCCTCGCGGAGCATGTTGGGGAAGGGTATATCTGTGGCAGATGCCATTTTTCGGGGTTCTTCTTCACGGGTTCCAGGTTCCAGGTGCAGCACCCACCTTCAGGGTGTGCGCACCCAACAGGCTGGGGTCGCATGATACGCGGAGATCCCAAGCTGTATGCTGTTCGGTGGGGGATCGGCTTGAGGAGAACCAGGAGGCACGTGATCCAAAAGGGCTTGAACGAACCATCGGGGATCTGGTTGCCAGGATCTGACAGATAACCATAGATTGTCAATTGGTGACCACTATCGGAAAGAGAACTTTCTGCAAGGATTCGCTCTACAGTCCAACATTGGGCCTGTGGCAGGAGTCTTCATCCTAAAAACACAAAATGTAACTAGAGCCAAGTCGGTGAGAGAGACTTGTTCCTCCCAGCAACCTTAAGTGACATTCCGGGTTCCAGGCTTGTGGCAGAAGTCTGTCCGGAGGCACTTCACCCACTCTGGCTAGAGTGGCGACGAACTGTTCTACTACAGAAGGCAGGACTGCTTTCTTTTCATCCAAGCCTGATACCGCAACGTTTCCTTCTTTCATCAACCTTTTCTCTCTACCTCATGTTGATGTTGGTCGTGTTGGACCAGGAAATAAAGCATTCAGAAAACTTTAGCGGCAGGTTTGGACATTCTTTTATTGCTCTGCTCACGGAAATCACCCCTAGACACACAAGGGTAACTTAATACGCTGATCCCAAATCAATCAGTGGCCCTTGAGGGGGTATCGCTACATAGGTATGGTGCTGTCACATACCAATAATATGCCGGTACATAAAAAAGATGAAGGAGAGGATGTACTAGAGAAAGAAAGAAAAAAAAACACCCCATCTGTATCATATCAAGGAAGCTAGCAACTCCGGGGAAGAGATAACCATACGATTTACAGGAACATAGCATATAACAGGGCTCTCTGACTAAGAAGCCCAAGGAGAGAGGGAAACATTGGGTTGTTAAATGTAACACTGCCGTGTTAGAAGCAATCATACCCCAAGGGAGTCCAAGGATATGAGTCACATTGTGATCAGTGAACACCTGACCGTTTAGAGAAAGATGCATTAACGCCCACGTTAGGAAGGATGCTTCGCCAGGCTGCTGAGATGCTTTGGCACATTCAAGGTTGTAGAAGAGGCAGCCGAGGGGGGGGCGTCATCCATAAGATTAGTGGTGTCCCGATCTTCAGCAAGGACAGAATTAATGTATTGTTGAGCCTTAGTGAGGGATGTGAAGGACAGCTGTTCGCCTTGAGGAGAGTGAATACGTAGGATGGCAGGCAGTGCGGATCCTGACCTCCCTGGGGCCCTAAGCAAAATGGCATGTCACATTAAAGTTGAAAAGTGCGGTGGTGGGGGGGCGCCAGTGACATGTCACATTAAAGTAGTGAAACGGGGGGGGGGGGGGGGGTGTTCTTCTGTCGGAAATGACATCTTACATTAAAGTGAGAAGCGGGGGGGTGCTGACTTCTTACCTCTTCTCCCATGCAGCCAGCGAGTTGAGAAGCGGGGTGGGGGGCCTCTAGTAATTTGGGGGGCCCTTCGCAGCTTTGTGGAGCCCTAAGCGGCTTGTTGCATAGTGAGCCTATAGGGTGGACCGGCCCTGACGGCAGGACATGCCAGGGAGAACTTTAGATTGCGTCGGTGCAGAAAAGGGCAGATGGGAGCGAAAGATTGGCGTTGTTTAGAAATGTCCACTGAATAGTCAGCAATGGTAAGCACTAAGCAGGCAGTCTTAATTCACGGGTGCAGTGTGAAGATCTATCCTGAATGTAGAAGATTGGCGTTCATTTGATCACTCTTCATTGCTGTTCTTATCACAAAATTTAATGTTGGACTTTTTTCCACTTAACCCTTTTTCACTAATGCCGCGTACACACGGTCGTTTTTTGCGATGAAAAAAAACGACGTTTTTTGTGAAGTAAAAAACGACGTTTTTGAAACGTCACTTTCAAAGACGATTTTGCCTACACACCATCGTTTTTTTCACAAAAAACGAGGTTACGTTCACCACACTTTTCCATTGAAGCTCGCTTCATAACTAGCTTCTGGGCATGCGCGGGTTGAAAAACGTCGTTTTAAACGACGTATTTGCTACACACGGTGACTTTTTGTGAAACAAAAAACGAAGTTTTGAAAAACGACACAAAAAATTCAAGCATGTTGGAATTTTTTTTGGGTCGTTTTTTTTAAGACAAAAAACTACATTTGCCCACACACGATCAATTTAAATTACGTTTTAAAAAACGACGTTTTTTTTCATCGCAAAAAACGACCATGTGTACGTGGCATGAGAGGTTCTTGGAGACTTTCCTTCTAATATATTGACCCCCCCCCCCTTTTTTTCTTTTTTTTTTTCCTTTTTCTTAGTTTTGGGATGAGTTCTTAATTGCATATACAGGTCATTCTCAAAAAATTAGCATATTGTGATAAAGTTCATTATTTTCTGTAATGTACTGATAAACATTAGACTTTCATATATTTTAGATTCATTACACACAACTGAAGTAGTTCAAGCTTTTTCTTGTTTTACTATTGATGATTTTGGCATACAGCTCATGAAAACCCCAAATTCCTATCTCAAAAAATTAGCATATTTCATCCGACCAATAAAAGAAAAGTGTTTTTAATTTAAAAAAAAGTCAACCTTCAAATAATTCTGTTGAGTTATGCACTCAATACTTGGTCGGGAATCCTTTTGCAGAAATGACTGCTTCAATGCGGCGTGGCATGGAGGCAATCAGCCTGTGGCACTGCTGAGGTGTTATGGAGGCCCAGGATGCTTCGGTAGCGGCCTTAAGCTCAGTGTTGGGTGTTGGGTCTTGCGTCTCTCAACTTTCTCTCCCCAATATCCCACAGATACTCTATGGGGTTCAGGTCAGGACAGTTGGCAGGCTAATTAAGCACAGTAATACCATGGTCAGTAAACCATTTGCCAGTGGTTTTGACACTGTGAGCAGGTGCCAGGTCGTGCTGAAAAATGAAATCTTCATCTCCATAAAGCTTTTCAGCAGATGGAAGCACCAAAATCTCCTGATAGCTAGCTGCATTCACCCTGCCCTTGATAAAACACAGCGGACCAACACCAGCAGCTGACATGGCACCCCAGACCATCACTGACTGTGGGTACTTGACACTGGACTTCAGGCATTTTGTCATTTCCCTCTCCCCAGTCTTCCTCCAGACTCTGGCACCTTGATTACCGAATGACATGCAAAATTAGCTTTCATCCAAAAAAAGTACTTTGGACCACTAAGTAACAGTCCAGTGTTGCTTCTCTGTAGCCCAGGTCAGGCGCTTCTGCCGCTGTTTCTGGTTCAAAAGTGGCTTGACCTGGGGAATGCGGCACCTGTAGCCCATTTCCTGCACACGCCTGTACACGGTGGCTATGGATGTTTCTACTCCAGACTTAGTCCACTGCTTCCGCAGGTCCCCCAAGGTCTGGAATCGGTCCTTCTCCACAATCTTCCTAAGGGTCCGGTCACCTCTTCTCGTTGTGCAGCGTTTTCTGCCACACTTTTTCCTTCCCACAGACTTCCCACTGAGGTGCCTTGATACAGCACTCTGGGAACAGCCTATTCGTTCAGAAATTTCTTTCTGTGTCTTACCCTCTTGCTTGAGGGTGTCAATGATGGCCTTCTGGACAGCAGTCAGGTCGGCAGTCTTACCCATGATTGCGGTTTGGAGTAATGAACCAGGCTGGGAGTTTTTAAAAGCCTCAGGAATCTTTTGCAGGTGTTTAGAGTTAATTAGTTGATTCAGATGATTAGGTTAAGAGCTCGTTTAGAGAACCTCTTCATGATATGCTAATTTTTTGAGATAGGAATTTTGGGTTTTCATGAGCTGTATGCCAAAATCATCAATATTAAAAAAAGAAAAAGGCTTGAACTACTTCAGTTGTGTGTAATGAATCTAAAATATATGAAAGTCTAATGTTTATCAGTACACTACAGAAAATAATGAACTTTATCACAATATGCTAATTTTTTGAGAATGACCTGTATTTTCAGAATTTATGTACCATTTTATTATGCATATCACTTATTAGCGCTGCACTTCTTTTGTTTTTTCTATTTTGTACTGAGTTGGTGTACACAACTTTTTAGTGCTAGCAGCTCACATTTCATAACATTTACATTTATTTGTTCACTCAATTTCTTTATTGCTAGCGCAGCGTCAGCCTTCTGGCTTTTTTTTTTAGCACATAACAATAACTTGTGGTTGTCCACAGAGAGACTTTCAGTTTTAGGATAATGCTATAATATGGTGTGTTTATCCACGTAATTTAACCAGTTAAGGACCAGATCACGCCGATATACGTCAGCAGATTGGCACGTACAGGCAGATTAACGTACACCTTTAAGACGCAGGATTGTGGGCGTGGCGCGTGCCCGCCGAGAGCTCTGTGAATGTGATCACAGGTCCCGCGGACTCAATGTCCACAGGAATACCCACAATCGTCTCAAGGAGAGGAAGAACGGGGAAATGCTGATGTAAACAAGGCATTTCCCCCATTCTTCCTTGTGACAGGACACTGATCACTGCTCCCTGTAATCGGGAGCGGTGATCAGTGTCATGTCACACATAACCCATCCCCCCCTACAGTTAGATCACATCCCTAGGACACACTCATCCCCTTGAGCGCCCCCTCCTAGTTAACCCCCTTCACTGCCAGTGTCATTTACCCAATAATACGTGCATATTTATATCTCTGTATAAATGTGAATGGTCCCAAAATAGCGCCAAAAGTGTCCGAAGTGTCCAACCATAATGTCGCATTACTAGTAAAAAAATAATATTAATGAAAATATCATAAAACTATACCCTATTTTGTAGACGCTATGGGCCAGATTCTCTAAGAAAATCGCCGGCGTAGCGTAAGCCATTTACACTACGCTGCCGCATCGTACTAGAGCAAGTGCCGTATTCTCTAACCATTTGCTCCGTAGTTTGCGTTGGCGTAGCGAAAATGGCCCAGCTATAAAAGGGAAAATTTTGCGCTAAACCAATAATAAAATAATAACGTGATAAGCGAAATCACAGAAGGCAGCAATCACGTGATCTAACACAAGCATACAGAAATAAAAAAGAAAATTGCGCCAACTAAAAAAGAAACAATAAAGTCCATAAAAAACGTATATAAGTCCAAAAAAATGATGAATGTGACATCAACAGCACCCAAGTGAAATGTAGAAGATTCGTGAGCCACCACCACATGGACTGAGGCTTACCAGAGATGAGCCCAATAACAGCATAAAATAGATCCAGACGATATATCCCAAGTCAGTTCTCACAGCTAATCGGGATCCTGTCTCACACCAACACAGCTGATTTCTGATCCACAGGAGTGGGAAGCGGCGCTGGGTACTCAACAGTACCAATATCGAATGGGACAGCAATAGACCATGTAAAAGGAAGGAGACCGCAACATAGTGTAATACCACTGGTTGGTTTTAATAAAAAAAAAATTAAAAGGCTACTCACACAAGGAAGTGCAAACGAGCGAAGTACATAAAATTCTGCCGGCCGGCAACAACGTTATCAATGATACCGTCAACCGTTACCATTGATAACGTCAACATATGACGAAACGCGTCTGGGTTGGACGGCGTGCAGTGACGTCACCGCGTATGCGTTAGGAGGAGGGCTCCTTGTTGTTGCCGGCCGGCAGAATTTTATGTACATCGCTTGTTTGCACTTCCTTGTGTGAGTAGCCTTTTAATTTTTTTTATTAAAACCAACCAGTGGTATTACACTATGTTGCGGTCTCCTTCCTTTTACATGGTCTATTGCTGTCCCATTCGATATTGGTACTGTTGAGTACCCAGCGCCGCTTCCCACTCCTGTGGATCAGAAATCAGCTGTGTTGGTGTGAGACAGGATCCCGATTAGCTGTGAGAACTGACTTGGGATATATCGTCTGGATCTATTTTATGCTGTTATTGGGCTCATCTCTGGTAAGCCTCAGTCTATGTGGTGGTGGCTCACGAATCTTCTACATTTCACTTGGGTGCTGTTGATGTCACATTCATCATTTTTTTGGACTTATATACGTTTTTTATGGATTTTATTGTTTCTTTTTTAGTTGGCGCAATTTTCTTTTTTATTTCTGAAAATGGCCCAGCGTAAGCCCGCGTAATTCACACGGGGCGGCTTGTATTTAAATTAAGCGTGCCCCCGTGTCGAACGAACTGCGCATTCGCCGGCCGGGGAAAAAGCCCAGTGTGCATGCTCCAGCTCACGCCGGAAAGCGTTGTTGAAACCGACGTCAAAACGACGTGATCGTCACTACGCAATGCCCCTATTCGCGAACGAGTTAGTAAAACGACGTAAGCGATGGAAAAAGCCGACGCTGACCCGACGCCATACTTAACATGGCATCCGACGGCACCCGACGGCATCCGACGGTACTGCGTAAGGTTACTCCTCATAGAAGCAGGGGTAACCTTACGCAGACGAAAACTACGTACGCGACGACGGGGCGGCGTAAAAGCGATCGGGAATCGGCGTACTAGCCTCATTTGCATATGCAAATGAGAAAACAACGTAAAGGCCACCTAGTGGCCGGAGTTGTCATTACAACTACGATCCGCAAGTGTAATGGTATTACACTTGTCGGATGTAGAAGCGTATCTATGCCAAAGTGATGCTAAGCATCACTCGCATAGATACGAGGCAAAAAAAAACGGCGATACGACGGGGTATCTGAGATACTCCGTCGTAGCGCCGCTGAGAATCTGGCCCTATAACTTTTTGCAATTTTTTTTTTTTAACCAAAAATATGTCGAAAAATACATATTGGCCTAAACTGAAAAAAAAAATTGCCAATCAGTTAATCTCATGGCATAAAACCGAGCATCAGAATGGGGAAGAAAGGGGATTTAACCACTTGCCAACCGCTTCACAAACATATATGTCGGCAGAATGGCTTGTGTGTGTAAAGCAACATTGCTTTGAAAATACAGCCGTGCAGGCACGCAACGTGACCGTGCCCATAGGACCCGTGTACTCGATGTGCGCTGGTGTCCCGCAATCGTGTCACGGAGCGGCAGAACAGGGAGATTCCTGTGTAAACAAGGCATTTCCGTGCTCTTCCTAGTGACAGGACAGTGATCTACTGCTCCCAGTCATTGGGAGCAGTGATCACTGTCGTGTCACTCGTAGACCCGCCCCCACACCGTTAGAATCACTCCCTAGGACACGCTTAACCCCTTCCTCACCCCCTAGAGGTTAACCCCTTCCCTGCCAGTGTCATTTACGCAGTAATCAGTGTATTATTATCAGGGCCGCTGATAGAAATCATGGGGCCCCCGTACAGCCTACCTGACAGGGCCCCTTTCAGCCCCTCCCCTGGCCCCGCCTTCAGTCCCACCCCTAGCCCCTTCCAGGCTTTAAGCGGCTGCAGGAGGAAATCTGAGAGATTAGTATTTCTCAACATTTTACCAGTCACAGGAAAATGTATTGCCTCTTCACTGCCTCTGAAAATCAATTTGAGCCTGGATTGCTTTTCAGAGGAATGATATTTTCTTTTTAGTTTTATGAACCCGCTCTTAAAAATGAGTTCTGATTGTACAGAAAAAGGGAGTCGGGTTTAAAAGTAACATGTGTGTATACACACGTATGTAAACACATGTACACACACACATACACATATAAATACACACATACATACATACACATATAAATACACACACACATATAAATACACATACATACACATATAAATACACACACATACACATATAAATACACACACATACACATATAAATACACACATACATACACATATAAATACACACATGCATACATACACATATAAACACACACACGCACACACATATAAATACACACATACACATATAAATACACACAAACATACATACATACACATATAAATACACACACACACAAACATGCACACACACAGACACACCTCTTAAACAGTAGCTGTCTGCTAAGGGGGAGACCTGCAGTTACACATGGAACACAGCATGAGGCTAGATTTACATAGCAGCCGGCATATTTTTTTTTTTGAACAGGGGGACAAAAATGACAGATTTCTGGCCATGCTTTCTCTCTCAACACAAAAGGCCCCTCACTTTTAATGTATATACAAAATCCGTGCATTTGAAGGGTCTATGGTCTCCTCTCCTGAGGGATACTGTAATGCCGCGTACACACGGTCGTTTTTTGCGATGAAAAAAAAACTAAGTTTTTTGTGAAGTAAAAAACGACGTTTTTGAAACGTCACTTTCAAAGACGATGTTGCATACACACCATCGTTTTTTTCACAAAAAACGAGGTTACGTTCACCACTCTTTTCCATTGAAGCTCGCTTCATAACTAGCTTCTGGGCATGCGCGGGTTGAAAAACGTCGTTTTAAACGACGTTTTTGCTACACACGGTGACTTTTTGTGAAACAAAAAACGACGTTTTGAAAAACGACACAAAAAATTCAAGCATGTTGGAATTTTTTTTTGGTCGTTTTTTTTTAAGACAAAAAACGACGTTTTGCCCACACACGATCAATTTAAATGACGTTTTAAAAAACGACGTTTTTTTTCATCGCAAAAAACGACCGTGTGTACGCGGCATAAGAGTTTACCATCTACTACAATCTGTGATATGCCTCTTCTTCTCTGCCTCCTGATTTTTAACACATACATGCATAGAAACATATATAATAGATTGCTTTTTGAAAAAATGTCAGCAGCAGCACCATACCTTCACTCTCCATGCCAGGTACTGCACTGTAGGGGGAGGCAGAGAGCACAGCACACACTTCAAGACATCTCTCCCTTTGCTTTCACTTTCAGTGTAAACGTTGAGATCGAGCTTCTGCACTGACGATTTACATTACACCCCAGCTGAGTATCTGTCAGCCACCCCTCTAACATTTCAGACATGGGGGGGGGCACAAGGGCCCCCTGCAGCATGAAGCCCAGTCGCAATGGTGACTTTTGTGTCCTGTCATAGGCGTGCGCACAGGGTGTGCCAGGTGTGCCCAGGCACACCCTAATCACCCTGTGCAGAACCGATTTCCCCATCTGATCTGGCCCCCCCTCTTTCCCCCCACAGCACTGCCGGCTTCCCTACTCTCCCACTGGTTGTTGCTGTGGATGTTATAGGATGAGTGGGGGAAGGCGGCTGTAAATATGCCATTTACCGGCCCCCTCCCTCTCTGAATGAAGATCACGAGTGATCGGTAGAGTGTGTTTGAGCTTTGGGGTGCACACCCTAATGTCAAAGGCTGCGCACACCTATGTGTCCTGTATATGACAGTCATACCACTCTGCCATGAACTGTGGAGGCAGATGAATCACTCCGCCAGGGAAGGGAATATGCAGACTGGGACTTGAGCCAGCATGCGGAGCGGCACACAGGTGACATGCACCCGAAATAGAAAAAATAGTCCCTCCCACACACCCACAAGAACATCAATCGGATGGTACTCAGAAAGAAGAAAACACCCTCAGATAAGTCAGAGCAGAGGGGAGGGGGGGGGGGGGGTTGGGGGGTGCTGGCAGAAGAAGGGCTTTTTTTATTTTTTATTCTGCATTCTTTTCTTCTCTGATTGTCCGGCCCCCCTGCTGGCCGCGGCCCAGCACAACAGGGCCAGTTGTACTGGCTTATCAGCGGCCCTGATTATTATAGCACTGATCACCGTATACATGACATGGGTCCCAAAATAGCGTCAAAAGTACCTGATGTGTCCGCCATAATGTCACAGTCACAATAAAAATCGCCAATTCATTACTAGTAAAAAAAATATTATTAATAAAAATGCCCTAAAACTACCCCCTATTTTGTAGAGGCTATAACTTTTGCGCAAACCAATCAATAAACGCTTATTGTGATTTTTTTTTTTATTACCAAAAATACGTAGAAGAATACGTATCGGGCTAAACTGAGAAAGAAATTATTTTTATATATATATTTTTGGGGGATATTTATTATATCAAAAAGTAGAAATTATTGCTTTTTTAAAAAAGAAATTGCTGCAGAGGTGATCAAATACCACCAAAAGAAAACTCTATTTGTGGGAAAAAAATGACGTCAATTATATTTGGGTGCAACGTCGCACGACCGCGCAATTGTCAGTTAAAGCGACGCAGTGCCGAATTGTAAAAAGTGCTCTGGTCAGGAAGGGGGTAAATTCTTCCGGGGCTGAAGTGGTTAATAATTGCAGAACCAATTTATTTGTGTCTTTTATTTATGCTTGCAATTAAAAAAAGTTAAAAATGTGAATAATTCTAAACAGGATAAATACTGTATGTAAATAAAATGTGTGAATTTAAGGCAAAGCTAAACTAATTGACTCCTTCACAGATGGGGATAAAATGGTGGAATTCACTTTAACCACTTAAGACCCGGACCTTTAGGCAGCTAAAGGACCCGGCCAGGTTTTCCGGTTCGGCACTGCGTCGTTTTAACAGACAATTGCGCGGTCGTGCGACGTGGCTCCCAAACAAAATTGACGTCCTTTTTTTCCCACAAATAGAGTTTTCTTTTGGTGGTATCTGATCACCTCTGCGGTTTTTATTTTTTGCGCTATAAACAAAAATAGAGCGACAATTTTGAAAAAAATACAATATTTTTTACTTTTTGCTTTAATAAATATCCCCCAAAAATACATAAAAAAATATTTTTTTTTCTCAGTATTCTTCTACCTATTTTTGGTAAAAAAATAATCACAATAAGCGTATATTGATTGGTTTGCGCAAAAGTTATAGCGTCTACAAAATAGGGGAAAGATTTATAGCATTTTTATTATTTATTTATTTTTAACTAGTAATGGCGGCGATCTGCAATTTTTATCGTGACTGTGATATTACAGAGGACACATGGGACACTTTTGACACATTTTTGGGACCATTGTCATTTATACAGCGATCAGTGCTATAAAGATGCATTGATTGCTGTATATATATATATATATATATATACTGTATATATATATATGACTGGCAGGAAAGTGGTTAACACTAGGGGGCGATCAAGAGCTTAATGTGTTCCCTGGGGAGTGATTCGTAATGTGGGGGGAGGGGCCTGACTGGGGGAGGTGACCGATCGGTGTCCCTGTGTACAAGGGACACACCAGCGGTCTCTTCTCCCTGACAGGACGTGGATCTGTGTCTGTTTACACACAGAGATCCATGGTCCTGCTCAGTTACTGGGCAATCGTGGGTGCCCGGAGGACATCGCGGCCACCGGGCATGCACATTGGGTTCCCAGTGACGTGGCGTGCACCCCCTAGTGGGTCAGGAAGGCGCAACGTCATATGACGTCCGCCCAGAACGAGAGGGTCTTCGTTCCGCCGTCATATGGCGGCGGGTAGTAGACAACTGGTTAAGTTCAAGTAAGAAACTGCACAGCTACACCAGATTCTGAGTGCTCCAGGTTTAGTAAATCTCCCCAACTATGTTGCTATGTGCTGCCTTACAAATTGTGTGGCATGTCCAATTTTTGGGATGTCTTGGTGTATTGGCAGCCCAAAGTGGCAAATAACCAATATCCATATCTACTCACCTAAATGTGTCACGCTCAGTGATCTTACCGTCCGCTGAATGTGTCAGAATCGATCGTTTTTGCTGCAGGCGTGAAAGAAAAGGATTGTGACAATGGCATGTGAACACCCCGGTCTGCTGCCTTTGCAGCCTAAGGGGGTGGTTGGGGGGCTCCAAGTCTCAACAACAAACCCTTACACACATTAATTGTATTTTGTTACAGCAAGCTGTTTACATGCCCATCCAAAAAAAAAAAAGAAAAGAAAAAACTATGGGGTGTATGTATCATTCATTTGACCATTGGAACAAAAGAAATGTGAATCGGCCCAAGTAAGATTCAATGATATTTGCTCAATTTCTTTCAGGATTTGTTCTATATATTATATGACAGTCACTGGATGAATCTTGTTAGTTGGAATTTTGCCAAGAAAGAATCTTGATATTGCAATAGAAAGAAATGTTCATTGGAATGTTTTGGGGAATCTTGTTACAGGAATTTGTGTATTTAGCAATATGCTGTCCATGGTGCAAAAAACTGTGTAAGGCAACAGAGAAGTCACCTGCTCCCTTATCCCTGGTCCCTAACTATCTGCTCCCTTATCCCTGGTCCCTAACTATCTGCTCCCTAATCCCTGATCACTAACTATCTGCTCCCTAATCCCTGATCCCTAACTATCTGCTCCCTTATCCCTGGTCCCTAACTATCTGCTCCCTAATCCCTGATCACTAACTATCTGCTCCCTAATCCCTGATCCCTAACTATCTGCTCCCTTATCCCTGGTCCCTAACTATCTGCTCCCTTATCCCTGGTCCCTAACTATCTGCTCCCTTATCCCTGGTCCCTAACTATCTGCTCCCTAATCCCTGATCACTAACTATCTGCTCCCTAATCCCTGATCCCTAACTATCTGCTCCCTTATCCCTGATCCCTAACTATCTGCTCCCTTATCTCTGATCCCTAACTATCTGCTCCATAATCCCCGATCCCTAACTATCTGCTCCCTAATCCCTGATCCCTAACTATCTGCTCCCTTATCCCTGATCCCTAACTATCTGCTCCCTAATCCCTGATCCCTAACTATCTGCTCCCTAATCCCTGATCCCTAACTATCTGCTCCCTTATCCCTGATCCCTAACTATCTGCTCCCTAATCCCTGATCCCTAACTATCTGCTCCCTTATCTCTGATCCCTAACTATCTGCTCCATAATCCCCGATCCCTAACTATCTGCTCCCTAATCCCTGATCCCTAACTATCTGCTCCCTAATCCCTGATCCCTAACTATCTGCTCCCTTATCCCTGATCCCTAACTATCTGCTCCCTTATCCCTGATCACTATCTATCTGCTCCCTAATCCATGATCCCTAACTATCTGCTCCCTTATCCCTGATCCCTAACTATCTGCTCCCTTATCCCTGATCCCTAACTATCTGCTCCCTTATCCCTGATCCCTAACTATCTGCTCCCTTATCCCTGATCACTAACTATCTGCTCCCTAATCCCTGATCCCTAACTATCTGCTCCCTTATCCCTGATCCCTAACTATCTGCTCCCTTATCCCTGATCACTAACTATCTGCTCCCTTATCCCTGATCCCTAACTATCTGCTCCCTTATCCCTGATCACTAACTATCTGCTCCCCTAATCCTGATCCCTAACTATCTGCTCCCTTATCCCTGATCCCTAACTATCTGCTCCCTTATCCCTGATCACTAACTATCTGCTCCCTAATCCCTGATCCCTAACTATCTGCTCCCTTATCCCTGATCCCTAACTATCTGCTCCCTTATCCCTGATCACTAACTATCTGCTCCCTAATCCCTGATCCCTAACTATCTGCTCCCTTATCCCTGATCCCTAACTATCTGCTCCCTTATCCCTGATCACTAACTATCTGCTCCCTAATCCCTGATCCCTAACTATCTGCTCCCTAATCCATGATCACTAACTATCTGCTCCCTAATCCCTGATCCCTAGCTATCTGCTCCCTTATCCCTGATCCCTAGCTATCTGCTCCCTTATCCCTGATCCCTAACTATCTGCTCCATAATCCCTGCTCCCTAAATATCTGCTCCCTAATCTCTGCTCTCTATCTGCTACCTTATCCCTGATTCCTAACTATCTGCTCCCTTACCCCTGATCACTAACTATCTGCTCCCTAATCCCCGATCCCTAACTATCTGCTCCCTAATCCCTAACTATCTGCTCCCTAATCCCTGCTCCCTAACTATCTGCTCCCTAATCCCTGCTCCCTAACTATCTGCTCCATAATCCCTGATCCCTAACTATCAGCTCCCTAATCCCTGCTCCCTAACTATCTGCTCCCTTATCCCTGATCCCTAACTATCAGCTCCCTAATCCCTGCTCCCTAACTATCTGCTCCCTTATCCCTGATCCCTAACTATCTGCTCCCTAATGCCTGCTCCCTAACTATATACTCCCTAATCATCTTTTCCTGAAACTGTAAGGCAAGGAAATCATCTGATCCCTAATCATCTGCCCCCTAATCATCTGCCCCCTAATCATCTGCTCCCTAATCATCTGCTCACTAATCCCTGCTCCCTAATCATCTGCCCCCTAATTATTTGCTCGCTAATCATCCTTTTCCTGAAACTGTAAGGCAAAGAAATCATCTGCTCCCTGAAACTGTGTAAGGCAAGGAAGTCATCTGTTCCCTAATCCCTAATCATCAGCTCCCTAATACCTGCTCCCTAATCATCTTCCCCCTAATCATCTGCTCCCTGAAACTGTAAGGCCAGTAATTCATCTGCTCCCTAATCCCTGCTCCCTGAAAATGTGTAAGGCAAGGAAGTTATCTGCTCCCTAATCCCTGCTCCCTAATCATCTGCCTCCTTTTCATTTCTCCCTAATCCCTGCTCCCTAATCCCTGCTCCCTAATCCCTGCTACCTAATCATCTGCTCCCTGAAACTGTAAAGCAAGGAAGTCATCTTCTCCCTAATCCCTGAAACTGTGTAAGGCAAGGAAGTCATCTGTTGCCTAATCCCTGCTCCCTAATCATCTGCTCCCTGAAACTGTAAGGCAATTAAGTCATCTGCTCCCTAATCCCTTCTCCCTAATCATCTGCTCGCTAATCCCTGCTCCCTAATCATCTGCTCGCTAATCCCTGCTCCCTAATCATCTGCTCGCTAATCCCTGCTCCCTAATCATCTGCTCGCTAATCATCCTTTTCCTGAAACTGTCAGGCAAGGAAATCATCTGCTCCCTGAAACTGCTTAAGACAAGGAAGTCATCTGTTCCCTAATCCCTGCTCCCTAATCATCTTCCCCCCAATCATCTGCTCCCTGAAACTGTAAGGCAAGGAATTCATCTGCTCCCTAATCCCTGCTCCCTAATCATTTGATCCCTGAAACTGTAAGGCAAGGAAGTCATCTGCTCCATAACTAAACTGATTTAGGGGTCCCTCCAAACCTGAACCAGTTCAGCAGTGCATGTGGGTAAGCATAATAAAAAAACACACACACAACACTGGAAAAATAAATTTTCTAAAATCCCCATGTCCATCTTTGCACACCATGTGTAATGTGTGTGTGTGTGTGCGTGCAATGTGGGTTGTGTGTGGTGGATTGTCAGAATGTTTAGCCATCACACTTAAAGGATCAGTAAAGGAATTGTTTTTTAATGCTAAATAGCTTGCTTTATCTTATAGCAGTCCTGCTTTCATGTCCTCCATGTACGTTTTTGCTTAGAAGTTGCTGTAATCCCTTGCTGAACTCCACACTTCCTGCTTGTCTGACTCCTTATGAAAAAACTCATGGTAGCTTTTCATTGTGGTCCATGATCAAGAAGATGTGATTACTATGGGCCAGATTCAGGTAGATGGGAGCATCTTTGCTCCAGAGTAACGCTTCTCATTTGCGTTACGCTGCAGAAATTTTAGGAGCAAGTGCTGTTATTCAAGAAGCACTTGCTCCTAAAGTTGCGGCAGCGCATCGCAAATGAGCCGGCGGAATTCAAATTGGGCGGGTACGGGGCGTGTAGTATTTAAACGAAGCGCGATCCCGCCGCGAACGTACTGCGCATGCGTCGAGTGTTAAAACATCCCGGTGCGCATGCTCCAAATTCTGTGAATGAACGTCAATGACGTCACATTCCCATTCATGAACTTTTTACGCAAGCGACGTGATTTTTTTTTTTCCCGACGCGATGACGACGCCTATACCTAACATAGGATACTCCAACCCCATGTAGGTATATCTATGCGCCGCGTATCCCGTCCGGAAACGTCGTATCGTCATTGCGTCGCGCCGGAATTCGCTCGTGAATTGCCGATTTCCGCTCATTAACATATTTTTTGAGCGGAAATCGGCGGGAACGCCCCCGGCGCCATTTTTAAGTTGAAGTAACGATGCGATGGCGAAACTCAGTTACGCTGCTCGCATCGGAGCTTCAACCCGGCGTTTCTTGTTTTCTGGTTACAGAAAACAAAAACGCCGGCTCAAAGTCACAGTTAGGCTGGCGGATCACTGGATCCCCCAGCCTAACTGTTCCTGAATCTGGCCCTATGTGTCTAAAACTCCTCAGAACCAATCAGATTTGTTATTGTTCTGTGTGTCTCTGTACACACAGAACAAACCGAAACTAGTCTAAAAACAAAACTAAACTGCAGGTACATTATATGATTGATTTTTATCTATTTTTAATTATTTTTAAAAGAAATCAGTTAACTATTATGGGCCAGATTCAGGTAGATTGGAGCATCTTTGCTCTGGAGTAACGTTTCTTATTTACGTTACTCTGGCGAAATTTTAGGAGCAAGTGCTGTTATTCATGAAGCACTTGCTCCTAAAGTTGCGGCAGCGTATCGTAAATGAGCCGGCGGAATTCAAATTGGGCGGGTACTGGGCGTCTATTATTTAAACTAAGCGCGATCCCGCGGCGAACGTACTGCGCATGCGTCGACTGTCAATGCATCCCAGTGCGCAAGCTCCAAATTCTGTCAGTGAACGTCAATGGCGTCAAATCCCCATTCATGGACGTTTTACGCAAACGACGCAATTTTTTTTTTTTCGACGCTATGACGACGGCTATACTTAACATAGGATACTCCACTAGGGGGCTGCTGTATCTTTACGCCGCGTATCGCTTACGGAAACGTCGGAAAGTCACTGCGTCGCGCCCGAATACGATCGTGAATTGCCGATTCCCGCTGATTAACATTTTTTTTCGGCGTAAATCAGCGGGAACTCCCCCGGCGCCATTTTTAAATTAAAGTTGAGATGCGATGGCGAAATTCAATCGCATCGGAACTCCAACCCGGCGTTTCTTGTTTTCTGGTTACAGAAAACAGAAACGCCGGCTTAAAGTGACAGTTAGGCTGGAGTATCACTGATACTCCAGCCTAACTCTACCTGAATCTGGCCCTATGTCTCTATACCCTGTAAACAGTCATTTCAGCAAATGCATTTTTTCCTTTACTACTCTTTTAACTTTAGATGAATTGCTGCCTCTGGTTTCCCACCTTCTGCTCATCCTATTGAGGAAGCTTGAATTTTCCTTCTACGGATCCTCTAATTGTCCCTAGGGATATGACTGAATATTATTGGTAGAATTGTACAATGCCCCACAAAATCTAACGAGCCATAGGGGCAGAGTATGGGGGTAGGGCATTCTTGGGTTTCTCCTTGACCATTGTCCAGTGCTAGATGACAAGGAGGTGTCAAGGCATCATCCCCTACCCATTCAACACCAATGATGAAGGGAAGTTTTTAACTACCTACATTGTAGTTCCATGTACAAGCCCATAAAGGAAAGCCTGCTGAGGAGCAACACATGGCCATTTCAACAAGAAAGAAGAGAAGCCACAGAGCACAATGCTAACATGAGTTTAAAAGCCCCTTATCAAGGGGAGCCCCTTATCAAGGGGAACAAAAATGCTCCCTTGAAGTGGGGCTCGTTTATGTATAGGGAGCAGCCAAAAACACTTTTACTTCCCCAATCCTTTGAATCTCCCACAGCCGGTGCTCTCTTCTTCTCCCCTACATTCTGGCAGTTGACTGTCCCCCAACATCCTCACATCTAATGCAAGATTATGGACTCTGGATTGGTCTTGATGACATGAGAGGTCTTCTGACTGACATAGAAGAGGCCGGAGGAGCCAGCTTTTAGCTCCCCCCCAGCTCCTTGCAGTGCAGGAGTAGCCCCTAAAGGTCTCCCACTCAGGGCTGTCTTAATGAGAGGGCACACCTGGGCACTGCCCAGGGGCCCTATCTGCATGGAGGGCCCCTGCACTTTCCCCAACACAGCTGGTCCTTGAGCCCATGCTGCCCCATAATTGGGGGCCCCATGATGGCACTAAGAGTGATAGATGCACAGGGGAGGCTGTCTGCCTCCTACCTACTTGATGTCTGTTTACCTGCACTGTCATCATTGTAGGGGCCCCAGAGCACTACTTTGCCCAGGGGCCCATGATGCTATGAAGACGGCCCTGCTCCCACTGCATCCTTCTAGCATTGGCAGGTAGGAAGGAAATGGAGCACAGGTCCTCCCTATCTCATCATTCAAACACTATTTGAGCAAAGAGGATTTCCCCACTATTGGCTCAGTTTTGAGTGCTCTTTCCTACTGAAGAACAGATCTTGGGGAAATGTTGTGTAGCACAAAACTTGAAGGGGCTGCTATAGATTCAACGGGTCTTTCTCTAAAACAGTGCAGAGGAGGCCAGGCACACGGCAACAGTCCATTCACTTTGGCTCAGTAAACAGTCTAGGGCACTGGTTCTCAACCTTCTAGTGCCGTGACCCCTCGATTAAAATTTCCTAAGTTGTGGGGACCCCTAATTATTTTTGTAGCGTGGGTTGTCAGCAGCCAAAGGAAGACAAGTAATTTGCGCCCCTAACCCACAGACATTTTACACTCCCTGAGTCCTTTTAATGGCAACTCTAATCACAGGTAGTGTCACACACTGTGTTTCTGACTTTGTGGTGTCTCGTAGCAGTGACACCAATGCCGAAATCAGGAGATAGGGTCTCCTCCAGGCCCTCCCACTTCACATTCCTCACCAGTCAGCTGACTTCTAGTCTTTGCCCCCCCAGCCATGCTGTGAACTTAATGGACAACTGCAAAGAGGCTGAGTGGGTGGCTGCGGGTTCCAGGAACAACCCATCTGGGTGGCCACAGGCTCCAGGGATAGCAAAAAGGCTGGGAGAGTGATGCAGGCTTCAGGAACAGACCAGGATTCGGTAAACCCCTGGCAAATCCTCATTCGACCCCCAGGTTGAGAACCACTGGTCTAGGGTATGCCTTTTTTTAGTATTTATTGCTAAGGAAAGTTTTTGTAACAGGAGGAGGACAATATTGAATAGACTACTCCAAAAGGCTTGAGCACAGTTCTGCAGAGGACACACACAGCAGCACAAGTAACTGTCAGACTGGAAAAGTCTATGGCTGGGGACCATGAAGTAGGTTTGAGCACAAGTAAATGTAGGCTGGAAAACGCTATAGGTTAACGGCCTAGGGACCATAATGTAGGTTTGGGCACAAGAAAAAGATAGCCTGGAACAGGTTATAGGTTCACGGCTGGGGACCATATAGTGGGTTTTAGCACGATTCTGCAGAGGACACATCTCTCTAAGCAGCAGTAACACAGCCTTTCACTCACATCTGGAGATCATGAGACAAAGTTTATGACAGACAATTATGGGTTGAAATAGTCCGAGACCCTGCAGCTGGGGGCCACAAGGTAAATTGGTAGCACAAATTAGCAGACTGGAACAGTTGAAGCCCCCAATGCTCATTTTTTAGCACAAGTAGACAAACTGGAACAATCCATGGCTGAGGACCATAAATAGACTGTGGCACAGGGATTACACTCTACTCACAGATCCTGAAGTAGGACAAGTACATGGGCTCTGTCATTAGGAGAGTAGTCCACCAGCCAGTTTAGAACTGCCCTAGGTCCCTTCCCCTTGAAGCTCATAGAATAGACCAGGGCTCCAGCCAGTTTATTACCTCTCTGACCACCTACTGGGCACACCTCCTCAGGAATTGGCAGGAGAATGGCAAATACTGTATTCAGCCTAGTCATTAAAATTTCCCATTCTACTGGGACCTTTGGCTCAAACACCCTAAATACATGAATGAACTTCCACATAGTTGACTCCCAACCCTAGGTAGACCTTCCATTGATGTAATAACTTGGCTGTCACATGTATAACTGTATGTTATTCAATGTTTACTTTGTACCCTGTTACATATGTAAAATCCCCAATATACTTGAGTTAAAAAAAAAAAAAAAACATCCCAAGCTAGGCTCTTACAAGTTTTTCACAGAGGCATGGGGAACAATGAAATCCCCAGGCTGTGGAGCTAAGAACAGACCATAGCAGTAACGCTTAATATGTGCTACTGTTTGCTTGTTCTGATAACCAAATGTGATAGCCGGGGAGGGCAGCAGGTGGTATCCCCACCCCCTCTTTGGATACTTGCACCAAGAATACCTTACAGCAACCCCCCCCCCCCTTTGTCTTTTCCTCTCGTTCTCTATTTTACTGACCTCCCCTCTTCTTTTCTCTTATCTTTAAGCTATAGGTGAATTGCTGGGAGAGGTGGATGAGAGGATAGGTCTATCCTTGGGTGAACCTTCCTCCCATCAGGACAGGGGTATGTAGCTTTTCTGAGAGAGATGCGATAGTGGAGAGAGGAGTTGGATCGGAGGTGGCGGTTCTCGTGGTTTGCCATAATGAGACAACAATCAATGGTGTTAGTCTGGACCCACTTGATCCTAATTGGTGGGTGGGATACCTAACTCCTTTACTACATATACTGCTGGTGTGCATCCTGCCTACTGCAAATCCTGCTTGGACCTCTCTAGGAGTGCGTAATATGTAACTGTCTCCTATATGGAATTGGAGCTCCTTGATCTGTAAATCCTGTCTTGCTTCTGTTGATGCTGTTGAAAATGCTTGTCAAATATTTGGTCTATTTCAATAAAATCTTTATGGTTAAAAAAATAATAATAATCTTATTACTGCATAATGTATGATGAAAAGGATGTGGGGGTGTTCCATAACTTGTATTTGCTTGCTAGCCCAGAATCACCTTTGCTTGAATTTTTATGTCTTTAACTGAAAACTGTATTGCTGAAATGGTAAATTTATTATTTTAAAAACTAAAATCTACTTTTTTTTAAAGATATTTTACAACCAACAATACAACACATACAAAAACAAAACTTAAACAACACAGAACATACATTGGCAGTAGTTTGCTCCTTACTCACTCCATACTATTATCAACAGCATAGTTATACAAAAGTCAAAAGTCAGCATACAACAAAGTATAAAGGTAGTATTACCCCTTTGTGGGATTACATATTAATGTTACTCTAGCAAATGGAGACTGCACCACCAACCTCCCTATTTATGGCTGTATAGGAGATAGGGTCAGGGGGCTAGCCAGCCACCTGCCCCAAATCTTATCAAAGGACTTATTTATTTTCCTAATCTCAAAAGTGAGCTTGTAAAGCGGGAGAGTGTCATTGACTAGTTTCAACCATAGGCCCCTTGTCGTGGTCGCCGCTCCCTTCCAGGTCAACAGGATGGATTTCTTAGCATAGAAATAGTATTCGAAGCAATTTTTTGACCCGGGAGGGAACCGCGAGGTCACCAAAGACCCCCAACAGACAGTTTTTAGGGTCCAGTATATTGGGGAGTCCCAAGGCAGAAGAGAGGAAGGATCCTATATCTCTCCAGAAGTCTCGTATAGCTGGGCAACTCCAAAAGCAGTGGATAAAATCAGCCACCTGCCCACGTCCGCAGAAACAATCCGCCGAGGCCAGTATGCCCATTCTGTGCATCCTGGCTGGGGTCACGTGCGATTGGTGAAATTTTTTTAGTTGGATCACCCTGTCCCTGGAGGCTTTAACGGAGGTCTTAAAAGTATCACAGAACTCAGTCCAGTCATCCTCCGTCATGGTAATATCTAGGGATTCCCACTTGCTCTGCGCTGCCTTAAAGCGGAGGTTCACCCTAAATATAAGATCTCCCATGTGATCCAGCATACTGGCGTCAGCGCCAGTATGCTGGGTTTTTTTTTTTTTAATCGCACACTTACTGTATTATGCCGCAATTTCATTTTTTTCCCCCGCGGTGGAAGGCTCTAGTATTGCTCGTCACATCTTCCTAAAATACCCGATATGGACTCGGGTAATCTCGGCGAAAATGCGGCGCCTGCGCACAGACCTAGGAGCTGACTGCGCAGGCGCCGTATTTCTCCGAGTCCTATTTCGGAGGGCGTGACGCGCCATAGCCGTAGGACTCGGAGAAATACGGCGCCTGCGCAGTCAGCTCCTAGGTCTGTGCAGAGGCGCCGCATTTTCGCCGAGATTACCCGAGTCCATATCGGGTATTTTAGGAAGATGTGACACGCTATACTGGCGCCGTCCACCACGGGGGGAAAAAAAAGAAATTCCGGCATAATACAGTAAGTGTGCGATTAAAAAAAAAAAACCCAGCATACTGGCGCTGACGCCAGTATGCTGGATCACATGGGAGATCTTATATTTAGGGTGAAATACAGTTTTAAATCTAGGATTAGAGTTCACCGTTAAGTAATAGTTAGAGATGAGTTTTGTTCGGTCCGGGGAACGCAAAAGCTTTTCTAGGTCAGGAATCGCAAGTGGGTTGTTCAAGGAGCCAAACTGGGCTCGCGCGGCATGTCTTAGCTGGTAATAAAAGAACAAATAATTGGGCAGAAGATTAAAGTCATCCCTCAACTGGGAAAAGGACTTAAAGCCTTCGGAGGTATATAGGTGACATAGGTATTTAATCCCCTTAGATATCCATCTCTGAGGGTCAGGTAGAGAATTAAATTCTGGGAGTGATATATTGAACCATAGTGAATTATTTGGAGAGGTCACCCAGGATCCTGGGGCATGTTTAAGAGTCACTGTTTTAAACAGGAACAGTGAAGTTTGCAGCACAGTCAGTCCTGGTCCTGGGGGGGTACGCCCGCGGTAGACAATGTTGTGTAAGGTCTAGAACGATGTGACCATAGCCCCTTCAGTGGTAGTACACGCATTATTGGAGTCAGGATATAACCAATCATGAACATTTACCAGTTGGGAAGCTTGATAATAGAGGTAGAAGTCAGGGAAAGCCAGTCCTGTCAAATGGGAAGGTAGTCGAAGTGTTTCCAATGCTACTCTAGGGGCCTTACCGTTCCACAGGAATGTTATACAGATTGAGTCGATGCTCTTAAACAATGCTTTGGGGATTTTGCATGGGGCATTAGCTAGGACATACAGTAATTTAGGTAGGTATATCATTTTTAGGACATTGGCCCTTCCAATTAGATCTAGAGGTAAGTCTTTCCACTGTTTAGTCTGAGACTGCAGCTGTAGTAGCACAGGGCTCAGGTTATTGGCAATGTACAGGGACAGGGGTAACTGGACCACAACCCCCATATATCTAAACTAGGTGGCCACCATCAATTTAGAGTCTGAATGAATGTGAGAAATAGGTGATTGATCTATGGGATAGATAATGGATTTCTCCCAATTCACTCTGAATCCCGAGAAGTCCCCGAAGTCAGACACCATTTTCAACACATTAGCTAGTGAGTCCTGGGCATCTGCCAAATACACCAGTGTATCATCAGCATATAGCGAGATTCCCTCCTCTATACCATTGATGGGCAGTCCCCTAAGAGGTGGGGTAAAGGGGAACCTTATTAGCGAGGGGTTCCAATGGCCAAGGCGAAAATCAGGGGTGACAACGGACACCCCTGCCTGGTCCCCCTAGTAATTCGGAAGCTCTCCGTAATTTGTAAGTTGATACGAATACGAGCAAGCGGCATGGTATAGAGGAGTCTAATCCAGGCGACCATACAGGGGCCAAAACCATACATCTGCAAGACCCGGAACAGGTATGGCCATTCCATACTGTCAAAGGCCTTGCAAGTGTCCAGGGATACCACGACCCGAGTCGGGAGGCAGTCATGTACATATGACAAGTTATGAAACAGTCTACGTATGTTCATTCTAGTTGACCTGCCTGGGATAAAACCCCCCTGATCACTCCCCACCAAGCGAGCAATCACTTTGTTCAGACGATTCGCCAGGGCCTTAGCCAGAATTTTGGCATCCACATTTGTGAGTGGTATAGGGCGGTATGAATCACACTTCAACGGGTCCTTTCTGGGTTTAAGGAGTAGAACAATCAGAAACTAAAATCTACTTAAATAAAAAAGAACAGACCAGGGCAATCAATCTTAGATTCTTTGATTACAGAGTAAGCCAACAACTAAATGTTCCTAGCAACCTATCCTAGGACAGTGCTACAATGGTTTGATACACCAATAGCGAATCTTGTTTAAAGCTTTTTTAATGGGCGAATCTTGTATTAAAAAAAAGAGGGTTAAAGTCACTGTAATAAATACGATCGGTGTATAATAATTATATTTTTGGGAAAAATATTGGGCCAATATTGGGGGAATCAATAATACATATGCCCACACATGCCCTTTAATAATTATTACGTTCATTTTTTTTCTTTTACAGTGTATTTTCTTATGAC
This sequence comes from Rana kukunoris, assembly GCA_029574335.1. NCBI lineage: Eukaryota > Metazoa > Chordata > Amphibia > Anura > Ranidae > Rana > Rana kukunoris. The sequence continues at coordinate 468,975,152 of CM056053.1, read as the reverse complement.
ACTTTCAGTTGTGCGTATCTGTGGGCGCATTAAAACTTTTTCTTCATGACAATTTTTGTTTTTATTTTCACTAAAGGACTGAAGTTAAGTACATGCAGTGATACATTCCAAAAGTCGTGTGGCGTGAGATAATGGAAGGCGTTTGGTGACCCATTCAAAACGAAGGCGAGATAAGCCAGTGGAATAATCCATTCCTTGGTTTTTGTGTAAGAAGGAACAAACATTACAGCTATTATTTTATTCAGAAGCCAAGCATGATATTCGACCTAAGAATAAATTGTTTTACAACAATCTTTTAAAGTCTCTGGGAGTAAAAGTAAAGATTTTGTCCTCATGGGAACTCTTCTAAAAGTGCATGTATTCAATATCTATTAATGTACTGGACCTGTCTGGGCTATGGGCCAATATTACTGCAAAGTAAGAATTATGTTACTGTGGTTACTGTAGAAACAAAGTGATTTAATGTGTGAAAAATGGAAACTTTAAAATAATATAAAAAACTTAGTAAATCAGCCATTAGTAATTGTAGAGCTGACAGCATTAAACTTGAAGTGTGTGTAGGCATTACCCAAAGTTACCCTCAAACCTCACACCACCCCTGCATGTTCTAAAAATATTTTTTAATTTCCTTGAATGAGAAATAGATATTATATACATACACAGTACCAGCATTATTCTGCTGGGAAAGAAATCGCTATATATGCATTGATGCATTGGAAGAGAAAAAAGGAGGGCCAGGGTTTCCACGCAAGGAGTGATGGGACAGTAACCATAGTCAGGGCCACCATCAGGGGGGTACAGACATTACACCTGTAAGTGGCCCAATGGTCCCCAGGGGCCCGATCGCCCGCCGTTTTTTTTTTATATTGTAAAAAATAAAATTGTCTGACACCCCCCACCTTTAGCAACTCCATCTGACTTTAGCAACTCGCGGCAGGAGAAAGAAGAGAAGACTTGACTTTGTTTTGTTCGTCAGCACCCACCCCGCTTATCATTTCACGGCAGGAGAGAGGAGGCCCCCCCAGTTCTCTGCTCCAAGGGGGCCCTGCCTAAAGCTGTGTAAGGGGCCCCAAAATTTGTGATGACTGCCCTAACCACAGTGGCCCCCAGGCTGCTGTGTGTTGTCTCTAGGTTGCAGGTCTCAGGATCACACTAACAAGCGGTTGCAGGAACAGAGTAGCTATAATGCAAAGACAGGGTATGGCATAATAAAAGGACAGTGTCCAGGCAGAGGACAGAGCTGGTGGCAGAAAATAGCATTGTCAGTGTCCAGGCAGAGGACAGGGCTGGGGGCAGAAAATAGCATTGTCAGTGTCCAGGCAGAAGACAGGGCTGGCGGCAGGTAAGAGCATAGACAGTGTCCAGGCATAGGACAGAGTTGGCAGCAGTTTAGAGCATAGACAACGTCCAGGCAGAGGACATGGCTGGTAACAGGTAAGAGCAAAGTGATTGTCCATGCAGAGGACAGGGCTGGTAACAGGTAAGAGCATAGACGGTGTCCAGGCAGAGGTCAGGTCTAGAGGCAGGTAAGAGTGTAGACAGTAACCAGGCAGGTCAGGGCTGATGGCAAGTAAGAGCGTAATCAGTGTCCAGGCATAGGACATGGCTGGTAGCAGGTAAGAGCATAGTCAATGTTCAGGGAGAGGACAGGGCTGGCAGCAGGTAAGAGCATAGACAGTGTCCAGGCAGAGGACAGGGCTGGTAGCAGGTAAGAGCTTAGTCAGTGTTCAGAGAGAGGACAGGGTTGGCAGCAGGTAAGAGCATAGACAGTGTCCAGGCAGAGGACAGGGCTAGCGGCAGATAAGAGCGTAGTCAGTGTCCAGGCAGAGGACAGGGCTAGTGGCAGGTAAGAATGTAGTCAATGTTCAGGGAGAGGACAGGGTTGGTAGCAGGTAAAAGCATAGACAGTGTCCAGGCAGAGGACAGGGCTAGCGGCAGGTAAGACCGTAGACAGTGACCAGGCAGGACAGGGCTGGTGGCAAGTAAGAGCGTAGTCAGTGTCCAGGCAGAGGACAGGGCTAGCGGCAGGTAAGATTGTAGACAGTGACCAGGCAGGAGAGGGCTAGCAGCAGGTAAGAGTGTAGTCAGTGTCCAGGCAGAGGACAGGGCTAGCGGCAGGTAAGATTGTAGACAGTGACCAGGCAGGAGAGGGCTAGCAGCAGGTAAGAGTGTAGTCAGTGTCCAGGCAGAGGACAGGGCTAGTGGCAGGATAGAGCATAGACAGTGTCCAGGAAGAGGGCAGGGCAAGCGGCAGGTAAGCGTGGGTCATTTTATACCCCTCCCAGTCACGTCAGACGCAACACAAACGTCACGCTGTCATGACATAACAGCACATGGTCCTAGTGCCGTCAGATCAATCGCAATCCCTCAATGGAGGGCGCACAAAGGTGACCCCATTGTGTGGGGCCAATCCCCTTCGATGCCCTTGGGAATCTGTACGGGGATCCAAAAGGCAAATGGCCAACCAAGTCAGATGGGGCATCCTGCCACGAGCGTTACTCCAATCTAAACACACAAAGACAAACATAAAAACAAACACACATCGAACAAAACAAAAACACTTTACAAACAGAAATGATATATGGAAACAATAAAATAATACAAATGACAAAGAAGAATAAAGAAAAAAGAAAAAGAAAAAAGAAAAAGAAAAAGAAAAGGATGATAAGAGAAGAAAAGGAAAAAAGAACATTCAGTGCCTTGTGCCCTTTACTATAACCTTGCGAAGACTACAAATGAAGCCACGGCATGATCTGTGGAATGTATAGAAGTGTGTAGGGATTACGGCAGTAAAAATGACCAGTTTATCATCCTGTCACTGATCCCGTTTACTCCAAATTAGATATATGGTATAAATTGGCACAAGGCTGGCCGGCTGTATGAGACAAGAGCAGAGTAACAGTAGGGAGAATAGATGGCTTAAGAGATCACAATTGAGATATGAAATATGTTTTTTATTCAGAGAATGAAAACGCCAAAAGCGGCAAAATTGTGATGGATCATACAAGGTGAAATCAACACAACAACATAAAAAGGGCTCTGGTGGGTCACATTCTGCAACGGCTTTGTTTATTTATTGTTTTTTTTGCTCATACGTATGTGACAATTAAAGTTATTGCAAAGGTTACATAGGAACATACAAGACACGGTTATTTAACTAAAGGCAAAAAGACTGTTCATTTTTTGCAAAGGAAGTTGCACTTTGCAAGGGAAGCTTAGTAATGGTGGTGAAAGAATACCCAAATGGATGATGGAAGTCAGCAGAGCTTCGCCTCCTTTACTAAGCTCTGGGAAAAATTCCCTTTCAAAGTTAAGTCTATTTGCCTTAACTACTTCCCGACCACCGCACGACTATATACATCAGCACTTTGAAAAGGGATATCTTGGTTATGGCATCAGCTCTCTCGCGCCCTCCACCGCCATCGGTAGCTACGGAGGTGATCGGGTCCTCTTCCTAGCTGGATATGGATATAAGTGAGGGCAAGATGGCCCCCACCCATCTCCATATCATAGCATGGCGGAAGCGACATCAAAACGTCACTTCCGCCTAGTGGTGCAACGGATCGTCATTGATCCATGATCCGAACGGGTCAATGTGTTTGGATCAGAACACCATACGGAACCGCTGATTGCCATAGGCATACCTCCCAACTTTCTGAGAGGGGAATGAGGGACACCTATCAGCAAAAGTATGCAGACATAGAACACACCCCTTTCCACGCCCCCCTTAAAAGAGAATTGTACAAAAAACAAGATTGGTTAAACCAACACATTTTTTTTTTACCACTACTATTCCTTTATATTGGCTTTCGAAATTTAGAAATGCAGCAATTTAGAAATCAGATGAAAGGTTTAGCTCTGGGAAACACTTTTTTGATAGATAAAAAGAAAATTTTACATACATCTATATAGATCAGACCAAAATGAGGGACAAATGAGGAGGAATGAGGGACAGAGTGACATTGATCCAAATCAGGGACAGTCCCTCAAAATCAGGGACAGTTGGAAGCTATGGCCTAGCTCCGGAGCCGTGGCCATCTTGATACACCCGGCGGCAGCCTAGGTATACAGTGGGGGGAGATGTGGATATTAAAGTGGAGGAGATGTTTTTTTTTTTTTTGCTGATCCGACAAATGATCCGATTCGTCACTCTGATCCGAGGAACGTTACAAACCGTGAGTTTTTTGGTCCGTAGCACTTAATGGGACATTTTTTTAATTGCATTTAAGTCTAAATATGAGATCTGAGGTCTGTTTGACCTCAGATCTCATATTTTAGAGGACGTGTCATGCTTTTTTTTCTATTACAGGGATGTTTACCATCCTTGTAATAGAAATAAAAGTGACCCAATTAAAAAAAAAAAAATGTGTAAAAATAAATAAAATCAAGTAAATTAAATAAGGAAAAAAAAAACATTTTTTTAAAGGGCTCCATCTCGACCATCTCGTGCGCAGGAGCGAACACACACGTGAGCAGCGCCCGCATATGAAAGCAGTGTTCAAACCACACATGTGAGGTTTCGCCACAATCGTTAGAGCGAGAGCAATAATTCTAGCCCTAGACCTTTTCTGTAACTCAAAAAATGCATCCTGTAGTATTTTTTAAACGTCACCTATGGAGATTTTTAAGGGGAAAAGTTTACTCTGAGTAAAATTATCTTTCACAATATAATTATTATTATTATTATTTTAATTGCGGTTGTATGACTGCTGGGCAGATACGGTGTGTCAAAAAGTATTGCAACGACTGCCATTTTATTCTCTAGGGTGTTAGAAAAACCGTATAATGTTTGGGTTTTTAAGTAATTTTCTAGCAAAACAAATCTTTTTAAACTTGTAAACACCGAATCTGAAGAACAGACTCGGTCCTTAAAGCATCACTAAAGGAAATTTTTTTTTTAGCTAAATAGCTTCCTTTACCTTAATGCAGTGCTGTTTTCATGTTCTCATTGTTCGTTTTTTGCTTTGAAGTTACTGTAATTCTGCTCTAATCTCCACACTTCCTGCTTGTCTGGCTCCTTATGAAAAATCGCATGGCAGCTTTTCACTGTGGTCCAAGCTGTGTGTCTAAATCTCCTCAGAACCAATCAGATTCATTTTAAAAACAAAACACTGCCCTGGATTTGTTTGTTTTTGTTCTGTCTCTCTCTCTACTTCACATAAACACAAAACCAGTTTAACCACTTGCCGACCAGCCGCCGTCGTTCTACGGCGGCAGGTCGGCTCTCCTGGGCGAGAGCCTGTCATTCTACGTCGGGCACTTTCAAAGGCCACTAGGGGGTACGATTGCTGCCGGGCACCCGCGATTGCTCGTTACAGAGCGGAGACTGGGAGCTATGTGTGTAAACACAAAGCTCTCGTTCCTGTCAGCGGGGGAAAACGCTGATTTTCTGTTCATACAATGCATGAACAGAAGATCAGTGATTTCCCCTAGTGAGTCCACCCCCCCCCATACAGTTAGAACACACCAGGACCACACTTAACCCCTTCCCCGCCCCCTAGTGTTAACCCCTTCATTGCCAATGGCATTTTTATAGTAATACAATGCATTTTTATAGCATTGATCGCTAAAAAAATGCCAATGGTCCCAAAAATGTGTCAAAAGTGTCCGAAGTGTCCGCCATAAGGTTGCAGTACTGAAAAAAATAAAATAAAACAATAAAAATAATAAAAATGCCATAAAACTACCCCCTATTTTGTAAACGCTATAACTTTTGCGCAAACCAATCAATAAATGCTAATTGCATTTTTTTTTACGAAAAATCTGTAGAAGAATACGTATCGGCCTAAACTGAGGAAAAAAACTTTTTTTATATATTTTTGGGGGATATTTATTACAGAAAAAAGTAAAAAATATTGAATTTTTTTCAAAATAGTCGCTATATTTTTGTTTATAGCGCAAAAAATAAAAACCGCAGAGATGATAAAATACCACCAAAATAAAGCTCTATTTGTGGGGAAAAAAAGGTGCCAAATTTGTTTGGGAGCCACGTCGCACGACTGCGCAATTGTCAGTTAAAGCGACGCAGTGCCGAGTCACAAAAAGTGCTCTGGTCTTTGGACAGCAATATGGTCCGGGGCTAAAGTGGTTAAAAACGAAAGTGAAACTAGAGGCATATTATATGATTGATTTTTATCTATTTTTAATCATTTTTAAAAGGAATCAGTTACCGTATTTATCGTGGTATAACACGCTCCCGCGTATACCACGCACCCCTAAAGTGACCCCCAATCCTGTGGAAAAAAAGTTATTTTTGTACTTACAGTTTTGGTGTCTTGCGCGGCGTACATCGGCGGCCTCGTCGGGTCCGGCGTCCTTCTGCGGCTTCGGGTGTCCTCTTCGGCGGGTCCGGCGTCCTTCTGCGGCATCGGGTGTCCTTCTGCGGCTTCGGGTGCCCTTCTGCGGCGGGTCCGGTGTCCTCTTCGGCGGGTCCGGCTTCCTTGCGTCCTCCCCGCTTGTTTCCCGCGCCGAGTTTTGAATACTGCGCCAGCATATACCCAGCGCAGTACACTCGGGCAGGCTCGGCAACTGTCGCGCTCACGTCCTGTACGTCCAGGACGTGACCGCGGAAGAAGCCGAGACTGGCAGAATATACCCGAGTGTACTGCGCTGGGTATATGTCGGCGCAGTATTCAAAAATCGGCGTATATCGCGCACCCACGATTTTGGCCTGATTTTCACGGCGCGATATATGCCGATAAATACGGTAACTTTTATGTCTCTATACCCTGTAAACAGTAATTTCAGCAAAAAAAAAAAATCCTTTAGTGATCCTTTAAGTGGTTAAGTAAATCAATCCCAATATGACCACTTGTATGTGGACATCCCTAAAAATGTTTTTTATTTTGATCTGAAGTTAAATTATTGTGCTTTTGCAGCCTTGTGGCAACATTTCGGATAAGGCCAGGTCTTCTCATCCAAAATAGTACAAGACCTCATAAATGCTATTTTGGCTGAATGGGCCCAGTATGACCAAATGTATGTGGGTGTCCCTAAAAATGATGGAGCTCAGTTGCTTCCAGTGAGGGATTCTGTTAATGCTACAGACAGTACATCATACAATGACATTCTAGACATTTGTGCTCTTCCAGCCTTGTGGTAACAGTTTGGGGAAGGCCCATTGGGGGGAATTGAAACATCAACTCTGCGCCAGGTCTTCAAATCCAACATCAGTACCTGACCTCACAAATGTTCTTTTGGCTGAACAACCAGCAAGATTAATTTTGGAAATTAGGGAAAATCCACTTTCAGCCAGTTGTCACCAAAACAGGTATCTCTAACAAAAGACTTCCTCTCATCTGCTGTTCTTGAGCCCAATGTAAAATGTTGGATTTCTCATCACTATCCGTCAGTGGCGGTGTGTCCATTGTGGGCGCAGAAGCGCCGCCCCCTCTCTCTCCTGCACCGTCACTGAAGTCAACAATACATAGATTCATGCATTGCATGAATCTATGTATTGTTGCCGGCGCAGCTGCCGCCCACTATTCAGATGGATGGCCCCCTGGTGAGCCTGGCCATCTGAATAACAGCAGTTGGTTGGTTTTTGGCCCTGTGGGCTCTAATCGGCTTCCAGATAGTTAACCAGGGGACGCACAGGGTGTGCGTTCCCTGGTTAACAATGACACGCGTCTCAGCCAATCAGGTTCACCGGGTCTGGCTACAGGTAACCTGATTGGCTGAAGCGACATCGAGGGCGGAAGAAGACATCGAGGGATCGTGGGGGGAGGATGGCTGACCCAAGAAAGGTAATTCCCGGCAATCTGGCGGTATTTGAGGGGACAATCTGGCGGCATTTTATGGGACAAACTGGAGGTTTTTGAGGGGGGAAACAATTGATAAGCACAATGGCGACAATTAATGGCATGGCACAGTGGTGACAATTGATGGGCACAGTGGCAACAATTGATGGGCACAGTGGCTGCGTTTGGCATGGCACAGTGACGACAATTGATGGGCAAATTAACTGCGTTTGATGGCATGGCACAGTTGCGACAATTAATAGGCACAGTGGCCACAATTGATGGCACAGTGGCTGTGTTTGATGGCATGGCACAGTGAGGACAATTGATGGGCAAAGTAACTGCGTTTGATGGCATGGCACAGTGGCGACAATTAATGGGCACAGTGACAACAATTGATGGCACAGTGGCTGCATTTGATGGCATGGCACAGTGGCGACAATTGATGGCATGGCACAGTGGCGGCAATTGATGGGCACAGTAGCTGCGTTTGATGGGCACAGTGAGGCTGCAATTTATGTTTTTTTTTTCTTTTTTGTTTGCACCCCCCCCCCCCTCCTCCCCCAAAAAATCTGAGCACTAGCTGCCACTGCTATCAGTCCTGGTGACAATGGCAATCGAGACCTTGTGACAACAGTTTGGTGAAGGACCATTGGGATAATATGGAACATCAACTGTGAGCCAGGCCTTCTTATCCATCATCAGTACCTCACAATTACTGTCTTGGCCAAATGGGCCCATATTCCTACAGATACACTTCAAAGTTTTAAGAAAAGCCTTCCCAGAAGAGTTTGGAATGTTATAGGTGCAAAAGAGAAAAGGTTTGTGTTGCTACTGGGTAGATTAAGCAATCTCTATGGGGTGTATTTACTAAAGGCAAATAGGTAAACATGCCTGTAATGTGTGTTAGAAATATCTTATTAATCAACAATTTTGTGTAAAAAAAAATACATTATAATTTTCATTCTGCATTTCAAAAACATTAGGCAAGAAAATTAGGTCTTTAAGAGACTCATCGTGCCTCATAGAAGATACCTTGGGGTGTTTTCTTTCCAAAATGTGGTCATTTTGTGGGTGTTTTCACTGTCCTGGGGCCCATGGCCTCCATAAATGTCAATGTTGTTAGAAAATTAGATGTGTAATTTATGTTTCTAGAATGCCTGTAGGTGCTCCTTGGATTTTGGGCCCCTCCATATGACTAGGCTGTGAAAAAGTCTCACACGTGAGGTATTGCCATACTTGGGAGGAGAAGCAGAATGTGTTTTGGAGTGTAATTCTAAGTATTCATATGATGTGTGTTAGAAATATCTTATTAACCACTTAAGCCCCGGACCAGGCCACTTTTTGCAATCCGGCACTGCGTCGCTTTAACTGACAATAGCGCGGTCGTGCGACGTGGCTCCCAAACAAAATTTAGGTTCCTTTTTTCCCCACAAGTAGAGCTTTTTTTTTTTGTGGCATTTGATCACCTCTACGGTTTTTATATTTTTGCGCCATAAACAAAAGAATAGCAGTTTTGAAAAAAATGCAATATTTTTTACTTTTTGCTAAATATCCCCCAAAAATATATACAAAAAAATGTTTTTCCTCAGTTTAGGTCGATACGTATTCTTCTACATATTTTTGGTAAACAAAAATGCAATAAGCCTATATTGATTGGTTTACGCAAAAGCTATAGCGTCTTCAAAATTGGGGATAGTTTTATAGCATTTTTATTATTATTATTTTTTTTTTTACTAGTAATGGCGGTGATCAGCGATTTTTATCATGACTGCGACATTATGGCAGATACATCGGACACTTTTGACACCATGTTGGGACCATTGTAATTTTTACAGCGATCAATGCTATAAAAATGATTACTGTAAAAATGACACTGGCAGTGAAGGGGTTAACCTGTAGGGGGCGCTGAAGGGGTTAAGTGTGACCTAGGGAGTGCTTCTAACTGTTAGGGGGTGTGACTTGCCTTGACATGTTACTGATCGCTGCTCCTGATGACAGGAAACAAACGATTAGTGACATGTCACTAGGAAGAACGAAGAGATGTTGGGCCAGATTCAGAAAGCCTTTACGTCGGTGTATCTATAGATATGCCGCGTAAAGTCTATTCTGAGCTGCCGTATCTTTTTTTTGTATTCAGAAAACAAGATACGCCAGAATTCTGCTAAGATACGAGCGGCGTAAGTCACTTAGACCGTCGTATCTTAGTTGCATATTTAGGTGACGCTTCCATCGTTGTACGCGTAATATATGCAAATGAGCTATTTACGCCTATTCATAAACGTACTTGCGGCCGGCAGTCGTAGTTTACATCGTTTGCGTAAGCGTTATTGCGGCGTAAGGTTACCCCTGCAATAGGAGACGTAGCCAATGTTATGTATGGACATCGGGACAGCGTCAAATTGTACGTCGGTTAGGTCGTTTGCGTAAATCGTTCGGGAATGGGGCTCGACGTAAATTACGTTCACGTCGTTTACATTGACATCTAGCGACGTGTTTCACGCATGCACACTGGGATACGTCCACGGACGGCGCATGCGCCGCCCAAAAAAAACGTCACTAACATGGGGTCATGATTAATTTCCATGAATCACACCCCTATCTTCCACATTTGAATTGCGCGGCCTTGCGCCGCAACACATACGTTACGCCGCCGTAAAAAAGGGCGCAAGTTCTTTCTGAATACAGAACGTGAGCCCAAAGTTACAGCGGCGAAACGTATCGGGGAAACGTTACGCCAGCAGAAAGATCCGCTAATCTTTCTGAATCTGGCCCATTGTGTTTACACACAAGCTCTGTGACCTGATCGTGGGACACCGGGGGATATCGAGTCCGCGGGTCCCGTGGGCACGGTCACGGAGCTCACGACAGGGTCGCGCATGCCCACATGGCGGCAAATTAAAGGGGACATTTATATACGCCCATTTGCATGTCCGTGCCATTCTGTCAACGAATAGATACGTGCGCTGGTCCTTAGGCGGTAAATCAACAATTTTGTGTAAAAAATACGTTTAATTGTCATTCTGCATTTCAAAAACATTAGGCAAGAAAATGAAGTCTTCAAGTGATTCACCGCGCCTCATAAAAGTTAACTTGGGGTGTTTTCTTTCCAAAATGTGGTCATTTTGCAGGTGTTTTCACTGTCCTGGGGCCCATGGCCTCCATAAATGTCAATGTTGTTAGAAAATTAGATGTGTAATTTATGTTTCTAGAATGCCTGTAGGTGCTCCTTGGATTTTGGGCCCCTCCATATGACTAGGCTGTGAAAAAGTCTCACACGTGAGGTATTGCCATACTTGGGAGGAGAAGCAGAATGTGTTTTGGAGTGTAATTCTAAGTATTCATATGATGTGTGTTAGAAATATCTTATTAACCACTTAAGCCCCGGACCAGGCCACTTTTTGCAATCCGGCACTGCGTCGCTTTAACTGACAATAGCGCGGTCGTGCGACGTGGCTCCCAAACAAAATTTAGGTTCCTTTTTTCCCCACAAGTAGAGCTTTTTTTTTTGTGGCATTTGATCACCTCTACGGTTTTTATATTTTTGCGCCATAAACAAAAGAATAGCAGTTTTGAAAAAAATGCAATATTTTTTACTTTTTGCTAAATATCCCCCAAAAATATATACAAAAAAATGTTTTTCCTCAGTTTAGGTCGATACGTATTCTTCTACATATTTTTGGTAAACAAAAATGCAATAAGCCTATATTGATTGGTTTACGCAAAAGCTATAGCGTCTTCAAAATTGGGGATAGTTTTATAGCATTTTTATTATTATTATTTTTTTTTTTACTAGTAATGGCGGTGATCAGCGATTTTTATCATGACTGCGACATTATGGCAGATACATCGGACACTTTTGACACCATGTTGGGACCATTGTAATTTTTACAGCGATCAATGCTATAAAAATGATTACTGTAAAAATGACACTGGCAGTGAAGGGGTTAACCTGTAGGGGGCGCTGAAGGGGTTAAGTGTGACCTAGGGAGTGCTTCTAACTGTTAGGGGGTGTGACTTGCCTTGACATGTTACTGATCGCTGCTCCTGATGACAGGAAACAAACGATTAGTGACATGTCACTAGGAAGAACGAAGAGATGTTGGGCCAGATTCAGAAAGCCTTTACGTCGGTGTATCTATAGATATGCCGCGTAAAGTCTATTCTGAGCTGCCGTATCTTTTTTTTGTATTCAGAAAACAAGATACGCCAGAATTCTGCTAAGATACGAGTGGCGTAAGTCACTTAGACCGTCGTATCTTAGTTGCATATTTAGGTGACGCTTCCATCGTTGTACGCGTAATATATGCAAATGAGCTATTTACGCCTATTCATAAACGTACTTGCGGCCGGCAGTCGTAGTTTACATCGTTTGCGTAAGCGTTATTGCGGCGTAAGGTTACCCCTGCAATAGGAGACGTAGCCAATGTTATGTATGGACATCGGGACAGCGTCAAATTGTACGTCGGTTAGGTCGTTTGCGTAAATCGTTCGGGAATGGGGCTCGACGTAAATTACGTTCACGTCGTTTACATTGACATCTAGCGACGTGTTTCACGCATGCACACTGGGATACGTCCACGGACGGCGCATGCGCCGCCCAAAAAAAACGTCACTAACATGGGGTCATGATTAATTTCCATGAATCACACCCCTATCTTCCACATTTGAATTGCGCGGCCTTGCGCCGCAACACATACGTTACGCCGCCGTAAAAAAGGGCGCAAGTTCTTTCTGAATACAGAACGTGAGCCCAAAGTTACAGCGGCGAAACGTATCGGGGAAACGTTACGCCAGCAGAAAGATCCGCTAATCTTTCTGAATCTGGCCCATTGTGTTTACACACAAGCTCTGTGACCTGATCGTGGGACACCGGGGGATATCGAGTCCGCGGGTCCCGTGGGCACGGTCACGGAGCTCACGACAGGGTCGCGCATGCCCACATGGCGGCAAATTAAAGGGGACATTTATATACGCCCATTTGCATGTCCGTGCCATTCTGTCAACGAATAGATACGTGCGCTGGTCCTTAGGCGGTAAATCAACAATTTTGTGTAAAAAATACGTTTAATTGTCATTCTGCATTTCAAAAACATTAGGCAAGAAAATGAAGTCTTCAAGTGATTCACCGCGCCTCATAAAAGTTAACTTGGGGTGTTTTCTTTCCAAAATGTGGTCATTTTGCAGGTGTTTTCACTGTCCTGGGGCCCATGGCCTCCATAAATGTCAATGTTGTTAAACAATTTGATGTGTAATTTATGTTTCTAGAATGCCTGGAGGTAGTCCTTGGATTTTGGGCCCCTCCATATGGCTAGGCTGTGAAAAAGTCTCACACGTGAGGTATTGCCATACTTGGGAGGAGTAGCAGAATGTGTTTTGGAATGTAATTATAAGTATGCCTATGATGTGTGTTAGAAATATCTTATTAATTGACAACTTTGTGTCAAAAAATACATTTTAATTTTCTTTCCTATATTTTTCATAAACAACATTTTCAAAAGACTCACTACGCCTTTCAGGAAACACTTACTATGGTTTCCAAAATGTGGTCATTTTGTGGGTGCTTCTTCTTTTCCTGTCACTTCAGGGACTAAAGAATTATATGTTGTGTTACCCCGGCAGAAGCTTCTGGTAATTTGGGTTCTCCGTTCTGCTCCTCAATTCCAAGAACACCCTCAGCCCCTTTTGACACACCTGGTTGATTTAAAGTTCATGTAAGCACTTATAAGAACACAATGGGCCAGATTCTCAAAAGAGATATGATGGTGTATCGCAGGAAACACCGTCGTATCTCTGTTTTTTGTACTGGGTATCTATGCGTGTGATTCCTAGAATCATTTACGCATAGACACAGGGCCAGATTCTCTAAGAATTCCGGCGGCGTAGCGTAAGCCAGTTACACTACGCCGCCGCATCGTACTAGAGCAAGTGCTTTATTCTCTAAGCACTTGCTCCGCAGGTTTCGCCTGCGTCGCGTAAATCGCGCAGCGTAAACCCGCGCAATTCAAATGGGGCGGCTTGTATTTAAATTAAGCGCGCCCCCGCGTCGAATGAACTGCGCATGCGCCGGCCGGGGAAAAAAGCCCAGTGCGCATGCTCCAGCTCACGTCGGAAAGCGTCGTTGAAACCGACGTCAAAACAACGTGATCGACGCTTACGCAATGCCCTATTCGCGAACGAGTTAGTAAAACGACGTAAGCGACGGAAAAAGCCGACGCTGACCCGACGCCATACTTAACATGGCATCCGACGGGACCCGACGGCATCCGACGGTACTTCGTAAGGTTACTCCACATAGAAGCTGGGGTAACCTTACGCGAACAAAAACGACGTACGCGACGGCGGGGCGGCGTAAAAGCGATAGGCAAATGCAAAAACAACGTAAAGGCCACCTAGTGGCCGGAGTTGTCATTACACCTACGATCTGCAAGTGTAATGGTTTTACACTTGTCGGATGTAGAAGCGTATCTATGCAAAAGTGATGCTTAGCATCACGCGCATAAATGCGAGACAAAAAAAACGGCGATACGTCGTAACGCCGCTGAGAATCTGGCCCACAGTGAAGATCCGACAGGTGTAAAACACTTACACCGTCGGATCGTAGATGTTATGACTTTTCTGGCCGCTAGGTGGCCTTTACGTTGTTTTCTCATTTGCCTATGCAAATGAGCCTAATACGCCGATTCCCGAACGTTTTTACACCGCCCCGTCGTCGTTTACATCGTTTCCGTAAGCGTAAACCTACCCCTGCTATATGAGGGGTAGGCTTACGAAGTTCCGTCGTATGCCATGTTAAGTATGGCGTCGGGTCAGCGTCGTCTTTTTCCGTCGGTTACGTCGTTTTACTAAGTCGTTCGCGAATAGGGCATTGCGTAAGTGACGATCACGTCGTTTTCACGTCGGTTTCAACTACGTTTTCTGGCGTAAGCTTGAGCATGCGCACTGGCCTTTTTTCCCGGCCGGCGCATGCGCAGTTCGATTGACGCGGGGGCGCTTAATTTAAATACAAGCCGCCCCCTTTGAATTACACGGCCTTACGCCGGGCCATTTACACTACGCAGCCGCAACTTATGGAGCAAGTGCATGGAGAATACGGCACTTGCTCTGTTAAGTTGTGGCGGCGCAGTGTAAATAGCTTACGCTACGCCGCCGCACAATGTACCAGAATCTGGCCCTTGGTTTTTTTCTCGGCTGTGAATTAGCAGCAGGAAATAGACACAAGACTTGTTAGTGGTAAATTAACTCAACGTATTGGTACAGTTTGGAATAAATTGCGGTTTGAACATAAATGAACATACATGAGTTAGGTTCAGCCTACTAGACAGCATAATCACTATGGGCCAGATTTAGTAAGAAGTTACGCGGCTTATGTCGAGATACGCCGCGTAACTTCTAAACAGCGCCGGCGTATCTTTTTTCTGTATTCAGAAAACAAGATACGCCGGGTTTGAGCAAAGATATGAGCGGCGTAATTGTATTACGCCGTCGTATCTTAACTGCGTTTTTAAGATGGCCGCTAGGGGTGTTCCCGCTGAATTACGCCTAGAATATGTAAATCAGCGAGATAGGCCTATTCACGAACGTACGCCAGGCCAACGCAGTGAATTTACGCCGTTTACGTAAGGCTTTTTCTGGCGTAAAGATAAACCACCAAAAAGATGGCGCATTCTATGTTAAGTATGGACGTCGTTTGCGTAACTCGTCCGTGAATGGGGCTTTATGTTAATTACGTTCACGTCGAAACCAATGCGTCTTAGCGTGATAATTTGGAGCATGCGCACTGGGATACGTCCACGGACGGCGCATACGCAGTTAAAAAAAAACGTAAAAAATGTGGGGTCACAACACATTTAAATAAAACACGCCCACCTCATTCACATTTGAATTACCCGGACTTACGCTGGCCCATTTACGCTACGCCGCCGTAACTTAGCTTGGTGAATACAGCACTTGCCTCGCTAATTTACGGCGGCATAGCGTATCAGAGCTACATTATGCCTGCGCAAATTTAAACCGATCTACGTGAATCTGGCCCTATGTCTAGTTCTGTACTACTACTGTTGACCCGGATTACCCCACAAATTACAAGAGACATTACTTTTTGATATTTTGGAACACCTTATCAGTTTAATTGTGACCCAGACTCTCAGATACCTTCCTAAAGAACATGAAGATTGATTGCACCATAAAATATTCCAAGGATAACCTTTGATTACGGTGAAGGTATTGAAAGTTGGTTTAGAAGAGAATACTTACAAAGCACAAGTAAAGATTAAAAAGCAGAATCCAAGTAGCCAGGCAGGACCTCCTGAACATAAACATTTTACATATTAAAGGAGTTGTAAAGGAAAACAAATGTTGCCTAAAATGAATGTCTGCAAGGTAGACAGACAGAATAGTGTAATGATTCTGTTAACAAACGAGTAAATACCTATTAAATTCCTTCATCTATATCACCTCCGACGTTCTAGTTTCTGTTCTCTCATTCACTTCCTGGTTTGCGACGCTCGTTCATGTAAGAACTACATTTCCCAGTATGAATTGCGGCACGCCCAGTAATTCACACCTCCTTGAAGTCCCTAACACGTAGAGAGCGTCCTGCCGCACAGATGTAGTTCCCAGGAGGGGGCGAGCACATCAGTGGCGGCTGGTGCTCAAAATTTTTGGGGGGGCGCAAAGGAAGAAAAAAATTGCAGTCTCACTGTGCCCAAACGCAGCCACTGTGCCATGCCATCAAATGCAGCCACTGTTCCATCAATTCGCACCACTGTGCCATGCCATTAAACCAGCCACTGTGCCATCAATTGTCACCACGGTGCCATGCCATTAAACCAGCCTCTGTGCCATCCATTGTCACCACTGTTCCATGCCATTAAACCAGCCACTGTGCCATCCATTGTCACCACTGTTCCATGCCATTAAACCAGCCACTGTGCCATCCATTGTCACCACTGTTCCATGCCATTAAACCAGACACTGTGCCATCCATTGTCATCACTGTCCCATGCCATTAAACCAGCCACTGTGCCATCCATTGTCACCACTGTTCCATGCCATTAAACCAGCCACTGTGCCATCCATTGTCACCACTGTTCCATGCCATTAAACCAGCCACTGTGCCATCCATTGTCACCACTGTTCCATGCCATTAAACCAGCCACTGTGCCATCCATTGTCACCACTGTTCCATGCCATTAAACCAGCCACTGTGCTATCCATTGTCACCACTGTGCCCATGGTCGCCGCTGTGCCAATTGTCCCCACTGTGCCCTGTAAATTGCTCTCTCCCCCCCCCCCCCCCGCCTGGCACTTACCTTTACTGGAGTCAGGCATCCACGTCCCACGATGTCTTCTCCCACCCTCGATGACTGACAGGCGTCTCAGCCAATCAGGTTACCGGTAGCCAGAACCGGCCAACCTGATTGGCTGAGACGCCTGTCATCTTATCCAAGGGGCGTACAGTCTGTGCGCTCCGAGAATAAGCTTCCGGGACCCGAGGGCTGTACTGGGAAAGCCTATCAGAGCTGTTGGCTCTGATAAACATTTCCGTACAGCCAACCAGCTGGCGTTATTCAGATGGCCGGACATGAGCACCGACCATCTGAATTACAGCGGCAGCGGCGATAATAACATAGATTCGTGCAATGCATGTATCTATGTTATTAGACTCAGTGGCGGTAAGAGCCAGAGGGGGCGGCGCTCCAGCGCCCTCTATGGACGAACCGCCACTGGAGCACATTACTGACCACCGCAGTAAAGTCTCCCTTCACGGTGGTGAGTAACAATCAGACAAGCAGGAAGTGAACAGAAGAGAGAAGACATAGAGCAACTTCTGAGCAAAAACGAACAATGAGGAAGTGAAAAGAGGAATGTCTGCAGGTAAAGGATGCTTATTGTGAATTTTTTTTTTCCTTTACAACCCCTTTAACTAATTGAGTTAAGATTGTACACATTATTGATTGCAAAAGACATTGATTCCTACTGTTTTGGAACATCTTATCAGTTTGACCATGACCCCGACTCTTGCTATAAAATGTGCAGACTGTCTCTCTGCCTTGCACAACAAAAAAATTCAAGGCGACAGGAGAACAACAATTTGTTCCATTTCTCTGCAAATTTATCCTTTTTTTTTCTCTGCAAATTTATTCTAGCATCCAAACCTGTTATTATTTAAATAACCTACCATTAGCATATAAGCACTTAATATTGGCATTTAACCATTTGCCGACCGTATACTGTATACAGGATCTCACAAAAGTGAGTACACCCCTCACATTTTTGTAAATATTTTCTTCTATGTTTTCATGTAACAACACTGAAGAAATGACACTTTGCTACAATGTTGTGTAGTGAGTGTACAGCTTGTATAACAGTGTACATTTGCTGCCCCCCCCCCAAAAAAAAAAAAAAATACTCAACAAACAGCCATTAATATCTAAAACGCTAGCAACAAAAGTGAAAATGTCCAAATTGGGCCCAATTAGTCATTTCCCTCCCCGGTGTCATGTGACTCATTGGTCTCAGGTGTGAATGGGGAGCAGGTGTGTTAAATTTGGTGTTATTTCTCTCACTCTCTCATACTGGTCAGTGGAAGTTCAACATGGCACCTCATGGCAAAGAACTCTCTGAGGATAATAATTACGTTAATAATTACATTTACTAATACAAATAAGATATATATATATATTTTTAAATAACTCCTTTAGTGTAGTGAATTAACCTTATAAAGCTGCATTTTTTTTTTAAAGAAAGAAAGATGAAGATACATAATAAATTAATTGGTAAAAATAATAATCACATTTACTAACACAAATATATATATATTTTTTTTAATAACTCTTTTAGTTTAGTGAATTAACCTTATAAAGCTGAAAAAAAAAAAAAAGATGGAGATACATAATAATTTAATTGATAAAAATAATAATTAAATTTACTAATAAAAAATAAGATTTTTTTTTTTCTATTAAATAATTCATTTAGTGTAGTGAATTAACCTTAAAAGGCTGAATTTATTTCAAGAAAGAAGGAGATACATAATAAATAAATTGGTAAAAATAACTATTACATTTACTAATAAAAATTAGATATATATATATATATTTTTTTAAACTCCTTTAGTGTAGTGAATTAACCTTATATTGAATTTATTTCAAGAAAGAAAGATGGAGATACATAATAAATTAATTGGTAAAAATTATAATTACATTTCCTAATAAAAATAAGATTTTTTTTTTTTAATAACTCTTTTAGTGTAGTGAATTAACCTTCTAAAGTTGAATTTATTTGTGCTGTTTTGTTCCCATCCTCGATAATCATATTATCTCTGCACAGGTAAATTTTTGTTTTCTTATCATACATTCCATTCACTCTCCTATCCCCACAGTGAGGTTCACACTCTGAATTCTCTACAATTAGTATTCCAGGCCACGGCAACGTGTGACACTGAGGGCCGTCCCCCTGGTAGCCGGGTGGATTACACCGTAGAAAAGTCTATATCTTTACTCGGAGGATTCCTCGCAGTCTTCCCCCGCTGAGAACATTTGAAATTTATCATTTTCTGCATTCTGCTATTCCAGATTTTGAAGCGGAAAAGAGAAGACGGCGGTGTAAGGCCTCATTCACACGGACGGACCGTTCGACATGGGGGGGTCAGGTGCTCTGGGGCAGTGCGGCCCCCCCACCCCAGAGCACCCTGTCCCCATGTTGATAAGGACAGGGCCTCTTCCCGACAACCCTGGCCGTTGGTTGTCGGGGTCTGCGGGTGGGGGACTTATCGGAATCTGGGTGCCCCCTTTAATAAGCTAGATCCAAGTCGGATCCCCGTTGTTTCTATGACGGCTTTGTCTCCATCGCGGCAAGCCAGCTCGGCGCTGGCTCCCGCGATGGGGCTCGTAGGTGGTCAATCTTGCCGAGAAAGGGAGCGAGATTGACACAATATCACGGTCACCCACTGTATAGGGGCCACGTCCATATCCGTCATGGCGGATCGGGTAAGATCTGATGAAAACGGACATGCCGTTTTCATCAGATCGCTCTATAGGAATCAGCGGCGCTGCACAAGCTCCTCCCCGCTCAGTGAGCAGAGAGGAGCTTGTCATCCGTCGGCACAGCAGATGATCTGCGGATGGAGTCTGCCTCGTGTGAATGAGGCCTAAGAGAACTCGTGTGGGTTAGGCGCGGAGCCTTCAACTCAAGAGGAAGAAATATGTGAAGCACCTGGTGCAAGGACCACATCATCTCTGTAGAGAAGGAGAAGATTCAGGTCCATCCATTGAACGGTTGGCTTTTTATAAATGTCATCCTCCCAGAATCCTTTGTCTAAAGTCATGTGACCTCTGCCTTTGGCATTTATTATTAAATGGAAGATCCCTCAAGGGGTTTTTTTTCGCAGCAAAATATGTTTGAAAAGAGTGGCAATCAACTTGTAAAAATTAATATTTATTTATAATATTGTATCAAAAAATATTGAAGATTTCATTGCTTAACCGCAAGGCGGGTTTCCCCGGAGAAGGAGATGGCATCACTAAAACGTCTGGCCAAACAGCTTTTTCACAGGGACATCCAGGTGGGCAGAGGTGGCCACTCTTCCGTGAAAGACGCCAAGACAACGATGGAATTATATCGCATTGCGGAGGCCTCATTCACACGGACGGACCGTTCGACATGGGGGGGTCAGGTGCTCTGGGGCAGTGCGGCCCCCCCACCCCAGAGCACCCTGTCCCCATGTTGATAAGGACAGGGCCTCTTCACGACAACCCTGGCCGTTGGTTGTCGGGGTCTGCGGGCGGGGGGCTTATCGGAATCTGGGTGCCCCCTTTAATAAGCTAGATCCAAGTCGGATCCCCGTTGTTTCTATGACGGCTTTGTCTCCATCGCGGCAAGCCAGCTCGGCGCTGGCTCCCGCGATGGGGCTCGTAGGTGGTCAATCTTGCCGATAAAGGGAGCGAGATTGACACAATATCACGGTCACCCACTGTATAGGGGCCACGTCCATATCCGTCATGGCGGATCGGGTAAGATCTGATGAAAACGGATGAAAACGGACATGCCGTTTTCATCAGATCGCTCCATAGGAATCAGCGGCGCTGCACAAGCTCCTCCCCGCTCAGTGAGCAGAGAGGAGCTTGTCATCCGTCGGCACAGCGGATGATCTGCGGACGGAGTCTGCCTCGTGTGAATGAGGCCTAAGAGAACTTGTGTGGGTTCGGCGCGGAGCCTTCAACTCAAGAGGAAGAAATATGTGAAGCACCTGGTGCAAGGACCACATCATCTCTGTAGAGAAGGAGAAGATTCAGGTCCATCCATTGAACGGTTGGCTTTTTATAAATGTCAGCCTCCCAGAATCCTTTGTCTAAAGTCATGTGACCTCTGCCTTTGGCATTTATTATTAAATGGAAGATCCCTCAAGGGTTTTTTTTTCGCAGCAAAATATGTTTGAAAAGAGTGGCAATCAACTTGTAAAAATTAATATTTATTTATAATATTGTATCAAAAAATATTGAAGATTTCATTGCTTAACTGCAAGGCGGGTTTCCCCGGAGAAGGAGATGGCATCACTAAAACGTCTGGCCAAACAGCTTTTTCACAGGGACATCCAGGTGGGCAGAGGTGGCCACTCTTCCGTGAAAGGCGCCAAGACAACGATGGAATTATATCGCATTGCGGAGGCCGAGTATGTGAGAGAGCTGACATCCACGGGGGCTGATTGATAAACTTTGGGGAGCGGGGGTTTCAGATTTATATATGGGAACAAATCAAAACGTCATTAAATAAAAAATGGAACCCGGGACTGAACACCAAAAAATAAATACAAAAAATATTGAATAAATACACGGAAGTTACAAAAATAAATTCTGGCATTAACATAAAGCATGACATCAACACAGGAAAATATACATGCAGCTCATATTATATTAACCCATTGTAATTGTGTAGAGTTTCACATGAAAACCCTATGCGTTTCAACCTTTTAATTATTGGTCTTCTTCGGGGTAGTTTTATCTATACGAGAAAGAAAAATGCAGATTATATTTAAACCACTTAAGGACCCCTTCACGCCGATATATACCGTATTTATCGGCATGTACCGTGCACTTTTTTGCCCTGAAAAGGGCAAAATCGTTGGGGCGCGATATACCCCGATGCCCGCTTCCGCGCTGTGTTTGAACCACTGTGCCGACATATACCGAGCGCAGTACACTCGGGTATAGCCGGGCAGGCTCGGCTCCGCTCGGGTTCACGTCCTGTGCGTCCTGTACGTCCTTTACGTGAGAGGAGCCAAGCCTGCCCGACTATTCCCGAGTGTACTGCGCTTGGTATATGTTGGCGCAGTGGTTCAAACACAGCGCGGGAAGCGGGGATCGAGCGGGGAGGACACCACGATGGCCGCAGAAGGACGCCGGGCCGGACAAGGCCGCCGATGGACGCGATGGACGGCGGCCAAGACACCGACGAGGGGCATCCAAACTGTAAGTATTTTTTTTTCCCAGGAATTTTCCTTCTAGGTTGGGGGTGCGCGCTATATGCCGGGGCGCGTTATAGCAAGATAAATACGGTACATCAGCAGAATGGCACGGCTGGGCACAAGCCCGTACCTGTACGTCCTTTTTAAGAGCCCAGCTGTGGGGTCGCCGCTCTCTGTGTTCCTGCACCCATCAATGGAATGAAGCTGCACTACTGTCAGGTGGTTATCTCTGCCTAAAAGGTGATTGGTTCAGCCTGCATGTCTGACTTCATTCATTCGCCTGGGGATAGGGGGGGGCATGGTTGATATTTCTTCCCTGGGTATAGGCCTCGGCACTGAGCCCTATGCTAGGATGATAATGCTACTTCTCTGTAGATACAGTACATTTAATGCTGTTGTCACTAGGGATGAGCTCCGCGTTCGATTTGAACGTATGTTCAACTCGAACATTGTCTGTTCGTACGTTCGACGAAATTCGAACAAAACGGGAAGTTCCCGCCAAATTTGAGTGATGCGCAACGGCCCATAATTTACTGCAGCATTGCGCGCTGATGATTGGCCAAACATGCACTATGACCCTGCATGCTTGGCCAATCACAGCGCGCAAAAAACGGAGAGCCATAATTGGCCAAAGTCAGGGTGGCTTTGGCCAATTATGGCTCAGGGCTTTAGCACACGCCCCAAACTATATAAGGCCGCCTGCTGGGTGGCCTCGTGTAGTGTGTTCCAGCGCTGAACAGAGATCAGAGAGATTGTCTTTTTATATAGCTAGATAGAGCAGGCAGGCTAGTCAGTTTAGCTTAGTTTACAGTGTGTAGAGGATATATATACATCCCTAGGTGTTGTACATATATTTATACACTGTATAGCTTAGATAGATCAGTTCTTCCTAATTTACTGGCAGGCAGGTGATTGTGCTATTTAAAGACGTTATCGCAGGTATAGACACCCAGCAGGTACAATATTTAAAGGAATTTTTATTTTTTTTATTTTATTTAAGCATCAATAAAATCACTGCTCCTGGAGCAGTGATTTTAATGATGCTTAAAAAGTAATAAAAAAAAAAAAATATGAAAAATTCCTTTAAATATTGTACCTGCTGCGTGTCTATAGTTTGCCTGTGAAAACGTCTTTGAGAACCCGGGTCTTTCCTCCGCTCTCCCCTATGGGGAATGGGATGAATACAGACCGTGTGTCCGTATTCACCCGATCCGCCAGACGGAAGAAAAATAGGATTTTCTTCCGTCCGAAAAAACGAATTTTGACGGAGGCGGATGATTACGGACGTTAGCGGATGCTCATCCGCTAACGGCCGTGATCCCATAGGGATGCATTGTGAGTCCCTAAACGGACATTTGAAAAACGGACCCTTCGTCCGCCCGTGTGAAAGGGCCCTAAGAATGAGATCTGTGAATTTTTTTTTCACAATCTCATGCTTTCCAGCCTGGAGGAGAGATGTGGGGTCTTATTGACCCCACATCTCTCCATAAAGAGGACCTGTCACAAACCATTCCTATTACAAGGGATGTTTACATTCCTTGTAATAGGAATAAAAGCAATAAAAAAATGTGTTTTAAAGTGTAAAAAAGAAATAAATACGTAAAATAAAAAAATAAAAAAATAAAAAATGAAAACGCCCCTGCCCCCTGTAGCTCGCGCCCAGAAGCGAACGCACACGTAAGTCCCCGCCCATGTATGTAAACGTTGTTCAAACCTCACATGTGAGGTGTTTCCGTGTGCGCTAGAGCGTGTGCAACAATTCTACCACTAGGCCTCCTCTGTAAATCTAACCTGTAAAAAAAAATTAAAGCGTGGCCTATGGAGATTTTAAAGTAACAAAGTTTGGCGCCATTCCATGAGTGTGTGCAATTTTAAAGCGTGACATGTTGGGTATCTATTTACTCGGCGTAACATCATCTTTCGCATTATACAAAAAAATTGGGCTAACTTTACTGTTTTGTTATTTTTTAATTCACGAAACCATTTTTTTTCCCAAAAAAAAAGGCGTTTGAAGAATTATTGCGCAAATACAGTGCGAGGGAAAACAAGTTGCAATGACCGCCTTTTTATTCCATAGGGTGTCTGCTAAAAAAACATGTATAGTGTTTGGGGGTTTTGCGTAAATTAAATATAGAAATTTAATAGATTAAAAATTCATTGCGAATGAATACATAGAATACATTCAATAAATTGACCTTAATATACAAACAGAAGGTGCAAAATGATTTGGTCTCAACATGTTTCGCCGTTTCATAGGCTTCTTCAGGAGAACTTTAATATCAGACACTATGGGCCAGATTCAGGTAGAGTTACTCTGGAGTATCAGTGATACTCCAGCATAACTCTCACTTTGAGCCGGCGTTTCTGTTTTCTGTAAGCAGAAAACAAGAAACGCCGGGTTGGAGTTACTATACGAGCGGCGTAATTGTATTTCGCCGTCGTATCGGAACTGCAATTTTAAAAATGGCGCCGGGGGTGTTCCCGCTGATTAACGCCGAGAATATGTTAATCAGCGAGAATCAGCAATTCACGATCGTATTCGGGCCCGACACAGTGACTTTCCGACGTTTCCGTAAGAGATACGCGGCGTAAAGAAAAACATGCCCCCTAGTGGAGTATCCTATGTTAAGTATGGCCGTCGTCATCGCGTCGAATTTAAAAAAATTTGCGTCGTTTGCGTAAAACGTCCGTGAATGGGGATTGACGTCATTGACGTTCACTGACAGAATTTGGAGCATGCGCACTGACAGTCGACGCATGCGCAGTACGTTCGCCGCGGGATCGCGCCTAGTTATAATAATACACGCCCCCTACCCGCCCAATTTGAATTCCGCCGGCTCATTTTCGCTACGCCGCCGCAACTTTAGGAGCAAGTGCTTTGTGAATAACAGTACTTGCTCCTAAAGTTTCGGCGGAGTAACGTAAAAGAGAAATGTTACTCCAAATTAAAGATTCGCCCATCTACCTGAATCTGGCCCCATGTATAAGATCACTAAAATGCAGTGGAAAAATCAGCAATTCTGATACTATTTAATCTCTGATTGTGTAGGGGCCCATAGGTGTGGGAATCATAGATACAGTACTTAGAGCTTCTGTATCTGTTTTTATTACTGCCTGTACTTTTTGTCCAGGTGACAACAGCTCCCTCCCCCCATTTCTTGTACAGGTGTCACAGGGACAGGAAGTGAGCAAAAATCTCCCCTATGAGGTCACAGACAGAAAACACATTTTTAGTAGAACAGTGAAGGGTTGGAACTTCTAACAATGTTTTTTTATTTTATTTTATTTTTATGTTATTTTATTAGCCTGTATCTTTTCATCCAGGGAAACCCCAATTTCTTGTATGGGTGTCACTAAAACAGGAAGTGAGCAAAAATCTCCCCTATGGGGTCACAGACAGAAAACACATTTTTAGCAGAACTTCTAACAATGTTTTTTTTTTTTTTTTTTTGTAATTTAAACCTTTTGATTGAGGGAAGCCCCTTCAATTCCTTGTATGTTCTTCAATGGGGGTCACAGACAGAAAACACATTTTTAGCAAAACAGCGAGAGGTTGGAACTTCTAATGAAGTTTTTTTTTTTGGTAGTCTGTACCTTCTGGTTCAGGAAAATCACCCTCGATTCCTTGTATGGGTGTCACTAAAACAGGAAATGAGCAAAAATCTCCCCAACGGGGTCACAGACAGATTTTTTTTTTTTTTAGCAGAACAGTGAAGAGGTTGCAACTTCTAACAATGTTTTTTATTTTTTTGTAGTCTGCACCTTTTGATCCAGGGAAACCCACATTCAATTCCTTGTATGGGTGTCACTAAAACAGGAAGTGAGCAAAAATCTCCCCAACGGTCACAGACAAAAAATACATTTTTAGGAAAACAGTGAGAGGTTGGAACTTTTAACAATGTTTTTTTTTTGTAGTCTGTATCTTTTGATCCAGGGAAACTCCCATTCAATTCCTTGCATGGGGGGTCACAAATACAGGAATTGAGCAAAAAATCTCCCCTTTGGGATCACAGACAGAAAACACATTTTTTTTTGCAGAATAGTAAAGGGTTTGAACTTCTAACAATTTGTGTGTGTGTGTGTGTGTGTGGTCTGTACATTTTGTATCCAGTACCCTCTAATTATTTGTATAGGTGTCACTGAAACAGGAAGTGAGCAAAAATCTCCCCAATGGGGTCACAGCCCAAAAACACATTGTTAGTAGAACAGTGAGAGGTTTGAACTTCTAATGATGTTTTTTTTTTTTTTGGTAGTCTGTACCATTTAATTCAGGAAAACTGCCCTCAATTCCTTGTATGGGTGTCACTAAAACAGGAAGTGAGCAAAAATCTCCCCAACGGGGTCACAGACAGAATTTTTTTTTCTTTTTAGCAGAATAGTGAGAGGTTGCAGCAACTTCTAACAATGTTTTTTATTTTTTATTTTTTTGTAGTCTGCACCTTTTGATCCGGGGAAACTCCCATTCAATTCCTTGCATGGGGGGGTCACAAAGACAGGAATTGAGCAAAAAATCTCCCCTATGGGGTCACAGACAGAAAACACATTTTTTTTTTCAGAATAGTAAAGGGTTTGAACTTCTAACAATTTGTGTGTGTGTGTGGTCTGTACATTTTTTTACAGTGCCCTCTAATTATTTGTATAGGTGTCACTGAAACAGGAAGTGGGCAAAAATCTCCCCAATGGGGTCACAGCCCAAAAACACATTGGGCCAGATTCTCAAAAGAGATACGCCGGCGTTTCGTAGGAAACACCGTCGTATCTCTGTTTTTTTTTTACTGGGTATCTATGCGTGTGATTCCTAGAATCACTTACGCATAGATACAGTGAAGATCCGACAGGTGTAAAACCATTATACTGGCGGATCGTAGATGTAATGACATCGCCGGCCGCTAGGTGGCCTGTACGCTGTTTTCTCATTTGCCTATGCAAATGAGCCTAATACGCCGATTCCCGAACGTTTTTACGCCGCCCCGTCGTAGTTTACGTTGTTTCCGTACGCGTAAGGTTACCCCTGCTATAAGAGGGGTAGGTTTCCGAAGTTCCGTCGTTGCCATGTTAAGTATGGCGTCAGGTCAGAGGCGTCTTTTTCCGTCGGTTACGTTGTTTTACTAAGTCGTTCGCGAATAGGGATTTACGTAAATGACGCTCACGTCGGTTTCATTCACTTTTTCCGACGTGAGCTGGAGCATGCGCACTGGGCTATTTTGAGGCCGGCGCAAGCGCAGTTCGATCGACGCGGGGGCGCGCTTAATTAAAATACAAGCCGCCCCCTTTGAATTACGCGGGGGTACGCAGAGCCATTTACACTACGCCGCCGCAACTTACGGAGCAAGTGCTTTGGGAATACGGCACTTGCTGATTTAAGTTGTAGCGGCGTAGTGTAAATGGCTTACGCTACGCCAGCGGCAATTCTACGGGATTCTGGCCCATTGTTGGTAGAACAGTGAGAGGTTGGAACTTCTAATGATGTTTTTTTTTTGGTAGTCTGTACCATTTAATTCAGGAAAACTGCCCTCAATTCCTTGTATGAGTGTCACTAAAACAGGAAGTGAGCAAAAATCTCCCCAACGGGGTCACAGACAGATTTTTTTATTTTTTTTAGCAGAACAGTGAGAGGTAGCAACTTCTAACAATGTTTATTATTTTGTATTTTTTGTAGTCTGCACCTTTTGATCCAGGGAAACCCCCATTCAATTCCTTGTATGGGTGTCACTAAAACAGGAAGTGAGCAAAAATCTCCCCAATGGGGTCACAGACAGAAAACACATTTTTAGCAAAACAGTTAGAGTTTGGAACTTCTAACAATGTTTTTTTTTTTTTTTGTAGTCTGTAGGTTTTGATCCAGGGAAACCCCCATTCAATTCCTTGCATGGGGGGGGGGGGGGGGGGTCACAGAGACAGGAATTGAGCAAAAAATCTCCCTCAAAGACAGAAAACACATTTTTTTTTAGCTGAATAGTAAAGGGTTTGGTCTTTACATTTTTATCCAGTGCCCTCTAATTCTTTGTATTTGTGGCACTGAAACAGGAAGTGAGCCAAAATCTCCCCAATGGGGTCACAGCCCGAAAACACATTGTTACCAGAACAGTGAGAGGTTGGAACTTCTAACAATGTTTTTAGTTATTTTTTTAGTAGCCTGTATCTTTTGATCCAGGGAAACCCCTTCAATTCTTTGTGTGGGTGTCACAAAGACAGGAAGTGAGCAAAAATCCCCCCAATGGGGTCACAGACAGAAAACATTTTTTTAGCAGAATAGTGAACTTCTATCACTGCTTCTGTGTAATGTTCTGTCCCAGTGACAACCTCACCCTCAGTTTTTCTATATGGATGTTAAAGGAACAGGAAGTGAGCATAAATCTCCCCAATGGGGTCAGAAGCAAAACCAAAAAAAAAAGTTTTTTTTTTGTTTAAGTTTAAGCATAGTATTAACTGCTTAGAACTTCTGATAATGTTTCTATTGCTGTCCCTGTCTTTATTTATTTTTTGGTGACAACTGCAGCTCCTGGTTTCCTTGAATGGGTGTCACAGGGACAGGAAGTGAAGAATAATCTCCCTAATGGGATCACAGACCAAAATGAACTTTAAGGAGAGTGGTGAATAGTTAGAACTTCTGTTTTGTATTTTAATACTGTCTGTACCTTTTTGGTCTGACCATCACAGAAGGAAGTGAGGGAAAATCTCCCTAATGGAACACAGACAGCCTTAAAAATCTGGCAGAAATTTTAATTCTTCTTTCTCCGTTCAAAGCGAACATAAAAAATAAAAAATACAGGGCTGGACTCAGACATTTCGCTAACACCTCTTGCACACCTCCCTACTTTTTAAGATGGGAACGAGGGACACCTACTATCAAAAGCATGTAGGAATAGGACACACCCCATACCACGCTCATAGGACACACCCCATACCACGCCCATAGGACACACCCCATACCACGCTCATAGGACACATCCCATACCACGCCCATAGGACACACTCCATACCACGCTCATAGGACACACCCCATACCACGCCCATCGGACACACCCCATACCACGCCCATAGGACACACTCCATACCACGCCCATAGGGCACACCCCATACCACGCCTGTAGGACACGCACCCATGCCACGCCCATATGATGCACCCCTGCCACGCCACCTTAAAGGAGAATTATACAAAAAAAGAGAATACTATTAATTTAACCCACAAGTATTATTATTTTTTACCACTATTATTCCTTTATATTGGCTTTTAAAATAAAAAAATGCAGCAATTTAGAAACTGGATGAAAGGTTTAGCACTGGGGAACACTTTTATGATAAATAGTGGATAAATGAGGAACAAATGAGGAAGAAAGAGGGACAGAGGGACTTTGTTCCAAATCAGGGACAGTCCCTCAAAATCAGGGACAGTTGGGATCTATGCACTTGTTCTGGTGTCAGAGGGACAGGAAGTAAGCTAAAATATCCCCAGTGGGGTCACACAGAGAGAACCCCATTTTTAGTAGAGTGGTGATGGGTAAGAACTTCTGGGAATATTCTAGTTTCTGTCCCAGTGACATCCCCACCCTTCCTTATTCTTTATGGGTGTCACTGGGACAGGAAGTGAGGGAAAAATCTCGATAATGGGGATACAGAAAGCCTTAAAAATCTGGCAGAAATGTTAATTCTTCTTTCTCTATCCAAAACTAAAAAAAAAAATACAGTGCCGGACTCAGACATTTCACCAACACCTCTTGTACACTTCCAGGGGTACTTTGTTCCAAATCAGGGACAGTTGAGATCTATGTACTTTTTCTGGTGTCAGAGGGACAGGAAGTAAGCTAAAATCTCCCCAATGGGGTCACACAGAGAAAAAACACATTTTTAGTAGAGTGGTGATGGGTAAGAACTTCTGGCAATGTTCCAGTTGATGTCCCAGTGACACCCTTCCTTATTCTGTATGGGCGTCACAGGGACAGGAAGTAAGCTAAAATCTCCCTAATGGGGACACAGAAAGTGTTAAAAATCTGGCTGAAATGTTAATTCTTCTTTCTCTATCCAAAACGAACAAAAAAAAAAAGAAGAAAAAAAAAAAAAAAAAAGGGCTGCACTCTGATGATGTGTGTATTTGTATGGATGGGTGTCACAGAAACAGGAAGTGAGGAATCATTTCCCTAATGGGGTCATGGACAAAAACAGATTTTTAGTAGAGGGATGAAGACTTAGAACTTCTGTATTTGTTTCCATTGATCACTTTACCTTTCTGACCCTATGATAACTTCACCAACACCTCTTGCATACTCAACATTTAATTTTAATTCTTCTTTCTCCGTTCAAAGCGAACATAAAAAATAAAAAATACAGGGCTGGACATTTCGCTAACACCTCTTGCACACCTCCCTACTTTTTAAGATGGGAATGAGGGACACCTACTATCAAAAGCATGTAGGCATAGGACACGCCCACAGGACACACTCCCCTGTCACGCCCCCTTAAAGGAGAATTATACAAAAAGGAGAATACGATTAGTATTTTTTTTTTACCACTATTATTCCTTATTCTGCATGGTTGTCACAGGGACAGGAAGTGAGAGAAAATCTCCCTAACGGGGACACAGACAGATTGATCAATCTGTCAGAATTATAAATTCCGCTTTCTCTGTCCAAAACTAACAAAAATAAAAATACAGAGCTGGGCTCGGACAGGCGCGTTATTTTAGAGAATTAGCGAACCGTTGCGTATCCAATCGTTCTTGATTTCTGGGGAAGGCACATTTGTGACCCCCCCCTCCCCCCCTAGTAACAATCGGGGCAAACATCTACATTTTTGGGGGTCGGTGTAAATGCGATGTTTGCGCAACGTCTTTAATTGGCGATAACTCTCGCCTCCAGCCGCCGACGTCTCCCGGGCTCCCTTTTTTTTTTTTTTTTCTTCCTGATCAAACACGGCCCGGGCTCTGGAAACAAAAGATTATTATCTCGTCATCTCCGACAGATTTCTGTCCGGCGCTGGAGAGAGAGAGAGAGAGAGAGAGGGAGAGAAAAATACGAGCACGTTAGGCAGCTCCACTGACGTCAGCCTCTCCCATTAATTACACTCCACAGCAAACACGGCGCTGAACCGTACGGCGAATTTATCCGCCGCTCCTCCTCAGTCACGGTGACCTTTGGGTGCAATGCAGTTTTTTTTTTTTTAATGTGCATCACTGAAAAGGGTTAATCCTCCGATAGCGTGCATCCTATTTTTTTTTTTTAACCCTTTAGGGTCAGGATGGTTCCCGGCGCGGCCCCTCCGTAGAGAGAGAGAGAGATGCCTGTGTGCCAGCAGAGCCGCATTGTGGAGCCGGTCCGGGCAGCTGTTGCACAAGAGCTCGGAGTTCAATAACCATGGCAACAGAGGAGGCAGCCTCTTCCTTCCACATCGCTCTCGCCGTCCCCCAGTGCAACAAGGCAGCAGCCTTCGTCTCCGAGAGCAGCCGAGTCCGTCAGTGAAAAGGGGGTGTGGGGGGGAGAGAGAGAGACCGACGGACTACGCTTGTGACCCTATGTGGGGGATTAGGGGACCCCGGTGCTTTCAAGGACGTGGACCGCAGGAGTAAAAGAGAGAAGAGGGGAGGAGGAGGGAGGAGGGCGACTACAGCAGGTAAGACCTGCAAACTACCTTTTCCTCCTCTTCATTCCATGCATAAGATCTAATGATTGCTCGATGATGATAGAAAATGTCATATGATAGAACAATGTCATCTGATATAATATGTAGCCATGCCATCTAATATCAAATGCAACAATATGTACCAATGTCATCCAATATAAAAAGTGATACTATGTAATAACACCATCTACTATAGAAGTGATACTATGTATCAATGTCATCTAATATAATATGTAGCAATATGTACCAATGACAGCTAATATAAAAGGTGATACTATATATCAATGTCTTTCAATATAATATGTAGCAATATGTATCAATGTCATCCAATATAAAAAGTGATACTATGTATTAATGTCATCTAATATAATATGTAGCAATATGTATCAACGTCATCTAATATAAAAAGTGACACTATGTAATAACACCATGTAATATAAAAAGTAATACTATGTATCAAATATCGTCTAACATAATAAGTAGCAATATGTACCAATGTCAGCTAATATAAAAAGTGATGCTATGTATCAATGTCATCTAATAAAAACAATGATACTATGTATCAATGTCATCCAATATAATAAGTAGCAATATGTATATAATAACACCATCTAATATAAAAAGTAATAACATTTTTGAATGTCATCTAATATAAATAGTGATACTATGTAATAACGCTATCTAATATAAAAAGTAACGTAATGTATTAATATCGTCTAATATCATAAGTAGCAATATGTACCAATGTCAGCTAATATAAAAAGTGATACTATGTAATAACACCATCTAATATAGAAGTGATACTATGTATCAATGTCATCTAATATAATATGTAGCAATATGTACCAATGACATCTAATATAAAAAGTGATAGTATGTATCAACGTCATCTAATATAAAAAGTGACACTATGTAATAACGCCATGTAATATAAAAAGTAATACTATGTATCAAATATCATCTAATATAATAAGTAGCAATATGTACCAATGTCAGCTAATATAAAAAGTGATGCTATGTATCAATGTCACCTCATAAAAAAATGATACTATGTATCAATGTCATCCAATATAATAAGTAGCAATATGTATGTAATAACACCATCTAATATAAAAAGTAATACAATTTTTGAATGTCATCTAATATAAATAGTGATACTATGTAATAACGCCATCTAATATAAAAAGTATCAATAATCGTAATGTATCAATATCGTCTAATATCATAAGTAGCAATATGTACCAATGTCAGCTAATATAAAAAGTGATACTATGTAATAACACCATCTACTATAGAAGTGATACTATTTATCAATGTCATCTAATATAATATGTAGCAATATGTACCAATGACAGCTAATATAAAAAGTGATACTATATATCAATGTCTTTCAATATAATATGTAGCAATATGTATCAACGTCATCTAATATAAAAAGTGATAGTATGTATCAATGTCATCTAATATAATATGTAGCAATATGTACCAATGACATCTAATATAAAAAGTGATACTATATATCAATGACATCTAATATAATATGTAGCAATATGTATCAACGTCATCTAATATAAAAAGTGACACTATGTAATAACGCCGTGTAATATAAAAAGTAATACTATGTATCAAATATTGTCTAATATAATAAGTAGCAATATGTACCAATGTCAGCTAATATAAAAAGTAATGCTATGTATCAATGTCATCTAATAAAAAAAAAAAATGATACTATGTATCAATGTCATCCAATATAATAAGTAGCAATATGTATGTAATAACACCATCTAATATAAAAAGTAATACAATTTTTGAATGTCATCTAATATAAATAGTGATACTATGTAATAACGCCATCTAATATAAAAAGTATCAATAATCGTAATGTATCAATATCGTCTAATATCATAAGTAGCAATATGTACCAATGTCAGCTAATATAATAAGTGATACTATGTACCAGTGTCATCTAATATAAAAAGTAATACGATGTAATAACACCATCTAGTATAAAAAATTATACTATGCATCAATGTCATCCAATATAAAGAGTGGCACTATGTAATAACACCATCTAATATAAAAAGCGATGATATGTATCAATGTCATGCAAAATAATATGTAGCAATATTTAATAATGTCATCCAATATAAAAAGTGATACTATGTAATAACACCATCTAATATAAAAAACTATACTATGTACCAATGCCATCTAATATAATAAGTGATACTATGTACCATTGTCATCTACTAAAAAAAAATGAATACTATGTAATAACACCATCTAAAATAAAAAATGATAATATGGAATAACACCATCTAATATAAAACGTGATAGTATGTAATAACACCATCTAGTAAACAAACTGAATCTATGTATCAATGTTATCTAATATTACAAATTTTACTATCTAATAAAGCCATCTAATATAAAAAGTAATACTATGTATCAATGTCATCTAATATAATAAGTAGCAAAATGTATCAATGTCATCCAATATAAAAAAGTGATACTATGTAATAACACCATCTAATATACAAACTATTACTATGTATCAATGTCATCTAATACAAAAAGTGATACTGTGTAATAAAGCCATCTAAAATAAAAATTAATACTACAGTATGTATCAATATCATCTAATATAATATGTAGCAATATGTATCAATGTCATCTAAAATGAAATGTAACATTACGTGACAATACTGCCTAATCTAATATAAAATGTAATGTGTAACAATATCATCTAAAAATAAAAAAACAAAAACAAAAACAAAGCAAAACAAACAAAAAAAAGCAACAATATGTAGCAATGTCAGCTGATCTGAAATATAGGTAACAATGTAATAATGCCATTTAATAGAAAATGCAACAATATGTAACAATATCATCTTAACTCCCCCCCCCCCCCCCAAAAAAAAAAAAAATTCCCTAAAAATTAACAATATCTAACAATGCCAGCTGATAAACATATATATGTAATGATGTCATATGATATAATATGTATCAATGTAATCTAATATGAACAGTGATACTATGTAATAAAGCCATTTAATATAAAAATGAAAACTGTGTCAACGTCATCTAATATAATATGTAGCAATATGTACTAATGTCATCCAATATAAAAAGTGACACTATGTACCACTGTCATTTAATATAAAATGTAGTCATATGTAACAATATCATCTGATTAAAAAAAATAACAATCTGTATCAATGTCAGCTGATATAAAATGCAACATTACGTGACAATACTGTTACATAATGTAAAATGTAACGATGTGTAACAATATCATATAAAAAAACAAACAAACAAAGCAACAATATGTAACAATGTCAGATGATATGAAACATGGGTAATAATGTAACAATGCCATCTAATAGGAAATGCAACAATATGTAACAATATAATTGTCACCCCCCCCCCCCCCCACACACACACAGAAACAAAAACAAACAAATAAACAAACAAATCACCCAAAAAGTAACAATGTATAACAATGTCAGCTGATAAAAAAAATATAACAGTGTCATATGATATCAAATGTAATCTAATTAATTCATCTGCAATAAGATATAATATGTAGCTATGTCATCTAATTTATAATGTAATAATATACAACAATATCATCCAATAATAAATATGTAATAATAATGTAACATTGTCACCTGGTATAAAATATGCTTTATAATTAGACAAGGACGGTCCTTTGTCACCAATTAGCACCTATTTCTCATCTTCCATCCTTGATTTTTTCTATTAGATTGCAAGCTCTTGAGTTAGACATTGTCACCCAGGGCTGTCTTAGCATCTTGGGCCCCTGGGCAAAGTATTGCTCTGGGGCCCCTACAACGATGACAGTGCAGGTAAACAGACATCAAGTAGGTAGAAGGCAGACTGCATCCCCTGTGTATCTATCACTCTCATGGCCATCATGGGGCCCCCAATTTCAGGGCAGTGTGGGCTCAAGGACCAGCTGCTTTGGGGAAAGTGCAGGGGCTCCCAATGCAGCTGGGGCCCCCGGGCAGTGCCCAGGTGTGCCCTTTCATTAAGACAGCCCTGTTGTCACCTGATATTAAAAGGAAATACTATGTAACAATGTCATCTGATATAAAATATGCTTTACATTCCTTGTCACAATTTAGCAATTCATTGCCATCTTTTCTTCTGTTAGATTGCAAGCTCTTGGGGAAAGACTCCCTCTGCCTTTTGCGTTATTTGTTACCTCTGTGGCAAAGTTTGGTGATTCATAAAGAAAGAGTAATAATCAGTTTGGTGATATTCTATATTTACATAGGACCAATCAT
The DNA here is from genome assembly GCA_029574335.1 of Rana kukunoris. Lineage (NCBI taxonomy): Eukaryota > Metazoa > Chordata > Amphibia > Anura > Ranidae > Rana > Rana kukunoris. The sequence continues at coordinate 468,939,024 of CM056053.1, read as the reverse complement.
TTGTTCCAAATAAGCAGTTGTTTTATCACCCCCCCCCCCCATTTTTTTATTAGATTGCAAGCTCTTTTGCATTGTGTGTCTTTTTTTGCCTTACCCCTGTGCCCCTGATTGTAACTCGCTGTAGATTGCAAGTTCTTGAGGACAGGCTAACTTAGCTTACCTTTAACCCCCGCACTCCCGATTGGAACCTTTTGCCAAATTAGATTGCAAGCTGTTGAGCAAAGGCTTCATTGTATGTTATTGTGTGTGATCTTACATGAATTCCCTGTACCCCTGATTGCAACCCTGTACAGCAATGGATTGCAAGCTCTTAAGGTCAGGTTCCCTTTTGCTTTCAGTGACCTTACATTAAACCCCAGTACCCCTGCTTGTTGTAACCCTGTCTGCAGCATTAAATTGCAAGCTCTTGAGGGCAGAATCCCTTTCATGTTGTTTTCTTACCTTACATTACATCCCAGTACCCCTGCATTTAACCCTCTCTGCAGCATTAGATTGCAAGCTCTTGAGGTCAGATCCCTATTACTTTTAGTGACCTTACATTAAACCCCAGTATCCCTGCTTGTAACCCTCTCTGCAGCATTAGATTGCAAGCTCTTAAGGTCAGAATCCCTTTGCCTTTCATGTTGTTTTCTTAGCTTGCATTAAATGCCTGTACAACTCATTTTAACCCTTTGCCATATTAGATTGCAAGCTCTTCAGCAAAGGCTTTATTTTGTGTAATTGATGGTTACAGTACCTTACATTAACCCCCTGTACCTCGGATTGGAACCCTCTGTAGTATTAGATTGCAAGCTCCTGAGGGCAGGCTCTGTTCGCCTGATTTTATGTCACTGCTTCTTCTCTTTCACTTCCCCCATTATTGATTGCAAGCGCTTGAGGACAGGCTTCCTTTTACTTTCAAGGTTTTGTCACCTTACATTAAACCCCTGCGCCCCTGACATTAACCCATTGTCACACTAGATTGCAAGCTCTTAAGGACAGGCCCCCTTTTACTTTCAAGGTTTTGTCACCTTACATTAAACCCCTGCACCCCTGATGTTAACCCTTTCTCACAATAGATTGCAAGCTCTTGAGGACAGGCTCCCTTTTACTTTCAAGGTTTTGTCAGCTTACATTAAACCCCTGCACCCCTTCTTTTGAACCCTTTATCACAATAGATTGCAAGCTCTTGAGGACAGGCTCCCTTTTACTTTCAAATTATTGTCACCTTACTTTTTACCCCTGCGCCCCTGATTTGATCCCTTTGTCACAATAGATTGCAAGCTCTTGCGCAAAGGAACCTTTTTGTGTGTCTGTTACCGTAACCTTACATTAACCTCCCAAACATCTGATTGTAACCCTTTGCTGCATAGGTTGGTGCTACATAAATAGGGATGGATATTGTCTCATCCATGATTATCACTGCATATTGCAGCTCTGTCTGTCAGGCTTCTCAGTCATCATTGTCTTGTCTATGGGGCCTCTTCTCTCTCAGTGCAGAATGCTAATCCTGTGACAAGGATGACAAGCCGGTCCCCTTAGTTTGTATCTCACCCTTCCAATGCATTGCTTTTAGTATTGCAGCTGGAGTGCATTCTGCCTTGTTTTCATCTTTATTCTGTGCGTTTTCTCTGCGTCCGCCTTACTGTGTCATTGTATGATGTGCAGGCAGGTGAGTCCCATTCTGACCAGAGAAAGAACTCAATGAGGAATTACTTGTAGAATGATAGGAGAAAATGTTAATGGTCATTATTTTTATAGTTATTTATTTTAGAAATGGCATTGGATGTTATTTAATAGAGAAATCAGATATTCATGTAGACAAGGATAGAGGTATTTTACAACTATCTTGTCCATCTATCTATCTATCTGTCTGTCTGTCTGTCTGTCTATTTAGCATGTATCCCTCTAATATTTTTATCCTCTATCATCCACATTCATTCTATTTGTTTATTTTACACTCATTTCTTCTCTCTCTCCCAGTTTCTTTTTTGCTTCTCTTATCTCTTCCTCATTGCCTCTCTCTCTCTCTTGCTCCCTCTATCTTTCTCCCTCCTCTTATCTATCTTATTTCCCCCATCTCTCTCCCCTTCTCCCTTCCTCTCTCTCTCTCCCTCTCATTCTGTCTCCCTCTCCCCTCTCTCTTTTTCCTCCTCTCTTTTCCCTCTCTCTTTCTCTGGCTCTGCCCTCCCTATATAACCCCCCCCCAGCACCCTCCTCTTCTATTCTCCTCCTCTTTCAGACTCTCCCCCAACTCTCTCTCCTTCCTTCATCTTTCTCTCTCTCTCTCTCTCTACCCCCTCCCCCCCAATCCCTCCTCTTTTCTTCACCTCCTCTCTCGTCTCTTCCCTCCCACCCCCCCCCTTCTATTTTCTCCCCCTCTTTTTTTCTCTCTCTCTATCCCCCCTAAACTCTGTCTTGCTCCATCTCCCCCCCCCCTCTCTCTGCCCTATGTGCCCCCTTTTCTATCTCTGTCCTCTCCTTTCTCTACATCCCCACTCCCTCTTCTCTCACCATCTCGCTCTTTCCTCTTGGTTCTTCCTCTTCCTCTACCCCACCCTAAAACACTCTCCCTCTCTCTTGTTTCCTCCCCCTCTTTTTTTTTCTCCTCCATCTCTCTTTCTCTCTCCTCTCTTTTCTCCACATCTTTCTCCCTCTACTCTTCATATCTCCCTCTCTCTTCTCTCCTGTCTCCCTCTCTATCTCCCCTCCTCTCTAACCCCTCTCCAGTCTCTAACCCCATCTCTTTCTTTTCTTTCTCTAACTCCCTCTTTCTCCCCCCTTTCTAACTCTCGCTTTCTCCTCCCTTTCTAACTCCCTCTTTTCCCCCCTTTATAACTTTCTCTTTATCCCCCTTTCTAACTCCCTCTTTCCCCCCCTTTTTAACCTTCTCTCTCTCCCCCTCTCTAACTCCCTCTCTCTCTCTTCTATAACTCATTCTCTCTCTCTCTCCCCCCCCACCTCTCTAAGCCCTCTCTCCACCTCCCAACTCCCTCTCTCTCCCCCTTATCCAACGTCCTCTCTATATCCCCCTCTCTAATTCTCTCTCTCTCTCCCCTCTCTCACCCCTCTATAACTCCCACTCTCCCCCCACCTTTTTAATGCCCTCTTTCTCCCCCTCTCTACCTTCCTCTCTAGTTCCCCTCTCTAACTCCTCCTCTCTCTCCCCCTCTCATTTCTTCTTTCTCTCCCAGTTTCTTTTTTGCTTCTCGTATCTCCTTCTCATTGCCTCTCTCTCTCTCTCTCTCTTTCTCCCTCCCGTTATCTATCTTATTTTCCCCATCTCTCTCCCCTCTCCCTTCCCCTCTCTCTCTCTCTCCCTCTCCTTTTGTCTCCCTCTCCCCCTCTCTCTTTTTCCTCCTCTCTTTTCCCTCTCGCTATTGCTCTCTCCTCCTCTCCTTTCCTCCCTCTTTCTCTGGCTCTGCCCTCTCTATGTATTACCCCTCTCTTACTCCCTCTCACCCCACCCTCCCTACGCCCTCTCTCTATCCCCACTTACTCCCTCTCTCTCTACTAGACATGTGCATTCGTTTTCGTTAGAATGCATTTTCGTCTGAAAATCGGGTATTTTCGTTATCGTTTAAACGAACGAAAACGAAAGCGCAAGAAACGAAAACCGAAAGATCCGACATAAAAAATGCTTTATTTTCGTTTTTGTTCAGATCCGACGATTTTCGATGCTTTGTCGAATTTCCGTCGTTCAATTTCACAAAGTCATCGAAAATCGCCGTGCTGAATACAGGGTATAGGTATATTCACTGTATTCAGAACAACGTTTTTCGATGCTTTGTCGAATTTCCGTCTTTCAATTTCACAGAGTCATCGAAAATCGTCGTTTTCGGACGAAATCTTTCCAGACGAAAACGAAATAAATCAAAACGATTTTCGGGAGTAACTAAATAAATGTATTTTCTGGACGAAAACGAAAAAACAAAACTAAATATTCCAGTCTGCACATGTCTACTCTCTACCCCTATCTTACTCCATCTCTCTCTCCCCCTCTCTAACTCCCCCTCTCTCTCCCCTTCTCTAACGTCCTCTCTCTAACTCCATTTCTCCCCTCTCTCCCCCTCTCTTACCCCTTCTCTCTCCCACTCTCTAATGCCCTCTCTCTACCCCCCAACTCACCCCTTCTATAACTGCCTTTCTCTCCCCCTCTCTATCTTCCTCTCTCTCTCTCTCTCTCTCTCTCTTTTTAATGTCCCATCTCTCTCCCCCTCTTCTAGCTCATTATCTATCCCCCTTCTCTAACTCCCTCTTTCTCCCCACATCTAACTCCCTCTATATCTCCCCCCTTATCTACCCCCCCCCTTTAACTGTCTCTCTCTCTCCCTCCCCCTTCCTCTTTCTCCCTCTCTCTCACCCCTCCTATCTCTCTCTCCTCTCTTTTATCCCCCCCCCCCCCCCCGACATTGAACCCTTCCACAGTTTCCTACATAAAATGTACTTTGTGTGCTCTGGGAATACATTGATGAACTATATGACCTTTCCAGCTGTAGTGGTTGGGATTTGGAGAATGCTGGATGTCCTTTTGCCGATTAGACAGTTGGACATCTTGTACAATGTTCCATATCATTACCCCTGATGTGATAAAGTCTTTATGAACACAGACACAATTAGACTTTGGAATAATGCAGCATAATCATCTGTACTGTATAGATTCAATGGTTCGGCTGTTGTGTTAGTCATCTTTCCGAGAGGCTGAGGCTTCCTTCAGGGGTTTGTACGATGGATTTAATTGAATTTGATTTCATTCTACAAATAATTTTTGTATTACGTATTATAATTAACACCTAATATAATATATAGGGATGTACAATGAGTGTAACCAGCTTCTTCTCACCTGAGACTTCTCCTGCGCTGCACCTTTTTTCTGGAATTCTCTCTCTCTCGTATTAGACCGTCTGTTACCACTGAATGTTCCATGAGCTCCTGAAATGCTTAGCTGTATATAGAAGCCTAGGATATTCTCTAGTTATGTATTGTGATAAAAAAAAGTGATGAGCCAATCTTGATGGCCAAAACTGGTAAAATATCCTTGGCAGTCTTCTCCCACCCCTCACCAACTATTGTTGTATTTGGATCCCATACCTTCCAACTTCTGCACTGACACCCCATCCACTTCCTCTACACCCCTTACCAGTTCATTTCTGTTTTGCCCCACCCACTTTATTTGGACCCCTTACCTGTCTACTTCTATAATAATGCCCCTTAACCCCCTTTGGACCCCTTACCCGTACATATATATGTTTATGCCTCCCCTACTTCCTTTGCACCCCTTATAATTTCAGTTCTGTTTTGCCCCACCCACCCTCTTTGGTCCCCTTACCTGTCTACTTCTATACTAATGCCCCTCAACCTCCTTTAGACGCCTTACGGCCCGGATTCACAAAGCACTTACGCTGACGTATCTCCAGATACGCCGACGTAAGTACAAATATGCGCCGTCGTATCAATGCGCCGACACACAAACCAAGATACATCGAAAAATAGGCTTCAGCCGCCCAACGTAACTTGCCTACACCGGAGTATAGTGGGCGCATATTTATGCTGGACGCATGTGGCGCTTCCATTGATTTCCGATTCAAATATGCAAATGAGGCAAATATACAGTGATTTACAAACGTACTTGCGCCCGGCGCATAATATACGCGATTTGCATAAGTCGAAATGTGCGGGGTAAAGTTATTCCCAATATTGGAGGCGCAACTCATGCAAAAGGTATAGACCAGGGAACAAATGCCAGCAAATTTTCCGTAGTTTACCTTGTAGGGCCCATGCGCCGTTCGTTTTAAGTACTTGTCTGGCACTCGGCCCATCATTTGCATGGGGTTAAGACTCATATTCCATATTTATATATTTAATCGCATATTGCGATAAAGCGCATCTCATTCAAAGTCCCAACTTTATCTTTTTAGACATTTACAGGGATGGAGGCCTGTGGTAGTTAGTATCACATGACTCATTCAAAGTCCCAACCCCACCCCCCCTTTTAATCACTACTTAGGGATGGAGATGCGCTTTCTGGAGTGAAATATATTGCCTCCACAAATCTACCACCAACAGTCAATCTATGTATTGTCATCCTTTGACTAGCAGACCCAAGGTTGATGTGGTCCGCACTTAGTCTGGTGGTATTTTTGGTTTGGTAGACATGTTTTGGTTCCACTCTTGTTTTTTTTGTTTTGGGTTTTTCCAGTGCTCTTCTTTGCTAGACAAAACTGTAGGTAGGGGCGGGTTTAGGTTACCACCTGCCCCCTGCCTATTGATTAGCACACCTGTGCTCCTTACTAGGAGGCTTTAAAATCACAGCTAGGACTGCAATACACGGAGTGCCTTGACGATGGCATTGCAGCTTAAACAGGTATTTGCAAATGCATGTAACTAAACCTCTGTTTTTAATTGCATATAGTTAGACAGATCAATTTGGTTTAGTGCTTTTTTGTTTAGCAACCTAGAGCCTGGCCACTATGGAATTTCTCTTTTTTCATATTCCATATTTATATATTTAATCGCATATTGCGATAAAGCGCATCTCATTCAAAGTCCCAACTTTATCTTTTTAGACATTTACAGGGATGGAGGCCTGTGGTAGTTAGTATCACATGCCTCATTCAAAGTCCCAACCCCACCCCCCCTTTTAATCACTACTTAGGGATGGAGATGCGCTTTCAGGAGTGAAATATATTGCCTCCACAAATCTACCACCAACAGTCAATCTATGTATTGTCATCCTTTGACTAGCAGACCCAAGGTTGATGTGGTCTGCACTTAGTCTGGTGGTATTTTTGGTTTGGTAGACATGTTTTGGTTCCACTCTTGTTTTTTTGTTTTGGGTTTTTCCAGTGCTCTTCTTTGCTAGACAAACTGTAGGTAGGGGCGGGTTTAGGTTACCACCTGCCCCCTGCCTATTGATTAGCACACCTGTGATCCTTACTAGGAGGCTTTAAAATCACAGCTAGGACTGCAATACACGGAGTGCCTTGACGATGGCATTGCAGCTTAAACAGGTATTTGCAAATGCATGTAACTAAACCTCTGTTTTTAATTGCATATAGTTAGACAGATCAATTTGGTTTAGTGCTTTTTTGTTTAGCAACCTAGAGCCTGGCCACTATGGAATTTTTCTTTTTTCATATTCCATATTTATATATTTAATCGCATATTGCGATAAAGCGCATCTCATTCAAAGTCCCAACTTTATCTTTTTAGACATTTACAGGGATGGAGGCCTGTGGTAGTTAGTATCACATGCCTCATTCAAAGTCCCAACCCCACCCCCCCTTTTAAAGACTCATTAGCATGGCTCACGCCAACTTCCACCTACGCTGGCTTACACCGACAAAATATACGCCACACTGGTGCAACGTTGGGAGTATGGCTTTGTGAATTCCATGCTTGCCTCTCTGCACAGTGTCGGCGTAGAGTAAAGAAGATCGAATCTTCGATCGCTACGGCAGCATAAAAATGCGCCAATGTATGTGAATCCGGGCCATTCTGTCTACTTCTATACTAATGCCCCTCAACCTCCTTTGGACCCCTTACCTGTACATATCTGTGTTTATGTCTCCCCTACTTCCTTTGCACCCCTTACCAGTTCAGTTCTATTTTGCCCCCCACCTCCTTTGGACCTTTTACCTGTCTACTTCTGTACTGATGCCTACCCACCTCCTTTGAACCTTTTACCTGTTCACTTCTATATTGATGCCTACCCACCTTCTTTGAACGTCATACTTGTTCGTGTCGGTATTGATGCCAACCCACTTCTTTTGCTCCCCCTTACCTGTCCAACTATGTACGGATGCCCACCAACCTCCTTTGAACCTCTGATCTGTCCATGTCTGTACTGATGCCCCACCCATCTCCTCTGCTCCCCTTTCCACTGATGCCCACCCACCACCATTGAACCTTTTACTTGTTCACTTCTGATGCACAATTGATACCCACCCTTACCTGTCCACTTTTGTACTGATGTCCACCCACCTCTTTTAATCTCTTACCTGTCCACTTCTGTACTGATGTCCACCCACCTCCTTTGAAACTATTACCTGTCCACTTCTGTACTGAAACCTACCCACCTTCTTTAAACCTTTTACCCATTCACTTCTATACTGATCCCCACCCACCTTTTTTAAAATTCATACTTGTTCACATCTGTATTGGTGCCAACCCACTTCTTGTGCTCCCCTTACCTGTCCTCTTATGCCCACCCACCTCCTTTGAACCTCTGATCTCTCCATGTTTTTACTGATGCCCCACCCACATCCTCTTCTCCCCTTTATACTGATGCCCACCCACCACCATTGAACCTTTTACTTGTTCACTTCTGTATTGATGCCCACCCACCTCCTTTACACCCCTTACCTGTCCACTTTTGTACTGATGTCCACCCACCTCCTTTTGACCTCTTACCTATCTACTTCTGTACTGATGCCTACCCACCTCATTTAAACCTTTTACCTGTTCACTTCTATATTGATGCCCACCCACCCACCTTATTTAAACTACAAACTTGTTAACGTCGGTATTGATGCCAACCCACCTACTTTGAACCTCTGATCTGTCCACGTCTGTACTGATGCCCCACCCACCTCCTCTGCTACCCTTTCCACTCATGCCCACTCACCACCATTGAACCTTTTACTTGTTCACTTCTGTATTGATGCCCACCTACCTCCTTTGCACCCCTTACCTTTCCACTTCTGTACTGATTCCCCACCCACCTCCTTCGCTCCCCTTTGCTGTCGACTTCTGGTTTGACACCCCACCCACCTCATTTAGACCTCTTACCTGTCAGTTACTCTGCAGACATTCTACCCACCTTCTTCTAGATCCCTCACCTATCCACTTCTGGAATGATGTCCCATCAAAACCTTAGCTAACATCCAATGGGCATCAAATGCTCAATTTATTGCACAGCATGAAATCCTATTGGCCCATACTTTATTATTACGTCATTATTTACCCATATACTGTTTTCACTGCTCAATCGCCTGACTTATTTTCAACTTTCTTAAAACATTTCTAATTCTAACAAATATGCAGTGCTCTACCCCCCCCCCCAAAAAAAAAAATATGCATTAAATATGTAAGGCTCCGTGCACACTGGGCTTAAACGTTTATTCTCTTTGGAGTGAAACACTTCCATATAGAGCATTTTTTGTACAAAGTTTAGACGAGTTTAGGACAGTTATACATTTTTTTCTGCCAGTGAGCTCCAATCAGAAATGCGAATGAGAAGATTATTTTTTTCCTACCTATAAACGTTATTTTCAGGATATGCCTTTTAACGTCCTAATGTGTATGGACACAAAGGATAATATTGAGTTGCTTCTACAGGCAGAAGACAAAACTCATGTAGAAGCAATGTTTTTTTATGCCAGTGTGCATGGAGCCTCTGCACCCCTTTACATAACACAGCCCCCTGCACCCCTTTACATTACACAGCACCTTGCACCTCTGGACCCTTTTACATCACACAGCACCCTGCACCTCTGGACCCCTTTACAATACACAGCCCTCTGCACCCCTTTACATTACACAGCCCCCTGCACCTCTGTTCACCTTTACATTACACAGCACCCTGCATCACTGGACCCCTTTACATTACACAGCACCTCTTTACATTACACAGCACCCTGCACCTCTTTACATTACACAGCACCCTGCACCTCTGGATTCCTTTACATTACACAGCACTCTGCACCTCTGGATCCTTTTACATCACACAGCACCCTGTATCACTGGACCCCTTTACAATACACAGCCCTCTGCATCCCTTTACATTACACAGCCCCCTGCACCTCTGTTCACCTTTACATTACACAGCACCCTGCATCACTGGACCCCTTTACATTACACAGCACCTCTTTACATTACACAGCACCCTGCACCTCTGGACCCCTTTACATTACACAGCACCCTGCACCTCTGGATCCTTTTACATCACACAGCACCCTGTATCACTGGACCCCTTTACAATACACGGCCCTCTGCATCCCTTTACATTACACAGCCCCCTGCACCTCTGTTCACCTTTACATTACACAGCACCCTGCATCACTGGGCCCCTTTACATTACACAGCCCCCTGCACCTCTGGACCCTTTTACATTACACTACACCCTGCTCCTCTGGGCCCTTTTACATTACACAGCCCCCACAGCTCTGGACCCCCTGCATGTTACCCTGACCCCCTTCAGTGCAGACTCCCTTCAGTTCACACCCCCATTCAGTGCAGACACCCTCAGTGCAACCCCCCCCCTTAGTGCAACCCCCCCTAAGTGCAAACCCCCCTTAGCGCAACCCCCCTTAGTGCAACACCCCCTCAGTGCAAGCCCCCCTTAGTGCAACCCCCCCCCCTCCTTAGTGCAAACCCCCTCCCCATTTAGTACCTCAGATCAGCGCAGCAACGGCACATGGACAAAAGGTCCCCTCCCCCTCTGCACACATAAACAGAGAGGAGGAGGAGGTGGCTTCACTCAGCTGTGCCTGTGTGATGTCAGGCAAGTGCCCGTGGCCATGAGAGGAGGGGATGGATGGTGCCCCGGTGTTACCCCGCAACCCCCCTCCTCTTGTATCGCAGTATAACTCTGAGTCCCCGGTGCTGTCACCGCTTCAGTCATGGGGGGGCGCCGGCCTGAAACCCTCAGTGTGTGGCACCCTTGTGTGGCCTGCCCACCCCCCCCAATTAGTACACCACTGGGTTAAAGTGGTCTGTATGGGTTTACAACCACTCTAATAAACCCTGTGTATACAAATGTACCCAAATTTATGAAGTGCCAACTCCTAATTGATCATTATCACACGAACACAACCCAACCAACTCAATATGTGCATACATATTCAAATTATCAAATGTGCTGAGTACTTATAAAACCTGTGCAAACAGTGTGTTAAGGATAAATTAGCACCCTGGATTTATATGCGGAGGCACATGCATTTGTTTACACAGGGTTAATAAGCACCCAGCACTTTTGAAAACGTATCCTGTATATACATACTGTATACATATTTTCGTACATATTGGTTTGCATGCCCTTGAATTAATTATGTATTTAGCGTGCAGTTTTTCTCTTGGTTAAGGGGATGCCGCACATTTTGAAAAATTTTATGGAAAAGTGTTAGTAAGACATTTTTATTGCTGTAAACTGCTTTTTAGTAAGGCTGCATTCACACCTAAGCGTAGGCGATTTGCATCGCTTTTCCCCGCGATTTTCCGCAACAAATTGCAGCGTTTTTCCCCGCGAATTGCCGCGACAAAACGCTGCGTTTTACACCGCGGTTTTGTACAGGTCATTGTCAGTAATGTAAAACGCCCGATACGCGCGACAAAAAAAAGGTCCGGGACTTGTTTGAGCTTCAGGCGTTCAGGCGTTCAGGCGTTCGGCGTTCGGCATTCGATGTGAACCATCTCCATAGACAATAATGTTATTTTTTCCCCTCTAGCGTCTATGAGCGTCGCGCTTCAAAATGCTCAGGTGTGAATGCAGCCTAAGAAGTCATTTTAAAAAGAATGCATAGTACTTTTTAGGGTTTAGCGTATTTAAAATGCTTGGCTGTCTCCTCTATTCATGCTCTTGAATCAAGTTCAGCCATTACTGCTTGGGATATTTTACTAAAGGAGTTCCAATTTCATATTGTCAAATGAATCTGTGTGCATGTTGCATGCCCAATCATGTGCAAAGGAAGTAAAAAAAAAAAAATATATATATATATATATATATATATATATATATATATATATATATATATTGAATATTTTACTCCCAATCATGCAAAAAGAAAAGTAAAAAAATAAATAAACTGTATGTATGTATATATATATATATATATATATATATACACACACATATATACTGTACATTCCCGAGTATAAGCCGACCCGAATATAAGCCGAGGCACCTAATGTTACCACAAGAAAAATGGGAAAACGTATTGACGCGAGTACAAGCCTAGGGTGTCCATCTGCATGCCTCACTGTGTCCATGCCTCACTGTGTCCATGTGCATGTCTCACTGTGTCCATGTGCATGCCTCACTGTGTCCATGTGCATGCCTCACTGTGTCCATGTGCATGCCTCACTGTGTCCATGTGCATGCCTCACTGTGTCCATGCCTCACTGTGTCTATGTGCATGCCTCACTGTTTCCATGCCTCACTGTGTCCATGCCTCACTGTGTCCATGCCTCACTGTGCCCATGCCTCACTGTGCCCATGCCTCACTGTGTCCATGCCTCACTGTGTCCATGTGCATGCCTCACTGTGTCCATGTGCATGCCTCACTGTGTCCATGTGCAAATCCAGGAGATCAGGCGCAAAAAGGTGACTCGAGTATAAGCCGAGGGGGGCATTTTCACAAAAAAAAATTCTGCAAAACTCGGTTTATACTCGAGTAAGTACGGTATGTATATATATATATTAGAAGGCCAAAATGGTGGCCTGAGTTTATGGGAGGAGCCCGGAGACTATTTAAACCGAGCACTCACCCACACTCACTGTCGGTTCAAGTGCACGATACCCTCCCACCCTTCCCTTTTCAAGGCAGTTCTCAAGTACATCCTTCCACACAACTACCCATTATCTATCTCCTGTATGCCCCCTTTTTGTGGGCATTCCGACCAGACCATCAAGGCACACTCCAGGTCTATTTATGTTGTAAGTCTTGTCGCGTGTTTATGTGATTCACTTCCCTCTCGATCATAGGGCCATGACCATAAATATATATATATATATATTACTCTCAATCATGCAAAAAAAGTTAAAACATAAATAAAACTATTATGGGCCAGATTCATGTAGCTCGCCGTATCTTTAGGCGGGCGTAACGTATCTTGTTTACGCTACGCCGCCGTAAATTACCGAGGCAAATGCTGTATTCACCAAGCTAAGTTACGGCGGCGTAGCGTAAATGGGCCGGCGTAAGCCTGGGTAATTCAAATGTGAATGAGGTGGGCGTGTTTTATGGTAATGTGTTGTGAGCCCACGTTTTTTGACCGTGCGCCGACCGTGGACGTATCCCAGTGCGCATGCTCCAAATTATGACGGTACGATGCATTGTTTTCGACGTGAACATAATTGACGTAAATCCACATTCACAGGCGAGTTACGCAAACAACATAAAATCTGAAAAATTTTACGCGGCCCCGACGTCCATACTTAACAAAGGATGCGCCATCTTTTTGGTGGTTTTGTCTTTACGCCGGAAAACGCCTTACGTAAACGGCATTAAAATTCACTGCTTCAGCCGGGCGTACGTTCGTGAATAGGCGTATCTCGCTGATTTACATATTCTAGGCGTAAATCAGCGGGAACGCCCCTAGCGGCCATCTTAACAACTTAAGGACCGCCGCATGTACATTTACGTCGGCAGAATGGCACGGACAGGCACATTAGCTTACCTGTAGGTGGCTGCCTTGATGTGGGTCGGGGGTCCGATCGGGACCCCCCCCCCCGTACCTCCGATGGTCCCGGTGGCTGTAGGAGCGATCCGTGGGGGGCGGCGGTTCGTTTTTGTCCGCCCCCTCCGGATCGCTCCCAACCAATCCGCGCGCTCCCCTGCAGTGTCAATGTGATCTCTGCTCTCAGCGTTTTTTTCAACCGCCGCTGAGGAGAGATCACATCGCACAGTAAGTCTGCACAACACTACACTGACACCAGGACACACAGGCACATTAACCCCTTGCGATCAACCCCCCCCCCTCCCTCCTGTCACAGTGTCACTGAATGCAGTGATCATATATGTACTGATCACTGCAGTTAGTGTCAGTGTGACAGTCAGTTAGTGTTAGGTCTAGGTTAGCCCCCGTAACCCCCCTAATAAAGTTTTAACCCCTTGATCACCGCCCTAGTTAACCCTTTCACTCCCTATTGCCAGTGTCACTAAGCGATCATTTTTCTGATCGCTGTATTAGTGTCGCTGTTCCCGCTAGGTAGCTAATTTTTTTTTTATTGTGATTTTTTTTACTAAAGACATGTGGCTGAATACATTTTGGCCTAAATGTTTGACTAAAATTTAGTTTATTTGATTTTTGTTATAACAAAAAGTAAAAAATATTGTTTTTTTTTCAAAAATGTCGCTCTATTTTTGTATATAGCGCAAAAAATAAAAATCGCAGAGGCGATCAAATACCACCAAAACCAAGCTCGATTTGCGGGAAGCAAAGGACGCAAATTTTGTTTGGGAGCCACGTCGCACGACCGCGCAATTGTCAGTTAAAGCGACGCAGTGCCGAATCGCAAAAAGGGGCCTGGTCCTTTACCTGCATTTTGGCCCGGGTCTTAAGTGGTTAAAAATGCTGTTCAGATACGACGGCGCAAACACGGCGTATCTTGTTTTCTGAATACAAAAAAAAAGATACGCCGGCGCTGTTTAGAAGTTACGCGGCGTATCTCTAGATACGCCGTTGTAACTAATGCTGAATCTGGCCCTATATATATATATATATATATATATATATATATATATATATATATATATATATATATATATATATATATATATATATATATACACACGCACACATACTGTCATATATTTATCACAATTATGAGCATTGCCATCATATCTTGTGATGATTCCATGCTCTATATTTTTGACAACCAGTTCAGGCATGTATTACTATAAGTGTTATGGTACAGGATAACACTACATAAGTGAGAACCAATCACCTGTAAATGGATCTCATATACATAGTGTAGGTGTTGCTCCCAGCTGTGCCCCACTGTCAATAATCACAGTGGATTATTAGCATATGTATTTTTAGCTTGGCCCAGGCGAATCCATTGTATAATGAGGTTGGTAGTTGGTTAGAGTCAGATGAGTCAGAAGAAGGATCTTTGCAGTGCCAGAGAAAAATAATAGTTCCATGTATTTCTTTAGAGATATAAGAAAATAATGGTCCTGGAGGAGCTGTGTACTGTGTGGGAGGTGACTTAGTGCAGGCTGGGTTGTGATTTCCTATATTTTACATTTACAGGAAAGGAGACCAAAAATTGGAGAAGAAAAGAGATTGTGTCTATTTTGTATCTGTATACCATGTAATGGAATGGTATTGTGAGGATATTTAGAGGTTTGGTCGGAATTAGACATGTGCAATTTTTTTCGTTACGAATACGTTTTCCGTCATTATTCGTTATTTTCGTTGATTCGTTAACCTACAAATAAACGAATGGTTTAGCGCAAATAATAACGAATAACGATATTTCCAAAAATAACGAATATGGAAAACTACGAAGATACGAAACTACTAAATGTAAAAGAACAACACAACAAAAGAAAAAATAAACGAAAACATAGAAATAACGAAAATACCGAACACAAAAAAAAATCATAATTACGAAAAATAAACGAAAACATAGAAATAACGAAAATACCGAACACAAAAAAAAAAATCATAATTACGAAAAATAAACGAAAATGCAAACTTACTAATATTCGAAGAACGAAAAGAAAACAACCGAAATGCCGAACAAAGAATAGTAAACGAAAAGCAAAACTAATAAAAAATAAATGACGAATCTTCGGAAAACGGAAATGAAATAACGTAAATTCACTTTCATTAGTACTGCCCCAATGAGCTTCTTTCTTATTACCTAGTGGCTTCTTGACCTTGGGGCAGATTCACAAAGACGTAATATTCCGCTGCGTAATCGAAATACGGTACGCTGCCGTATTTCACCAGACTCTACACCGAATTCAGGTAGTTTTTTTGCGCGTACGCTATTGTGTCGTATTTTTTTTCCGCCGCGCAATCGAAATACGTGATTAGGGGGCGTGAAGCATTTAAATTAAGCGCGTCCCCGCGACGATCGAACTGCGCATGCTCTGTTCAGGAATTTCCCGCCGTGCATTGCGCGAAATCACGTCGTGACGTCATTCGTTGTTTGAGTAGCGGCGTTTACGAACATTCCTATTCCCGGACGACTTACGTTAAAAATAATAAAAGACATCGGAAAACGTTGAAATTCGACGCGGGAACGACGGCCATACTTAACATGGGCTGTCTAATATTAGACCAGCAAAAAGCTGGTATAGTGAAACGGAAAAAAAAGATGACTAAAGGTGCCGTAAGAGATTGCGTTGAAAGTGCGAAATTTTGTGGATTGCAGGCAAAAGCTCATTAGCATACCCTGACGGCGAAAAACAACAGGAAGTCCGCCCAGTGGCCGCAATTTTCTGGCAGCGTAGATCTGAAGGCGTACTAACACGTAATACAGTCGAAATGAAGCCCGCAGGTGTCTTTTCATGGTTTGAGGATTTCGACTAGCGTAAAAACGCCCGTAAGTCGAAATTACTCCAGTCTAACAACATTTACACAGGCGTAATCGCTTTGTGAATCTAGGCCCTTGTGTCTTTATCTGTGTTAGACTGCAGTGCATTCCATCCAGAGTCCAGGGTGTGTTTGGGTAGGTTGCACCAGTTTTGTGGATCTGTCAAGTCAATCGCAGTAAATTATGATGTTTTACAAAATTACGACGAGTAGTGTGTCGAATAAACGTAAAATGTATTTTAACAGAATTACGAATGCAATAAAATCTACAAAAGAACGTTGTTACAATCAAATGAAATTAGACACGAAAATATGAATGATCATAAAGCAACGAAGATTTATTTCTTACGAAAATACAAACGCGGCATGATGGAAAATATAATGTAAATACGAATATCAAAACAACGAAAAATAAACCAACGTAAAAACGAATGAACGAATAAATTCATTGTAAAAATACGAACGAGGCAGAATACAACATTTAACGAAAATACTAATCACGAATCAACGAAAAATAAACTAACATAAAAAAACGGAAACGGAAAAAAAAAGTGTTACGAAAATACTAAAGAGTACGAATACGATAACTAACGTCTTACGAAATTACGACTCGTTACGAATCACGATAAACGAACAGAAACAAAACAGAAATAAACGAAAATTTTTGTTGTGCACATGTCTAGTCGGAATATAAGAATAGAAGAATGATGTTTTAAATCTTAGCAATGTTGCCTTGCAGTGCTGGTATGCGAGGTTCAATTGCTTTGTTGTGTTAGTCCAGGTTTCTCTACTGGTTATACTATTTACTGGTTAGTCAATTGGTTTTGAGACAATTTTTCCATGCTGTGTCTACGGCCGCGTACACACGATCAGACATGTCCGATGAAACAGGTCCGACGGACCGTTTTCACCGGACATGTCTGAAGGGATCTTTTGGTCTGATGTGCGTACACACCATCAGACCAAAATCCCCGCGGACCACAACGCGGTGACGTAGAAGACACCGACGTGCTGGCAAAAGACAGTTCAATGCTTCCACGCATGCGTCGAATCAAGTTGACGCATGCGCAGTATTTAGGTCCGATGGTTGGGCGTACTAACCATCGGACATGTCCGACGGACAGGTTTCCAGCGGACAAGTTTCTAAGCATGTTTAGAAACTTTTGTCCGCTGGAAACCTGTCCGCTAGGCCGTACACACGATCGAACGTGTCCGCTGAAACTGGTCCGCGGACATGTTCGATCGTGTGTATGCGGCCTACCACTTAATCCCCGAGCCTGTTTTACAGATTTGGTGTTTACGAGACTAAAACATTTTTTTTTTGCTATAAAATTACTTAAAACCCCCAAACATTATATATATTTTTTTTTTCTAACACCCTAGAGAATAAAATGGCAGTCATTGCAATACTTTTTGTCACACCGTATTTGCGTAGCTGTCTTACAAGTGCACTTTTTTTGGAAAAAATTCACTATTTTAAATTAAAAAATAAGACAACAATAAATTTGGCCCAATTTTTTACATATTGTGAAAGATAATGTTACGCCAAGTAAAATGATACCCAACATGTCACGCTTAAAAATTGCGCCCGCTCGTGGCATGGCGTCAAACTTTTACCCTGAAAAGAGTGAAGTTTTCTGGATGGGTGAGGAGGGTGAAAGCTTCGAACTTCCGGATGCCTTCCCAGAGCCCCAGCAGGAAATTAAAGTGTTGGGCATCAAATTTGGTCCTGGTGACTATGGTCATCGAAATTGGGAAAGCAGGTTGGTGTGTGCCAATGCCAAAGTAGCAAGTTGGAAGAAATGGAGGCTTTCCTTGAGGGAGAGGGTTGACTTGATCAAAACGTACCTGGTCCCAATCTTTTTATATGTCAGCTTCGTCTGTATCTTGCCACCATCTCTCTATGCAAGGGTGTACAGCTGTTTTTTCCAACTGTTATGGGGAAATAGGCTGAACCTGATAAAACGCAATGTAACTTACCTGTCTAGGCGGGAGGGTGGCCTAGGAATGGTCAACCCAATAGTTTTCTTTTCTCTGCTCTTTTTAAAGTACAATCTTGGTAACATGCTAGCAGAGAACCCGCCGGGATGGGTGGGTATTTTTCAGTCTTGTTTTAGGCCTTTTCTGCAATGCTGGGAAGATGGCGGGCCAGTGAAAAGTCTAAGAGTCCAACATGGCAAGCTCCCCACTTATGTTGCCCCGTGCCTGAAAATACTTCGGCAGTGGCAGGTGACAGCAGAGGATATCAAGTCCCTCCCCAGGAAGCTTCTGGAGAAGAGAATTTTGAGATCGGCTTTCAGTGTGTCACTGGCCTTAAGGGATTGCCCAGGCTCTGTAATGAGGGAGGGGTTGCGTTTAATTAATTTAGAAAGAATCCCTCTGAAGTTTAGGGATCAAGCCTGGCTCGCTTTCCATGGAAGGCTCTATGTGAGAGGGAACCTGAAGAATCGCTCTGTGGATGATCGGGATTGTCCTAGAGTGGAGTGTGTTGGTAAAGTGGAGTCTATGGACAACTTTTTGCTGCAGTGTCCCTTTAACATAGAGGTGTATAAAAGGGTGGGGAGGGCTCTAGGCATTCCCTTTTTCTATCGCATGAGTTATGCAGAGTGGGTGTACGGGGCATTCCCGACTTGCTGGGATTTTGATTTCAATACACTTTTTCTAGTTAGTATAGTTGTCCGTTACTTCACATGGAATGCACGGTGCCAGATTACCCTGCGGAAGAAAGTCCTCTCTGTCGAGGTGGTGGTGCACGATATTCTGGGTGAGGTTGGGAAAATTCGGGGTCTTGAGAAGGGCAGGGAACCTCGGGCGGTCTGGAAAAGGGCGTGGAGGAATATCAGGCGGCGTACACACGAGGGGATATGTCCGCTGAAAACGGTCCGATGGACCGTTTCAGCAGACATCTCCGCTCGTGTGTATGGGCTAGCGGACAGATTTCTCCACCCGACAGATTTCAAAGCAAGCTTTGAAATCTATCCGGTGGGAATCTGTCCGCCCGACATGTCTGCTGGTTAGTACACTTACCAGCAGACATGTCGGCCCCCACCGCCGCCGCGCCGCTGCCGAATGGATTCGGCGCATGCGCGGAAGTGTTTTACTTCCTGGTGCGGTGACGTGGCGGTGACGCGGCGGCGTCAACGTCACCGCCGCGTCACCGCCACGTCACCGCGCCGTCCGGCGGCGGGGAATTTGATCCGATGGTGTGTACACGCCATCGGATCAAACTCCCGATCGGACATATCCGATGGAAATGGTCCGCGGACCGTTTTCATCGGATATGTCCGATCGTCTGTACGCCGCCTCAGACCTGCCTTTGGTGAGCTGCCCATCTCTGATTGAGGAGTTCTTTTCCTTTTCTGTCTCTTTCACTCCCTTAGCTTTTGTTGGTTAGTATCTTTTTGAAGAAGGGCTGCATGCATAATGGGTGCGGGTTTGTTTCTTGACCTTGTTTGTCTGGTGTAGTGGTGTGAGTTGTAGTAGGATTTTTTTTTCATCAGTGATTACATGATTTTTGCTTTGCTGTAAAGTCTTTTGTTTGAGAGCAGATTTGCTATATTTATTTTCATTTATGTAAATATGTATATATTTATGTATGTTTTATATAGTAATTTTATGCTTTTTGATTGCAAGACTTTTAATAAAGAAAAATTGGGAAGAATGCCCCTTACATTGGTGATCAGTGAGAAGAATGTCCCTTACATTGGTGATCAGTGAGAAGAATGTCCCTTACATTGGTGATCAGTGAGAAGAATGTCCCTTACATTGGTGATCAGTGAGAAGAATGTTCCTTACATTGGTGATCAGTGGGAAGAATGTTCCTTACATTGGTGATCAGTGGGAAGAATGTCCCTTACATTGGTGATCAGTGAGAAGAATGTCCCTTACATTGGTGATCAGTGAGAAGAATGTCCCTTACATTGGTGATCAGTGAGAAGAATGTCCCTTACATTGGTGATCAGTGAGAAGAATGCTCCTTACATTGGTGATCAGTGGGAAGAATGTTCCTTACATTGGTGATCAGTGAGAAGAATGTCCCTTACATTGGTGATCAGTGGGAAGAATGTTCCTTACATTGGTAATCAGTGGGAAGAATGTTCCTTACATTTGTGATCAGTGGGAAGAATGTCCCTTACATTGGTGATCAGTGAGAAGAATGTTCCTTACATTGGTGATCAGTGAGAAGGATGTTCCTTACATTGGTGATCAGTGGGAAGAATGCTCCTTACATTGGTGATCAGTGGGAAGAATGTCCCTTACATTGGTGATCAGTGGGAAGAATGTTCCTTACATTGGTGATCAGTGAGAAGAATGTCCCTTACATTGGTGATCCGTGGGAAGAATGTTCCTTACATTGGTGATCAGTGGGAAGAATGTTCCTTACATTGGTAATCAGTGGGAAGAATGTTCCTTACATTGGTGATCAGTGAGAAGAATGTCCCTTACATTGGTGATCAGTGGGAAGAATGTTCCTTACATTGGTGATCAGTGAGAAGAATGTCCCTTACATTGGTGATCAGTGGGAAGAATGTTCCTTACATTGGTGATCAGTGAGAAGAATGTTCCTTACATTGGTGATCAGTGGGAAGAATGTCCCTTACATTGGTAATCAGTGGGAAGAATTCTCCTTATATTGGAGATCAGTGGGAAGAATGCCCCTTACATTGGTGATCAGTGGGAAGAATGTCCCTTACATTGGTGATCAGTGGGAAGAATGCTCCTTACATTGGTGATCAGTGGGAAGAATGCTCCTTACATTGGTGATCAGTGGGAAGAATGTTCCTTACATTGGTGATCAGTGGGAAGAATGTTCCTTACATTGGGGATCTATTGTGTTACTGCACGCTTAACGCAGTATATTTCAGTGTGTCACTGCACGTTTAATGCAATATATTTCAGTGCATTATTTTACATTTAACACCGTATATTTCAGTGCGTTATTGCATGCTTACGGCAGTATATCGCAGTGAGTTACTGTGCGTTTAACACAGTAAATTTCAGTGCATTATTACAGGTTTACCACAGTGCATTGCAGTGCATTAGTGCACGTTTAACGCAGTATATTGCAGGGCGTTACTGCAAGTTTAACGCAGTATATTTCAGTGCCTTATTGCTGGTTTCCCACTGTATATTTCAGTAAATTATTGCACGTTTAACACAGTATATTGCAGTGTATTACTGCACATTTAATGCAGTATATTTCAGTGTATTATGGCAGGTTTACCGCAGCATAGTGCAGTGTGTTGGTGCACATTTAACGCAGTATATTTCAGTGAATTATTGCATGTTTACGCAGTATATTTCAGGGCATTAGTGCACGTTTACCACAGTATAATGTAGTGTGTCAGTGGATTGTATCTGTGTAGTGATTACTCAAGTTAAAGTGCACCAAAACATGTTGCCATTGATTAATGTGCATCCATGTACACATTTCCACATCTTTATCACATTTTGTTACTAAGCCCCCCCCCTCCGCATCATGTCTGAGAGGCCAACAAGGAGAAAGCAGATGTTCCCATAGCACTTAGAGGGGGCCAGCAGAGGCAAAGGTAGATGTGGTCAGTCCTCAGGCAGGGCATCATTTCCATTGTTTGGGGATGTTGCCTGTGCTATCCAGCCACAGCATGCGGAATTGGTGGTGGACTGGCTTTATAAGCCTTCAAAATGGGCACTGGATTTTTTCAGTTTGGGTCCCATAGACTTCAATGGGGTTCGTTATTTGGTTCCGAACTTTTGCAATGTTCAAAGGTTCTGCTGACCGAGGGTCGTTTGGTCCATGTCTATCTACAAGCTATGGAACCAATTATTGAAAATTGATTACACCTGATCACACCTGATCTCATTTTCTTGAGGCCCTGAAATGTCAGGACAGTACAAATATATCCCAAATTACACCTTTTCTCCCTTCGTCTTTCAGGACAGCACTTGGAGAGAGCGCAGCTCCACCCACTTCCCAGGAAACACTGCAGTCACTGCTATAACTTCCGCCCACCTCCACCATGGCCTCAGTTGTAGTGTTTCCTCCGGCCATGGTGGAAGCGCTGCAGGGAACCAGGAGGTTGCTGGACTCTCTCCAGGGGGAGACGGATTAAAGGCATACCTGCGATCGGTTGTTTTTCTTTAGGAGGCAGACCCTACCTCCCCCCTGACGCGTGGGGGACGTTTCGGTGCTCCCCTCTTCTCGAGCCCGGCGAGGGTAAAGGCTGCCGGGGGTTCCGCGCCAATAGGCTGGGCACTGCAGGCCATGTTGGGGGCGGTTAGATGCCGGTCTCCTGGGGTCTGCGATGTCCCGGTACGGAGGGCGGGCGACGTCATTTCCGGTGGAGGCGGGACTTCCGGCGGTGCGTGGCGGCTTCCGGTTCCGGCCGCTGGAACGCAGAAGGGAGGGGCAGCCTCGGCGGTGCAATTTCCGGTTCCCACAGCGGTGGGGTTAACCGGGACTTTTCAAAAGGAGGCGCACAAACGATCGCCGCGTTCTGGGAGAATGGAGCCAGAAGACGCAGCGGAGGTGGCGGGAGCAGGAGCCACATGCACCAGCCCGGCCCAGGTAGGAAAACAGCGGTTTAAGTCTACCTGGTTCCTTGTTATGTCCCTCCTACTGCCCCTTTGGGGAGAGGAGCCTGCCTCACTCACCCTAGTCACGTCCCTGGGAGAGTGTTGTTTGTTTGGTACAGCGGTGATGGGACCTGGTGTGTTTTTTTGTTCACTGGCTGTTTTGTGGTGGTGGTGGTTTGGGTCTGAGACACAAAAAGTTAAACATGGGGTTGTTGTCTTTTGTGTTTTTCAGAAAGCTAAAGAGAAGCTAAAAATTGCAGTGCCCCCTCCTAAGAAACGTGTGCTACCTGCAAAACAACCCTTAAAGGGTCTTGGGCTAAGCCGTTATGCAAGGCATGCATCGCGGACATAGTCAAAGGGGAAGCCTCTACTAGTGCAGCCTCCGAACAACCCAAAGAGATGCTCTCTTCTTTTAGGAAAGAGCTAGAAGAGACCTTTCAGTCGTTTCGCTCCTACTTGGACAGAGGGGCGGCGTCAGGGTCAGCAGCTAAGGCCTCCACTAGTGCACCTTTGGATTATAGAGGGGCAGGTAGTGAGTCCGAGGAGGAAGAGCCTAGCAGCCTAGTCTCAGGGTCAGAGGCGGAAGAAGAAGATACAGGAGAATCTTCTTCTTCACGTTACAAGTTGTCCTTAGAAGAGGTGGATGACTTACTGAAAACTATTCATTCCACCTTAAACATTAGGGTGGATAAGACGCATTTGTCTCTGCATGACAAGATGTACCAGGGTTTAGACGAAGTCAAGCATCGAACCTTTCCAGTACATAGAGTATTGTCAGATGCGGTCAAAAGGGAGTGGAAAGACCCAGAGAGGGCTCCTTTCTTTTCCCGATCACTTAAGAGGAGATTTCCTTTTGATAAGGATTCAGCGCAGGTATGGAATAGGAAACCTAAGCTGGATGCTGCGTTCTCAAAGGTATCCCGAAATACAGACTTGGCCTTTGAGGATACGGGCACCTTAAAAGATCCCCTAGATAAAAGAGCAGAGGTGCTCTTAAAGAAGGCTTGGGATGCCTCTCTGGCCAACCTCAAACCAGCTATGGCATCCACAGTAGTGGCCAGGAACCTTGAGCATTGGTTGGAACAGCTGAAGGGTCACATTGAATCTGGGACCTCACGCAGAGAGTTGCTAGAGTCCTTCCCGATTCTTCTGAAGGCAGTAGGCTATATGGCGGATGCCTCAGCCGAGTCAGTGAGAATATCAGCCCGTTCCTCGGCCCTAGTGAATTCGGCCAGGAGGGCTCTCTGGGTCAAAACTTGGACTGGGGACACGGCTTCGAAGGCTAAGTTATGTGGTCTGCCCTTCGATGGAGATCTGGTATTTGGCGCCGGTCTGGACACTGTTCTGGATAGGACGGCGGATAGGAAAAAAGCCTTCCCCTTAAAGAAGGTAGTACCGCGGACCAGGAAAATTTTTCGTCCTTTTTTTCCAGCCCCAAGATCCTAAAGAGATACAAAAAGGTCAGGGTGGAAGGTCCTGGCGGCCTCAGAGGGGTAGAGGGAGACCCGGGGTGTTGTTTCGCTCCCCTAGCCAGCCCGCTAAACCCCAGTGACGGTCGCCCGGCTGTGGGAGGACATCTTCAGTCGTTCCTTCCACAGTGGGCAGAGACGACTTCCAGTGCATACATCCTCAAGGTGATTGCAGAGGGCTACGCACTGGAGTTCTCAGAGAAACCACCGTCGCGTTTCTACGCGACTCAGCTACCCAGGGATCAGGAGAAATCCCGGGCAATGTTGTCGCTGTTAGAGGAATTTCTCCAGCAGAGGGTGATCACCCCGGTACCCGGCAGGAAAATTTCGTTTGATTCTGAACTTAAAATTCCTGAATCGGTCAATCAAGTACAAGAGGTTCCGGATGGATACCATTTACTCGGTCAGAAGGCTCCTTCCTGCAGGTTGCTTTCTGGTTTCGATAGACCTAAGGGATGCTTATCTTCACATCCCGATAAGAGCCTCTTCTCAGCGTTTCCTGCGTCTAGCGATCAGGACAGGAAGCGAGATCAAACACTTTCAGTTCAGGGCCCTGCCGTTCGGTCTCTCCTCCTCTCCGAGGATCTTTTCGAAGGTGGTGGCGGAGGCCTTGGCACCTCTAAGGCTAGAAGTAGTTTCGGTAATTCCATACTTGGACGACCTCCTGTTGTTCGCCAAGACGGAAGATCAGCTTCTCAAAGACCTATGGAGGACCCAGGCCCATTTGGAGGGTCTAGGTTGGATTATGAACAGAGAGAAGTCAAATCTAGTTCCCTCTCAGGTCATAGTCTTTTTGGGGTACACCATAGACTCCATCCAGGAGAGGTTATTTCTACCAGAGGAGAAAATAATCAAGGTTCAGGCAGCAGTGAAGGCAGTGCAGACGAATCTGTCAGTGTCAGTTCGTGCAGCTATGTCCACCCTGGGACTTCTCACATCCTCCATTCCTGCGGTTCAGTGGGCCCGTCTGCATTCAAGGAGTCTCCAGCAGGCAATTCTACAGAATTGGACGCATGGAGAACCCCTAGAAAAGGAGATCAGGGTTCCAACTTCAGTAAAAGGAAACTTTGGTGGTGGAGGGCTCACGCAAATTTGAGTCTAGTGTGGTCCTTCCCCGCTACAATGGTCCTAACTACGGATGCCAGCTCCTGGGGATGGGGTGCTCACCTCAGGGGTCAGTTGGCTCAGGGGTCCTGGTCCAGGGAAGAGTCCAAGAGATCCTCCAATTGGAGGGAACTCAAAGCCGTTTGCCTAGGGCTTTGGGCCTTCCAGGAGACGATACAAGGTCAGCATGTCCAGATACTGTCGGACAATGCTACAGCGGTAGCTTACGTCTCAAGGCAGGGGGGCACGAGGAGCAGGGTTCTCCTGAACCTGGCCCTACACATGCTTTACTGGGCAGAGACAAACTTGGCATCTCTGTCTGCAGTACACCTAAAGGGCAGTTTAAACCACCTGGCAGACTTCCTAAGCAGGAGGAGGGTTCTGGAATCCAAGTGGAGTCTAAATTCAGAGGTGTTCCAGAAAATAGCAGACAGGTGGGGAACCCCTCAGATAGACCTGTTTGCGTCCCAAGCCAACGCCAAGGTTCCGGTTTTCTTTTCCCTCAACAGACTGGATCAAGCGGAGGGTCTAGATGCGTTGGTTCAGCATTGGCCCTTCCGTTTGTGTTATGCTTTCCCCCCAGTACAAATGATTCCATTAGTTCTGCGGAAACTTCAGGTAGAAAAGACGACTCTTATCCTGATAGCCCCATACTGGCCCAAAAGGCCTTGGTTTTCAACCCTGCTGAAACTGGCAATAGAACCTCATCAGCTACTTCCAGTCAGAAAGGACTTGTTATACCAGGGTCCTCTGCTCCATCCCAACGTGGATCAGCTCAACCTGGCGGCCTGGTTACTGAAGAGTTAATCCTGAGTAGGAAGGGTTTATCTAAACGGTTAGTGGATACACTAATTAGTAGCAGAAAGGGAGTTACCAGGGCGATTTATTTCAAGACCTGGAGGGTCTTTAATTCCTGGTGCAGTTCAAAGGATTGTTCCCCCATGAATAATTTTTCGGTCCTGGAGTTTTTACAGGACGGGATGGACAAGGGTCTGGCAGCCAGCACCCTAAAAAGTGCAAGTTGCTGCGCTATCAGTATTTCTAGAGAGACGGTTATCTCTAGATCCCTATGTCATCAGATTTTTTAAGGCATTGGCCAGGGCTAGGCCTTCCCCCTTTAAGTTTTTTCCCAAGTGGGACTTATCGGTGGTTTTGGGGGGTCTGACAAAAAGACCTTTCGAACCACTGTTAGAAGCATCTTTAAAATGTTGGACCCTGAAAGCGGTCCTTTTAGTAGCCGTCACCTCGGCTAGGAGAATTAGTGAGCTACAGGCTCTTTCTATTGTGGAACCCTTCTTGACCATCTTCCCAGATAGAGTCGTGTTGAGGACAGATCCTGGGTTCCTTCCTAAGGTGGTATCGGCCTTCCATAGGACACAAGAAATAGTGTTACCTACCTTTTGTCCGGCTCCTTCCGGTTCAAGGGAAGAAGAGTTTCATACCTTAGATGTCAGAAGGTGCATTATGTACTACCTGGAAGTCACCAGGGAAATTAGAAAATCCAATTCTCTGTTTGTGTTGTTCTCGGGTGCACGTAGGAGGTACGGTGCTTCCAAAAGTACACTAGCCAGATGGCTCCGTATGGCTATCCACGAGGCCTATAAGGCTAGGGGTATAGAACCTCCCCCAGGGGTGATGGCACATTCTACAAGGGCAGTGGCAACTTCCTGGGCAGAACGGGCTGGAGCTTCACCAGAGCTTATCTGCAAGGCAGCTACGTGGACGAGTTTTTCCACTTTTACTCGCCACTACAGGATGGATCTGCTCTCAGCGGCGGAGCAGTCTTTTGGCAGGAAAGTCCTGCAAGCGGTGATCCCACCCTAGAGTAAGTACTCGGTTATCATCTCCAAGTGCTGTCCTGAAAGACGAAGGGAGAAAACCTTAGTTACACTTACCGGTAACGGTATTTCTATGAGTCTTTCAGGACAGCACCGATAACCCACCCTTCTCTCTTCTGGTGGATATATGTATATATATATATATATATATATATATATATATATATATATATATATATATGTGTGTGTGTTGTACTAACATGTTTTGGTTGCTATGTTCTGCTTATCTCATTTCAGTATGGCCGGAGGTGCTCATGTACAACTGAGGCCATGGTGGAGGTGGGCGGAAGTTATAGCAGTGACTGCAGTGTTTCCTGGGAAGTGGGTGGAGCTGCGCTCTCTCCAAGTGCTGTCCTGAAAGACTCATAGAAATACCATTACCGGTAAGTGTAACTAAGGTTTTTGAAAAGTAGACAGTCCAAGGTATTAAGTAAGAGGCATGGTGAGTTATTTCTCACACACAGCATAGGCCAGGGTTGCCAACTTTTACTGTAGTGAATTTATGAACAGTTTGTAAAATCAGTACTTTTTGCATCTGTTCTTGATTGTCCATTACGGATATGTAGACTGAATGTCCATAACTGACATTCATTACCAGAGGCAACAATTATGGATTTTACAAACTGTTTGTAAATTTACTGAAAGTTGGCAACCCTGGCATAGGCATACTTGCAATTACACCCCAAAACACATTTTTCTACTCCTCTTAAATATGGTGATACTGCATGTGTGAGACTTTTGCATAGCCTGGCCACATACAGAGGCCCAACATTCAAGTAGCACCTTCAGTTCTAGGGACACATCCAATTTCCTGACTACCTATAACATTTCTGAAGGCCCTAGAGCACCAAGACGGTAGAATTACCCACAAAATTACTTTATTTTGGAAAGCAAACACCCCAGCATATATTCTATGTGGCAATATGGTTCTTTTTTAACATGTCATTTTTTTGCCACTTTTAGACCATCCACCGTCATTAAACATCAGCAGTTTGAAGAGGAATGTCGCTGTTATGGCAGCAGCTAGCTTTCAGTAGACATGTGCATTCATTTTCGTTAGAATGCATTTTTGTCCGAAAATCTGTTTTTTTTCGTTATTTTAACAAACAATAACGAAAGTGCAAGAAACGAAAACTGAAAGATCCGACATAAAAAATGCTTTATTTTCGTTATAGAGAGATTCGACATTATAGGGAAAAGATTCGACATTATAGAGAAAAGATTAGACATTATAGAAATAATAGATTCGACATTACAGAGAATAGATTTCGATTTATGAGAAAATAGATTCGACATTATAGAGAATAGATTCGACATTATTGCTAGTCATACAACATTAGAATTCTTGTAGGCGGAATATTGAAACGGAAATGTACGATTCGGCGTAAAGATTCGACGTTCCGTCGAATATTGTTTTTTGACCATTCGACAGAAACCAAGTATTATTGGATTTTCGGACGAAAGCTATTCCCCAACGAAAAATGAAATAAATCAAAACGATTCCCTACACCATAAGAATGATCATAGTATCTGTTCCACCGCTTGATCATTATTATGGGTGGCGATAGGGGACGTTCCCCCCTCCCGCCACCCTCCTGTGCTTCTACCGACTCACCTCTGCGATCAGTGACAGGTGATGTAGTGTGATGGAGATGTCGTTTTCTATGTATAGAGTGTAATAGAATTGTATTATGATCATGTCCAGTGGTGGGTCATGTTGGGGGTGTAGTGTTCTATGTATAGAGTGTAATATAATTGTATTATGATCATGTCCAGTTGTGGGTCATGTTGGGGGTGTAGTGTTCTATGTATAGAGTGTAATATAATTAGATTATGATCATGTCCAGAGGTCGGTCATGTTGGGGGTGTAGTGTTCTATGTATTGAGTGTAATATAATTATATTGTGATCATGTCCAGAGGTCGGTCATGTTGGGGGGTGTAGTGTTCTATGTATAGAGTGTAATATAATTATATTATGATCATGTCCAGTGGTGGGTCATGTTGGGGGTGTAGTGTTCTATGTATTGAGTGTAATATAATTATATTGTGATCATGTCCAGAGGTCGGTCATGTTGGGGGGTGTAGTGTTCTATGTATAGAGTGTAATATAATTATATTATGATCATGTCCAGAGGTCGGTCATGTTGGGGGGTGTAGTGTTCTATGTATAGAGTGTAATATAATTATATTATGATCATGTCCAGAGGTCGGTCATGTTGGAGGTGACCCTTTAAGATTCACACAACTTTAAAATAGGATACACACATTTTCTAATTTGATTCAATTTTAAAATGTGTGATTCCTTTGCAGTTGAAAATTGTGTATATCTGGTGTGAAAACATTTATAAATAGACCTTGCCACTATTAGAACCGGCATATTTTTGTGAAATTGGCTGTTTTTCACAGTAAACGTCCTTTCAGCTCTTTATGTCACAATTTGCTCGTATTTATGTCATCTGGATAGAAAACCACAGGAAATCTTC
The DNA here is from genome assembly GCA_029574335.1 of Rana kukunoris. Lineage (NCBI taxonomy): Eukaryota > Metazoa > Chordata > Amphibia > Anura > Ranidae > Rana > Rana kukunoris. The sequence goes on along the minus strand of CM056053.1, from coordinate 468,909,326 downwards.
CTGATCATCCAAGTTATTTTGGGAACTGAAATAAGGCAGAATTTGATGAATTAACATGATTAGGGTAAAGATATGTTGCGTGTTATTAGCTTGATTAGGCGAATGCAGCACAGACATAGGGCCAGATTCACGTATTCCAGAGCATCTTTGCTCTGGAGTAACGCTTCTGATTTGCGTTGCGCTGCCGAAATTTTAGGAGCAAGTGCTGTCATTCACGAAGCACTTGCTCCTAAAGTTGCGGCAGCGCATCACAAATGAGCCGGCGGAATTCAAATGTCGCGGGTACGGGGCGTGTAGTATGCTAACTACGCGCGATCCCGCCGCCAACGTACTGCGCATGCGTCGAGTGTCAAAACATCCCCGTGCGCATGCTCCAAAATCTGTGAATGAACGTCAATGACGTCACATTCCCATTCATGACCGTTTTACGCAAGCGACGTTTTTTTTTTTTTTTCCGACGCGATGACGACGCCTATACCTAACATAGGATACTCCAACCCCATGTAGGTATATCTATGCGCCGCGTATCCCGTCCGGAAACGTCGTATCGTCATTGCGTCGCGCCGGATTTCGATCGTGAATTGCCGATTTCCGCTCATTAACATATTTTTTGAGCGGAAATCGGCGGGAACGCCCCCGGCGCCATTTTTAAGTTGAAGTAACGATGCGATGGCGAAACTCAGTTACGCTGCTCGCATCGGAACTTCAACCCGGCGTTTCTTGTTTTCTGGTTACAGAAAACAGAAACGCCGGCTCAAAGCCACAGTTAGGCTGGCGGATCACTCGATCCGCCAGCGTAACCTTTCCTGAATCTGGCCCATAGAGTATAATATATGAAGGGTTTTATTCCACACTAAAATGCATTGGGCAGAATTTCATAGGAGGTGCTTAGGAATCTCTACATCCTTAAAAAAAAAAAAATGTAGCGCCCCCTTTACTTTCAGTGTGGGCACTAGTCTTAATTTAGCAGGAATGGGAGAGTTACCTTGCTCCCATTCACACAATTGTTCAGGATGGTGACCCCTGTTGTTTCAGAAGTGTTCTTTGGGCTAGTCTGCGTTCTGGGGATGTGGTATGATCCTTGTTCCCCAGTTGGCGACAGAGGGGGTTCTGACAGAGCAAGCTTCCCCAGCAGCCAATTGGAGGAGTTTTCCCTCGTGGGGCATGCTGGGGAGGGATATATCTGGACAGGTGTCATGTGCTCAAAGCAGTTCTGCGGGGTCCCGGTTCCAGGTGCGGCATCCACCTTTAGGGTGCACGCATCCATGGATCCCGCCAGCGTGGCCCACCTGGCCAAACTCACAGACTACACTGGAACTCAATCGGAGGTCAAAGGGGACCCCAGTTCTTTTGAGGAGATCCCAGGCTGGGTGCCGTACGATTGGGGGATCGGCTTGAGGAGGACCCGGAGGCAGGTCGTCCAATAGGGCTTGAAAGAACCAATCGGAGATCTGGTGACCGGGATGCTGACAGGTACATTTCGCAGTCACCCGGTAAACGATGCTAAAGAATATCTACTGGGAGGATTTGCTCTATTCACCCATCTAATTTACTGAAGCAATTGGCCAGTTGCAAAGGCCCTAGAGCCAAAGGCCCTGAGATAGAGAGATCTGTTCCTCCCAGAGATCCGAAGTGACACCTCGGCTGCCAGGTTAGTGTGGGGGACCTGTCAGTGGGCACTTTACCCACTCCATTCGGGAGTGGCGACGAGTTAAACTATTGCTATTGTAGAGGGCAGGCCTGCCCTGTTCACATCCAGGCCTGATACCACAAGGTTCTATAATCCTTCCTTCATCAGCTTTCCTTTCCTTAAACTAAAGATGATGTTTGCCTTGTTGGCTCCAAAAATAAAAAGGCATTGAAAGAAACTTTATTGACTGTTTGGACATTCGCTCACTGCTCCGCTACTATTATTTCACCCCTAGACACCACCAGGGTAACTTGGTGTGCCAATCCCAGTATTTAACCAGTGGCTCCTCCAGGGGTAGCGCTACAAAAATAATTAGTATTTTTTTTTTTTTTTTATAGCTTCCTGTGAAGAAAAGGTTACAGAACATTTGTCTGCCAGAAAAAAAAAAAAAAAAAGCCACTCCTAGCTCTGTCGTAGGCACACTCTGACTATATTTACCTTTATTGCTCAGATTTTCATCCCAGTTGCTACCCTATAAAAATTTTAGTATTTCTAACCAGGTATGAGCCGAACATCCCCCGGTTTGCATCGAGAACATGCGAACGGACCAAAAGTTTGCGCGAACATTCGAACACCGTTAAAGTCTATGAGACTAGAACGTGAGAAATCAAAAGTGCGAACTTTAACAACTTCCTGCCCGGTAGTTACATGCCCCTTTTGAACAGGGGCAGAAAAATTGGGCCTTTGGTGGTGGTGATGCCACAACACTGTAAGCCCTCACAGTTACTCTTGGTGGGGGCAGGAATGGGCCCTGCTGTGAACAATTACATCAAACATTTTAATTACGTTCCCCTGTTAAACAGGGGCAGAAAAATTAGGCCTTAGGTGGCGTTGGTGTTGGTGGTGACACAACACTGCAACCCCTCACAGATACTCTAGTTGAGTGCAGGAACGAGCACTGCAGCAAAATATTACAGAAAAAATTGTAATTACATGCCCCTGTTAAATAGAAGCAAAAAAAAAAAAAACAGATACTTTAGTTGAGCGCAAGAATGAAATATTACAAAATATTACAGAAAAAATTTGTAATTACAGGGGCAGAAAAATTGGGCTTTAAGCACTGGTGCTGGTGCCCAGAACCAAAAATGTTCTTAGAAGCTATCAACATGAACATTGAGGAGGAATAGGATAGTCACTCAGCATAACAGGATAGTCACTCAGCATAGGCAGTCTTCAAGGGATCTCATAAAAAAAAAAAAAAAATATTGGTTACATCAGCATCAGGTGCTTGGTAGCTGGTGATCCAAGACTGGTTCATTTTTTTGAAGGTGAGTCGGTCAACCGACACTGTGGACAGGCGTACTCTATGATCCAGCAGCACTGAATGTGCGTTCGGAAAGAACGCTGGATGCAGGACAGGCTAGTAGCTCAATTGCATACTGTGCAAGCTCTGTCCAGTGATCCATCCTCAAGACCCAGTAAGCCAATGGATTTTCAATTGGAAAGGTCTCCAAGTCTGATTTAGCCCCTGGGTATTTCCTGCACCATGTAAATCAGACGTTGGCGATGGTGGTTGAAACCGATCAGGTTTCAGACAAAAAATTGTCTGAACGGATCGGTCCGACGGCCACATTCTTCACCGCTCCTTCTGTGACTGAGCGATGCCTCAGCAACACGTTGTCCAGGAGGACCAGGAACTCCCGGAGATGTTTCATCCTCTGCTCCCTCTGTGAAGGCTGGATAAGTTCCGCAACCTTACCCTTGTAACGTGGATCAAGAAGGGTTGCCAGCCAGTAGTGATCCCTCTCTTTGATGAATCCGAGGGTCCTTTTGCAGGCTTTGCAGGATCAGGGAGGCCATGCAGCGTAGGTTTGCTGAGGCATTCGGTGCTGAGTCCTCTGGGTCACTAAGGACGACATGATCCGCAGCCACCTCCTCCCAGCCACATACAAGTCCATGGGTTTCTGGGGACTGTAAACGATCCCTAAAAAGACAAAAGAAAAGACATCACCGCTCCAGGTGAGACCTGTAGGTGATCAAGGATAATTCGATTACCAAGGTGCTGGCGATGCAAATAGCAATGATGATGAATTAAAGAGGGAAGGACGGCCGCACTCCAAGGATTTTCAAACGAAAAAAATTGTCTTTATTGTAAATCCAAAAACATGTACAGTCACAGCAATCACAGAAAACAGGACAGCCGACGCGTTTCGCACTCGATCAGTGCTTAGTCATGGCTATACAATAAAGACAATTTTTTTTGTTTGAAAATCCTTGGAGTGCGGCCGTCCTTCCCTCTTTTCTTCATCATCATTGTAAACGATCCCTTGAAGACTGCTGCTGATGCTGAGTGCTAGGCTCCACATCCATGCTGATACAATCCTCCTCCTCTTCCTGTGTGAGTGGCGGGCCCGCAGGAATACTGTCTGGATAAAGCGGGCCTTGAGACGTAAGGAAGTCCTCCTCTTCCTCCCTCTGTTCTGCCTCAAGTGCCCTGTCCATTATTCCACTGGTGTATGCACTGTCACTCTCCTTTTGTGGTATAGATAAAATCACCAATCACTGGAGGGGCACCAATATGAAACTAGCCATCTCTCAGAATGAGACAATGTGGATCCACCGGCTACGGGTCATGCATCCACAGAGCCTTAATATTGAGCTGGATTTGAATTGTTTCCTTACTAATAATTAATCATTCAACAACTACCCCAGAACTAACTTATGAGCTAAATACCACTACCTCAATTTGTCTAGTTCAAGACCATGATGACTGGACCTATGAGATTAGTAAGCTGTCAATCTACAGTCTCATAGAACAACTCATCACCTAACTTTGCTATCATTTTATATATTTTATATACATTTTAAAATTTAATTCATTTTAATTTTATTATTATTTCAAGCATATTATCTAGATGACTCTTGTTCAAGCAATTTAAAGGGTATCCATTTAGGTAACCCTGCTTTAGAGCCAATTTATTATAGTATGACTATCAGAATGTCATCATTGCTTGTCATTGTCAGGTTGTAGATTTTATACATATTTGATTATAATGTTGATTGCTACACCACAACAACAATGGACATTGCTGTTATGTTTATGTTTTATGGGGGGTGCAACTGTTTTCGATTTAGCAATTCATGTTAACTATTGGCCCACATTCGACGCAACGTCGGACTCGATAATGCATCGAATCCGTCACTGAGGCTGAGTATACCTCACGTCCGCCCATACTAATTGACAGGCATATATAACAACCAACGTTAGCGTGGTATGATACGCTTCCTAAAGACGTTCACAACGAAACGTACGTCGAGGCGGTATCCATCCACGCTCTACTCGTCACTTCCTGTCCCGCTGGTTCCGATCTTCGATCGAATGGAACGCACGCCAGAGACATCTGTCTAGCGCCCGGGACCAGACACTCTACCACCCACGCGACTTAGCCTCAGTGCCGGGTTTGGGGCACAACTAAATGTAAGCAGCCAATCGGCGGTTTTTATACCTTTTTTTCTTTCAATTAAACTGGTTACACTATGTTGGCATCATTTTATTATTTCATGTGACCATTGGAACTCATCTGATTGCAAGTACATCCAGCACCAGGGCGCTTTTGTATACGCAGGCCTTACTGCACAAGCTGTTTATGACTCCTTCTTTTGGTAACAAATTAAGGGTCATTTCCATCTGGTAAGGAACCATTTCACTCATTCACTTTGGGTGTTGAACATATGTACTGGTGAAGGTGGACTACACATTATATGAACATCAAATCTGATCTGATTCATCTAAGGCCTCGTACACACGAGGCAATAGATTTGTTCAAAACGGTCTGTCCGACCAATTTGAACAAATCTGTCTGTTTGGACTTTGGTTTGCTCGCGTGTACACACGAGCAAACCAAAATCCCCGCCAGCAGACGGCGCGCTGACGTGTCGGTGACATGGCGGTGACGTTGACGCCGCCATGTCACCGCACCAGGAAGTAAAACACTTCCGCGCATGCGCTGAATCCATTCGGCGCTGGTGCGAGACGACATGTCTGCTGGTAAGTGTACTAACCAGCAGACATGTCGGGCGGACGGGTTCCCACCCGATAGATTTCAAAGCATGCTTTGAAATCTGTCGGGTGGCCAAATCCGTCGGCTCGCCCGTACACACGATCTAATCTGTCTGCTGGGACGGTCTAGCACAGTGGTCTCCAAACTGTGGCCCGGGGGCCACATGTGGCCCTTTGCTTGATTTTATCTGGCCCTTGGAGTGCTTTTTAATTCATTGGCACCAATGATGGGGCAGAATTCCTCTCAATGACCCCAATGATGGGGCAGCATTTCTCCCAATGATGGGGCAGAAGTCCTCCCAATGATGGGGCAGAAGTCCTCCCAATGATGGGGCAGAATTCCTCCCAATGATGGGGCAGAATTCCTCCCAATGATGGGGCAGAATTCCTCCCAATGATGGGGCAGAATTCCTCCCAATGATGGGGCAGAATTCCTCCCAATGAGGGGGCAGAATTCCTCCCAAAGATGGGGCAGAATTCCTCCCAAAGATGGGGCAGAATTCCTCCCAAAGATGGGGCAGAATTCCTCCCAAAGATGGGGCAGAATTCCTCCCAAAGATGGGGCAGAATTCCTCCCAAATATGGGGCAGAATTCCTCCCAAAGATGGGGCAGAATTCCTCTCAATGACACCAATGATGGGGCAGAATTCCCCCCAATGATGGGGCAGAATTCCTCCCAATGATTGGGCAGTATTCCTCCCAATGATGGGGCAGAATTCCTCCCAATGATGGGGCAGAATTCATCCCAAAGATGGGGCAGAATTCATCCCAAAGATGGGGCAGAAGTCCTCCCAATGATGGGGCAGAAGTCCTCCCAATGATGGGGCAGAAGTCCTCCCAATGATGGGGCAGAAGTCCTCCCAATGATGGGGCAGAAGTCCTCCCAATGATTGGGCAGAATTCCTCCCAATTATTGGGCAGAATTCCTCCCAATTATTGGGCAGAATTCCTCCCAATGATTGGGCAGAATTCCTTCCAATGATGGGGCAGAATTCCTTCCAATGATGGGGCAGAATTCCTCCCAATGATGGGGCAGAATTCCTCCCAATGATGGGGCAGAATTCCTCCCAATGATGGGGCAGAATTCCTCCCAATGAGACCAATGATGGGGTCCAATGACACCAAAGATGGAATCCAATGACACCAATGATGGGGTCCAATGTCACCAATGATGGGGGCCAATGATGGGGGATTTTTTACTCCTGATGGCCACAGTCCGGCCCCCTTAAAGTCTGAAGGACAATAATCCGGCCCTTTGTTCAGAAAGTTTGGAGACCCCTGGTCTAGCAGACCGTTTCCAGCAGACAGATTTGATCGTGTGTACGCGGCCTAAGATCTTTCCACGGACACACAGGAATTTTTTTCACACACTTGCATTATTTTTGCATATTCAATTTGCACTTTTGCACATTGTGTGTGCCTACTATGTAAATTTTCCACTACTGACATGGACGGCTCATATGGACTTTCACGCTAGATCATCTAGCATCAAAATATTTTGTATTCATCTGTATGTACTTTTATTGTGTATTTTTATTATGTTTATTTATTAGCGCACCCACCCCCGTATCCCAAATTTCAGATAATCATTGATTATTTTAGGGTAGCAGCTTTATTATTTAGCACTATATAATTTTTTGGTGCGAGATACCACTTGCACACATATCTCAAACCCCCACGTTTTTTTATCTACGCAGCCATGGATGTTTTCAACTTCATGAAGAGTCGGCAGACTAACATTGAGGATATATTTCAACAAACACCCAGTCACAATTTGGACCTCGTTAGAGGTTTCAAACAATTACAAAATGACATGGAAAAGCAAATTCGTTTATGGTGGGACATTGCTTCATTTGAGGTGTACATTGGGAGGAATCTCACCCCCAGAATTCTAAGATGGGATGTACACCCCAATGATGGCATAGAAGATGTCACACTCATAGAAGAATGGTATCAGTTTTTCAACGCTTGCGAGCAGAAATTATTGCAACTGATGATTAGACGCCGCAAAGCTAAAAATGTACAAATAGAAGCCAACATTAGTACCCTAAAAGAACAAATGGAACCCTTGATGGGAACCAAAGAATATTTAGAACAAGCACAAAGCTTACAAAGCTCTGTGGTGTGATGCAGTCGTTTGGCTGCCCTTAAGCTGGCCCCTGGAGGTCATCCTGCCTTGTTGGAGATGTGCCTCCGTCTCCTCTCTTCTATCAGGAAGTTATTCTGTCTCTCACTGTTCTTTATCAGTGGGCAAACGTAAAACATCAACAGGAGATCAAATACTTTTTTTGCCTCACTCTATCTATCTATCTCTTGGTTGTTACATTGCATTGCTTAACTGCTTCCCGACTGCCTCATGCATTTATACGTCGGCAGAATGGCACGGGCAGCAAAGCAACATATATATACTTTGCTTTGAATCTGCTCCCTAGCGGGCGCGCACCCGCTGTGGTCTTCGTGACCATGCCCGTGGGACCCGCGGACTCGATGTTCACCAATCGGGTCACGGAACGGCAGAACGGGGGGGGGGGGGCAATGTAAACAAAGCATCTCCCCATTCTGCCTAGTGACACAGCACTGATCGTCTGTTCCCTGTAATCGGGAGCAGTGATCACACTTAGGCCGCGTACACACGATCGAACATGTCCGCTGAAACTGGTCCGCGGACATGTTCGATCGTGTGTACGGCCTATCGGACCGTTTTCCAGCGGACAAAAGTTTCCAAACATGCTTAGAAACCTGTCCGCTGGACACCTGTCCGACAGGTTCGATGGTTAGTACACTAAATCATCGGACCAAAATCCCGCACATGCTCAGAATCAAGTCGATGCATGCTTGGAAGTATTGAACTTTGTTTTTTCATCATGTCGTCGTGTTCTACGTCACCGCGTTCTGGTTTGAAGGGGATTTTGGCCCGATGGTGTGTACGCACATCAGACCATCAGACCACTTCAGCCTGGTCCAATGAAAACGGTCCGTCGGACATGTTTCCTCGGACATGTCTGATCGTGTGTACGCGGCCTTAAGGGTACACTTAACTCCTTCCCCGCCCCCTACTGATTAACCCCATCCCTGCCAGTGTCATTTACACAGTAATTGGTGCATTTTTATAGCACTAATCGCTGTATGACAATCGTCCCAAAATAGCGTCAAAAGTGTCAGATGTGTCCGCTGCAATATTCACAGTCACGATAACAATCGCTGATCGCCCCAATTCCTAATAAAAAACAAATTATAATAAAAATGCCATAAAACTATCCCCTATTTTGTAGAAGCTATAACTTTTGCGCAAACCAATCAATATACGCTTATTGCGATTATTTTTATTTTTTTACCAAAAATATGTAGAAGAATACGTATCGGCCTAAACTGAGAAAAAGAAAAGTTTTTTTATATATATTTTTGGGGGATATTTATTATAGCAAAAAGTAAAAAATATTGCATTGTTTTCAAAATTGTCGCTCTTTTTTTTTGTTTATAGCGTAAAAAATAAAGACCGCAGAGATGATCAAATACCACCAAAAGAAAGCACTATCTGTGTGGAAAAAAGGACGCCAATGTTGTTTTAGTGCAACGTCACACGACCGCGCAATTGCCAAAATCGCAAAAAATGGCCCGGTCATTTCACTGCCAAATCTTCCGGGGCTGAAGTGGTTAACTAAACACCGATAATCAGTGAGGAATGTTGGAATAAACACAATCGGTGCTCCATGCAGGGAATGGATCGGGTCCATTGATCCAGCTGCAGGGCTTCTATATGATATAGAAGGACTCCGGGGTCAATGGGAGACCGGGGGCCACAGCTGACTCAAATCTGTAGGAATGTACTGACACATGAAACAGTGACTTTAACTTTCTATATAAAGACTCTCTATATTCATTTTATGAGAAGACACCCAGAAGAAAGTGTATCTAAACCCAAAAACAGAATCTTATATATATTACTTACCAGTCCTTGGATGTGTTCGCTGCATTAAAACTCTGATGGTGATCCTGCCAGTTACACATCTCCTGTCTTAGGGTGACAACGCTCACTCATTGTATTGTATCAGAACGGAAACAAGGTTGGACTACCAAATCACCATAAAGGGGTTGTAGAGGTAAATATTTTTTTCCTAAATATCTTGCTTTACCTTAGTGCAGTCCTCCTTCACTTACCTCATCTTTCCATTTTGCTTTTAAATGTCCTTATTTCTTGTGAGAAATCCTCACTGTTCTTCTGTCTGTAACTCCACACAGTAATGCGAGGCTTTCTCCCTGGTGTGGAGTGTCATGCTCGCCCCCTCCCTTGGGCTACAGGAGAGTCAGGACGCCCACTAACACACAGCTCCTTTCTCTATCTGCAACGTAGAGAGCGTCCTGACTCTCCTGTAGGGAGGGGGCGAGCACGACACTCCACACCAGGGAGAAAGCCTCGCATTACTGTGTGGAGTTACAGACAGAAGAACAGGAAGTGAGGATTTCTCAGAAGAAATAAGGACATTTAAAAGCAAAATGGAAAGATGAGGTAAGTGAAGGAGGACTGCACTAAGGTAAAGGAAGCTATTTAGGGGAAAAAAATCTACCCTTAGGCCCCTTTCACACTGGGGCGTTTTTCGAGTGTTTTTCGAGCGTTATTACAGCGTTATAACAGCGTTATTCAATCGTTTTTCAAGCGCTATTACAGCGTTATTCGAGCGTTTTTCGAGCGAAGCCTCATCTGCAATCCCAATGTGTTGGTAAAGCCCTGCTAAGACCCTAAAGTTTTAGGGCGTTTTTGCAGTGCCTCAGTGTAAAATGGTAAGGCGTTTTTACAGCGCATTTCAATTAATTTCAATGGAGAGGGGCGTTTTTGGAGCGTTTTTTTTTCAGTGCCCAAAAGCTGCTCCAAAGATGCTGCTTGCAGGACTCAGTGTGAAAGGGTCCATTGAGATGCATGGAGAACGTTTTATGAGCGTTTTAAGAGCGCTATTTTTAACGCTAAAACGCTGTAAAAACGCTTCAGTGTGAAAGGGGTCTTACAACCCCTTTAACCACTTTATGACGGCCCTATTGTAGATTTATTGCAACAGGGCGGCCACCGAGTGAAGGATCATGTATGTATGTGATCCCGCACTTCCAGGTCGTGAGCGTGACTCGATGACAGCTAGCACCCTCCGATCATTCCTTACACAGGCAGATCAGCAGTGTGTCTATGTCAACAAGGCAGATCACCGTTCTGTCAGTACAGAAGGCATGGATCTTGTCTTCCTGCAAAAGCATGGACTACGATCCATGTCTTCCCCTAGTAAAAGCACCTCCCGCACAGTACACAAACACAGGCTAGGCACACAGTTAACCCTTTGATCGCCCCTGGTGTTAACCCCTTCCCAACCAGTGTCATTAGTACAGTGACAGTGCATATTTTTAGCACTGATCACTGTATCAATGTCACCGGTTCCCAAAAAAGTCTCAAAAGTGTCAGTAAGACCCCTTTCACATTGTGGAGTTTTTCAGGCGGTACAGCACTAAAAATAGCACTGCTATACCGCCTGAAAAACTCCTGCCCCAGCAACCTCAATGTGAAAGCCCGAGGGCTGCGCTGGCGGGAGAAAGAAAAATCTCCTGCAAGCAGCATCTTTGGAGCGGTGAGAGGAGCGGCATGTATACTGCTCTTTTACCGCTCCTTTCCATTGAAAACAATGGGAGACCGCGGCAATACCACCCGCAATGCACCTCTATAAAGGCGCATTGCGGGTGGTATTAACCCTTTCCCGGCCGCTAGCGGGGGTTAATACCGCACCGCTAGCGACCGCAACTTGCGGCAAATCCGATGGTATAGCGCCGCTATTTTTAGCACCGCTATACCACCAGCGCACCTCCACTGCCCCATGTGAAAGGGGCCTTAGTGCTCGATTTGTCCGACGCAAAATTGAATTTCCTCTATAAGTCGCTGATCACCGCTATTACTAGTAAAAATATAAATATATAAATATATCCCGTAGTTTGTATAACTTTTGCGCAAACCAATCAATATACACTTTTTTGTTTTTGACAAATATCTGTAGCAGAATATATATTGGCCTAAATTGATTAGGGAATTCGATTTTTTTTTTTTTATTATTGGATGTGTTTTATAGCAGTATTATTCCAGCCGCTCTGAAGTCGCCCATACAGAATGAATACTACCAGCATCATGCACTGACATCTTACAGAGCCTCCGTGGTTAATGTCGTTATCCTTTAAATATTTAATTATTGATATTTTTCAAAGCATACATTGTACAAAACTCAATACAGCGGGTAATTACAGGGGGTGGGGGATGGGGACGAGGACCAAAGCATAGTAATCAAAAAAAAAAAGGAAAAATACCATGGAAGTAGGTGATCCAATTTATGAGACTGATGATGGAATCAGAGAAAATTATGTTTATTATTAGAGCAAGTAGAGAATAAAAGAAGCAGTAAAAAGAGAAACATTTAAATGAAGGCGCAAATATGTTTTTTTTTCTTTTTTTTGGAGTAAAGTAGATCTATGATATTCTATGTGGGTGTTTTTGTTTTTCTCAATAGATCAATTTTTTTTTTTTAAGGGGTTGTAAAGGTTTGTTTTTTTATTTTCTAAATAAGTTCCTTTAACCACTTAAAGACCGCCTCCTGCACATTTACTTCGGCAGAATGGCACGGCTGGGCACATGCAGAGGCGGCTCTAGGCTTTGTGAAGCCTTAGGCAAAACTTGACATGGTGGGAAAAATAATTCAAGGACAAGAGCCTCTTTCCCACAACCCTGGCCAGTGGTTGTGGGGGTTGGCGGGCAGAGGGCTTATCGGAATCTGGAAGTCCCCTTTAACAAGGTGGCCCCCAGATCCTGCTCTTTATTAACTAAGGGGCGGGTGCCACCCGTTGATGTCACCTGGGTCCTTGTCATCACAAGGGGTGGCGTCACCGATATTCCTTAGTTGTTGGGTGGCCCCGCTCCTGAGTCAGGGCTCATAACGCTGCCTGAGCACAGCAGCATTAAGGTCCCCTGTCCCTCAAAACTGGGGTAATGCATTGGGCAAGTTAAGCGGCTGTGAGGCCCCGGTAAATTCGAGGCCTTAGGCGACCGCCTAATTTGCCTAATTAAAGAGCCGCCTCTGGGCACATGAACGTTTAGGTACGTCCTGTGCTAGTACCCAGCTGCGGGTCACGGGCTCTGGAACTAGGAGCACGGGACCCGCAGACCCGATCGCCGCTGGAGTCCCACGATCGGTCCCCGGAGCTGAAGAACGGGGAGAGCTGTGTGTAAACACAGCTTCTCCGTTCTTCACAGTGGAGGCGTCATCGATCGCATCATCCCTTTTATAGGAAGACACAATCGATGACGTCACACCTACAGCCACACCCCCCTACAGTTGTAAATACACATTAGGGAACTCCCAAACTGCAATTGTAATTTTCACAGTATTGCATTTTTATTGCATTTTTTGCTGTGAAAATGACAATGGTCCCAAAAAAGTGTCAAAAGTGTCCGAAGTGTCCGCCATAATGTCGCAGTTACGAAAAAAATCACTGATCGCCGCCATTAGTAGTAAAAAAAAAATATTAATAAAAATGCAATAAAACTATCCCCTATTTTGTAAACGCTATACATTTTGCACTAACCAACCAATAAACACTTATTGCGATTTTTTTTTACCAAAAATATGTACAAGAATACGTATCGGCCTAAACTGAGGAAAAAAACTTTTTTTATATATATTTTTGGGGGATATTTATTATAGCAAAAAGTAAAAAAATATTGAATTTTTTTCAAAATTGTCGCTCAATTTTTGTTTATAGCGCAAACAATAAAAACCGCAGAGGTGATCAAATACCACCAAAAGAAAGCTCTATTTGTGGGAAAAAAAAGGACGCCAATTTTGTTTGGGAGCCTCGTCGCAAGACCGCGCAATTTTCAGTTAAAGCGACGCAGTGCCAAATCGCAAAAAGGGGCCTGGTCCTTTACCTGCATTTTGGTCCGGGTCTAAAGTGGTTAAAAAATGTATTAGTCTGAAAATTCGAATTAATTAAGGTTGAATCTGTCATTGGAGGCTTATGGTGTCTGTCAAAAGTAATTATATATATATATATATATATATATATATATATATATATACAAACCCACTGTATATATGTATTGTGTATAGCCTTGTGTTTAGTGGTTACGGACACCAGGCTCCTCTCTCTCTGGTACATCAATGCTTCTTCCTATAGAGTTAATGTTGAATACGAAGTAGTACATCACCCCTGACATAACTTCATTCTATAGGAGGATCTGTAAGAACTGTGAGTGCAGAATTGTATTGGGAGATTCCCGGAGTGAACATCTTTCACAGACCACATAATGAGTGTGACATACGAGGTCATAAATACCGTCTATTAAAGGGACACCACTGTCATATAAGAGCAGAGGAAATGTGCTTTTTAAGTCATTTATTATTTCCCACATTCACATTATTACACAACACATTGATCCAGTCCCTATCTTCTGAAAGATTACAGTAAAGAGGATGGGAGTCGGTGTAAAAGGGTAATATGCTTGCAGCATTGGCCACCCCATAATAACATTCAATCAACAATCAAAAATGAGATAAAAATGAATACAAAAATATATCTTACTAACCACTTAAGACCCGGACTTTTAGTCAGCTAAAGGACCCGGGCAGGTTTTGCGATTCGGCACTGCGTCGCTTTAACTGACAATTGCGCGGTCGTGCGACGTGGCTCCCAAACAAAATTGGCGTCCTTTTTTTCCCACAAATAGAGCTTACTTTTGGTGGTATTTGATCACCTCTGCGGTTTTTATTTTTTGCGCTATAAACAAAAATAGAGAGACAATTTTGGAAAAAATGCAATATTTTTTACTTTTTGCTATAATAAATATCGCCCAAAAATATATATATATATATATAAAAAAAAATTCCTCAGTTTAGGCCGATACGTGTTCTTCTACCTATTTTTGGTAAAAACAAAACGCAATAAGCGTTTATCGGTTGGTTTGCGCAAAATTTATAGCGTTTACAAAATAGGGGATAGTTTTACTGCATTTTTATAATTTTTTTTTTTTTACTACTAATGGCAGCGATCAGCGATTTTTTTCGTGACTGTGACATTATGGCGGACACTTCGGACAATTTTGACACATTTTTGGGACAATTGTCATTTTCACAGCAAAAAATGCATTTAAAATGCATTGTTTATTGTGAAAATTACATTTGCAGTTTGGGAGTTAACCACAAGGGGGCGCTGAAGGGGTTATGTGTGACCTAATGTGTGTTTACGCCTGTGGGGGGTGTGGCTGTAGGTGTGACGTCATCGGTTGTGTCCCCCTATAAAAGGGATCATGCGATCGATGCTGCCGCCACAGTGAAAAACGGGGAAGCCGTGTTTACACACAGCTCTCCCCGTTCTTCAGCTCCGGGGACCGATCGTCGGACTCCAGTGGCGATCGGGTCTGCGAGTCCCGCGGTCCCGGAGCTTCGGATACTGGGTACTAGTACAGGACGTACCTGTACATGGATGTGCCCAGCCGTGCCATTCTGCCGACGTATATGTGCAGGAGGCGGTCCTTAAGTGGTTAAAATACAATGTAATGCCACAAATTATATACAGCCATGGACAAAAGTTTTGAGAATGACACAAATATTAATTTTCCCAATGTCTACTGCTTCAGTGTTTTTAGATTTAAGTATTGTAGTGTAAGTATAATTACCAGCATTTCATAAGTGTCAAAGGCTTTTATTGACAATTACCGTATTTATCTCCCTATAGTGCACACCGGCGTATAGCGCACACCGCCAACCTAGAAGAGAAATTCCTGTAAAAAAAAAAAAAAAAAAAACTTACAGTTTAGACGCCCCTCGTCGGTGTCCAGCGCCCGTCTGCGGCCTTCGTGGTGTCCTCCCCGCTTCTCCCGTGCTGTTTTTGAGCTGATCCCCACTTTCAGTTCTGTGTTTGAATGCCGCCGCCGCCGACATATACCGAGCGCAGTACACTCGGGCACGCTCGGCCACGCTCGGCTCCTCTCGCATAGATGCTAGGAGGCGGCACAGGGTGTGACTGCGAGGGGAGCCGAGCCTGGCCGAGTGTACTGCGCTCGGTATATCTCGACGGCTCCGTTCAAACACAGCGCGGGAAGCAGGGATCGGCGTATATCACGCACCCACGATTTCCCCCTGATTTTCAGGGGAAAAAAGTGAGCGTTATACGCCGATAAATACGGTACATTAAGTTTATGCAAAGAGTCAATACCGTGTTTCCCCGAAAATAAGCCCGGGTCTCATATTAATTATGCCAACAAAAAACACAGTAGGGCTTATTTTCGGGGTAGGTCTTACCATGTAATGTGCCGTCTTCTCTCCCCCTCTCCCTCCCTGCCTGTCAGGAATCACCCCAGTGTGAACTGAGTTAAAATGCTTGTAAAATCCTATAATCCTCTCTATTATAGTATTATATAATGTACAATGTGTGTGTTTCTGTAATATAATTGTGCCAAATGCCTTCGTTATAGCGCCGCTCTGTGCTTCTGTTACCTGCCGGAGCTCTCTTCCCCGCGATTATATTACAGAAACACACACATTGTACATTATATACTATTGTAATAGAGTGGATTATAGGATTTTACAAGCATTTTTAAATCGGGCTTATTTTCGGGGGAAGGGCTTATATAGCAGCCCTCCTGGAAAATAACGCTAGGTCTTATTTTCAGGGTAGGTCTTATTTTTGGGGAAACAGGGATAACCCTTCTTTTTTCAAGACCTCTGCAATTCGCCCTGGCATGTGTCAATCACCTTCTGGCCCATATCCTGACTGATGGCCGCCCATTCTTCCATAATCAGTGCTTGGGGTTTGTCATAATTTGTGTTTTTTTTTCTTTTTTTCACCCACCTCTTAACCAGTTCAATACCGCGTCACGTCCAAAGACGTGAACAGCGCGGACCTGAGGCGCCGGGGTCACGTCTTTGGACGTGATTTGCTTGTAATTCCCCGCGCGCGCCACAGGGTGGCGCGCGGCGGGGAAAAACAGTCCCGACGCATCACCGAGGATCCGATGCGTGTACCCGGCGGCCGCGATGTCCGTCAGGTACACGCGATCGTCGGTGAGACAGCAGGGACGTGGAGCTCTGAGTGTAAACACAGAGCTTCACGTCCTGTCAGTGAGGTGACAGATGCTGTTTCTCTTGTACATAGGGAGACAGCATCGGTCACCTCCCCCAGTCACCCCCCTCCCCCCATACAGTTAGAACACACCCAGGCAATACATTTAACCCCTTCCTCACCCCCTAGTGTTAACCCCTTCAATGCCAGTCACATTTATACAGTAATTAGTGCATTTTTATAGCACTGGTCGCTGTATAAATGTGAATGGCGCCAAAAATGTGTCAAAAGTGTCCGATGTGTCCGTCGCAATATCGCAGTCCCAATAAAAATCGCAGATCGCCGCCATTACTAGTAAAAAAAAAATATAAAAAAAAAAATCATAATTATGTCCCCTATTTTGTAGGTGCTATAACTTTTGCGCAAAGCAGTCACTTATTGTGATTTTTTTTTTTACAAAAATACGTAGAAGAATACGTATCGGCCTTAACTGAGAAAAAAAAATATAAAAAAAAAATGGGATTTTTATTATAGCAACAAGTAAAAAATATATATATATTTTTAAATTGTCGCTCTTTTTTTCATTATAACGCAAAAAATAAAAACCGCACGGGCGATCAAATACCACCAAAAGAAAGCTCTATTTGTGGGGAAAAAAGGGACGCCAATTTTGTTTGGGTGCCACGTCGCACTACCGCGCAATTGTCAGTTAAAGCGACGCAGTGCCGGAAGCTGAAATTTCGCCTGGGCACGAAGGGGGTTTATGTGCCCAGTAAGCAAGTGGTTAAGGAATGACCACAAATTCTATGTCATTCTATGTCAATGCAGGGTGCTCTGGCATTGTCTCCATTATAATGTATGGAGATCAGCGTTGTTCCCCAATACAAATCACATTTAAAGTTCTTTTTTTTTTAATCATTAAAAGAGTGGAAAAGAATTTGCAAATTAAAAGGCGTAGAGCTTCGCTAATTAGAATTTCGTTAAACATATAATCATATTGGATTAATCTGTCAATCAGACTTGGTTTGTTTCAGTCATGTCCCCGACACATCTGTTGTCACTCGCTCGCTGTCGCTTTGGAAGAGCGAAGTCTCATTTATAATAGGTTGCCTGGCAACCAGGCATTAGGGGCGCTCGAGGGCTGATGCAGTGTCACAACACAGTTTAAAATAATTTATTTAGAATGATCTAAAAGCAGCGACGAAATATCGAGTCGCCAGCTTCGGCGGCTGCAGGGGGGGCGCGCAAGCGACACCTTTTATTGTTAAATATAAAGCACCTATTGTCGTGGCTTCCCATGTAAATAAGGGAGCAGCTTCACTTGATATTTGTATTTCTGTTCACCCAGTCCTGAGGTTTACACAGCTCTGCCACAGTCCTGTCCTGCAAGGAAGGATACCTTATTTTTCTCTTCTGCAATTCAGTAACACTTGCAGGCAGGGGAGGGCTGGGCCGGGGGGCAGGGTGGAAATCGCTTCCCAGGCCACTCTAACTTATATCCTGTTGCTCAGGGTCCCCATAATCTCCTATTGCCCGGAGGGCCTCATAATCTCTTATTGCCGGGGGCCCCATAATCTCCTATTGCCTGAGGGCCCCATGAGTTGTCAGTCTGTCCCTGATGACAACACTAAAGCCTCGCCTCACAAAATACAGTAGTGGTGTCAACCTGCTGTGTTCTTCTTCAGTTGGCCAATTGCCATTGGTCATTGGTGGCTAGGACGACCTAAAAAAAAAAAAAAAGAGTTCTAATCCTTCAACACTTTAGATACATTCGCTTGCCTACCAGCCGACCAACCGACCAGCCGCCGCAGTTTTACAGCGTCAGGTCGGCTCGGCTGTGCAAAATCACGTAATATTACGTGATTTCGCATTTCAGCCACTAGGACCCCTGGCGCCATGCGCGTGCCCGGTGAGCGCGATCACCTCCAGGCACCCGCGATCGCTCGTTACAGAGCGAGAACTGGGAGCTGTGTGTGTGTAAACACACAGCTCCTGGTCCTGTCAGGGGGGGAAATGACTGTTCATCTGTTCATACAATGTATGAACAGCGATCAGTCATTTCCCCTAGTGAATCCACCCCCTCTTCAGTTAGAACACACCCAGGGAACATGAATAACCCCTTCCTCACCCCATAGTGTTAGCCCCTTCGCTGCCAGTGGCATTTTTATAGTAATCAATGCATTTTTATAGCACTGATCGCTATAAAAATGCCAATGGTCCCAGAAATGTGTCAAAAGTGTCTGATGTGTCCGCCATAAGGTCACAGTACCGATAAAAATCGCTGATCGCCGCCATTACTATTAAAAAAAATATATATTACTAAAAATGCCATAAAACAATCCCCTATTTTGTTGACGCTACAACTTTTGTGCAAACCAATCAATAAACGCTTATTGCGATTTTTTTTTTTACGTAAAATATGTAGAAGAATACGTATCGGCCTAAACTGAGGGAAAAAAAACTTTTTTTAATATATTTTTGGGGGATATTTATTATAGCAAAAAGTAAAAAATCTTAATTTTTTAATTAATTTTTTTTCAAAATTGTCGCTCTATTTTTGTTTATAGCGCAAAAAATAAAAAACGCAGAGGTGATCAAATACCACCAAAAGAAAGCTCTATTTGTGGGGAAAAAAAGGACGCCAATTTTGTTTGGGAGCCACGTCATACGACCGCGCAATTAAAGCGACGCAGTGCCGAATCGCAAAAAGTGGCCCAGTCATTGACCAGCAAAATGGTCCGGGGCTGAAGTGGTTAAACAGAAATAACACGTCACAACTTCTAAAGTATAACTAGCAAGCCACTCCGTAGGACAATGGATATTTTACTCCGGCAAAGTCTAAGAATAAATCTTTGATTCGCAGTTTTCATTTTTAGACTTGGCAGTTTGCGGCGGAAGGACCCTAATAATGCTTTGAGATGGAGCGGTGATGGAATCTAGGACACAAGTGATGTTCAGACGTAGAGTGTGTGATACGCTGAAGCAATGGTTGACAACAGGGGTGTGATTGTAGTCTGAAATGCAAAATATTTGATCGCTTGCTGTACAAGGAAAGCATAGCCATTAATGCAATTTTCTACTCCAAGGGTGTCGGGACAAAGCATTCAAAACTCAAACTGTAAATACGGCTACATTTTAGGGCTGTGCAAATTAACTTTTAATTAATCGATTAATCTTTAATTTTTTGGATCGATCAAAATCTTTTTGATCAATCAAAATTCTTTTCGTTGGTACTCACCTCTCCGGCGGCTTCTGGGCCTTCAGGGAGTTCCGTCGGAGATCCGGTGACATCACGGACACCGGAAGGGCTTGCCGTGTCCATCTGAAGGGCTCCTTTGCTGTGCCTTCATATCTGCATGCCGGCGGGACCTTACTATCTGCCACACGCAAGGGCTGTTACACTTCCCTCTATCACCCTGGGATTCTACAACCATCCACTGGGAGTTGTGATAGTTCCCTTCACGGGACATCTACATGCCGACGGGCTGATGTTAACCCCTCCTCATCTGGATTCAGCAGTGGTATCGTTGTACACATTTTTATACCAGTATCATACTTAGCTACATGTTTTTATGACTGCTCTTGTTACTGTTTGGTATTACTCGCACCATTTTTACAGTTTATGTAGCTACATCGATTTTATCTCCAGTGCAATATTTATTTTGTTACCTACTTGAAGACTATAAAAGTTTTAATGCTATTCCCATCGAGCGCTGCCTTTGTGTGTTTTGTATCCTGCTATCCATTTTTCCAGTGGTTGGGAGCTGCACTGGGAATCAGCCTGCAAGGAGATCAGCTAAAAGTAGTTGGATCTGTATGTGCGTTATAATTAATCGAAATTAGTAGATTAATCGATAAAAAAAAAAAAAAAAACATGATTAATCGAACACGAACATTTTGATCAGTAACAGCCCTAGTAATTTTATTTCAGGATTTGTAATGAGGATAATTGCAAAGATTATCTGCAGTGTTTTGGTACACACGATCGGTCCATCCGATGAGGATAGTCCGACCGACCGTTTACATCGGTTCACCGATGAAGCTCACTGATGGTCTGATGTGCCTACACACCATTGTTTCATGAACCGATCGTGTCAGAACGCGGTGACGTAAAACACAACGACGTGATGAAAAAAACGAAGTTGAATGCTTCCAAGCATGCGTCGACTTGATTTTGAGCATGCGTGGATTTTTAACCGATGCTCGTGCGTATTAACGATCGGTTTTGACCTATCGGTTAGCCGTCCATTGGTTCAATTTTAAAGCAAGCCCTTGGATAACGGACCGATGGGGCCTTCACACGATCGGTTTGGACTGATGAAAACGAACTTCAGTCTGTTTTCAACGGTTTGAACCGATCGTGTGTACGCGCCTTTAGAAGTACCCAGGGCTTTTTTTCAGCAGGTACGTGGGGGAACACAGTTCCGGCACCTCCAGAACTGAATTGCAAGCGGTGCTGGGGTGTGCTGGAGGGTCTGATGATGATGGCTGCTGGGGAATCTATTGTTGCTGGAGGGGATCTATTTTTGCGAATCTATTAGTGGTGCAACGGATCATCATTGATCCATGATCCGAAAAGAAGATATTGATCCGAACCGCACACACTTAACCTGCAGATTGATGTCTAAAAAAAAAAAATTGTGCGCATGTTCAGTTCACACACAGCGTGGTCATGGCGAGCGGAGGAACGGAGGAGCTTGAACGCCCCTCGTCATTTAAATCCCCTGTATGGGAGCATTTTGGCTTCCCTATCAAATATGATGAAGGAAAGAGGTTAGTGGATAAAACCGTGACGGTGTGTAGGCACTGTGGCACAAGAAAGCCATATGACAGTGGAAACACATCAAGCATGGCCACGCATTTGATGCAACATCACCCTGATGTTTCACCGACAGGAGTGACAACGAAAGCGAAAGCGAATTCGGTTGTGCAAAACGAGGGCTTTAAACACATGCTGAAAGGGCTTGAGCCACGTTACGATTTTTTTTTGCTGATCTGAAAAATTATTCGATCTGTAACTCTGATCCGAGAAACGATCCGAACCGTACATTTTTTGATCCGTTGCACCTCTAGAATCTATTGTTGCTGCATGGGAAAGTCTTCTGTTGCCAGTACGGGATGTATTGTTGCTGGGAGTGGGTCTAATATTGCTGGGGGGTCAATTGTTGCTGTCTGCTGCAGGATCTTTTGATGCAGGCTGCTTGGGAATATATTGTTGCTAAATTTAATCTATTTTTGTAGGGGGGGGGGGGGGTTGAAGGGCCCGTGGAACCCAGAAGCTCTTAGAAAGTATGAGATGCCCCTGTTTCAGCTTCCCCCGTGCCTCTTATGTGTAGATCACCCTGTGTCTCTAATAGGGGCGCAGGGTGAATGAGAACCCCACTATGGTCTGTGCTAGTCACATGTAATGTGGTATATATTGTATATATTGTATATATATTGTGTGTTGGCTGTAGTGTACTATAAAGCTTGCTGTGATGAGGTGGGGTGTGATTGCATTCTATTGTCTATTGTGGTAATTAAGTCTGCTACTGTGACAAATGTGTATTGTAAGTTAACAGACAGCCTAAAGGTCAGTTGTATGAGTCACCAGCTGTAGTTAATTAGCTCATGTAAATTAGGTCAGGAGCCGGAGTCAGGATGTCTGTTAAAAGATGTATTGAGGAGGATGTGTATAGGGGCTCAATAGGTAAACATTGTGTGATGTTGTGGGTAGAGTCGGGTCATTGTTCATTTAAATACTGCAGTATCCTAAAGTGTATATAAGAGCTGTATTTCTCAATAAAGGGTCTATCCTTGTTGAACCTCAAATAGAGCTGGGTGTCTCGTTAATGGGAGAATTCTTATGGGTCGTGTTCACCGGATTGTGGAGTGTCGATAGCTGCCTTGTGTTCGGGAATGGAATATCCTAAACAGCGTTAACCCCTGTCCCATTTGGGGTGCCGTTACAGGGGCGTATTGTTGCTGGGAGGTCTATTGTTTCTGCGGCTGGTCTTATGTTATTATGGTCTTAGGTTATGGGGGGGGTCAATCATTAATGGGAGGGATCTACTGTTAAGGGAGGGGTCTTATGTATCTGGCTGCTGAAGGGTCTATTGATGCTGGCTGTTGGGAACCCATTGTTGCTGGGGTGGATCTATTGTCACTGGGGTGTCTATTGTTGTTAGATCTAGTTTACTGCCTTTCCTGTTATCATTAACAAATTCTATACAAGATATCTAGCACCTCAAAATGATACTTGGTTCTGTATTCTCTAAAAGAGGTGGTACTGGGTGGTGGGTAAGGGGTGGACCTAAGAATTGGTGCTCAGAGGTGGGTAGAAGGCGGAGTCAAGGGGTGACTCGGAAAGGGAGGAGTTCCTGCACCTATTCTTTGAGGAAAAAAAGCACTGGAAGTACCTGTAATGTAAAATTTGTCAAAAAAAAGGGGGGGCAAGAAAAGGGCAAACGACAAGTGACCAGTTTTTCCTGCGTTCTCCCTGTAGCTGATCTGTCCCCATTACTGGTGTACCATGCCTTGTTCTGTATTGCAGTTATAAGAACAAAGAGGCGCTGGAAACTTCTAGACTTTCCTGTTGGCAACCTGGAATAGTGGCTGGTTCCCGTGACCAAGGGCTCTACGCAACTTCTTTTTCGGATAAAGTATATACATACCTGCTCTTGGAAGGTTACTCCTCCATTTTGTGTCTCACTTACTTCAGGTCTAAGACCAGTGGCGGCTGGTGCAGCCTCACTGTGCCCATCAAACGCAGCCACTGTGGCCATCAAGGGCAGCCACTGTGCCCATCAAATGCAGCCACTGTGTCAATCAAACGCAACCACTGTGCCCATTAGGCATGTGCAAAAGTGAAAAATTCGTTTCGTTTCGTTTCAATTCGTCATTTAATACATTTCGTTAAGTTAGGTTCGTTACATGTGTTGAATTCGTTTTCGGAATTCGTTCGTTTTCGACCGAATTTCGAAAAATCCGGTCGTAATCGAAAATATTTCGACCGTTTTTCGAATTTGTTCGTTTTCGACCGAATTTCGAAAAAAAACGGTCGAAATCGAAAATATTTCAACCAGATTAGAAAACAAATAGTCTCTTTTCGAATAGAATTTTTTTCGAATTAAATTCGAAAATATTTTTTTTTTTTTTTTTTTCGAATTCCGATCTAATTTAGTCCGCGGGTATTCGATTCGGAATTCGAAAAAAAAAAAATTTCGATTTCGACCATTTTTTTTTCGAAATTCGGTCGAAAACAAACTAATTCCGAAAACGGTTGAAATTTTTCGCTAATATAGTAATTCGGGAATTCGTATGCATCCGAATGTCCGAATAATGGAAAATTCGTCCGAATTTCGATTCGGAACGAAACGAAATGCACATGCCTAGTGCCCATCAAACGCAGCCACTGTGCCATAAAGTTGTCGCCACTGTGCTATAAAATTGTCGCCACTGTGCCATGCCATCAAACGCAGCCACTGTGCCCATCAATTGTCACCACTGTGCCATGCCATCAATTGTCGCCACTGTGCCATGCCATTGTCGTCACTGTGCCCATCAATTGTCACCACTGTGCCATGCCAAACGCAGCCACTGTACTGTCGATGGTCACTACTGTGCCATGCCAAACGCAGCCACTGTGCCATGCCATTGTCGCCACTGTGCCCATCAATTGTCGCCACTGTGCAATGCCATTGTCGCTACTGTGCCCATCAATTGTCGCCACTGTGCAATGCCATTGTCGCCACTGTGCCCATCAATTTTTGCCACTGTGCCATGCCAAATGCAGCCACTGTGCCATTCACTCAGTGGAAACGAGGCATAGGATGGCCATTGCCTACTGCCATGTTAAAGCCCAATGGAAAGCTAGCAACATTATCTCATTTGCCACTGGTAAACTTGTTTCCTACAGACTTTTATTGCCTGCATAATTATCTCTAAAAAGAATACGTTGTTCTGACTTATTCAATCGCTTCCTCTATTGTAGTTCTATTTTTGGAAGCATATTTAATTGCGCCTCGGCTTTTATTAAAAGACACAACAAGATGGAAGGAAAATTCATTTCTATCTGCATTGTCTTAGATGGGAAGACTGGCGACTGCTGATAATTAGGCTTAAAGTCGGTAAAATGGTTCTGCACTCTGATTTTGTGACAAGTGTTTGAAAACATGCTGTATTCCCGGTGGAAACATGCTGTGAGGCACATGAATTTTTTTTTCCCCTTACCATGCATGCTGATGTAGCACCCTCTACCATAGGTGGGTGCTAAAGGTGAGGATTTTTCCGTGGTAGCTGCCGGGTAGGTACATTTAGGCAGGCCTATGCTTCAGGCTAGGCCTGGTGTTTTGATATGGGGGCAGGGAGTGGTTAGTGTAGCTGTAAGAGAACTGTTACCTTCCGTCCAAAGCGCTCTCTGGCACATGCGCACGTACACAGATGCCCTGAGATGCTTAGGTGCACCAATGGGCATGTGCGTGGGCACACGGGCGCTCTGAGATACTTTGGTGCGCCGATGCACGTGCGCAACGGACGGCGTGCACGCGCAGGTGCATGCCCCTAGTGCCAATTGGCGCCAGACGGTCTATTTAAGGAAGTGCCCTGACCCCACACCCTTGCTGACTGATCTTCAGCTATTACCTGATACTCTGTACCCTGTTGTGATCCTGCTTGTCTTCTGTTGCTGAACCTGGCTTGCCTTGACCCTGTTCCTGGACTTTGCTTATACTCTGATTACCGGTTTCTGATCCTGGCTATCCATCTGACGCTGCCTGGTACCTCGCTGCCCGTCTACCACTTGACCTGGCTATCTGTATGACCCTGCATCTGCTTCCTGTGTTGCGCCTTGGCAACCTCCGAGTGTCTGCGACTTCGGTCCTGCACCTCTATGCGACTTCCTGGTGCAAGTCTTCCAGGGACTTCACATCATCTGATGTTCCAGTGTCACTGCTCCAGCGAAGTGCCTCCTTAACCCCGTCTGCTCCTCGGTGTACTGCTATTCTCCGTGATCTGATGGTCCTCCTACTCATCCCGGCTCGCATCTCCCACTACTGCTGTCTGGATCTACATCTGCAGGCACTGGTGTTCCTCCTGTCCCTCTGTGTCCTCTGTTTCTCCTCGATTGGTACCAGGGCCGGAGATACAAGAGAGGCCGACCTCATCACTTCAGTCTCCCATCAGGTACGTGACAGTAGCAGTGTGTGTGACCATCTGTGCTTCAGTTCTTGGGAGCCTCCCCTCCTTCCAGGGAGAATGTTCTGGAAGAGGGGAAGGGCTGGGAATTGGATTGACAGGGAGCTCATGTGAGGAGCCCTGACCAGTCCCCAACTGGAATTGGCAGGGGGCAGGACTCCTTCATAAGCTCAGGTCCAGCCCACTGGAGGGGAGTTGTCAGCTGGGAGAAGTGAAGAATGGAGTGTTAGACAGCAAGCAGGAGGCCCATTCTCATCTGGGGGGGGGGGGTGCACGCCGCGCAGAGGAGCTCGGGAGCTGGGAGGAAGCCTCATCCTTACACGGTCATGGAGGAGCTGTCCTAGAACAGAACAGAGGACCTGGAGAAGCAGTCGGTGTGCATGTTCTTCACCATGGACTCAGGGCAGGAGAAGGTCGGTAAGTGAGGCACAGTGGATATATGGAGGAGACATGCCAGGGGAGCTGGGTGCAAGGCCAGAGGAGAGGCTGTGGGGTTTTGTGTCAAATCGATGTGGTCTGTGGGCACAGGATTTGAAATTAGGGCTAGTCCACCAACAAACGCAAGCTGCTAAACAACTAGGCTTCAAGAAGGGGTACTGCAGGCCTCTCGCCTATTAACAAGTCAGCAAGTTCAGCAAGCACCTGGTAACATTTACGGTGATCCCTGGTGTAATGTGAAGATGATGGGGCGGAGAAACTAGAATTGCACAGTGACCTTTTGTGCAGGAGGAGGAGGAGTCCTGGGAGTAATAGTTTGCAGAAGTTGATGCTGGGGAAGTGACTGTGAATGAGTCCGTCAGTTCTTTTAGGCTCAATTCATACAATTGTAGTGCCTGGTTACTTCTAAGAACCGGTGCTAATTTAAATTTAGAGGGAGATTAGTTGGCTCTGACCAGGCTGATTTGTTTGAATTTGGGTCTCTGTCTCAGCTTGTCTGTACTGTGGGCTCATTCTGTCGCTTCTGGGGTGCTGATTCCACCCCAAGACAACAGGTGGCAGCAGTAGAGTAGGGGTTTTCGTCGCTGTGCATGCTGAGGGTAGGTATTTATGAGACAGGCGCCATTGGTCTGGGTCTTCTTCCGGTGTGGTACCCACCTTTAGGGTGATCAAATCACGGTGCCGGGAAAATGGGCTTCCAGGCCGGGGTGCGCATGCCACACAGTGTTCCTGGTTTCGGGACCACGTTGGTCCGGAACATTTGAGCTGTGGCAGGACCCAAGTGATCGACTGGGTCCCCAATCCTGAGAAGATCCCAAGCTTTGTTCCTTTTAGAGGAAGCTGTTCGGTGAGAAGTCCACCTGAGGAGAGCCAAGAGAGGCCAAGAGAGGCTGGCGATCCAATAGGGTCTCGACAATCCACCGGGGTCAAGGTAACCGGGTACTGAAAGGCTGGACGTTGGTCACCTATCAGTCGGTAACCTAACTACCAGGGGCGTACCTAGAGCATTTGGCATCCGGGGCGGATCCTATATCTGGCACCCCCCCATCTTAAAATGTAAAAACACCCCACTGTGCCCCCTGCATACCCTTGTATCCTTCAATATCTTTTTGTCACTACTGTGTACCCCCCCCCCCCCCCTCCACAACTGCACCTCTGGACCCTTTACTTTACACAGCACCCTGCACCTCTGGACCCCTTTACATTACACAGCACCCTGCACCCCTTTACTTTACACAGCACCCTGCACCTCTGGACCCCTTTACATTACACAGTACCCTACACCCCTTTAAATTGCACAGCACCCTGCACCGCTGGACCCCTTTACATTACACAGCCCCCCACAGCTCTGGACGCCTGTATGTTACACAGACACCCCCCCTAACAGTTCTGGACCCCCTGCATGTTACACAGACCCCCCCCCCTACAGTGCACACCCCCCTACAGTGTATATGGACTATTAACTGAAGGATTTATGAATGGTTGTGGAACAAATCATTTGAGTTTCCATTAGTTCTTATGGGGAAATTTGCTTCGATATACAAGTGCTTTGGATTACAAGCATGTTTCTGGAACGATTTATGCTCGCAATCCAAGGTTTTATTGTATATTGGACTATGATATTTACTCCTTTATCATCACTGGGTGTTTAGTGCACCAATAAGTGCTAGCACCACTATTTATCTCTACTGTTGAGCGTGTGGTAGATTTGCTGACTTTCTTAATTATCTACCAAAACAAAGCCGAGGAGTCAGAGGGCACCATATAAGGAATGCTATAAGGGTTGCGTCATACAAAGCCCCATTCCTTCCCATGATTCAGTCCTTACAAAATGAATTTATATTCTGGATGTCAGTCTGGTGTTTACACTTTTGCTCATATTTACATCAGCAATCAGAATTGTAGAGGTCTAGATAATTGTCTAATTAGAAATGTGAATGTCAACGGAGGGTGCATATTACATTTTAATTCTAGAATTATTCCAATTACTTTCTAAACCACTGAAACCTTCTTCTCATTGGAACCTGTAGTTACAGTTAGGTTGAAACGCATGTTCATCGAGGTCAACCAAAAAAATATGCTGCTGAGGCAGGAAATCCATGCAGTGTTCAAGATTAAGTGGGAGAGCTGGTAACCCGGATCTGGTTAGAACCCTGATGTTTCACCCCCCCCCCCCCCCCAAAAAAAATATTTTTTTTTTACAAATAACATTGTAGAAATAAATAAATATAATTAAAAAACATAGTAAGGCCTCGTTCATGTGGTGCACCCCCATGCAGGGCTGCTGTTAGAAATCACGGGGCCCCGTACAGCCTACCTGGCAGGGCCCCCCTCAAACATATCAAACCAAGATTTCCACTTAAAATATACTAAAGTCATTCTTAGCGGACACAAAGATAACATAGAAGCTGTGTGAATTAGCCCTTT
Organism: Rana kukunoris; assembly: GCA_029574335.1. NCBI lineage: Eukaryota > Metazoa > Chordata > Amphibia > Anura > Ranidae > Rana > Rana kukunoris. The sequence continues at coordinate 468,880,521 of CM056053.1, read as the reverse complement.
TTTAAATAGTTTTTATTTATTTTTTAACAAAAACATTTTATCATTTAAAAAAAAAAAAAACATTTAAATGTTTTGAAAAAAAATATTTTCAAATTTTTTACAAAATGTTTTTTTTTTCCCAAGAATTTTATTACATTTTACAAGGGTTTAAAACAATACAGGGTAACAATGTGTTATTTTTTAGGATAGGGAAGCCGGCAGTTGTGTCTGTGTCTCTCCCTGCAGCAGCTGAAAGTCATGGGATGTAGAGAAACCGGGTTTCAGCTGTTGCAGAGAGTCACATAGGACATCCTGTAATTGCCCCTCCATCCGACCGCACTGATTCCCTCTGCTGTATGGGCTCCCCTGTGAGCCCGGGCCCCCTACAGGAGGACTGGTGGTCCCCCCCTATCAGCGGCCCTGCCCCCGTGCAGGAAGTCCCATTCATGTTAATCGGGATGCAGCGGCTGCACCCACACAGATGTCAGATTTGCAACAGCAAATTGTGTTCATGCAGCTACTGCATCTCAATTGACATGAATGACACCCCCATGCATGCAAACACAGCTCTTACATGGATTTACAGGTGGAACTGTGTATGTGACTAGAGTCTGAGAGCCGAGTACTGTAAACAGAAGATGACAGCTCAGTGATTCCGGTGGCACTTGTGCCCACTCCTGATTTCCTGCACTGCATGAGACATGGTGAGGCTGCAGATGGGCATCAGGCTGCATTGTATGGCTGCAGATCAGGCTGCAGATGGGCACAGAGGCTGTATTGAGGCTGCAGATGGGCATCAGGCTACATTGGATGGCAGCAGATCAGGCTGCAGATGGGCACAGAGGCTGCATTGAGGCTGCAGATGGCATCAGGCTGCATTGGATGGCCGCAGATCAGGCTGCAGATGAGCGCAGAGGCTGCATTGAGGCTGCAGATGGGCATCAGGCTGCATTGGATGGCCGCAGATCAGGCTGCAGATGGGCACAGAGGCTGCATTGAGGCTGCAGATGGGCATCCGGCTGCATTGAGGCTACAGATGGGCACAAATCAGGCTGTATTGATTGGCACTGACCATTATTTTGCTTCAAAGTGGTTTATTGGTTTTATGCAGTCTGGCATTCTACTAATGACTGTTTGGATCTGCAAAGGACCCCACAGCAAGTACCAATAGCCCACCTTTGGCCCTTGAGCCTCAGATTGAGCACTAGGGGAGAAGAGGGTACATGACTTATTTTTAGGGAAAATGAAATTTCTCACTTAGCACCGTGATCTCCTCTCTGAATCCTCCCAGCACTCGACTCCCCAACGTCAAGACCAAACACATCATGCTCAGCTTGTATACAGGCAGTAGAACAATCAAAGCCATGTTAATCCTTCGCGTCACCAGCTGCAGCATTCAGCCTGGTTCTTCAGAGAGAACCATCAACCTTGCTGTAACATTGTTTTGCCATTATGTGGATTAAGCAGGCAGAGCTTTGCTCAAGAGAAGATTTATCGTGGCTGCCGTTGCGTCTCCGCGAGCGCTTACCCTTGTTTGAATTAGACTCTTAACATGCACCTCCCCAAATTTCATTACCACCTTAATTGGTTCTGTAATTGCTTTTCAGAGAATTGGAGGAGACTGGCTTCAGTAATTTCATTAGGGCGACGCCGCCTGAAAAGGAACGTGGATGTCATTGTCACACAATTCATATTCAACATAAGCAAGAATAATAGGGAGGACAGTGTGTACTTCCCGTCCCTGGGTTCATGGCAGACTTGAGGAAAGGGAGCCGTTTTCTGTGAAGCGTAGCAAAGCGAGTAGCTAGAAGGGCAGACGGCTCCTGACCTGGCGGACATGCATTGTAAAGCAAAACCCTGGGAAAGGCAAATGTTGTCTAAATACAAAAGTCTATAGAGAACAAGGAAGCAAGTTTAGCACAGGTTATTGGTCAAATACATTAAATTACATAGTTAGTCAGGTTGAAAAAAGACACAAGTCCATCCAGTTCAACCATAAAAAAAATAAACAAAGTAAAAAAACACAGTACATCAGATATACCCAACTCCATACCCACAGTTGATCCAGAGGAAGGCAAAAAAAAAAACCCCAGCAGAGCGATGATCCAATTTGCCAAAACAGGGGAAAAAAATTCCTTCCTGATCCCCCGAGAGGCCCTCGGATTTACCCTGGATCAACTTACCTACACATCTTAGTACTGAGTTATATTATGTACATTTAGGAAAGAATCCAGGCCTTTCTTAAAGCAATCTACTGAGCTGGCCAGAACCACCTCTGGAGGGAGTCTGTTCCACATTTTCACAGCTCTTACTGTGAAGAAACCTTTCCGTATTTGGAGATGAAATCTCTTTTCCTCCAGACGTAAAGAGTGCCCCCTTGTCCTCAGTGTTGACCTTAAAGTGAATAACTCAACACCAAGTTCACTATATGGACCTCTTATATATTTGTACATGTTGATCATATCCCCCCGTATTCTCCTCTTCTCAAGAGTGAATACATTCAGTTTTTCTAATCTTTCCTCATAGCTGAGCTCCTCCATGCCTCTTATCAGTTTGGTTGCCCTTCTCTGCACTTTCTCCAGTTCCCGGATATCCTTTTTGAGAACTGGAGCCCAAAACTGGACTGCATATTCCAGATGAGGTCCTACTAATGATTTGTACATGGGGGGGGGGGGGGGGGGGGGGGGGCAAAATGATATCTCTCTCTCTGGAGTCCATACCTCTCTTATACAAGAAAGGACTTTGCTTGCTTTGGAAACCGCATCTTGGCATTGCATGCCATTATTGAGCTTATGATCAACTAAAAAAATTGTTTCCTCACTTTAGGCCGATACATATTATTCTACATATTTCTGGTAAAAAAATAAATAAAATAATCACAATAAGCGTATATTGATTGGTTTGCGCAAAAGTTATAGCATCTACAAAATAAGGGATGGTTTTATGGCATTTTTATTATTATTATTATTATTATTTTTTACTAGTAGTGGTGAAAATATGCGATTTTTATCATGACTGCGATATTATGGCGGACACTTTTGACGTTATTTTGCGATCATTGTCATTTATACAGCGATCAGTGATATAAAAATGCACTGATTAATGTGTTAATGACACTGGCAAGGAAGGGGTTAAATACATAAGGTGTGTCCTAGGGAGTGAGTCTAACTGTGTGGGGGCGGGGCTACCTGTGACAAGACACTGATCGCTGCTACAGGTGACAGAGAGCAGTAGATCAGTGTCCTGTCACTAGGCAGAACAGGGAGATGTGCCGCGGGCACAGTCACGGAGTTCGCGGCGGAAGATTCAAAGCAATGTATATATATGTTAGGCAGTCGGCAAGTGGTTAAGGCACTTGGAGCACACAAAGATAATTTACATTGATCACCAATAACAAGGTCTTTTTTTTTTCCGGGAACACGGGGAACGCAGTTTTGGCACCTACTGGACTGACTGTAATTGCAAGGGGTGCTGGGGTGTGCTGCAGGGTGTTGATGCTCACTGCTGGGGATATATTTTTGCAGGGGGGGTCTATTGTTGATGGGGGGGGGGGGGGTCTTATGTTGCTAGAGGGTCAGTTGTTGCTGAAAGAGATATACTGTTGGGAGTGGGGTCTATTGTTGATGGCAGCCAGAGAGTCTATTAATGCTGGCTGTGCAGAGATCTGTTGATGCTGCCGGGAATCTATTGTTGCTGGGGGGACATTTTGTTGTGGGTGGTCCATTGTTGTTAGGGGGATCTATTGTTGCTGACTGCAGGAGATCCACTGTACTGTTTTACTTGATATCATTACCAAATTCCATCCAAATTACTTGGCACAACAAAATGATACCTGGTTCTATATTGTCTAAAAGGGGCGGTACTGGGAGGTGGGTAGGGGCTGGAGAAAAGGGGTGACTTGGAAAGGGGGCATTCCTGCGCCTATTGTCTGAGAAAAAAAGCCCTGCCAATAACATCATATCCACCAACCTAATACTGAGTAGGTCCCATTTTTGTCACCCTAACCCTTCAAGGCGGGGGGAGCCACTAAACAAAGCATTACACTGCCATCATTGGCTTGCCTTCTTCTCATGCATTCTGGTGCCATCCTTTTCCTTATGTAAATGATGCATATTCACCTGGCCATCCACATGATGTAAAAGAAAACTTGATTTATCAGACCAGGCCACCGTCTTCCATTGCTCTATGATCCAGTTCTGATGCTCACGTGCCCATTGTAGGCACTTTTGGCTGTGGTGGTGGGTCAGCATGGGCACCCTCACCGGTCTGTGGCTACGCAGCCCCCCATACACAACAAACTGCGATGCTCTGTGCGATCTGACCCCTTTCAGAAGCAGCTTTAACTTTTTCAGAAATTTGATACAAGGCCAGCCTTTCCTCCCATGTGCATCAGTGACCCTTGACTGGCTGATGTTAGAGACCTTGCACTCCTCCAACTTCCATTTGAGAAAACCCCACAGATGCTCAATAGGGTTTGAGACATGCCTGGCCAGTCCATCACCTTTACACTCAGCTTCATGTTCATGTACATGTTGGCATTCATGGTTCCCTCAATGATCTGTAGCCCCCCAGTGCCGGCAGCACTCATGCAGCCCCAGACCATGACACTCCCACCACCATGCTTGACTGTAGGCAAGACACACTTGTCTTTGTCATCCTCACCTGGTTGCCGCCACACGCTTGTCACCATCTGAACCAAATAAGTTTATCTTGGTCTCATCAGAACACAGGACATGGTTCCAGTAATCCATGTCCATAGTCTGCTTGTCTTCAGCAAACTGTTTGCAGGCTTTCTTGTGCATCATCTTTAGAAGAGGCTTCCTTCTGGGACAAAAGCCATGCAGACCAATTAGATGCAGTGTGAGGCGTATGGTCTGAGCACTGACAGGCTGACCCCCCCACCCCTTTAACCTCTGCAGCAATGCTTGCAGCACTCATACGTCTATTTCCCAAAGACAACCTCTGGATATGACGCTGAGCACGTGACCTCAACTTCTTTGGAGGACCATGGCGAGCCCTGTTCTGAGTGGAACCTGTCCTGTTAAGCCGCTGTATGATCTTGGCCACCGTGCTGCAGGTCAGTTTCAGGGTCTTGGGAATCTTCTTATAGCCTAGACCAGTGATGGTGAACCTTGGCACCCCAGATGTTTTGGAACTACATTTCCCATGATGCTTAACTACACTGCAGGGTGCATAAGCATCATAATAAATGTAGTTCCAAAACATCTGGGGTGCCAAGGTTCACCATCACTGGCCTAGACCATCTTTATGTTAAGCAACAATTCTTTTTTTTCAGATCCTCAGAGAGTTCTTTGCCATGAGGAGCCAGTATGAGAGAGTGAGAGCGATAACACCAAATTTAACACACCTGCTCCCCATTCACACCTGAGACCTTGTAACACTAACGAGTCACATGACACCGGGGAGGAAAAATGTCTCACTTTAGTTGCCAGCGGTTTAGACATTAATGGCTGTGTGTTGAGTTATTTTGAGGGGACAGCAAATTTACATCGTTATACAAGCTGTACACTCAGTACACAACATTGTAGCAAAGTGTCATTTCTTCAGTGTTGTCACATGAAAAGATAGAAGAAAATATTTACAAAAATGTGAGGGGTGTACTCACTTTTGTGATATATATATATATATATATATATATATATATATATATATATATTTAAAGAATAAACAAACCCAAGGTTAAAAATAGAAATAAATATATATATATATATATATATATATATATATATATCTATATCTCTATCTATCTATATCTATCTATATCTCTATATCTATCTATATCTCTATATCTCTCTATCTATCTATCTATCTATCTATCTATCTATCTATCTATCTATCTATCTATCTATCTATCTATCTATCTATCTATCTATCTATCTATCTATGTATCTATCTATCTATCTATCTATCTATGTATCTATGTATGTATGTATATATATATCTATGTATATATAGATATATATATTTTTACCTTGTTTTTTTTTATTCTTTAAATGAATTGTACATGTTACACCATTGTTCTGTATGTGTATATTGAGCAACCCAGGGACTTCTTGTCTTGAAATTTGGCTTCCCTATAATGTATATCTTATCAGTTCTATTTTTACCTTCACTGCTGTTCTATTGATTATATTGCGCTGTCTGGGAACTATTTATACTACCTGGTAGATCTAAGGTCTGGTGACCCATAGAACAGATATATACTAACGCACAGCTATGTATCAGCCTTCACTTTCCATTAGAGCTGATTGGAGTTCTAGCAGACCAGGCCACCATGATTCATCAGACCAGGCCACCGCCTTCCATTGCTCTGTGGCCCATGTCTGATGTTCACATGTCCATTGTAGGCGCTTTTGGCTGTGGACAGGGTCAGCATGGGCACCCTGACTGGTCTGCGGCTACGCAGCCTCATACACAACAAACTGTGATGCCCATTTTCTGTGCTTTCAACACATCAACCTCAGAGACTTGCTGCCTAATATATCCCACAGACCTTGAAATGCCATTATAATGAGATAATCAATGTTATTCACTTAACCTGTCAGTGGTGATAAAGTTATGTTTGATCAGTGTTTCTTCTTTTTTACTTTGTGATTGCCTGTGTTGTGAATCGATCTGAATTGGAGAAAACATTACACACAGCTGAATAAGCAATTGTATTACATAGCGCCCAACTGTCCCAGATTTGAAGCAATGTCCCTCTTTTGCCCTCATTTGTCCCTCATTTTGATCTGATCTATATAAATGCAGGGCCGCCATCATGGGGTACAGGCATTACACCTGTAAGGGGCCCGAATGTTCCTAGTGGCCCGGTCGCCCCCCCCCCCCCCCCCATTCTCCGCTCGCGGCTGAGAGGAGAAAACGTCTAATTTCGGCAGTTCCCCCTCCCCTCTAATGGCTGGAGAGAGGAGAGAAAGAACTTTCACTTTCAATTTGCGTCAGAAGGAAGAGGTGAGTGAGATGACACTGTCATTTTCGGCAACCGCAGTTCCAGCCCCCTCCGGTTCTCGCGGCAGTACCTCCACCCTTCTCAATTCATGAACCCGTCCGGTTCTCAATTCGCGGCAGCACCTCTCCCCCTTCTCAACTCAAGCCCCCCCGTTTCTAAATTTGCGTAGCAGCAACCCCCCGGTTCCCAATTCGCGGCAGCAACCCCCCGTTTCTAAACTCGCGGCAGCACCCTCCCGGTTCTCAATTCACGGCAGCAACCCCCCTGGTTCTCAATTCGCGGCAGCAACCCGCCTGGTTCTCAACTCGCGGCAGCACCCTCCCGGTTCTCAATTTGCGGCAGCAACCCCCTTGGTTCTCAACTCACGGCAGCACCCTCCTGGTTCTCAATTTACGGCAGCAACCCCAGGTTTTCAATTCGTGGCAGCAACCCCCCCCCATGGTTCTCAATTGGTGACAGCAACCCCCCAGATCTCAATCCGTGGCAGCAGCCCTCCTGGTTCCCAATTCGCAGCAGCAACCCCCCCCCCCCAGTTCTCAATTTGCGACAGCAACCCTCCTGGTTCTCTAAATTTGCGGCAGGCCCCCCGTTTCTCAATTTGCGGCAGCACCCCCCCAATCTCAATTCGCACAAGCAACCCCCCCAGTTCTCTGCTCCAGGGGGCCCATTCCTAAAGCTGTGTGAGGGGCTCCAAAATTTCTGATGGCTGCCCTATATAAAATGCACATTTTATCTTTCCCAGTGCTAAACTTTTCATCCAAATTCTAAATTGCTGCATTTGTAAATTTTAAAAGCGAAGATAAAAAAAAAGCCCTTGTGGATTTAATTAACCTTTATTTTGGGTTAATTCTCCTTTAAGAGGGCGTGGCAGGAGGTGTGTCCTATGCCTACATACTTTTGCTAGTAGGTGTCCCTCATTCCCATCTCAAAATGTTGGGGGGTGTGGTATTACCCCTCTTACCCATTGCATTGCTGGATTTTTTATCTGCAGGTCAATAAACAAGTACAAAGCTAGTGCTGGGCTTTCTTACTAGAAACCTTATCATAGTCTACAAACACTTTTTCATTTTTTCATACTGTATCCTAGAAGCATCTAGGGTGACTACGTGTCCTGGATTGCCCGGGACAGTCCCGCATTTTGCAGGTCTGTCCCGGGCACCTTCATTCCAGGACAATACAGTGTATCGGAATGAAACTGACACAGCAACACCCCCCCCCCCCCCGGTCACTCTGATGCCCCCAAAAAAAGGCCACCACATCACTGCTTTACTCACTGACAGTACTTGTCCTGGCCGGCGATGCCATTGCCTGGAGAAGCACAATCCCCGCCCCTGCTTGTGATTGGAGAAAACATAAGTCCAACCTCTTGTGTCCAATCACTGTGCTGTGATTCGTTACACCACAAGCTGATTTTTGGGAAGGGGGGGTCCCTGAATGATAGTTTGAAAATGTGGTCACCCTAGAAGCATCCATGTAAGGTTTAAATAAATTTGTAAAATACACAGACACGAACATTGATTGGCTCTAAAGTCTTCAAACAGTCCCGAGACCATGGTATGAGTTCAATAGAAATTTAAAGGACAAAAAGCTGTCCTAACTACTACAACGGTCCCATTATTACACTATATAACCAAAAGTATTGGGACACCTGACTTTACACGCACATGAACTTTAATGGCATCCCACTCTTAAGCCTCGTACACGCGCTTGGTTTACTCGGCAAGAACCAGCAAGAAAACTGCTGGCTGAGCTTTCCTGCCGAGTATACCGCGCGTGTGTACGAGGCTTTCAGGTTTCTTCGACAAGAAAACTGCCCAGAATCTCGACGAGAAAAATAGAGAACATGCTCTCTATTTTTTCGCCGTGAGATTCTCTTCAGTTTTCCTGCTGAGAAACCCGAGAGTGTGTACTTACCTGGTCACGGTGGAAACCTACGCATGCTCGAAATTACTTTGACGCATGCACGGTAGCTTCCTAGGCATAGGTAGGGTGCAGAAAGATGGCGGCGATGGCAGCAGCGAATGTGACGAGTGCATGCTCGTCATACACGATGACGTCACTGCGTTCTTGCCTTCCAAAAGAACCGCGGTTCTTTTGAAAGAAGTGTCTGTACACTCGGACGGCAAGAGATTCTTGCCAAGAATCTCATCAGGAAAAACAACGTTCTGGCCCATGTGTACAGGGCTTGAAACATGTCTGGTCACCATTGGTTGACATGGCATCTGTAGTCTAGGTCAAGGAAGTGGGAGGCATTGGGCTAGATTCAGGTAGCCCGTCTTATCTTTGTGCGGGCGTAACGTATGTCATTTACGTTACGCCGCGGCAACTTTTTCAGGCAAGTGCTTTATTCACAAAGCACTTGCCTGTAAAGTTGAGGCGGCGTAGCGTAAATGACACGGCGGAATTCAAATTCGGCAGGTAGGGGGCGTATATTATTTAAATAACTTGCGATCCCGCGCCGAACGTACAGCGCATGTGCCGGCCGTGAATTTATCCCAGTGCGCATGCTCCAAATCACGACGCCAATACGCAATGTAAATGACTTGAACGTCACTTACGCAAAAAGCCCTATTCGCCAACGTTTTACGTAAACTACGTAAACGAGGGGAAAAAAAACGCCGGCAGGCCATCCATACTTAACATTGACTGCGCCTCATACAGCAGGGGTAACATTACGACGGACCTACACTAACGCAAACGACGTAAAAAAAATGCGCCAGCCGGGCATACGTTCGGGAATCGGCGTATAGGCTAATTTGCATATTTTAGACGGTAACGCCACCTAGCGTCCAGCCTAAATATGAAAATAAGATACGACGGCGTAAGAGACTTATGCAAGTCGGATCTAATGGAAATCTATGCGTAACTGATTCTATGAATCAGTCGCATAGATAGGAGGGTTCAGACGCAGAGATAAGACGGCTTATCTGGAGATAAGCCGTCGTATCTCTTTCCTGAATCTGGCCCATTGTGATTTGCAGAGGGTTTGGGTCCAAGTATGACCAAAACCAAACTACTGACCTATGGGGGTTATTGCTGGACCATCGGCACTGGTCAGACATCCCTAAAAACAGGTCTACTCACCTATCAACTGAGCATGTGCTGCGTTATAACTGTCTACATAGGTTGAATACTTTGGAATAATAACTGCATCCCTTCTCCCTCCATGACGTTGATTCCTGATATACATACGAATTTATGGAACCGCCGGCCGCCGCTATCCCGTCTCATTATCATCACTCCTCCAGTGATGCCAGAAAAGCTGTTAAATTGACATTAGAGCTCAGTCAGCTTTCTGCTTAAGGCTTCAGCTGTGCTCACTCAGTGGAAGAAACATTTGCATTACTGTGGATTACATAAGTTAGAGCTTGCTGACTGTGCAAATCATGGTGAAGCTCGTTCAGAAAATCACTGTGCCGTATGTAAAAGGTAACTCTAGCAATCACTGTTTCCTTAACAAGTCGTCTTTCAAGAATTCCCCTCTTGAATTGTGCAACAGTGCAAAGTCTTCCAGGGCCAAAATATTTCCATACAACGTATGGCTAAACGTTTGTGGACACCTTACCATCTCACCTACTTCATACAGCAAAAGTAATTGGATGCCCCTTCAAATGGTTTTGTTTTCTCTAAGGAACGGTACTGTTAACACTATGGATAGAAGGAAAAGTACCCCAGGGGGCTTTAAGTTGCAGCAAAAACTTAAGATGGATTCCAAAGTTCAAGAAATGATTTATTAAAAGGATACATGGTGGAAAAAAGGCGTTCTAGTGGGATCAAGACATGAGTTTCAAAATGCGATTTAAAAGTAGATACATAAATACAACCATGTGAGTTCATGTAACAAAAAAGTAAACTTCTACTAGAAACCCCGACGAGTTTCGACCTTTGATTATGGAGGTCTCTTCAGGGGGAAATAATTGAAAACATGAACTCTGAAAAAAGATACATATAAATAATATTTGTTAAAACAGAATACAAACAAATATTTACACAATAAATTATATACAATTATTGTTCGCCATATTGGCGTAGGTAAGTATATTTACCAAAAAATAAATGTCAAAGACTGAAACCATGGGTCCACCACAGGACCTTAACACAGAGAAACAGCACCCCCAGAGAACCACACGGAATGGGAGGGTCGATGGAAAATACCAGGCTGCAAGTAGGTGGGCGTCCTCCATGCCTATGAGAGGTCGCACTTACAGGTCCTACACTGGGCAGGGAGGGGTAACTGTTAACACCATAACATATAAAGATGTTGTAAACCAGTATTTATCATCCAGGGTGCCAAAGCACTTCAGAGTGCTATTTGGGTTCCCCTGAGGAGCCTCAATCACAATACCAAGTTTGTCCTGAATCAAAGATGAATAGAAGATCTCTGGGGGAACTTCTGTGGTGATGTGGGACTCTGACATGATGGGGGGGCTCCCATGTGATGAGGAGACTTTGTCTTGGGGGTACTCTGTGATTGGTTATATGATTAACATATAAACCCTGAGAAGTCTGTAATACCCCTTGAAGAAGGATCACAGATACCGAAACGGCTGTCGGGTTGGACTAATAGTGGTCTTATTTGTTTATTATTGTATATAAGTTGGATATACCACCCATATATGTTATTTTTATTGTCTATATGACACTTTTGTGTCTTTTTCTACATACTTAATACATTTACTTTTCTATACTTCTAGTGTTTGTGTCACTTTTAAAGTCCCACCCTCAAGAGAGTACTTTTGTTTTTTCTACTCTGTGATTGGGGGCTTTCATATAAAGGAGGGACTCTGATGTGATTGGGGGCCTCTGACATATAGAGGGGACTTTAATGTGGTGGTGGGTCTCTGATGTATGGGGGACCTCTGATGTGATGGGGGTATCTGTGATATGAAGGGGTGCTTCCGGTGTGGTGGGGGGGACTCTGTAGTGATGGGGGCCTCTGATGTTTAGAGGGGGACTTTATTGTGATGTTGGGACCCTGATGTTATGTGATTGGGGGTTTTCATGTAAAGGATGGACTTTGATGTGATTGGGGGCTTTCATATAAAGGAAGGACTCTGACTTGATTGGGGGCCTCTGACACATTGGGCCAGATTCAGGAAAGGTTACGCTGGCGGATCGAGTGATCCGCCAGCCTAACTGTGGCTTTGAGCCGGCGTTTCTGTTTTCTGTAACCAGAAAACAAACGCCGGGTTGAAGTTCCGATGCGAGCAGCGTAACTGAGTTTCGCCATCGCATCGTTACTTCAACTTAAAAATGGCGCCGGGGGCGTTCCCGCCGATTTACGCTCAAAAAATATGTTAATGAGCGGAAATCGGCAATTCACGATCGAAATCCGGCGCGACGCAATGACGATACGACGTTTCCGGACGGGATACGCGGCGCATAGATATACCTACATGGGGTTGGAGTATCCTATGTTAGGTATAGGCGTCGTCATCGCGTCGAAAAAAAAAAAAAAAAACGTCGCTTGCGTAAAACGGTCATGAATGGGAATGTGACGTCATTGACGTTCATTCACAGATTTTGGAGCATGCGCACGGGGATGTTTTGACACTCGACGCATGCGCAGTACGTTGGCGGCGGGATCGCGCGTAGTTAGCATACTACACGCCCCGTACCCGCTACATTTGAATTCCGCCGGCTCATTTGCGATGCGCTGCCGCAACTTTAGGAGCAAGTGCTTCGTGAATGACAGCACTTGCTCCTAAAATTACGGCAGCGCAACGCAAATGAGATGCGTTACTCCAGAGCAAAGATGCTCTGGAATACGTGAATCTGGCCCATAGAGGGGACTTTATTGTGGTGGTGGGTCCCTGATGTATGGGGGGGCCTCTGATGTGATGGGGGTATCTGTGTTGTTAAAGGGTGCTTCCAGTGTGGTGGGGGGACCCTGTGGTGATGGGGGGCCTCTGATGTTTAGAGGGGGGACTTTATTGTGATGGTGGGACCCTGATGTTATGTGATTGGGGGTTTTCATGTAAAGGAAGGACTCTGACGTGATTGGGGGCCTCTGACACATAGAGGGGACTTTATTATGATGGTGGGTCCCTGATGTGTGGGGGGACCTCTGATGTAATATTGGTAACTGTAATGTGAAGGGGGCTTCCGGTGTGGTGGGGGACCCTGCAGTGATGGGGGGCTCTGATGTATAGAAGGGGCTTTATTGTGATGATGCGACCCTGATGTTATGAGATTGAGGGTTTTCATGTAAAGAATGGGCTTTGATGTGATTGGGGGCTTTTATGTAAAAGAGGACTCTGATGTAATTGGGGTCTCTGATGTATAGAGGGGACTTTGTTGTGTTGGTGGGCAGGGCCAATCCTGGGCGGGGGTGCCCTGCTCCTGGGCACCCAGAGGGGGGGGCTCTGAAATGTCAGAGTGCTTCCCTCCCTCCTCCTCTCCTTGATCTGTGCTATAGCGTCGCTATGGGAAGGCGGTGCTGTCCGCTAGTATACACAAGCAGTGGCGTCAGTGGGACCCTGTGGTGTAGGGGGACCTCTGACGTGATGGGGTTATCTCTAATGTGAAGGGGGTTTCAGATGTGAAGTTAATTTTATCAAGGTGGTTGTGTGCATTTTCCTTGGCTCGGTAACATTTACTTTTTTTTACATTTTAGAATTGGGAGCTTTGAGATTTTACATACTTTTAAATGGCTCCGCAACTAAAATAAAGGGCTTGAGAAACACAGTTGTAGGAAATTGTAAGTTTCCAAGCTTATGGTAACAGTTTGGGAAATACTTTTTTCCTGTTCCAGAATGATTGTGCCTCTGTGTTTAATAAAGACACGATTTATTGAGTTTGGTGTGGAGGAACTTGAGTGGCCTGCCCAGAACCCTGACCTCAACCCTCTGATTGTGAGCCAGGTCTTCTCATCCTACATTACTGTAGTTTCATATTTTCATAAGTGCTGTATTGGCTGAGCCTGTACAAATTCCCACAGACACACTCCAAAATCTTGTGGAAGAAGGTGGAGGCTGTTAGGCCTCGTACACACGATCAAATCTGTCTGCTGGAAACGGACTGCTAGACCGTCCCAGCAGACAGATTCGATCGTGTGTACGGGCGAGCCGTCGGATTTGGCCACCCGACAGATTTCAAAGCATGCTTTGAAATCTATCGGGTGGGAATCTGTCCGCCCGACATGTCTGCTGGTTAGTACACTTACCAGCAGACATGTCGTCTCGCACCGGCGCCGAATGGATTCGGCGCATGCGCGGAAGTGTTTTACTTCCTGGTGCGGTGACGTGGAGGCGTCAACGTCACCGACACGTCAGCGCGCCGTCTGCTGGCGGGGATTTTGGTTTGCTCGTGTGTACACGCGAGCAAACCAAAATCCCAGCAAACAGATTTGTTCAAATCGGTCGGTCCGACCGATTTGAACAAATAGATTGCCTCGTGTGTACGAGGCCTAATAGTTATAGGGACAACTTCACAATAACGCATATGGTGTTGGAATGGGAATGTAATATACAACAAGCTCATATAGGTGTGATGGTCAGATATCCACAACTCTTGGGTAGAGATGAGCCGAAAACCCCCGATTCGGTTCGCACCAGAACCTGTGAACGGACTAAAAGTTTACGCAAACTTTAGAACCCCATTAAAGTCTGAGCCTCGAACATTCGAAATCAAAAGTGCTCATTTTAAAGGCTAATATGCAAGTTATTATCCTAAACGGGTCTTGCCCCAGGGAAAATGTATCAATGAAAAAAAAAGTTTCAAAAAAAGTTTTCGGGAGCAGTGATTTTGATGATGCTTAAAGTGATTTTTTTTTCTTTAATATTCCTTTAAATATTGTACCTGCTGGGTGTCTATAGTGTGCCTGTGAAGTGGCACATGTTTCCCGTGTTTAGAACTGTCCCTGTACACAATGACATTTCTATAGGATGTAATTCTGGTCCTGTGCAAAGGACACTAAATAAAAATACTGCAGCTCCCTGCCTGTATTTGTATGAGAACACCAGCAATTGTATTCAGGTTATCTTTAGGTGCACACTGTGCAAAGGACACAGTACACCAAGTGAAAATACTGCAGCTAGCACAATCACCTGTCTGCCTGTCAGTATATTATGAAGAGAATAACAGGAACGGTTCTAGCTAAACTGAATACAGTGTATAAATATATATACACAACACCTAGGATGCATATATATCCTCTACACAATGTAACTAATGCTAACTGACTAGCCTGCCAATTTTTTTTTTCACAGCTCATAACTCCCCAGGGAACACAAGCCTACGTATTGTACGTTGGACGTCTGTGAATATGGGCCGACGTGTGTCTGACTGACGGAGTACACAGTCATCTGGCGTATCTGAAGCCCCGTACACACGGCCGAGGTTCTCGGCAGAAACCAGCGAGAACCTCGCTGGCATCCTGATTCTGCCGAGAACCTCGGCCGTGTGTACGGATTCGGCGAGCATCCCGTCGGTAATGCCGTCGAGCCGAAATAGAGAGCAGGTTCTCCATTTACTCTACGGCCCGTCGGGATGAATGGCTCGTCGCCCTTCCTGACGGGCGGGTCGCCGAATCTGACGGCCGGGCGAGAACCTCGACGGGCGGAACGATGTGTTCCGCCCGTCGAGGTTCTCTGCCGCGTGTACGCGGCCTTAGGCAGTTGTTCCGACGTGGTTGTGCACGGGGATACATCCACGTCTCGATGCATGCGCAGTTCGTTTGAAGTACTTGTCTGGTGCCCGGCCCATCATTTGCATGGGGTCACGCTTCATTAGCATGGATCACGCCCACTTCCAGCCCGCTTCCACCTACTTCCACTTACGCTGGCTTACGCCTACGAAATATATGCCACGCTGGTGCAACGTTGGGAGCATTTGCTTTGTGAATTCCATGCTTGCCTCTCTGCGCTGCGTCGGCGTCGCGTAAAAGAGATACACTACTGCGGCATAAATGTGCGCAGATGTCTGTGAATCCGGGCCTTTATCAGCAGTGGAGTCTATGGACTGTTGTCTGAATGCCCTAAAATTGCGTTCAGGAGCTGTTTTTCTGACCACAACAAAAACACTTAAAAATATTAAACACCCTGGGGTTGTCCTGGATATCTACCTTCTTTATATATCTAAAAGATTGGTCTATTATATTTTTTATTACTTTAATATTTTGGACTGTATTATAAGGTATATGAGATCTTGGGAGATAAGGGAGGTAATTCAAGATGAATTTTTATTATCTTTAATATTTTTATTCGTTTTAATGATTCTCATTTCTCTTTTTCATTTGAATGATACTTTATCTGTAGTTGAAATGGTTGGGAAAGATAAACACTGAATGTATCTAATTTTTCTCAAATGTATATCCCACTGTAGTATTTACTATGTTATTTATCACATACATGTTACTATCACAACACGGTATATTCTTTTTGTACAGCAATGCCAACTGATCACGTCTGCATGCTGAGTAAGAAGCAACAAACCATACAACTTTCACTCAAATCTTAGGTCCCTTTCCCACTGGGGCGTTTTTTCAAAAAATCTTGCCCTGTAGTCTTCAATGTGAAAGCCCGAAGGCTTTCACACTGAAGCGGTAAATATGATGGTATAGCGGCGCTCAAAATCGTGCTGCTATACCGTCACCACGCCTCCCGCTGCAATGTGAAAGCAGCCTTAGACATGTTTCTACTGTAACTGAATAAAATTTGTAAATTAGTGAATATTGGGTAAAAGTTGTTTTCATTTTGTTTGAATTTTTTTTAATTATTAATATAATATATAAATGTTAGACATTATATATTAATACAGTGCCTTGCCAAAGTATTCGGCCCCCTTGAACTTTGCGACCTTTTGCCACATTTTAGGCTTCAAACATAAAGATACAAAACTGTAATTTTTTTGTGAAGAATCAACAACAAGTGGGACGCAATCATGAAGTGGAACAAAATTTTTTGGATATTTCAAACTTTTTTTAAAGTATATGCTATTTATATATTGTGATATTGGGGGTTATTTAGCCCAAGTGTAGCACCCGCTAGCGAGAACAGTCCACACATGTTTTTTATTTTTTTTTCCCCAGGGCTTGTTGACCCACTTTATTTAATTGTGTTTGAAAACATGTATAGCTATTAATATAATATATACACGTTAGACATGATATATTATTAATATTTTTGCAAAGAAATTAGACATTTAAATAATAAATATTATTGCATTCAGAAATGTATGCTATTTCTATATGTATAATATTTATACAAAATATAATATCTATAATATTTATGATTTATGAATTATTGAATAGATTCCTCAAAGTCATTTCCAAACCTATATGTTTTACGTATATATTATAGAACTACCTTGTCCACAGGGCGACAACACTGCTGTGTAATTACATGAATATGTATAGATCTAGAATATCATATTTAGTACAAGTTATAAAAAATATAAATAACATATATAAATATTAACCACTTAACCCCCAGACCATATTGCTGGTCAAAGACCAGAGCACTTTTTGCGATTCGGCACTGCGTCGCTTTAACTGATAATTGTGCTGTCGTGCCACGTGGCTCCCAAACAAAATTGGCGTCCTTTTTTCCCACAAATAGAGCTTTCTTTTGGTGATATTTGATCACCTCTGCGTTTTTTTAGTTTTTGCGCTATAAACAAAAATAGAGTGGCAATTTAGAAAAAAAATTAAAAAATTTTTAGATTTTGCTATAATAAATATACCCCAAAAATATATAAAAAAAACGATTTGTTTCCTCAGTTTAGGCCGATACGTATTCCTCTACCTATTTTTCGTAAAAAAAAAAATAAAAAATTCGCAATAAGCGTTTATTGATTGGTTTGCGCAAAAGTTATAGGTCCAGATTCACAGAGCCATTACGCCTGTCTAACTGGTGTTAGACTGGAGTCATTTCAAATTACACGCGTTTTCTAGCTAGTCGGAAACCTCAAACCATGAATAGACGGCTGCGGGCTTCAATTCGACTGGATTACGTGTTCATACGCCTTCGGATCTACTCTGCAATAAAATTGCGGCCACTGGGTGGACTTCCCGTCGTTTTCCGCGTCGGGGTATGCAAATGAGCTTTTGCCTGGCGAACCCCGAAATTACGATCTTCATTCGCAATCTCTTACGGCACCTTTAGTCATCTTTTTTTTGCGTAACACTATACCAGCTTTTTGCTGCTCTAATATTAGACAGCCCATGTTAAGTATGGCCGTCGTTCCCGCGTCGAATGTCTACGTTTTCCGACGTCTTTTATTATTTTTTACGTAAGTCGTCCGGGAATAGGAATGTTCGTAAACGACGCTACTCAAACAACGAATGACGTAACGACGTGATGTCGTGCAATGCACGGCGGGAAATTTCTGAACGGAGCATGCGCAGTTCGATCGCCGCGGGGACACGCTTAATTTAAATGCTTCACGCCCCCTAATCGCGTATTTCGATTACGCAGCGAGAAATAGACTACGCCGCCGTAGCGTACGGGCAAAAATCTACCAGAATTCGGTGTAGAGCCTGGTAAAATACGGCAGCGTAGAGTATTTCGATTACACATCGCAATATTAAGTGTATGTGAATCTGGCCCACAGCGTTTACAAAATAGGGGATAGTTTTATGGAATTTTTATTAATATTTTTTTTTTACTAGTAATGGCGGCGATCAGCGATTTTTTTCGGTACTGCGACATTATGGCGGACACTTCGGACACATTTTTGGGACCATTGGCATTTTTATAGCGATCAGTGCTATAAAAATGCATTGGATTACTATATAAATGCCACTGGCAGTGAAGGGGTTAACATTAGGGGGCGGGGAAGGGGTTAAGTATGTTCCCTGGGTGTGTTCTAACTGTAGGGGGGGGGGGGGGGACTGACATGGGGAAATGACAAATCGCGCACGGGTGTCGCCCCTATTGGCTGCTGGGCGAGGTGACGTAGAGCTACGGGATCTCGCCCAGCAGAGCCGACCTGCCGCCGTATAACTGCAGCGGCTGGTCGGCAACCAGTTAAACATTATAATATTTATGAATGAATGAATGAGTAACTTGTATAGCGCTACAAACGTGAACTAAATCGACTCAAGGTGCTTTTTCATCCAGTGTCCGCCTGTGTCATCAGAATAGATGGGTCTTAAAGGGATTGTAAAGACAAAAATATTAAAGTCTGACAGTAGCTGATAAAGTAAAAAGTAATATTTTGCATTATAACTAGTTTGATACCTGTTGAAATCGAGCTGTTTTATTCACCTCCAGCAGTCCTGAATCATTATTCCTACTGACTTCCTGGTTTGCGGTGCGCATTCATTCTTGCTACATCACGGCCTAATGAGAACTACAGTTCCCATTAGGCTTAGCCTCCATGCCTGTGAGGGTGTGAGGGCTTACCTTGAGTGGAGTCCATTTTGCAGATTGTAAGCTCACCCTTGCAGGTACACACAGCCCACAGTAATAAGGTAGACACTACCTGGGCTGTGAGTCCGTGCACGGAGGCTAGTCTTGGAGCTGAGCAGACGTGGTACACTGATGACAGCAGAGGGTCAGGTAAATACAGACAGAAAGTTCAGCATTTGCAAACAGGAACCAAAGACAAGTCTGGGGCACAAGCCGTGGGTCAAGGGCTGGAGACGGCAGAGGAAGTCCGAAGGTACAGGCCGGGGTCAAAGGACAGGAGACAGCAGCAATCCAAGGTACATAAGCCAAAGGTCAGAAGCCGGAGTCAGTCTTGCAGCTGAAGATCACTACAGGAACCGTTGGCACAGACAGGACGATCAGATAACAATGAACTGACACCTCCCTCATAGTGAGGCAGGGCTTTATATCCTGGTTGATTAGGAAACCTGCCTCAGCTGGACCAGGATAGACAAGTGCAGATAGTAGGGAGATCAGGCAATCAGCACATAGTTCAGCACCAGGCTCCGACGGACAGCAAGCAGAATCTAAACTGAGAAGTGGCTCAGAGGGAAAAAGAACAGAGTAGCAACGCAGAGGTCCTGGGTTCAATTCCACCCAGAGCCACTTGAGGCGTGACCACGCCTCGCTGTCTGTTTGGCACGGTAGCGACCATGACAGAGGGATAAGAGAGCATCTTCACGCAGGGCTGTAGTCATAGGGAGGGGTGGAGCACATTCTGCTTTCCACCATGCAGATGCTGGTGGAAAGCAAGAAGAGGAGAGACAGGAAATGACATTTTCAAACCTGGATTTCTGTATTTTGGAGGTCAAAAGGAAAAACGAGGTAAGTGATATTTAAATGCTCTAGCTTACAGCAATCAATTGATCTAATAAAAAAAAAAAAACCTTTAGTGTTCCTTTAAGCTTCTTCCTGAAGGCCAGATGGTTTTCTTCTGAGTGTTCCATAGTCGTGGTCCTTTGTTTGCCTTTTCATATGTACTGGGTCTTGGGGATGTGGAGAAGGTTCTGGTTAGTTGACCGGACGGGGCGAAATGGGGTGTAGTGCTTTATTTTGTCGCAGAGGTATTGCAGGGCTTTTCCTTGTGTACATTTGTGAGTGAGGCAGAGGCCGGGTCTTAATAAATGTAACCCGATCCTTCATGGCTAGCCAGTAGAGGGTCCTCAGTAGTGTTGCTCAAGAATATTCGCATTGCGAAAATTCGTTACGAATATTCATATTCGAGTATTCTCGAATAACTCGAATATCGCAGTGAATATTTGCTATTGCG
The DNA here is from genome assembly GCA_029574335.1 of Rana kukunoris. Classification (NCBI taxonomy): domain Eukaryota; kingdom Metazoa; phylum Chordata; class Amphibia; order Anura; family Ranidae; genus Rana; species Rana kukunoris. The sequence goes on along the minus strand of CM056053.1, from coordinate 468,859,931 downwards.
AATATTCGTATTTTTTCAAATTTATTTTTAAAACAGATCACATCCTAGTGATCTCCATCGACGTCTAAAAGCATTGCTGGTATGATTAGAGACCCCGGGCCGAGTAGCTGAGGCGATCCTTTTATGTTGCCGAATATTCGCAATGCGAATATTCGTATTACGAATATTCGCGAATACTTTCTCTGCCCTTCTTTTGCATCAGAGCCAATCAGAGTTCTCCTACCACAGTTGTCAGAGGTTAGCAACCTCCATAGCAACCAATAGGAACCTGCCTGCACGACCATTATATAAGATCACTCCCAGCTGTATTTCAGTGCAGATTCACAAGGTGGCTAGAGAGAGTGGAGTGTTTCTAACTAAGTAGAGTTAGTGTTTAGTGCATATTAGTTTATTATTTGTAGTCCTCGTCTTTGTCCTTGTCAGTCAGTGTAAAAAAAAAAAAAAAAAATGTAGCTTTAGTTTAGTCATATAAGTTTGTGTAAGTAGAGTTAGTAATTAGTGCATATTAGTTTAGTAATCCAGGAAATGATCTCCGTTTTCACGTGTTGTTCGCGCGCATGTGCATGCGCGGACGAGAATTTCGCAATCAATTTCGCATTCGCATTAGCGAAATTTTGCAAAAAAAATTTTTTGATAAAATATCACGAATATTCGATATTAACGAATATTTCACGAATATTCTTCTATAAATTCGTGAAATATCACGAAATCGAATATGGCGTATTCCGCTCAACACTAGTCCTCAGGGACGGGGGGATTGATTCCCAGTTTTTTTCCCCAGTTACCAGTCTGGCTGTTGTGTTCTGGACGATTTGTAGATGTGAAATTTGGTATTTGGGAAGACCTAGGTAGAGGGAGTTTTCGTAGTCGAGTCGGGAATTGATGATTGTTCCAACTACTACTGCTGTGTCTCCTTCCGGGATGAAGGGGAAGGCCGCTTACACACGATCAGACCGGTCCGATGAAACTGATCTGCAGACCAGTTTAATCGGACCAGTTCGATGGTGTGTACGGCCCATCGGACCGTTGTCCGTCGGACCAAAGTTTAAAACCTGCTTCAAAATCTGTCTGACGGACCATTTTCATCAGACCGGTCTGATCGTGTGTATGTGGCCTAAGAGTCTACGCAACAGGCACAAAGGGTGGTGAGATCCGCTGACTACTGATCCTATTTGTGCATCCATAGTCATGTCTGAGTCAGAGATAACTCTGAGTCTTTTGACTGTTGGGGGTGATGGTTTGTCCAAGCATGGTGGGTGGTGTAAACATCGTGCTAGGGTTTTTGTTTCGGTTTGCATGGAAGAAGAGGAGTTCTGTTTTGGATCCATTAAGTTTGAGGGAGCTTTCCATCATCCAATCGTCAATAAATGAGAGTCAGTTCCTGGTTGCTGATGATTTCGAGGAGTTTGCGAAAGTAGATGTTAAAAAGCACGGGCGACAAGGGTGATCCTTGAGGGACTTTGCTTGTAATTTTACGTGCTTTTGAAGTGAAAGCTCCTAGTTACACTTTCTGGCATCAGTTCTCTAGGAAGGATGCGAACCACAGTAGATCTGAGTCTGCGACTCCAGGTACTTCTGTGAGACGAGTGAGCAGGGTTTTGTGGTCTACTGTGTCAAAATCTGCACTGAGATCTAGTAGCACCAGGAGACAGGATTCTCCTTCATCTGCTGCTTTGAGGGTGTCATCCCAGATTTTGAGTGCAGTTCCTGTTCCAAGGCGGAAACCAGATTGTAGTGGGAACAAGAGTTTGTGGGTGTCCAGATGGGGTTGTACTACTGCTTTCTCGATGATCTTGGAGATGGTATTAAGACTTGTTATCGGTCTGCCGTAGTTTGGGTCTTTGGGGTCGAGGTTGGGCTTCTTTAGGAGGGGTTTGATTATGCCTTGCTTAAAGGGTCACTAAAGGAATTTTTTTTTTTAGCTAAATAGCTTCCTTTACCTTACTGCAGTCCTGGTTTTATGTCCTCATTCTTCTCTGTTCTGGACACTTCCTGGTTGTCTGTTTCCCGATGACCACAGCTTCTAGTTTCGTTTTCCAAACCATCACTGCTCTATGGCTCTGTATAGCACAGAGGCAGGAAATAACATGAAAAGACGAAACTAGATGCAAAAACAGGCACATTATATGATTGATTTTTATCTATTTTTAATCGTGTTTAAAAGGAATCAGTTAACTATTATGTCTCTCTACCCTGTAAAAAATTTCCTTTACAACTCCTTTAAGGCTCAAACTAGGGTTGTCCCGATACCACTTTTTTAGGACCGAGTACAAGTACCGATACTTTTTTTCAAGTACTCGCCGATACCAAATACCGATACTTTTTTTAAATGTGTCCCCAAATGCAGCCATGTCCCCCACATATTGCAGTCATGTCCCCCACATATTGCAGCCATGTCCCCCACATATTGCAGCCATGTCCCCCCCATATTGCAACCATGTCCCCCACATATATCCAGCCATGTCCCCCCACATATGCATGTCATGTCCCTCGCATATGCAGCCATGAATGTCCCTCACATATGCAGCCATTTCATGTCCCCCACGTATGCAGCCATGTCATGTCCCACACGTATGCAGCCATGTCATGTCCCTCACATATCCAGCCATGTCATGTCCCTCACATATCCAGCCATGTCATATCCCTCACATATCCAGCCATGTCATGTCCCCCGCATATGCAGCCATGTCATGTCCCTCGCATATGCAGCCATGTCATGTCCCTCACATATCCAGCCATGTCATGTCCCCCACATATGCAGCCATGTCATGTCCCTCACATATCCAGCCATGTCATGTCCCCCACATATGCAGCCATGTCATGTCCCTCACATATGCAGCCATGTCATGTCCCTCACATATGCAGCCATGTCATGTCCCTCGCATATGCAGCCATGTCGCATATGCAGCCATGTTATGTCCCTCACATATCCAGCCATGTCATGTCCCTCAAATATGCAGCCATGTCATGTCCCTCACATATGCAGCCATGTTATGTCCCTCACATATGCAGCCATGTTATGTCCCTCACATATGCAGCCATGTCATGCCCCTCACATATGCAGCCATGTTATGTCCCTCACATATGCAGTCATGTCCCCCACATATCCAGCCATGTCATGTCCCCCACGTATGCAGCCATGTCATGTCCCCCACGTATGCAGCCATGTCATGTCCCCCACGTATGCAGCCATGTCATGTCCCCCACGTATGCAGCCATGTCATGTCCCCCATGTATGCAGCCATGTCATGTCCCTCACGTATGCAGCCATGTCATGTCCCTCACATATCCAGCCATGTCATGTCCCCCATGTATGCAGCCATGTCATGTCCCCCATACCTAGTGGCAGATAGTGCCGATGCCACCGCTGCTGCTGCTGCCGCGTTAACCCTGTGCATTACAGCGCCGCACTATACAGGCATCTTCCGTTTGAATACTCCTAATCCGCGCCATGCATAGACACTCCCCTTCTCGGGATTGGACGGATCCGTGCATAGACACTCCCCCTTGCTCGGGATTTGACAGATCCGTCCAAACCCGGAGAAGGGGAGTGTCTATGCATGGCGCGGTGGGGATTAGGAGTATTCAAACGGAAGATGCCTGTATAGTGCGGCGCTGTAATGCACAGGGTTAATGCGGCGGCTTTGCGGTATGCGACGGCGGCGACAGCGGCGGGGGGGGCGGCTTCGGCGGGGGGAGGGGGGGAAGTATTCTATTTAGGTATCGGGGGTATTTGCGGGAGTACAAGTACTCCCGCAAATACTCGGTATCGGTCCCGATACCGATACTGGTATCGGTATCGGGACAACCCTAGCTCAAACTTGTCTTGCATACACACAAATGTTGTCGGAAATTCTGAATGCCAAGCTGCTGTTAGGCTGTACGGGGCCCCGTGATTTCTATCTGTCAGGGCCCCTCTCAAATATATCAAAACAAGATTTTCACTTAAAATATATTAAAATCATTCTTAGCGGACACAAAGAATTTGTTTTTATTAAATATTTTTTTTTACATTTTTTTAACAAAAACAGTTTATAATTGAAAAAAAAAACATTTAAATGTTTTGATTTTTTTTTTTAAATGTTTACCAAACATATTTTACACCCCCCCCCCCAAAGCATTGTATTACATTTTACAAGGGATTAAAACAATACAGGGTTACAATTTTTTTTTTTTTTAATGGGACAGGGAAGCTGTGTCTGTGTCTCTCCCTGCAGCAGCTGAAAGTTGGTGGGAGGGAGAGAAACCGTGTTTCAGCTGCTGCAGAGAGTCACATAGGGCATCCTGTAATTGCCCCTCCAAATCCGACCGCACTGATTCCCTCTACTGTTTGGGCCTCCTTGTGAGCCTGGGACCCCCTACAAGAGGACTGGTGGTCCGCCCTATCAGTGGCCCTGCCAGTAGAAGTTTGGTGAGAGACGATTTGTGCTTTTCAGCCTCATGCTTTTCAGTCTGTTACAGCGTGACAAACGCTAGTTTTACCAGACTGAGCGCTTGCGTCCCGTACTTGATTCAGAACATGTGTTGAATTTTGTGCTTCGGAATTGTCTACACATGATCGGAATTTACGAGAATGGATTTTGTTGTCAGAAAATTTGAGAACCAGCTCTCAAATTTTTGTTGTCGGAAATTCCGAAAGCAAATTTCCGATGGAGCGTACTAGACATGTGCACAGAATTTATTTATTTTTGTTCCATTTCGTATCGTTCCGTAGGTTCGTTTCCGTTCGTTTTTCGTAAGATGCCCGTTTTCCTGTTTGTTCCCGTTCATTTTTCGTATGACGCGATTTTTTCGTATTCCGATCGTTTCGTATTTTCGTTACCGTTTTATTTTCGTACATGCGGGATGGTTCGTTATTCTGTTTAATTCATGTTCGTTACAATAATTTTCGTGAATTTTCGTCGATTTGCATTCTGTATTTTGAATTCCTTTCTCTGTTCGTATTTTCAGTCGTATGTTCATATGACATCTAGAACAAAAGATTTGCATTCTGTATTTTAAATTACTTTTTTCTGTTTGTATTTTGGATTCAATACAGAATGCAAATCTTTTGTTATAGATGTCATATGAACATGCGACTGAAAATACGAACAGAAAAAGCATTTTCGTCATTTTGTACTTTCGTAAATATATCGCAGGATTGGCGGCACTTTCAACATCCATATAACTATTGTTAAGCCCCATACACTTGGTCAGACTTTTTTAACAACAAACATAAAAACGATCGTTTTCCGTTCGTTCTCAGAAAATTCGTTCGTTTTTAAACTCCATCAGAAAACCATGTTTGGGTTCAAAAGTCTGGCCAACTGATCTCCCTTCAGACGAAAATCCACAGAAAAGTTTATTTGGCTTTACTGTACTACTCACTGTACTAGTGTACTCAGCACAAAAGAGAAGCTGCTTCACTAACTACACTCACTCACTGCCCATTCAAAAAAATGAAAATGACATCTATAACAAAAGATTTGCATTCTGTATTTTGAATGCAGAATACGAACAGAAAAAAGGGAATTCAAAATACAGAATGCAAATCTTTTGTTATAGATGTCATTTTTCGTTCTTTTGCCGTTTTCGTTTTGTCGTATTTTCGTCGGATCGTTTGCGGTTGTTCGTTATGTGGCTCATTCGTAATCCCGTCGTTTTCGTATTTTGGTGCTTTAATTTTTTCGTATGTACACATTATCCCGCGGGTACGAAAATGAACATTTTCGTATGAAAATAACATTCATATGAACGGGAATGCACATATCTAGAGCGTACACACGGTCGGAATTTCCAACAACAAGCTCCCATCGAACATTTGTTGTCGGAACGTCTGATCGTCTGTATGCGGCATAAGTGGTAGTTTCCAAAAAAAAGTCCCTCCAGGTCCCATATGTAAAAACATTGTGCATTGTTCTTTGTGCCTGTCTGCGGCTCCGACCACCTAGAGGTAGGCGTTGTTAGTCATACACTACAATATAAAAGCGGATAAGCTGAGACACTCTGCTTTTCTTGTACCCCCGAAGACAATAAAGAAAGAGATGATTTATGAAAGACGTGATCACCGAATGGGGAATATAAATGCACAAAACGATTCTCTACCACACTCTGTATAGGAAAGTAATTAATTTATTTTTGCTACAGATCTCAAGATTAATGATGTTTATCAGGAAAGAATTTCCTTGGGAAATAAAAAAATTTTTTGGGATGTTTGAGATGCTTAGTAACCAGGTGGGAAGGAAGGATTTAGGAGGATGTTTAAAAAGAGGTGACAATTAAATAATGGAAATTGAAGACTATTAAAGCAAAGTCCCGGCGGCTATCCACATCCATATATAATCAGCGGCTATAAAAAGCTCCACACCAGATCTTCTGCAGATATGAAGATTAGGGAGGAAGTGTCAGGGTTAACATTTAAGAATGAGGTTTGAGTTCATGTGCACCACTTCACAGGTAGGTTTAACCACTTAAGACCCGGACCAATACGCTGGTAAATGACCCAAGGTGTTTTTGCGATTCGGCACTGCGTCGCTTTAACAGACAATTGCGCGGTCGTGCGACGTGGCTCCCAAACAAAATTTGCGTCCTTTTCTTCCCACAAATAGAGCTTTCTTTTGGTGGTATTTGATCACCTCTGCGATTTTTATTTTTTGCGCTATATACAAAAATAGAGCGACATTTTTGAAAAAAAAACACTATTTTTTACTTTTTGTTAAAAAAAAATCAAATAAACTAAATTTTAGTCAAACATTTAGGCCAAAATTTATTTAGCCACATGTCTTTAGTAAAAAAAAAAAAATCGCAATAAAAAAAAATAGCTACCTAGCGGGAACAGCGACACTAATACAGCGATCAGAAAAATGATCGCTTAGTGACGCTGGCAATAGGGAGTGAAAGGGTTAACTAGGGCGGTGATCAGGGGGTTAAAACTTTATTAGGGGGGGTGGGGGGGCTATCCTGAACCTAACACTAACTGACTTTTACACTGCCTGTCACACTGACACTAAATGCAATGATTAGATCACTGCATTCAGTGACACTGTGACAGGGGGGGGGGTGGGGGGGCAGATCGCAAGGGGTTAAGTATGCTTATGTGTGTGTGTGTCAGTGTAATGTTGGTGCACACTTACTGTTAGGTGTTTCTCATCGCAGCGGTATTTCCAATGATGAGAGGGATTACATCACTTCCCCCTTCCTGTGTTTACACAGGAGGAGGAAGTGACACAAAGGGGGAGCGCAGCGATTGGCTGGGAGCGATCGCGGGGGGGGCGGGTAAACACCGACATCCGCCCGCTCGTCCCGGATCGCTCCCGGAGACACGGGGACCTCCGCACGCCGCGGAGGGGGTCCCGATCGGACCCCCGACCCGCTACTGGGCGAGGACGTAAATTTACACCCTTGTGCCCATCCGTGCCATTCTGTGGCCGTATATGTGCGTGCGGAGGTCCTTAAGTGGTTAAAGGGGTTGTAAAGGTTTGTTTTTTATTTTCTAAATGGGTTCCTTTAAGCTGGTGCATTGTTGGTTCACTTACCTTTTCCTTCCACTTCCCCTCTAAATGTTTTTTTCTTTGTCTGAATTTCTCACTTCCTGTTCCTCCTCAGTAAGCTGTTCTGGCTGACTAACCCCCAACCAGATGATGGAGGCAAGCTTACTAAGGGGATCAGTGATGCGGGGTGTCAGTCTGCATTTCTGATCACTGTAAAGAGCCTCCGGCGGAGGCGCTTTAGCATGTGATCAGCCGTGTCCAATCACAGCTGATCACAGTGTAAACAGGAAGAGCCGTTGATCGGCTCTTCCTCACTCGCGTCTGACAGACGCGAGTAGAGGAGAGCCGATCGGCAGCTCTCCTGACAGGGGGAATTCGCGCTGATTGTTTATTACTGGACCACCAGGGAAAGGGGCAATAATAAAAATAAAATAAAAAATGAGAATAGATGCCAATCAGTGCCAACAAATGGGCACTGACTGGCAACATGGTCACTGACTGGCACAATATGGGATCAACAAGTGATCAGTGCCACCTCTCAGTGTCCATCAGTGCCACCCCTCAGTGCCCATCCATCCCCAGTGCCCACCTATCAGTGCCCATCTGTGCCACCCATAAGTACCCATCAGTGCCACCCATCAGTGCCGCCTATGAGTGCCCATCAGTGCCGCCTATGAGTGCCCATCAGTGCCGCCTATGAGTGCCCACCAGTGCCATATACCATCGCCGGCTATTAGTGCCAAGGGCAGCCTATCAGTGTCCATCAGTGCCACCTCATCGGTGCCCTTCAGTTCCACTTCATCGGTGCCCATGAGTGCCACCTCATTGGTGCCCATCAGTGCCACCTCATCGGTGCCCGTAATTGAAGAAGAAAAAAATTAACAGAAATAAATACTTTTTTTTCCAATTTATTTTTTATTTTTAATTGTTGCGCAAAAAAATAAAAATCGCAAAGGGGTTCTAATAGCACCAAAAGAAAGCTCTATTTGTGGGAAAAAAATGATAAAAAAATTGTTTGAGCACAGTGTAGCATAACCGTGCAATTGTCATTCAAAGTGCGACAGCGCTGAAAGCTGAAAATTGGCTTGGGCAGGAAGGTGCGTAAGTGCCCGGTATGGAAGTGGTTAAGCATTCACCAAGCATGTTATCTAAAGGATTTAATTTCTAATCCTGAGAAGATCTATAAATACACAATTACATATAAAAAAAATTAATATCTTCAAAAAGTTAATTTATTTCAGTAATTCAATTAAAGAAATACAATTCATATATTGCACTGTATACAGAGTGATATATTTCAAGCATTTCTTTATTTTCATTTAGATGATTATGGCTTACAGCTAGTAAAAACCACAAATTAAGTATCTCAGAAAATGTTAATATTGTATAAGACCAATAAAAAAAAGGATTTTTATTACAGAAATGTTGGCTTGCGGATCAAATACTTATGCCATGCAATAAAATGCAAATTAATTATTTAAAAATCATACAATGTGATTTTCTGGGTTTTTAGATTCCGTCTCTCACAGTAGAAGAGTACCTATGATAAAAATTACAGACCTCCATATGCTTTGTAAGTAGGAAAACCTGCAAAATCGGCAGTGCATCAAATTCTTGTTCTCCCCACTGTGGATTCAGCTTGTTCAGGCTGTAAACACCTTCCCGGGATAAGCAACAGCAAGAGGAATGCATAGGCTGGCAAGTCCCCTTCCCTCCACATTCTTCTTGCCATTGCCTTTCTCTGGAAAGTGTTTACCGCTGGGATAAGCTGTAGCTATGAATCAGCCAACTCCTTCACAGCTGTTGTTGGATTAGCAATGGCAGGAGGAGAGAGGGGCAAGTTGGCACTCATCAATAGTGTTATGCCGCGTACACACGATCGGTTCATCCGATGGACCGTTTTCATCGGACGAACCGATCGTGTGTGAGCCCCATCGTTTTTTTTCCCAACGGTGAAAAAACGTAGAACTTGTTTTTAAAATTATCTGATGGTTAAAAAAAACATAGAAAAAAACGGTCTGTGGGCAAGTCCATCGGTTAAAAATCCACGCATGCTCAGAATCAAGTCGACGCATGCTCGGAAGCATTGAACTTTATTTTTCTCAGCACGTCGTAGTGTTTTACGTCACTGCGTTCTGACACAAACTTCTTTTTAACTGATGGTGTGTAGGCAAGACTGATGAAAGTCAGCTTCATGGGATATCTGATGAAAGAATCCATCGGTCCGTTTTCATCAGATGAACCGATCGTGTGTACGCGGCATTAGAAAGCACTTCAAACACTTCAAACAAACGATCATTTTTCAGGTTGTAAAAAACAATGGCCCAGATTCATAAAGCAATTACGCCTGTCTAACTGGTGTTAGACAGGAGTAATTTCAAATTTTGCGCGCCGTATCACTAGTTTGAATCCTCAAACCATGATACGGCGGCTTCGGGCTTCGATCCGAGAGGCTTACATCTTCGTAAGCCTTCGGATCTACGCTGCGATATTTTTGCGGCCGCTGGGAGGAGTTTGCGTCGTTTTCATGCGTCGGGATATGCAAATGTGTTTTTACGGCGATCCACGAAGATACGAGCGGTCTTCGCAATCGCTTACGTCTGTTTTTTAGTACGTACTGTTAGACCAGCTTTTTGCTGGTCTAACGGTGCGTAGCCCATGTTAAGTATGGCCGTCGTTCCCGCGTCGAATTTAATTTTTTTTTTTTTTTTTTTTGCGTAACTCGTTCGGGAATAGAAATGTCCGTAAACGACGCTACTCAAACAACGAATGACGTAACGACGTGATTTCGCGCAATGCACGGCGGGAAATTTGCGAACGGAGCATGCCCAGTTCGCTCGCCGCGGGAACGCGCCTATTTTAAATCCTTCACGCCCCCTACTCGTCTAGATGGATTGCGACGGGAGAAATACACTACGCCGCCGTCGTTTACTGGACAAAATCTACCTGGATTCCACGTAGAGCCAGGTAAAAAACGGCGGCGTAGTGTATTTCTGATACGCTACGAGAATCCAATTCTCTCTGAATCTGGGCCAATGTTTTTTAGGCTCTAGAAAAAAAAAAGTTTTTTTTCTACTTCATTATTAAAACAGCCTTGCCTACACACGATCGTGAAAAAAAAAATGCTCTAGCAAAGAGCGGTGACGTACAACACGTACAACGGCACTATAAAGGGGAAGTTCCATACGGATGACACCACCCATTGGGCTGCTTTTGCTGATTTTGTGTTAGTAAAAGACGATTCGCGCTTTTCTGTCTGAATGTGCTTACTCCATTATGAACGGTAGTTTTACCAGAACGAGCGCTCCCATCTCATAACTTGCTTCTGAGCATGCGCAGGTTTTTCACATCATTAAAGCCCACACACGATAATTTTTTACAACCCGAAAAACAACAATGTTTAAAACGTTGTTAATAAATAGATGCTGTGAAGCCCACACACAATAGTTTTAAATGAATTTTTTAACCACTTAACGCCCGCCGCATGTATTTGTACGTCCACAGAATGGCACGTATAGGCAGATGGGCGTACATGTACGTGCCTGCCTTCTTGCAGGTCGGGGGGTCCGATCGGGACCCCCCCGCGCTACATGCGGCGGACGTCTTACCTGTGGGAGCGATCCGGGATGAGGGAGTGGCTGTTCGTTTTTGTCCACCCCCTCACGATAGCTCCCAGCCAATCCGCTCCCTTCCTGCTCTGCACTTCCTCTGCCTGTGTAATGTAAACACAGGCAGAGGAAGTGATGTCAGCTCTCCGCCCAGAGGAGAGAAGACTCACAGTAAGTTGCACCAACAGCACACTGACACCATACACATAGGCACATTTAACTCTTTCAGATCACCCCCAGCCCCCTGTCACAGTGTCACTGATTGCAGTGATCATATATTTACTGATCACTGCATTTAGTGTCAGTGTGACAGTAAGTGTGACAGGCAGTTAGTGTTAGGTCCAGGGTAGCCCTGTACCCCCCCTAATAAAGGTTTAACCCCTTGATCACCGCCCTAGTTAACCCTTTCACCCCCTATTGCCAGTGTCACTAAGCGATCGGTTTTCTGATCGCTGTATTAGTGTCGCTGTTCCTGCTAGGTAGCTAAAAAAAAAAATTTATATTGCGATTTTTTTTTTTGCTAAAGACATGTGGCTGAATACATTTTGGCCTAAATGTTTGACTAAAATTTAGTTTATTCGATTTTTCCTATAACAAAAAGTAAAAAATATTGGGCCAGATTCAGAGAGCCGTAACTCCTGTCTAACTGGTGTTAGACTGGAGTAATTTCAAATTACGCGCGTTTTTTAGCTACTCTGAAACCTCAAACCATGAATAGACGGCTGCGGGCTTCAATTCGACTGGATTACGTGTTCGTACGCCTTCGGATCTACGCTGCAATAAAATTGCGGCCACTGGGTGGACATCCCGTCGTTTTCCAGGTCGGGGTTTGCTAATGAGCTTTTGCCGGCGATCCCCGAAATTACGATCTTTAGTCATCTTTTTTTTGCGTAACACTATACCAGCTTTTTGCTGCTCTAATATTAGACAGCCCATGTTAAGTATGGCCGTCGTTCCCGCGTCGAATTTCTACGTTTTCCGACGTCTTTTATTATTTTTAACGTAAGTCATCCGGGAATAGGAATGTCCGTAAACGACGCTACTTAAACAAAAAATTACGTAACAACGTGATTTTGCGCAATGCATGGCGGGAAATTTCTGAACGGAACATGCGCAGTTCGATCGCCACGGGGACGCGCCTAATTTAAATGCTTCACGCCCCCTAACCGCGTATTTCGATTACGCGGCGAGAAATAGACTACACCGACGTAGCGTACGGGCAAAAATCTACCAGAATTAGATGTAGAGCCTGGTAAAATACGTCAGCGTAGAGTATTTCGATTACGCAGCGCAAATTTAAGTCTACCTGAATCTGGCCCATTGTTTTTTTTTCAAAAATGTCGCTCTATTTTTGTTTATTGCGCAAAAAATAAAAACCGCAGAGGTGATCAAATACCATCAAAAGAAAGCTCTATTTGTGGGAAGAAAAGGACGCAAATTTTGTTTGGGAGCCACGTCGCACGACCGCACAATTGTCTGTTAAAGCGACGCAGTGCCGAATTGTAAAAACACCTTTGGCCATTTAGCAGCATATTGGTTCGGGGCTTAAGTGGTTAAAAAAGTTGTTTTTTACAACTCGAAAAATGATCGTGTGTACGCGACGTTAGAAACATGGGACAAAGTACTACAGTACATGTATTTTTTTGCAATTCGGCACTGCGTCACTTTAACTGACAATTTTGCGGTCTTGCGACATGATTCCCAAACAAAATTGACATCATTTTTTACCACAAATAGAGCTTTTGGTGGTATTTGATCACCTCTGCAGTTTTTTTTTTTTGCGCTAATAAAAATAGAGCGTAAATTTTGAAAAAAAATCACTATTTTTGACTTTTTTGCTATAATAAATATCCCCCAAAAATATATAAAAATATTTTTTTTTTCCTCAGTTTAGGCCAATACGTATTCTTCTACCTATTTTCGGTAAAAAAATTGTAATAAGCGTTTATTGATTGGCGCAAAAGTTATAGTGTCTACAAAAGAGGGGATAGTTTATAGCATTTTTATTATTATTATTTTCTTCTACTAGTAATGGCGGTGATCTGCAATTTTTATAGTGACTGCGACTTTATGGCAGACACATCGGCCTCTTTTTTAACACTATTTTGGGACCATTGTAATTTTTACAGCGATCAGTGCTATAAAAGTTCACTGATTACTGTAAAAATGACACTGGCAGTGAAGGGGTTAAGTGTGTCAAAGGGAGTGATTCTAACTGTAAGGCCGCGTACACACGATCAAATCTATCTGCTGGAAACGGTCGGCCTGACCGTCCCAGCAGACAGATTCGATCGTGTGTACGGGCGAGCCGATGGATTTGGCCACCCGACAGATTTCAAAGCCTGCTTTAAAATCTGTCGGCTGGGAATCCGTCTGCCCGATATGTCTGCTGGTTAGTACTCTAACCAGCAGACATATCTTCTCGCACATGCGCGGAAGTAATTTACTTCCTGGTGCGGTGACGTGGCGGCGCCAACGTCACCGCCACGTCAGCGCACCGTCTGCCGGCGGGGAATTTGGTTTGATCGTGTGTACACTATCAAACCAATACATCCCAGCAGACAGATTTGTTCAAATCGGTCTGTCCGACCGATTTGAACGAATCTGTCTGCTCGTGTGTACGGGGCCTTAGGGGGATGGGCTGTGTGTGACATAACACTGATCACCGTTCCCGATTACAGGGAGCTGTGATCAGTGTACTGTCACTAGGAAGAATGGGGAAATGATTGTTTACATCAGCTTTTTCCCGTTCTCCTTCACCGTGAGACGATCGCGGACATCGAGTCCGCGGGACCTGCGGTCGGACTCACAATGCCGCTCTTAAAGGGCCAACGTACATATGCTTTGATCTGCCCCTTCTGCTTACGTATATATCAGCATGGTGCGGTGCTTAAGCGGTTAAAATGTAACTGCTTCTCATCCAACTTCATTGAGTGTCTGGATGTCTTCTTTAGAGATCTTAGATTAAAAAGTTTCCCCCCAATGCCAGGGTCGCCATTTTTTCCAAACTTTGTATATTAGAATCATTTTCCCTCTCTTCTCCAGGGAGGATACTTTTAATGTTTGCAGTCGCTCCTCATAACTGAGGTCCTCCTGCCCCCTTGTTACCTTTTGTTGCCCTTCTCTGGACTCTCTCCAGTTCCAGCACATCCTTCCCGAGGATTGGTGACCAGAACTGGACGGCATACTCAAGATGCGGCTGAACCAGAGTCTTGTAAATTTGTAGAATTATAGTTTTATCTCTTGAGTAAATTCTCTTTTTAATGCATGTTAATAGTCTACTGGTCTTGCTTGGGAATTGCATGCTATTGAGTATGTGATCTAGTAGGACCCCAAATCCTTTTCGATCCTGGATTTCCCCAGAGGTTCTCCCCCTAGTGAGTAACTTGGATTCTGATTTTCAAGCCCCAAGTGCATTAGAACAAGAAAGCACAGCAGATGATCAGAAATCCCCTTATCTATTATTTCATGCAGAGAGGACATTTGTATTTGAGTTGGCACAGTTTTATCGGATGTGGGCAGCCATAAAAGCATCAAGGTCTGCAAACAAACACATTGCGGAGTAACGATATGGGGCAAGTCCACCATTCTGCTGCTTGCTACCATGCCACCTGCAAAATAATAAACATATACACATACAGTATATACCGTACACTAATACAGAAGGTAGCAGAGCTCATAAATTATTATCATAATAATTAAAAATGGAAGGGCATTCCATTTAATATTCCTATTCCGGTGATAACCACAATTTTATGGTACATACCCAGTAATTAAAATCTAATATGGGTTTTAAAACCTTACCACTTCATTCAAAGCCAATAAAAAAAATTGCATTAGAAATACGTACATTTTCAGTTTTGACACAAATACTCTATACAGCTAGCCTATAGTTCTATGTTGACTTAAAGCGGAGGTCTGACGATTTTTTTTTCTGCCCCTGTTATTACAATTTTTGATGCAATACTTTGCAGCAGGGCTCATTCCTGCGCTCCAACTAGAGTATCTGTGAGGGGTTGCAGTGTTGTGGCTCCAGCACCAGGGCCTGAGGCCCAATTTTTCTTCCCCTGTTTAACAGGGGCGTGTTATTACAATTTTTGATGCAATACTTTGCATGAGGCTCATTTCTGCGCTCCAACTAGAGTATCTGTGAGGGGTTGCAGTGTTGTGGCACCAGTGCCTGAGGCCCAATTTGTCTGCCCCTGTTTAACAGGGGCGTGTAATTACAATTTGTGATGCAATACTTTGCAGCAGGGCTCATTCCTGCGCTCCAACTAGAGTATCTGTGAGGGGTTGCAGTGTTGTGGCACCAGCACCAGTGCCTGAGGCCCAATTTGTCTGCCCCTGTTTAACAGGGGCGTGTAATTACAATTTTTGATGCAATACTTTGCAGCAGGGCAAATACTGCAGCTGCTGACTTTTAAAATAAGGACACTTACCTGTCCAGGGCGCCCGCGATGACGGCACCCGAAGCCGATCTGTCCCTCGGCTCTCGGGTGCTGCAGCCACCATCTTCGGTAAGGGAACCAGGAAGTGAAGCCTTGTGGCTTCACTTCCTGGTTCCCTACTGGTCATGCGCGACACTTGCTGCGCATTCCCACTGCTCCCTGCTGTCTTTTAGGACCTGTGTGTCTCCCAGCAGACAGCGGGGGCGGAGAAGGCACCAGAAGTGACGTAGATACCCACGGATGGCTCAGGTATCTATGCCTGAAAGTGGGAGCAAAATGTCTGTACTAAACAGGTATCTGCTCTCCCCCTGAAAGGTGCCAAATGTAACACCGGAGGGAAGGGAGGAACCGGAAACGCGTAATTTCTATTTTTGGATGGAACTCCCCTTTAACAACATGTGCATAGAGTGCTATGAGTCACTTATAGCACTACTCTGGAGAAAGAAGATTTACTCCTGCAGCGGGTGTTTCTCTTCACTGCAGTGGTCAAATGCTTGTTTTTCCTAGGGCGTGATGAATAACTTACCCTTCAATATACTTAACCTAGCAGCCAACCCTGCTCCATTGTCTGCCATTCTGGAACATGGGCAGGCTCTCAGTGTCCTGCCATACTATGCAGGACTACTGGTTGTGTAGGGAAAAAGTTCAGAGAGCTGTGACCGGTCAGGTAGCAAAGGCAAGTGACGTTGTAGAACTGGTTGGACGAAGAGGAGTGTAGAGCTACCCCTGTAGCAGCCGTTGTGATTCAACCGGTTCTTCCTGCAGCCAGGCACACAGCAACAATTCACTCAGTCTATCTCAGTAATCAGTCTAGGGGAAATCTTTTTAGGATTTTGATTACTGAAGAACTTGGATGGGGTGTAGGACAATATGGGACACAGTCACTAGGGCCCTGAGCTCAGGTCAGTGCTCACAGTGTCACAGGAGCACTGGATGCCTGCATCCAGTATCCATCAGGCACTCTTCAGCCGGGGAGAGGTTAATGTTCACATTGCCACAGGACAGTCAGACCCCTTTTAACTTCTACTAGGCTTTCTTTGGTGAGCTCTCCAGACCAGGTTCTATACTAGCTTCAAATGTGGAGCTATAGGAATAGGCCCCCCAGATGTAACAAGGGGAACTGCGAAAGGTGGGGGTAGCCACCCCCACTAATATGGGTTTATTCCCTCCACAAGGAACAAAAAGTTCCTCTGCTCTAAATATCAGACTATATATGTGCCTGTCCCACCACCTTCTGACCCCCCGCCTACCCATTTGCCTTGTTTAATTCCTCTATGTTCCAGAAGCTTCTGGAAAGCAGGGGGGAGAAACCAAACTGACACCCTGTGTGTTCCAAAACAGCCAAAAACAATCAGCCTAACATCCTAGCAACCTAACTAGGAGGGTACTACAAGAGGAAGCCCACTGGAGCAAAGAATAGTTTAGATTATAAGCAAGTTAATGGGATTAGAGAGAAGAGGATCAGCAAACCAGAGGATCAGCAGAGCAGGGGGTTACTACTGAGTGGAAGATCAGAAGTTCTACTGAGCAGGGGATCCTCTGAACAAGGGCACGAATGAGCTGGAGATCTGCTGAACAAATGCACCATTGAGCTGGGGATCTGCTGAACAAGGGCATGAAAGAGCTGGAGATCTGCTGAACAAGGGCACTAATGAGCTGGAGATCTGCTGGACAAGAGGACTTAAGAGCTAGGGAGCTGCTAAAAAAAACACTAAAGAGCTGGGGATCTGCTGAACAAGGGCACTAATGAGCTGGGGATCTGCTGAACAAGGGCACAGATGAGCTGGGCATCTGCTGAACAAGGGCACTAATGAGCTGGGGATCTGCTGAACAAGGGCACTGATGAGCTGGGGATCTGCTGAACAAGGGCACTAATGAGCTGGGGATCTGCTGAACAAGGGCACTAATGAGCTGGGGATCTGCTGAACAAGGGCCCTGATGAGCTGGGGATCTGCTGAACAAGGGCACTAATGAGCTGGGGATCTTCTGAACAAGGGCACTGATGAGCTGTGGATCTTCTGAACAAGGGCACTGATGAGCTGGGGATCTGCTGAACATGGGCACTAAAGAGATAGGGATCTGCTAAACAAGGGCACTAATGAGCTGGGGATCTGCTGAACAAGGGCACTGATGAGCTGGGGATCTGCTGAACATGGGCACTAAAGAAATAGGGATCTGCTAAACAAGGGCACTAATGAGCTGGGGATCTGCTGAACAAGGGCACTGATGAGCTGGGGATCTGCTGAACAAGGGCACTGATGAGATGGGGATATGCTGAACATGGGCACTAAAGAGATAGGGATCTGCTAAACAAGGGCACTAATGAGCTGGGGATCTGCTGAACAAGGGCACTGATGAGCTGGGGATCTGCTGAACAAGGGCACTGATGAGCTGGGGATCTGAAAACCAGAGGATCAGAAAACCAGAGGATTAGTGGAGCTGGGGGTTACTACTGTGTGGAAGATCACAAGTTCTACTGAGCAGGGGATGTTCTGCTAAACCCCTTTAAAACAAATAGAAAATTAACAAACACAGGCAATTTGCCAAACTTCAATAAACCTTCAAAAAAGAATCACAGAATCATCAAAAACACATAAAAAATGTGTTAAAATCAAAGCAAGTGTAAACAAGCCCTTCTTGTATTAGAGAAAGTGGTGTCACCAACTTGGCTGTGCTTTGTGTATTTAATCTGTATATTTATCTGTTTGCCCTGGGTTTAGTTTTAGGGTTTTGCAGTCCTAATAAAATGAGCGTATTATCAGTTCTCTGAAAGTCGCGGTTCCCCGGCTTCGCACCGGCGGAGAGCAAACCACGAGGCACCACATTCGTAGGAACATTCTGCTTGGCTCGTGTCCTCCGGGGAGAACCAGAATAGAATGGAGATTTAACATTTATTAGCATTTTAATTAATACAGGCTGACTCCCATAGGACTGAGACATATAAAACTGGTTCATTATACGGCGAGATTAAGCGATGCTTGCGGGGATTTCCAGGAACATTTATATTTGTATACACTGCGTGTTCTACGGTTCTGCCTGCCCAAACATCATATTTATTTATGTCTAGAGCAACAACAAATTTCCCACTCCATCATGAACAGAGGCGAGAGAATTTTTCCAAATCTGTTTCCATCCAAAGCTAGAATTTCTGCAGATTCCCAAACTTGTCCAAGTGGTGGCTGCTTTTGTTTTCTTATTTTTTTTTGGCTTTTATTTCCTTTATTTCACCTGCCAGTAACACACTTGTTGTGGGGTAACAAGGCTCCCTTACTGTACTGAATCTATAGAGGGAGCTATGGTGGTCACCTTGGGTGGACTTCGGCCATGCCTCTGTCAGAAACCATGAATCGGACCGAGACAGAAGTACAGTTAAATCACACGTGTTTATTAATAATAATAATAATAAAAAGAGAAACAGAGTAAACATTAGACATGTGCATTTCGTTCCGTTTCGAATTCGGACAAATTTTCCATTATTCGGAAATTCGGATGCATCCGAAATAATTCAAATCGAATAACAAAATTAATTGAATTAAAGAAATAATCAAAAAAAATAATTCGAATTGAATTCGAAGAAAAAAATAATCTATTCGAATTCGAACGAAAACAATTCGAATCGAAAACAAATTCGAATGAAAATTAAAAAGCAAGTTTGAATCAAAATCTAAAAAATATAAATCGATTTCTAAAAAAGAATACAATAA
Source organism: Rana kukunoris (assembly GCA_029574335.1). NCBI lineage: Eukaryota > Metazoa > Chordata > Amphibia > Anura > Ranidae > Rana > Rana kukunoris. The sequence goes on along the minus strand of CM056053.1, from coordinate 468,840,702 downwards.
AATAGAATATAAAATAATAAAACAATAGAATGAAAATCAAAGAATAGTAAAGAACAGAATAGAATTTAATAGAATGTAATCAAATACAATAATACAAATACATACAATCAAATCCGGTTGAAATAATTTCAAATTCGGTTGAAATAATTTCCAAAGCGGTTGAAATAATTTCCAATCCGGTAGAAATAATTTCAAATTCGGTTGAAATGATTTCCAATCCGGTGGAAATAATTTCAAATCCAGTAGAAATAATTTCCAATCCGGTTGAAATAATTTCAAATCCGGTTGAAAAAATTTCCAATCCGGTTGAAATCATTTCCAATCCGGTGAAAATAATTTCAAATCCAGTAGAAATAATTTCAAATTCGGTTGAAATCATTTCAAATCCGGTTGAAATAATTTCCAATCCAATTGAAATAATTTCAAATCCGGTTGAAAAAATGTCCAATCCGGTTGAAATCATTTCCAATCCGGTGAAAATAATTTCAAATCCAGTAGAAATAATTTCCAATCCGGTTGAAATAATTTCAAATCCGGTTGAAAAAATTTCCAATCCGGTTGAAATCATTTCCAATCCGGTGAAAATAATTTCAAATTCGGTTGAAATAATTTCAAATCCGGTTGAAATAATTTCCAATCCAATTGAAATAATTTCAAATCCGGTTGAAATAATTTCCAATCCGGTTGAAATATAATCGAATTTGGTTGAAATATTAACGATAACGGATGAAATATTGTTGAATTCTGTTGAAATATCATATATCAAAATATGATCGAATTCGAATCCGGTAGAAATATTATCGAATCCAGTAGAAAACGATCGAATTCAACCAGGTTTTTTCGAATTTGGTCGAAAACGATCGAATTCCGAAAACAAATTTAACAAATTTAACGAAATTAATTAAATAACGAATAAAAACGAAACGAAACGAAACAAATTTTTTCCTTTTGCACATGTCTAGTAAACATAGTCAAAACATAGCCAGAGTTCAGGAACCGGATCGGATAGTCAGACAAGCCAAATGTCAGAGAGCCAGAGAAGAACATGTAGAACAGCAACCGGGATCAGGAGCCAGAAAGGATGTCAGCCAAGCAAAGTCTTTACCAGGAACGCAGGAGAAAGTCTCTGTGATGTTGACCAAGGCAAAGGCAGAGATCATCTGAGCTGGACGGCTTAAGTAGGCAGGACTGATGAGCAGGATCATCAACAGGGAGACACAGACGTGGCCAGCGGCGATCGACCCGCAGCACCCCCCCAGACATTGGCACATCCAGTGGCGAGCAAGCCCCCCCCAGCGCAAGACACAGCCAGCAGTGATCATCCCGTGGGAGGACACAGCAGCCAGTGGCGATCACCTTACCTAGTGGAGGCATGGAGGAGACACAGAGGCAGGGACCGCTCCAATGAGGACACAGGTTTTCTCCTTCTGGCCGATTGGCCAAGGAGTCCTAAGACTTCCTGGCCAATAGTGGCTTCCTGATGGGCCGGGAGTAGAATGTGGCAGAATAGCGAATATTCATTCGCTAATGTCACACAACTGAGTAGGATCAGGGCGCACTCTCTGCGCCCTAAGCCCACCCTATTTTGAAGCCTATTAGAACCTCTGCCTCTAATCATGTGCTTCAAAATACAGGTACACCCCCCCACCTATCCCCACAATTGTAATTCATGTGTCCGGCGTCCTGAAAGGGGCCAGGCACATGTATAGGGAGGGCGGCGGCGGTGTTGGGGGGGCATTGCCCATTTGCCCACAATGCACATGACAGCCACTGATTGAGACCATTATTTTTTTAGAATATAGACATGCTACAAAAGATGGTCAGTGACTATTGGTATGCTACAAGAGTTCAACAAAGGTAAGGAAGATAGCTGCTCAAACGTACAGACATCTTGGAATTGGAAGGACTCGTGCTCTGTTTTAAGTGTCTCACATGGACGTTTTTTGTGGTGAAATAAAACAACCTTTTAAAAAACGTCATTTAAAATGATCGTGTGTGGGCAAAACGTTGTGTTTTGTCTTCTAAAAAACGAACATGCTTCAATTTTTTATGTTGTTTTTCAGAATGACGTTGTTTGCGTCATAAAAAATGATCGTGTGTACGCTAAAACAACGTTCAAAACTATGTTTTTAAACCCGCGCATGCTCAGAAGCAAGTTATGACGCGAGCTTGAATGGAACAGAGTGCCGCCATACGTGTTGTACGTCACCGCGCTTTGCAAGATTATTTTCAGAAAACGATGGTGTGTAGGCAACGTCGTTTTTTTTTTACATTTTTTTACAAGCCAAAAAAACGACCGTGTGTTTACTTTGTTGAATGCTGCAAGTAATGGTCAGAGATTATAAGCACACTACAAGAGATGGTCAGAGATTATAAGCACACTACAAGAGATGGTCAGAGATTATAAACACACTACAAGAGATGGTCAGAGACTATAAGCACACTACAAGAGATGGTCAGAGATTATAAGCACACTACAAGAGATGGTCAGAGATTATAAGCACACTACAAGAGATGGTCAGAGATTATTAGCACACTACAAGAGATGGTCAGAGATTATAAGCACACTACAAGAGATGGTCAGAGATTATAAACACACTACAAGAGATGGTCAGAGATTATAAGCACACTACAAGAGATGGTCAGAGATTATAAGCACACTACAATAGATGGTCAGAGATTATAAGCACACTACAAGAGATGGTCAGAGATTATAAGCACACTACAAGAGATGGTCAGAGATTATAAGCACACTACAAGAGATGGTCAGAGATTATAAGCACACTACAAGAGATGGTCAGAGATTATAAGCACACTACAAGAGATGGTCAGAGATTATAAGCACACTACAAGAGATGGTCAGAGACTATAAGCACACTACAAGAGATGGTCAGAGATTATAAGCACACTACAAGAGATGGTCAGAGATTATAAGCACACTACAAGAGATGGTCAGAGATTATAAGCACACTACAAGAGATGGTCAGAGATTATAAGCACACTACAAGAGATGGTCAGAGATTATAAGCACACTACAAGAGATGGTCAGAGACTATAAGCACACTACAAGAGATGGTCAGAGATTATAAGCACACTACAAGAGATGGTCAGAGATTATAAGTACACTACAAGAGATGGTCAGAGACTATAAGCACACTACAAGAGATGGTCAGAGATTATAAGCACACTACAAGAGATGGTCAGAGATTATAAGCACACTACAAGAGATGGTCAGAGATTATAAGCACACTACAAGAGATGGTCAGAGATTATAAGCACACTACAAGAGATGGTCAGAGATTATAAGCACACTACAAGAGATGGTCAGAGATTATAAGCACACTACAAGAGATGGTCAGAGACTATAAGCACACTACAAGAGATGGTCAGAGATTATAAGCACACTACAAGAGATGGTCAGAGATTATAAGTACACTACAAGAGATGGTCAGAGACTATAAGCACACTACAAGAGATGGTCAGAGATTATAAGCACACTACAAGAGATGGTCAGAGATTATAAGCACACTACAAGAGATGGTCAGAGATTATAAGCACACTACAAGAGATGGTCAGAGATTATAAGCACACTACAAGAGATGGTCAGAGATTATAAGCACACTACAAGAGATGGTCAGAGATTATAAGCACACTACAAGAGATGGTCAGAGATTATAAGCACACTACAAGAGATGGTCAGAGATTATAAGCACACTACAAGAGATGGTCAGAGACTATAAGCACACTACAAGAGATGGTCAGAGATTATAAGCACACTACAAGAGATGGTCAGAGATTATAAGCACACTACAAGAGATGGTCAGAGATTATAAGCACACTACAAGAGATGGTCAGAGATTTTAAGCACACTACAAGAGATGGTCAGAGATTATAAGCACACTACAAGAGATGGTCAGAGATTATAAGCACACTACAAGAGATGGTCAGAGACTATAAGCATACTACAAGGGGGGTAGCCATCCGGGTCCGGGGGCCCTGTGGAACCCTGGGCCCTTTAATAAAAAGAAAAAAAAGAGAGATTTTTTAAAAAAAGGGTAGTTGCCATCTGGGGCCCTGGGGACGTCTGGGCCCCTTTAATTTTTTTTTTTAAGAAATTACAAAAAGGGGGGGGGGGGTTCCATCCGGGACCTCTGGGCCTCTAAAAAAAAAAAAAAAAAAAATGGGCTCTTTAATAAAATATTTAATAGAATTATATTAAAAAAAAATATTTTTTTTTTTAATAAAAAATAAATTAAAAAGAGGGGGTTGCCATATGGGGCCCTGGGGGCCTCTGGGGACCTCCAGACCCCTGAAAAAAATGGCCCTTTAATAAAAAATAAAAAATAAAAATAAAATTATCTTAAAAAATATATATTTTTTTATCAACAATAAATAAAAAAGGGGGGTTGCCAGCCCCTTGGGACCTTCAGACCTCTAAAAAAAAAGAAAAAAAAATTGGCCCTTTAATAAAAAATTAAATACAAATATATTCAAAAATCTATTTTTTTATAAAAAAGAAATAAAATTATCTTAAAAAATATATATTTTTTATCAACAATAAATAAAAAAGGGGGGTTGCCATCTGGGGCCCTGGGGGCCTCCGGGCCCCTTACAGGTGTACTGCCTGTACCCCCCTGATGGCGGCCCTTAATTCAGGGTCCCAAATATTAAATGGACTGCTTGTATTTCCTGAAGCTTTAGTCCTTCCTCCCCTAGTTGTAATGTAGCGTGGCCTGAGCGGTGAATACCAACTGAGACATTACCATATGCTGTATATTGTTATTCTCTTACAGTTCTAAATATACAGTCATAATAACATCTAAGCAAAATGCAGCTGGATAATGGACCTGAACATGGGGATAATAGACATAATGATCAGAAAATAGGTACAGGCGTCTGTAGGTGTTATGAGTCACTTGTTTTCTTCCAAGGGAACATTACTTCTATAATGGCGGGCTGCAATGCACCACAGTGGGGGCTCCGGATCGCTTCTACTATTAAAAAACATATCCAGGTGGCACGAATTACTGCAAAAGTAAAGTCACATTATTGGTTCCATTTACTTTGTGCTAAATTGGGGAATTTCATTTTTTTTAGTCTCCTATACATACAGACGTACACTAGGGGCCGGATACAGAATGGAGAGCGTATATTTGTGCGGGCGTGGCGTATCCTATTTACGCTACGCCTCCGCAACTTATACAGGCAAGTGCTGTATTCACAAAGCACTTGCTCCGTAAGTTGCGGCGGCGTAGCCTAAATGGGCCGGCGTATCCGCGCGTAATTCGAATTGGGCAGGTAGGGGGCGTGTTGTATTTAAATTATTCCTGACCCCACATAAATGATGCACCGAACGAAGTGCGCATGCGCCGGCCGTGAACGTATCCCAGTGCGCATGCTCCAAATCACGTCGCAAATAGTCATTTATTTCGACGTGAACGTAACATACGCCCAGCCCTATTCTGAATCGGCTTACGCAAACGACGTACAATTTGACGCTGTCCCGTCGTCCATACTTAACATTGCCTGCGCCTCGTATAGCAGGAGTAACTTTACGCCGGTCCGACGCCTTACGTAAACGACGCAAATAGATACGCCGGCCGCAACTATGTTTGTGAATCGGCGTATCTACCTAATTTACATATTCGACGCATAAGTCTACGGAAGAGCCACCTAGCGGCCAGCGTAAATATGCAACTAAGATACGACGGCGTAGGAGACTTACGCCGCTCGTATCTTAGCTAGATGCCGGCGTATCTGATTCATTGAATCAAGCGCCGAGATACGAAGGCGCACATTCGGACTTTCGACGTATCTGGAAATACGCCGTTGTAAGTCTTTCTGAATCTGGCCCTATATTACCAACCAAGTTTTGGGACGCCTGCCTTTACACGCACATGAACATTAACCACTTAATCACCATGGACGTCCTCGGCTTTGTGCGGTGATATCTGAATGATGGGTCAGCTACAGGCATCATTCAGATATCGCCGTCATTAGCCAGCGATTCTGCGCACCATAAGAACGATCAAAGTGGCGATTCCACCGCATGATTGTTCTTATAGGCGGCGGGAGGGGACCCCCCCCCTCCCCCCGCCATCCGGTGCTTCTCCGGGCTCTCCCGTGCCATCGGGGGCCCAGAGAGCAAATCGGTCGGCGCTCGTTGGCGAAGCATATAGATGACTGTGACCAGACGGTCACCAGTCATCTCTATGAACGTCGGAGGTGAACAAAGCTGCGATCGCGACTGTCATGTATTCTGTGATTTTTTTTTCACCAATGTCATGCTTGCAAGCCTGGAGGAGAGATGTGGGGTCTTATTGACCCCGCATCTCTCCATAAAGAGGACCTGTCACACTGATTTCTATTACAAGAGATGTTTACATTAATGTATCCTATGCATTAAGGTGAAAAAACACCTTGCACTGTCCGGCCCCCAAACCCCCCCCCCCCCCGTTTTACTTACCTGAGCCCTGAATTTCCATGGGCACAATCCCGCATCACTCTCCCCGCGGCTTCTCGCAAGGTAACCCCCTCAGGAGAGAGCTTCCCAAAGGGGGTTATCTATTGCGGGGAAAAGCCGACAATGGCACGGTGGGACCCCAGAAGAGGATGTTTGGGGCCACTCTGTGCAAAACAAATGGCACAGTGGAGGTAAGTATGAAATGTTTGTTATTTTAAATAAATACTTTAAACCTTTAAAGCCCATTTTCTTGCTGCTCCATACATTTACGTTACACGGTCAGCAAGAGCTAAACGTTCTTGACCAGCGAAAGCTGAAAGTTTAATTTCTGTTAAACTACTAGAGTCTGCTGTCCCCCTAAGGTTTTCCTGTGCCCTAAACCTCAATCCTTCAGAGTTGTCCAATTATCCTTCTTCAAGCAAAAGATCAACAGGGTCGGTAAGAGCTTTGGGGCAGCTGTGGAACTGTTTAACCTTAGCCAGGCTAGAAGTGGCCAATGCAACCAGCGGCTCATTCTGGGGAGAGCGCTATACTAACATACAAACTGATCTAGAATGAAAAATATAAGACATTTTATTTTCTCTTAACCACTTCAGCCCCGGACCATTATGCAGGTAAAGGACCTTGCCCCTTTTTGCGATTCGGCACTGCGTTGCTTTAACTGACAATTGCGCGGTCGTGCGACGTGGCTCCCGAACACAATTGGCGTCCTTTTTTCCCCACAAATAGAGCTTTCTTTTGGTGGTATTTGATCACATCTGTGGTTTTTATTTTTTGCGCTATAAACAAAAATAGAGCGACAATTTTGAAAAAAAAAATGCAATATTTTTTACTTTTTGCTATAATAAATATCCCAAAAATATATATAAAAAAACGTTTTTTTTCACTCAGTTTAGGCCGATGTGTATTCTTCTACATATTCTTGGTAAAAAAAAATCGCAATAAGCGTTTATCGATTAGTTTGCGCAAAATTTATAGCATTTGCAAAATTAGGGATAGTTTTATGGCGTTTTTATTAATCTTTTTTTGTTTTACTAGTTACTAGATCAGCGATTTTTTTCATGACTGCGACATTATGGCGGACACATCGGACACTTTTGACACATTTTTGGGACCATTGTCATTTTCACAGCGAAAAGTGCTATAAAAATGCACTGATACTGTGAAAAATGACACTGGCAGTGAAGGGGTTAACCATTAGGGGGCGCTAAGGAGTTAAGTGTGCCCTAAGGGAGTGATTCTTACTGTAGGGGGGCGTAGCTGTAGATGTGACCTCACTGATCGTTCCTTATTTCAGGAAACAGACGATCAGTGACAAGCCACAGAGAGAAACAGGGAAGGTGTGTTTATACTCACCTCTCCCCGTTCTTTAGTTCCTGTGACCGATCGCGGGCCACTGGCGACGATCGGGTCCGTGGGTCCCGCGGGTGTGGTTATGGAGCTTCAGACCGGGTCGCGAAGGCGCCGCCCAGGTATGATAAATTATCTATAAAAATATTTCATAACTCTATTTTTAACCACTTAAGGACCGCCTAACCCCGATATATATGTCGGCAGAAGGGCACGGCTGGGCACAGGCATGGACCTGTACGTTGCCTTTAAGTGCCCTTCTGCCGACATATATATCGGGGTTAGGCGGTCCTTAAGTGGTTAAAAATAGAGTTATGAAATATTTTTATAGATAATTTATCATACCTAGGTGCATTAAAGCATCATTACTATGTACAACATCAAAGATCTTGCACATGCAGATTTTTATCCACCGCATTTCTTGGAACTCTAATGCCGAGTACAGACGATCAGACATTTCTATTTAAAAAAGTTTGTTCATTCCGACAACAAAACCGTTGATTTTTTTCCAACGGATGTTGGCTCAAACTTGTCTTGCATACACACGGTCACAAAAATGTTGTCGGAAATTCCGAACGTCAAGAACGCGGTGACATACAACACGGAAAATTAAGTTCAATGACTCCGAGCATGCGTCAAATTGATCCCGAGCATGCGTAGATTTTCGCTGTGTTGTATGTACACAACACACGGTCGGAATTTCCGACAACAACTTTTGTTGTCGAAAAATTTGAGAACCAGTTCTCAAACATTTGTTGTCGGAAATTCCAACAGCAAATGTCTAAAGGAGCCTACACACGGTCAGATTTTCTGACAACAAGCTCACATAGTACATTTGTTGTCATAAATACATGCGTATTTATGTAATTTACGTAATGCGTACGCGGCATTAGTCTACTTGAGCATGCAGCTCAACTGATGAAAAAGATTTTGTCTCATGGGTCATGGTGTTTAAATTTATGTTTGGAAACATCAGCCATTCATGTAAAGATTCAAAAAAATCTCCTTCAAAATATGTGGCCCAAAGCTGAAGAACTGGTCAAGCACTGGGTTTGAATAGAAATCCTTCAGGTATGTTTCATTGCAGGGCCGTCTTAATAGCATCATGGGCCCCCGGGCAAAGTAATGCACTGGGGCCCCTACAATGATGACAGTGCAGGTAAACAGACATCAAGTAGGTAGGAGGCAGACTGGCTCCCCTGTGTATCTATCACTCTCAGTGCCATTATGGTGGCTCAAATTTTGGGGCAGCGTGGGCTCAAGGACCAGCTGCTTTGTGGAAAGTGCAGGGACCCCCCATGCAGCTGGGGCCCCTGGGCAGTGCCTTATTCAGAAAGCACTTGCTCCATAAGTTGCGGCGGCGTAGCGTAAAGTCGGCCATCGTAAGGGCGCCTAATTCAAATTAGTAATGTGGGGGCGTGATTCATGTAAATGAATCATAACCCCACGCAATTTACGTATTTTCTGAACGGTGCATGCGCCGTCCGTGGACGTATCCCAGTGGGCATGCGTGAAATCACGTCGCAACTAGTCAATGTAAATGACGTGAACTTAAATTACGTCCAGCCCCATTCCCGAACGATTTACACAAACAACGTAAACGATGTACAATTCGACGCTGTCCCGACGTCCATACTTAACATTGGCTTTGCCTCACATAGCAGGGGTAACTTTAGGCCGGACTAACGCTTACACAAACGATGTAAACTACGACGCCCGGCCGCAAGTACATTCGTGAATCCCTGTATCTCCCTAATTTACATATTCAACGCGTAAATCAACGGAAGCGCCACCTAGCGGTCAGCGTAAATATGCAAATAAAATACGACGGTGTAACATGCTTACGCTGCTCATATATTAGCAGAATTCCGGCGTATCTTGTTTTCAGAATACAGAAGATACGCTGGCTCAGAATAGACTTTACGCGGCGTATCTATAGATACGCCGACGTAAAGGCTATCTGAATCTGGCCCAAAATACATGTGTAGCACTACCCCCGGAGGAGCTGCTGGTTGTTTTGGGTGGCACATTTACCTTGTGGCTCCCCTGAATTCCTAGGGGTGAGTGATGTGTATTGCATTTGGTAGAAGTAAAGGAATGTCCGCAACAGGTGCTCTTTGCTGTGCTCTTTATCACTAGTGTTGCTCACGAATATTCGCATTGCGAATATTCGCTACGAATATTGCATATTCGAGTATTCGCGAATAACTCGAATATTGCGGCGAATATTCGCATTGCGAATTTTCGGCAACATAAAATAATCGCATCAGCTACTCGGCCCTTCTTTTGCATCAGAGCCAATCAGAATAACTCGAATATTCGACAAACGGAATATTGCGCGATTATCTTCTCCGCCCTTCTTTTGCATCAGAGCCAATCAGAATAACTCGAATATTCGGCAAAAGGAATATTGCGCGATTATCTTCTCTGCCCTTCTTTTGCCCCCCTTATTCTCCTTTCTTTTAAGTAGAGTTAGTGTAGAGTTAGTGTTTAGTGCATATTAGTTTAGTAATACAGGAAATGATCTCCGTTTATGAGAATTTCGCAATCATTTTCGCATTAGCGAAATTTCGCCAATTTTTTTTTGGATAAAATATCACGAATATTCGATATTAGCAAATATTCGCGAATATTCTTCTATATATTCGCGCAATATCGCGAAATCGAATATTGGCGTATTCCGCTCAACACTATTTATTACCCAGCCGGGTAAAAACAATAAACTTGTGGTGAGGAAAGTAAAGCTGAAGAAGATAGAAAAACAGCAGATTCCGGTGTAATGATAGAAAACAGTCCTGTTTCCAAGCGTAACACTTCTCTGCGCCACTCCTGCCAGAGTGGGTTTAGTGTACCTGGACAGGCCTCTCTCACTGACCGGCAACCAGAGTATCACTTGAACAATTGTAGGATAAAGTCTCTGCCACAGACCCTCCTTGGTGAACCTCAGAAAGACACCTCTGCCACAGGCTCTCTGATTTCTAGTTATGGAGATATCCCTCCTTAGATAAGTTACGTCTGGATCTCCTTCAACTTGTCGCTCAGGTACCGACTGACAGGTGATCAATCCTTCAGTGTCCGGCTACCTTGATCCTCGGTGGTTTGCCCAGGCCCTTTTGGACCGCCAGCTTCTCAATAGCGCTCCTCAGATGAACTCCCCACCGAACAGTAGTACAGCTTGGGATCCTCAAAGGTGGGAACCCAGTCACTGTTCAGATGCTCCGGGTCAACATGGTCCAGGAACACTACGTGGCACACACGCCCCAGCCAGGTAGGCCATAACGCTGGGGTGCTGTGATGTGGTCACCCTAAAGGTGGGTGCCACACTCGAAGAAGAAGACCCAGAACCAATGGCGTCTGCCCCATAAATACCCCTCCCAGCATGCACAGCGAGGTCAAACCCTCCTGCAGCACCGGGTTGGAAGAACACCCCAGTGTACCAAAATAGCCTACAGCACAGCCCAATTTGTATTAGAGTTTAACTACACTCTAATCTCCCACTAAATTTAACTAGCACCGGTACCACAAAGTACACAGGCGCTACACATATATACTGTGGGGTAGATTTTTTACGATCCGCCTGCGCCAGTTTTTGAGGCAAGTGCTGTATTCAGAAAGCACTTGCCTCGTAAGTTGCCCTGGCGGATCGTAAATCCCCCGGCGGAATGCAAATTCCGTGGCTAGGGGGAGTTTACTATTTAAATCACGCGCGTCCCCGCGCCGATCGTACTGCGCATGCGCCGCCGGCTAAATTTCCCAGCGTGCATTGCCTCAAATGACGTCGCAAGGACGTCATTGTTTTAACCCTATTAAGGTATGGCTGTATTCCCGAACGACTTACGTAAACGACGTAAAAAATTCAAAACTCGACGCGGGAACGACGGCCATACTTAACATAGGATACGCCAGACATTAACCCGCATATAGCAGGGGTAACTATCCGCCGGAAAAAGCCGAACGCAAACGACGTGAAAAAAAAGCGACGGCCGGGCGTTCGTTTCTGAATCGGCGGTTCTCCTCATTTGCATATTCGTCGCGTATAATAACAGAAGCGCCACCTAGCGGACGGCGGGAGATTGCAGCCTAAGATGCGACAGTGTAACTCACTTACACCAGTCGGCTCTAAGGGAGATCTATGCGGAACCTGATTCGATGAATCAGCCGCATACATCCGAGCGTCGGATCTCACAGATACGACGGTGTATCAGCAGATACACAGTCGTATCTCTATGTGAATCTACCCCTGTATCTATATATACTGTAAATTAGACATGTGCAGACTGAAATATTTTGTTTCGTTTTTTCGTTTTCTTTTGGAAAATAAATGTATTTAGTTACTCCCGAAAATCGTTTTGATTTATTTTGTTTTTCGTTGGGGAATAGCTTTCGTCCGAAAATCCAATAATACTTGGTTTCTGTCGAATGGTCAAAAGAATATTCGACGGAACGTTGAATCTTTACGTTGAATCGTACATTTCCGTTCGAATATTCCGCCTACAAGAATTCTAATGTTGTATGACTAGTAATAATGTCAAATCTATTCTCTATAATGTCGAATCTATTTTCTCATAAATCGAAATCTATTCTCTGTAATGTCGAATCTATTATTTCTATAATGTCGAATCTTTTCCCTATAATGTCAAATCTCTCTATATCGAATTTTTTCCGTAACGAAAACAAAAATAAAGCATTTTTTTTATGTCGGATCATTCAGTTTTCGTTTCTTGCACTTTCGTTATCAATTGTTAAAACGATAACGAAAAAACTGATTTTCGGACGAAAATGCATTCTAACGAAAACGAATGCACATGTCTACTGTAAACATGCTGTATAAAATCAATATACTGTGTAGTACATAGTTGTGCCGATTTTAGAATATCTCTGAGGCCTCGTACACACGATCAAATCTGTCCGCTGGAAACGGTCTGCTGGACCGTTTCAGCAGACAGATTCGATCGTGTGTACGGCCGAGCCGACGGATTTGGCCACCCGACAGATTTCAAAGCATGCTTTGAAATCTATCGGGTGGGAATCCGTCCGCCCGACATGTCTGCTGGTTAGTACACTTACCAGCAGACATGTCGTCCCGCACCGCCGCCGAATGGATTCGGCGCATGCGCGGAAGTGTTTTACTTCCTGGTGCGGTGGCGTGGCGGCGTCAACGTCACCGCCACGTCACCGACACGTCAGCGCGCCGTCTGCTGGCGGGGATTTTGGTTTGCTCGTGTGTACACGTGACCAAATCAAAATGCCAGCAGACAGATTTGTTCAAATCTGTCGGACAGACAGATTTGAACAAATCTGTCTGCTCGTGTGTACGAGGTCTTAACGTCTTGGATGTTTATCACTTGGTACAATATTCAGCAAAGTGTCATCAGCAAGCATTGTGAAGCTCCTCGGCAAATAACTATGATCTGTAGCGCCATTTCTGCTGTAACCGTTCTCTAACATGTGATTTCCTACAGTAACCTCAGATTGCAGAACGCGCCGATAACACTTTGTGCGGCAGAACAGCAGGCGATGTGCTAGAGGTATAATCACAATTGTTTCAATGTACTTCTGTTTCGGAAGAACAACCCAACATTAGTTCCAATGGTGCTTTTGTCGTTTTAGAAGACTACGATCAAAGTGATACAGCCGAAAAAAAATCTTTTAAGTTTAAAAATATAAAAAGCATTGAATTCAGATCGTCGTAACATTTTTACTTGTAAGAGGCGGTGTAGTGAATGATTTTGTTTTAGTAACTAGGCTTTCTATCATGGGTGATGGGACACCTTACTGGCCAATAGGAATGTGGAGGAGGTAGGAAGGGGCAGGCAAGTTTTGTCACCATTGGGAGGTGTAGAAGTTCCATAGGGGGTTGGGTTTTTGAGGTTTCCACAGCTATATAACCCTTAAGGCCGTGTACACACAATCAGGCCATGCAATGAGAATGGTCCAAAGGACCGTTGTCATAGGTTAACCGATGAAGCTGACTGATGGTCGGATGTGCCTACACACCATCGGTTAAAAAAAACGATCGTGTTAGAACACGGTGACGTTTACGTGTTTTAACACAACGACGTGCTAAAAGAAAACGAAGTTCAATGCTTCCAAGCATGCATCGACTTGATTCTAAGCATGCGCAGCCTTTTAACCAATGCTTTTGCATACTAACGATCGGTTTTGTCCTATCGGTTAGGCGTCCATCGGTCAAATTTAAAAGACAAGTTCTCTTTTTTTTTTGACCGAAGGATAACTGACCGATGGGGCCCACACATGATCGATTTGGACCAATGAAACGAACCTTCTGTCCGTTTTCATCGGTTTTGACTGATCGTGTGTACGCGGCCTAAGGCGTTCTGAGAACACCTTGTTTAAGCTCATGAATCTGCAAGCTAGTAATTCCTGACTTCATATACCGAAGTCTCATTGCAATTCCTTAATGAAGCCTAAATGGTTGAATTCTGTCAGGAAAGGGTTCACCCATTGGTGGCGCTGTCAGTTCTATGGATCGTAGCACCATTGTCCACCAGCAGGTATGTTCTAACAGCCAGGACCTGTAGTAAAGGGTTTCACCTGCTGATGACACTGTTGGATCCGTGGGTCGTAGTACCGGAGTCCACCAGTGGGTGCTTTCCAGCAGTGTGGAGCCGACATTATCTCCTGCGATCAGACGTCACCTGAGCCTGATTGCAGGAGATAATGTCGGCTCCACACTGCTGGAAAGCACCCACTGGTGGACACCGGTACTAAGACCCACGGATCCAACAGTGTCACCAGCAGGTGAAACCCTTTACTACAGGTCCTGCCCACTAGAAGACACCCAGTGGGCCTCTCTGTCTCTTGTGTCTACATATTTCTCCTTTACCCTTCTCTGTCGTATCTCTCCCTTCTCTTTCTCTCTATGGTTTCCATATCTCACCCTCTCTCTCTGCCATATCTCTTATTTTTACCCCTCTCTCTATTGTCTCCATATCTCTCCCTTACCCCTCTCTCTATTGTCTCCATATCTCTCCCTTACCCCTCTCTCTATTGTCTCCATATCTCTCCCTTACCCCTCTCTCCCACCTCGCTGCTTTTCTGTCTCTCACTCCTTTACTACTAACTCTGCTAGCTGGATCACAGATCTGGCTGAACAGAAAAAATAAAATAAAAATATGACACCCACTGGTGGACACCAGTACTACGATCCATAGAACCGCCATGCTGTCAACTCATTCTGGGTGGCTCTATAGGAGATTTCTCTCCTTTTGCTACGGCTATCTAACATCCAGCTCTATACATTCATTTTGTGGCCTCTTACTCTTCCATTAGTGAATGCGAGCAAGCCGCCTCTGTTGCCTTCTCCTTGATAGCCATTGATCCTCTGTGGGACTTGAGGTCTGGGTTGGGCTGAGACCCGTGTGGTCTGCACCACTGAGCCATTACCTGTCGGTCTGAACATCCATATCTTTGATCGCTTCCACTTCCTTACCCCTGATGAAGACTGTATATAAGTCGAAACGCGTTGGTTAGACTTGGTGGATATGCAATTTATTTTAATGATTTCACGCAACCCTGCTGTATATGTATATTGTAGGAATGATATAAAATCAGGATGTGACGTGTCTAGACCAGACAATTTTAAACCTGTTGTTCAATAAAAGTTTTTCTACTTTTTATACACCAATTTGTAATTAAGTGATTTCTATTGCTGCAACAAAGTCCCATGTGAGATATCTTTTGTCTTGTGTATCAGGGATGGAGCAGCCTTTTTGTCCCTCTCAGCTTTGAAAGTGATAGTAAACATATTGTTTTGAAGTACTTTTAGCCTTTGGAATACTTTTGAAATTAAATCTTTATTATTGTGTGAAAATAACATGATGTGGCCAAATTTCTGCCAGTCACAGGCTGTGTTACGCCCCTCCAGCCTGTGTCTTAGAATAAGAGGGAGGTGAAGCCTCCATTAATATCCCACCACCATTGCGTTTAGCTGATTTGTGGGCATGAAGGAGGAGGGAGGGAGCAAGCTGTCATTTACCACTCTGTATACGCCCACATGTTTGACTTTATAGTCACATGAGGCGGCTCAGATGTGATAGGGAGGAAATGCTCAGGGTGGAAAATACACTGAAAACTGAGCATGTGCAGAGTTGCCACCACAGCTGCCAAATCCTTAGCTGAATTGGGCACATGGACAGAAGGGGGAGTTATAGAGCAGCAGGATCAGCCAGTTTTTTTGCAGAGTCCCATGGAACTTCCCCTTTATAGTGCTGTTGTACGCGTTGTTGTAAGCCACCGCGCTTTGCTAGAGCATTTTTTTTTTCACGATCGTGTGTAGGCAAGACCGGCTTGAGAGGAATCACGTTGTTTTTTTTCCATGACATGAATAACAGTCGTGTGTACGCTGCATGAGACTGCTGTAGGTTTGAAGGATAAGGCCCCTTTTACACTGAGGAGTTTTTCAGGTGTTACAGCGCTAAAAATAGCGCCTAAATAACGCCTGAAAAACTCCTGCCCAGCCTTCTCAATCACATTGAGGCGATGCGCTGGCAGGAGAGGAAAAAATTTCCTGCAAGCAGCATCTTTGGAGCGGTGAGAGGAGAGGTTTGTATACCGCTCCTTCCCATTTAAGACAATGGGAAACCGTGGTAATACCGCTCGCAATGCGCCTCTGCAGAGGAGCATTCCGAGCAGTATTAACCCTTTATCGGCCGCTAGAGGGGGTTAATACCAGACCGCTATCGGCCGAATCCCGTGGCTATTCCGACGGTATAACACCACTATTTTTAGTGGCGCTATACCGCCACGCGCCTCCGCCCCAGTGTGAAAGGGGCCTAAAGTTTGCATGGTTGAGAATAATCGGCATAAGGTCCAATCGCAGAAGTACAGTGTGAGGCCGCGTACACACGACCGGTTTCCTGCCGAGGAAACCGGTCGTGTGTACACTTTTCGCGGAGAAACCCGTCGGGAAACTCGTCGAGCCAAAAAGAGAGCATGTTCTCTATTTCCTCGTTGGGCAATGGGAAAATGTGGCACGACGAGTTTTTAAACTGCCGAACTAGGAACTCGACGGGGAAAACGATGTGTTTCGCCCGACGAGTTTCTCGGTCGTGTGTACGCCGCCAAAGGCCTGCTTGATATTGATGTTGTATTAGAAGACATTAGGTGTCATTTCTTCCTTTCTCACAGTAGCCGGGACTCACGGGCACCGTTATCAGATCCCTGAGTGCTTTTACCTGTCAAGATTTGTGTACGCCTGACAATGTCTTGTGTATTATCAGAGACAAGAGTGCATTATGTTTGTTTTTTTCCCTGTCTAGGTGATGAGCTGATAATACAATGTCTGAAGTACAAGCGACCTTAGAGTTCTCGGTGGAGCTTCACAAATTCCATAATGTGGATTTATTCCAGAGAGGGTGAGTAAACCATGTACTGTGTGCAGGAAGAGACGTGTTACATTGTTGCTTTTATTTGTGTTGATCAGTGTATAGGTGCGCAAAGGGGGTGTGCCAGACATGCCTGGGCACTCCCTAATCACTCTGTTTGGGGCAGATTTCCACTACTGCCCGGGCTCCCCCTCTCCCCCCCCCCCCCCCCCGCTGTTGTGGAGTAAACATGTGCATGGTGAAAAAAAAATGTTTCTTTCATTTCACTTTGATTCGTTAATCTAGCTACAATGGAACCTTGGATTACGAGCATAATCTGTTCCAGGAGAATGCTTGTAATCCAAAGCACTTGCATATCAAAGCAGGTTTCCCCATAGAAGTCAATGGAAACAAAAATTATTTGTTCCACATTGACTTCTCGGCATGTAATACCGCATGTGGCCAGATGTGGGGGGAGAGGGGCGCCGGAGAGCCTCGTAAATAGGGCTTGGTATGGAATTTGGGGGGACCCTCACGCAATTGTTTTTTACATCTTGGTTCGGGGTTCCCCTTAATATTTATATAAGACCCAAAGGGCCTGGTAATGGACTGGGGGGGGGGGGGGGGTACCCATGCTGTTTTTTTCAAAGACCTTTCTCTATATTGACGGGACCCAATAATTCATTAGTAGTTTTTAATTACTTTTTTTTCTTTAGAAATTACATTTTGTGCAGGGACAGTTCTAAACACGGGAAACATGCGCCACTTTACAGGCATACTATAACCCCCCCCCCCCCCCCAGGTTCACTTTTATTGTTTCACTTTAGCATTCAAAAACCCTTGGAAAGGCTCGGAAACACTTAGGAACTGAGTATTTCCAAGTTATTACGAACAGCTCCAAACGGCTCAGCTAGGATCCGGCACCCTGCACCTCTGGCCAAATGCGGTACTGCACACTACAGAGGCTTGAACCCTGCTCGTTTCGCGAGACAACACGTGCAAACCGAGTCAGTTAAATAATAGCTTGTATTGTGAAAGGCTCGTTAACTACGTTACTCACAATCCGAGGTTCCACTGTTTTTTGTTTCGTTTGGTAGATTCGATTGAATGTACCAATTATTATTTATTTTTTTCGATTCGAATGCGTCAAAGTTAACAAACAAAAACAACAAATCTTCATCAAATGATTACAATGACTCTTTAAATCACCTTTGGCTTAACATAAACAGAACTACCGTATATACTTGAGTATAAGCCAAGTTTTTCAGCAATTTTTTTGTGCTGGAAATGCCCCCCTCGGCTTATACTCGAGTCACCTTGTTGTGCCTGATCTCCCAGACTTTGGGGACCCAGTACCGGCCGTCCGTAGGTGCACTGGACCCCAAACTTGGCACAAATGTAGCCCCACTCTTCCTCTACAAGTGTGCAAATTTTTGTTGTCCGGGGGACCTACGGGCGGGGAGCACCCGGGGACACTCCTTCCATAGACTCCCATGTTAAATGGTCCTTTCTCCTGGGATTTGCGGAGCCGGTACTGGCCGGTCTTAGGTCCCCTGGACCTGGAACTTGGCACACATGTAGCCCTATTTCACCTCTACAAGTGTGCAAAGTTTGTTGTCTGGGGGACCTACGGCTGGGAAGCACCAATTTTTCAAAGCCTTGTACCCCTTCCATAGAATCACATGTTAAACGGCAGTCTAGTCATGGGCACAGTGAGGCATGGACACAGTGAGGCATGGACACAGTGAGGCATGGGCATAGTGAGGCTTGGGCATAGTGAGGCATGGGCACAGTGAGGCATGGGCACAGTGAGGCATGGGCACAGTGAGGCATGGGAACAGTGAGGCATGGACACAGTGAGGAATGGGCATAGCGAGGCATGGGTTCAGTGAGGCATGGACACAGTGAGGCACAGTGAGGAATGGACACAGTGAGGCATGGGCATAGCGAGGCATGGGTTCAGTGAGGCATGGGTTCAGTGAGGCATGGACACAGTGAGGCACAGTGAGGCATGCAGATGGAGACCCTAGGCTTATACTCGAGTCAATACGTTTTCCCAATTAAGTACCTCGGCTTATATTTGAATATATACGGTATTTTGAAATGGTACTCTAATAACACACACAGTCTTTGATTTAAAAAATGTGTTGGAATGAATGGATTTTAATGTACAATTTGATTTTGAATTTCAATTATGGAAATTCTGACAAATTTTGTTTCGTTTTTTTCTACTAATGGCGGCGATCAGCGATTTATTTCATGACTGCGACATTATGGCGGAGAAATCGGACAATTTTGACACATTTTTGGGACCATTGTCATTTTCACAACAAAAAATGCTATAAAAATGCACTGATTACTGTGAAAATGACAACTGCAGTTTGGGTAAACCACTAGGGGGTGCTGAAGGGGTTAAGTGTGACCTCATATGTGTTTCTATCTATAGGGGCGGGGCTGGGCGTGTGATGTCATTGATCGCCTTTCCCTATATCAGGGAACAGACAATCACTGACAGCGCCACAACAGAGAACAGGGAAGGTGTGTTTACACTCACCTCTCCCCATTCTTCAGCTCCGGGGACCGATCGCGGGACTCCGGCTGGAATTGGGTCCGCAGGTCCCAATTTAACAGTCACATACAGGTACGTGATTGTGCCCAGCCGTGCCATTTCGCCTAACGTATATCAGCGTTAGGTGGTCCTTAAGTGGTTAATTAGGAACGAAACAAACCACACATGTCTACTGCGGGAGATGTTTCAGGATGGAAAGTGGAGGAAGAGGCCAGTCAATATGTTGTTTACCTGCCCCTTTCTTTTCTAAATGAACACGGCGAACACACTCACTAGACAAGTGCAATTAGTTTTGTTACGAATTTGTTTTTTAATGAATTTTGACAAATTCATTAAAATATGAAATATCCAAATTAACAAAAACCTGCTTAACAATTTTTTTATCGGATTATTCGTAAATTCGAAAATGTGTGAATTCAAAATTTCGTAAATTAGAATATTCCTAAATTTGAATATTCGAAAATTTGTCAATTAGAATATGTGAAAATTTGGGATCCAAATATTCGGAAAATTCAAGAGTACAAAAATCTGAAAATAAGAACAAAAATTCAAAAGAACGAAAATCCGAAAATAAGAACGAGAATTGGAAAATTAGAAAACCCGAAAATATGAAAACTCAAAAATTCGAAAATCTGAAATAATAACTAACTAATAATAACTTGATTATTACTAATTTTTTTTTTTATAATTGCTTCTTTTCTTTATTATAATATACCACAATACATACAACATTACAACACACAAAAAAACAAAACAAACACCATACATACATAAAAATACTTAAAAAATACTTATAAATTCCCCCCTCCTCAAGAGAACCCTCAGTTTATTCTCTTACTTCTCCTTCCCTCTCTTCCCCTCCCACTCCCCCCCAACTCCACCCTCCACCTACAAGAGGTCGAGGGAGATAAGGGGAGAGGAGAAAAAAAAAAGGGGGGGGAGACAGCCTCCCTATTTCTTAACTCTATAAATCCCACCACCTTATGACCCCGTACCGTACAAAAAGGAGGGACTTAATAACACCCTGTAAACCAGGAAAAACTTGATAGTTCTTTATTTCGTGCCTGTGACATCTCTTTAAGGCCCCATTTCCTATTCTTATGACCCCTTCCCACCAAATTCATTAATTGGAGGAAAGGGGGAAAAAAAAAATCCCCTATTTCTTGACCCTTTAACCCCTTAACGCCCGCCGCATGTACATTTACGTCCACAGAAGGGAACGTTAAGGCAGATGGGCGTATATATACGTCCCTGCCTTTGCGCGGGTTGGGGGTCCGATCGGGACCCCCCCCCCGTGCTACATGCGGCGGTCGGAAACCCGCGGGGAGCGATCCGGGACGAAGGCGCGGCTATTCGTTTCTAGCCGCCCGCTCGCGATCGCTCCCCGGAGCTGAAGAACGGGGAGAGCCGTATGTAAACAAGTCTTCCCCGTGCTTCACTGTGGCGGCTGCATCGATTGAGTGATCCCTTTTATAGGGGGATTCGATCGATCTACAGCCACACCCCCCTACAGTTGTAAACACACACAAATCCTACAGCGCCTCCTGTGGTTAACTCCCAAACTGCAACTGTCATTTTCACAATAAACAATGCAATTTAAATGCATTTTTTGCTGTGAAAATGACAATTGTCCCAAAAATGTGTCAAAATTGTCCGAATTGTCCGCCATAATGTCGCAGTCACGAAAAAAAATGCTGATCGGCGCCATTAGTAGTAAAAATAAAAATAAATTATAAAAATGCAATAAAACTATCCCTTATTTTGTAAACGCTATAAATTTTGCGCAAACCAACCGATAAACGCTTATTGCATTTTTTTTTACCAAAAATAGGTAGAAGAATACGTATCGGCCTAAACTGAGGAAAAAAAATGTATATATGTTTTTGGGGGATATTTATTATAGCAAAAAGTTAAAAATATTGATTTTTTTTCAAAATTGTCGCTCTATTTTTGTTTATAGCGCAACAAATAAAAACCGCAGAGATGATCAAATACCACCAAAAGAAAGCTCTATTTGTGGGAGTGCAATTGTCAGTTAAAGCGACGCAGTGCCGAATTGTAAAAACCCCTTTGGACATTTAGCAGCATATTGGTCCGGGGCTTAAGTGGTTTAATCCCACCACCTTATGACCCCATACCATACAAAAAGGAGGGACTTAACACCTTGTAAACCAGAAAATAACTTAATGGTTCTTTATTTGAAGAAGGTGACATCTCTTTAAAACCCCACTTCCCATTCTTATGACCCCACCAAAAATCGGTGTGAGAAAAAAAAAAAAAAAAGGAGGGGGAAAGGGGGGCCCAAGTCCCTTCTCTTTCCAAGTCCTCTCTCTCAGGTTCACCTGTTGGGGGGGGGGCGACAAAAAAAAAAACCCTCATGGTCTCACCCTCTCCACCCCACCCAACCCTGGACCTCCCTGCCCCACACTATTCCACCCCAATTTCAGAAGAGTAGTATATCCATCCCGCCCATACATCTTTAAATTTATCCTGTTGATCCTTAACCGTATGTACCCATCTCTCTGCTTCCATTATCCTTTGACTATTACTATTAAATTACTGTATTGGTATTGGAATTTCCTTTCAAATTTGGCTGTTAGTGAATGTAACGAATGCAAATTCATCCAAAGTTACAAATTATTCGAAATAACGAATGGAACAAATGGAACGGAATGAATTAATAATAATAAATAACAATAATAATAATAATAATAATAATAATAAAAACGTTTTATTATTAACTAATTCTGCTCCATTTAGATGCGGCATTCGTAATCTCAGATAATTCTTAGCTTTGGATTCATTTGTTACGTTCACTAACAGCCAAATTTGAAAGGAAATTCCAATACCTATAACTTAAAGTGGATGTAAACCCACATAATTTTTTTTTTTATGTCACAATGTAGAGTATAAGATTTCCTATCATCTGTGACCAGTCTTGCCACACAGAGTTAATCCAGCGCTGAGAAATCCTCTTTTAATGTTCAGTGCAAATTAACAGAATTCCAGATAAAAACCTGCCAAATTATAAAGTCTGTTTCTCTGTTTTTGCTTTCAGTGACAAGTTATTTACATATCTACATGTTTATCATAATATGAGGTAATCCAAAGTTCATTGTATATTACCAGGATGTGTTATGTGGGGGAGGGGTGGATTCCTCACGTTTTATACCTCATGTTATGATAAACATAACATAACATATGATAAACATGTCCAAGCTAGATATGTAAATAACCTGTCACTCAAAGCAAGAAGAGAGAAAACTGACTTTTTATTTAGGCAGGGTTTTATCTGGAAGGCTGTTCATTTTCACTGAACATAAAAGAGGATTTCTCAGCGCTGGATTAACTCTGTGTGGCAAGACTGAGCACAGATGATAGGAAATCGTATACTCTACATTGTGACATAAAAAAAAAAAAAAATGGGGTTTACAGCCACTTTAACCACTTAAGACCCGGACCAAAATGCTGCTTGTATTTTAGAACCTGAAAAATGCTCTGAAGCCCACACACGATCGTTTTTAACCACTTAAGACCCGGACCAAAATGCAGGTAAAGGACCTTGCCCCTTTTTGCGATTCGGCACTGTGTCGTTTTAACTGACAATTGCGCAGTTGTGCGACGTGGTTCCCAAACAAAATTGGCGTCCTTTTTTCCCCACAAAAAGAGCTTTCTTTTGGTGGTATTTGATCACCTCTGCGGTTTTTATTTTTTGCGCTATAAACAAAAATAGAGCCACAATTTTGAAAAAAATTCAATATTTTTTACTTTTTGCTATAATAAATATCCCCCAAAAATATATATCTTTTTTTTTTCCTCAGTTTAGGCCGATACGTATTCTTCTACCTATTTTTGGTAAAAAAAATCGCAATAGGTGTTTATTGGTTGGTTTTAGCAAAATGTATTGCATTTACAAAATAAGGGATAGTTTTATTCCTCTCCCCGTTCTTCAGCTCCGGGGACCGATCGCC
The DNA here is from genome assembly GCA_029574335.1 of Rana kukunoris. Taxonomy (NCBI): domain Eukaryota; kingdom Metazoa; phylum Chordata; class Amphibia; order Anura; family Ranidae; genus Rana; species Rana kukunoris. Next base: position 468,817,023 of record CM056053.1, on the reverse strand, counting down.
GCACTCCAGCGGCGATCGGGTCCGCGAGTCCCGCGGACCCGCTCCCGAAGCTTCGGACTGGGTCACGGGAGCGCGCCGCGGATACGCGCCCGTGACCCACGGCTGGGTACTAGAAACCAACGTATATATGCGTTGATGTGCCCAGCCGTGCCATTCTGCCGACGTAAATGTGCAGTAGGCGGTCCTTAAGTGGTTAATAGTTAGTTATTATTAGCGAGTTAGTTATTATTTAAATTTTTGGGATTTTTGTTCTTTAAAATTTTCGTTTTTTTTCTTGTTTTTAGATTTTTGAATCTTCGGTTTCTGTCATTTTCGGTCCATGGGACTGTGACATCCTGTAGGGTGGGGTCACCGGGTGACATCACCCAGTGACCACGCCCCATTCCTATATAAATGGTTGCATACTTGCCTCCACTGTGCAGCTTGTTTTGCACAGAGTGGCCCCGATCCTCGTCTTCTGGGGTCCCCCGGTCTGAGTGTCTCCGATGCTCTCTGGCGCCCACCCACCTCTGGCCACATGCGGTATTGCATGCTATTGGAGTCAATGCAGAACATAATATTTTCATTTCCATTGACTTCTATGGGGAAACTCGCTTTGATATGCGAGTACTTTGGATTACAAGCATTCTCCTGGAACGGATTATGCTTGTAATCCGAGGTTCCACTGTACCTGTATTCTGCATTGCTGGCTGTGACATCACCGTCCTTCCTGGAAGATTACCGGGGAATGCAGAGCAGGTGAAATCTCATAAGAACATGTTCCAGTCCATTACAAGAACATCATTTATTTTATTTGCAGGGTCCTCCTTATAAAAATAAGCTTAGTGTGACCATTCTAAATGTCTTTTGATGTAAAAAAAAAAAATTTTTTTTCTTCTTTTAGGTACTATCACGTAAGGGCTTCGTTGAAAGTGTCATCTAGGACACCACACAAAGTGACGGCAACCCTTATGAGACAAACAGGTAAGGAGAAAGAAAACTAACAGAATATTTGCAAGGTTTATATCTTGTTTTATTTAAATCACATGTCTGCAATCTCTGACTCTCTCTTGTATCATGTCTGCAATCTCTGACCCTCTCTTGTATCATGTCTGCAATCTCTGACTCTCTCTTGTATCATGTCTGCAATCTCTGACCCTCTCTTGTATCATGTCTGCAATCTCTGACTCTCTCTTGTATCATGTCTGCAATCTCTGACCCTCTCTTGTATCATGTCTGCAGTCTCTGATCTTCTATTGTATCATGTCTGCTATCTCTGACCCTCTCTTGTATCATGTCTCCAATCTCAGACAATCTCCTGTATCATGTCTGCAATCTCTGACCCTCTCTTGTATCATGTCTGCAATCTCTGACCCTCTCTTGTATCATGTCTGCAATCTCTGACTCCCTCTTGTATCATGTCTGCAATCTCTGACCCTCTCTTGTATCATGTCTCCAGTCTCAGACAATCTCCTGTATCATGTCTGCAATCTCTGACCCTCTCTTGTATCATGTCTGCAATCTCTGACTCCCTCTTGTATCATGTCTGCAATCTCTGTCCCTCTCTTGTATCATGTCTCCAGTCTCAGACAACCTCCTGTATCATGTCTGCAATCTCTGACCCTCTCTTGTATCATGTCTGCAGTCTCTGATCTTCTCTTGTATCATGTCTGCTATCTCTGACTCTCTCTTGTATCATGTCTGCAATCTCTGACCCTCTCTTGTATCATGTCTGCAGTCTCTGATCTTCTCTTGTATCATGTCTGCTATCTCTGACCCTCTCTTGTATCATGTCTCCAGTCTCAGACAATCTCCTGTATCATATCTGCAATCTCTGACTCTCTCTTGTATCATGTCTGCAATCTCTGACCGTCTCTTGTATCATGTCTGCAATCTCTGACCCTCTCTTGTATCATGTCTGCAATCTCTGACTCTCTCTTGTATCATGTCTGCAATCTCTGACCCTCTCTTGTATCATGTCTGCAATCTCTGACTCCCTCTTGTATCATGTCTGCAATCTCTGACCCTCTCTTGTATCATGTCTCCAGTCTCAGACAATCTCCTGTATCATGTCTGCAATCTCTGACTCCCTCTTGTATCATGTCTGCAATCTCTGACCCTCTCTTGTATCATGTCTCCAGTCTCAGACAACCTCCTGTATCATGTCTGCAATCTCTGACCCTCTCTTGTATCATGTCTGCAGTCTCTGATCTTCTCTTGTATCATGTCTGCTATCTCTGACCCTCTCTTGTATCATGTCTCCAGTCTCAGACAATCTCCTGTATCATGTCTGCAATCTCTTACCCTCTCTTGTATCATGTCTGCAATCTCTGACCCTCTCTTGTATCATGTCTGCAATCTCTGACCCTCTCTTGTATCATGTCTGCAATCTCTGACCCTCTCTTGTATCATGTCTGCAATCTCTGATCTTCTCTTGTATCGTGTCTGCTATCTCTGACCCTCTCTTGTATCATGTCTCCAGTCTCAGACAATCTCCTCTATCATGTCTGCAATCTCTGACCCTCTCCTGTATCATGTCTCCAGTCTCTGACCCTCTCTTGTATCATGTCTGCAGTCTCTGATCTTCTCTTGTATCATGTCCGCAGTCTCTGACTGTCTCCTGTAGAATTTTGGGGGGAGCCTGGAGCTCCTCTTTAAGTTGTCTGCTGTTTTCAGACTTTGCTACATGCAGGAAGTGTCATCTTTTTTTTTAAGAGCAGAAAAAATAAGCAAATGTAGCTTTTCTGACTGCTTGAATTTTTTTATGAAAACCATGGGCAGTAATCATGATGAAATGCGGAATCGATTTGGATCGCATCATTGACAGGATAATCATAATCTAGTTCAGGGATATGCAATTAGCGGACCTCCAGCTGTTGCCAAACTACAAGTCCCATGAGGCATAGCGAGACTCTGACAGCCACCAGCATGACACCCAGAGGCAGAGGCATGATGGGACTTGTAGTTTGGGAACAGCTGGAGGTCCGCTAATTGCATATCCCTGCTCTAGTTGAATTGTGAGACCAGTGAAGATGCGTACCTCTAGTCGTGAGGTCCCCCAAAGCCTGCATTCTCCCTGGAAAAGGCAATCCTCAGGATCCAGAGGGAGGTGCAGCGAAGAACAGCTCTGGAGTGGGGTCTGAATTACCCCTATGTCCCTCTTGATACCATGGACATCATTGAGGAATCCCGGGGAGAGTGGGAGGATGACCTGGTGTGGGAGTACATGCGTGTCCCCAAGCCCTTGGACCAAGCTTGGACCTGGTTTCAGGACATTCAGCAGGAATGGCGACTGGTAAGTAGGGGGACCATATTTCCAAACTACCATTCAGGGACACCCCTCCCCCTTCCCAAAAATCAGCGTGTGCTGTAACGAACCACAGCACAGTGATTGGACACAAGAAGCGGGATTTATGATTTCTCCAATCACAAGCAGGGGGCGGGATTGTGCTCCTCCAGACATTCCCGGCCAGGACAAGTACTGTCAGTGAGTAAAGAGGTGATGTGGCGGACTTTTTTGGGGGCATTAGATTGGGGGGTGGCTGTGTCACTTTCATTCCGGGACAGACCTGCAAAATGCGTGACTGTCCCGGGCAATCTGCTACTCGTGGTCACCCTACTGGTAAGAGCTATTTACAAAGACAGAGTGGTGGTTGTTAACGCAGGGCAACCCACCAAGAGCCAAAATAACAGTAACTGCCACAAAAAAATAAGGAAAAAGTCACAAATGTGTTCTTGTGTACTGACAACTTAATTTCTTAATTTTGTGGAAAAACAATAAAATACACACAGTCAAAATATAAACATACAGTAGGTGACTGCAATATTGTGTCAATCTCGCTGCTTTTATTATTAACCACCTACGAGCCCCATCGTGGGAGCCAGTGCCGAGCTGGCTCGCCAGGAAGGGAAAAATGTGTTGAAGCCGACATAAATTCAACTGGGTTCCCTTCCAAGAGCATACCAGGCCCTTAGGTCTGGTATGGATTTTAAGGGGAACCCCCTACGCAGAAAAAATGGCACGGGGTCCCCCCAAAATCCATGCCAGGCCCTTATCCGAGCACGCAGCCCAGCCTGTCAGGAAAGGGGGTGGGGATGAGACTGTGCCCCCCCCTGAACCATACCAGGCCGCATGCCCGCAACATGGGAGGTGGATGCGGCCCCCCACCCCACAGCACCTTGTCCCCATTTTGATGAGGACAAGGGCCTTTTCCCGACAACCCTGGCCATTGGTTGTTGGGGTCTGCGGGCGGGGAGCTTATCGAAATGTTTCGCCTTTAGGCTCCATGCACACTGAAGCTGATAAACTGCAGTTTATTGACGTTTTGTGCTTTTTTTTTAACCACTTGCTTACTGGGCACATATACCCCCTTCCTGCCCAGGCGAAATTTCAGCTTTCAGCACTGCGTCGCTTTAAATTAAAATTGCGCGGTCGTGCGATGTGGCTCCCAAACAAAATTGGCGTCCTTTTTTTCCCACAAATAGAGATTTCTTTTGGTGGTATTTGATCATCTCTGCGGTTTTTATTTTTTGCGCTATAAACAAAAAAGTGAACATTTTGAAAAAAAAAACACAATATTTTTTACTTTTTGCTATAATAAATATCAATTTTTTGGAAAAAAATATCTTTTTTTTCTCAGTTTAGGCCGATATGTATTCTACATATTTTTGGTAAAAAAAAAAAAAAAAATCGCAATAAGCGTAAAGTAATTGGTTTGCGCAAATGTTATAGTGGCTACAAAATAGGGGATAGAATTCTGACAATTGTTTTTTTTATTTTTTTTACTAGTAATACAGCAATTTGCGAATTTTGGCAGGACTGTGAGATTGCGACGAACACATCGGACACTTTTGACACATTTTTGGGACCATTCACATTAATACAGCGATCAGTGCTATAAAAATGCACTAATTACTGTATAAATGTGACCGGCAGTGAAGGGGTTAACACTAGGGGGTGAGGAAGGGGTTAAATGTGAGTCCTGGGTGTGTTCTAACTGTGTGGGGGGAGGGGGTTGACTGGGGGAGGTGACCGATGTTGTGTCCCTATGTACAAGGGACACAGCATCTGTTACCTCTCCCTGACAGAACGTGGAGCTCTGTGTTTACACACAGAGCTCCACGTCCCTGCTCTAAAACTGCCGATCGGCGGGTACCTGGCGGACATCGCGACCGACATACACGCGCATCGGCACCTCGGAGACGCGCCCCCCAGTGGCCGGAGAACATGATGCCGTCAATTGACGGCATCTTGGATATTCAGGTTCACCTTGCCGCCATCATTTGACGATAAGCAGGGAACCAAGTGGTTAAAAAGCCCATAAACTGAACTCTATGTTAGCCTATGTGCCCATGCACACCTGGGCGTTTTTCAGTGTTAATGAGCTGTGAAGTTTTGGGCTTTTTTCTGAACGCCCGAAATTTGCATTCAAAGTGCTGGTTTTCAGCGAGAAAAAATGATAAAAAACGCAAAAAAATGTTGAAAGGCTCCCTGCAAATCTACTGGCGTTTTTTTTTTTATAGCTTCAGTGTGCATGGAGCCTCCAATTTCGGGTTGTAAAAAATTACGTTTTTCAGCCTCTAGAAAAAATGTTTTCAACTTGATCATTAAAACGGCCTTGCCTACACACGATCGTGAAAAACATATGCTCTAGCAAAGCGCGGTGACGTACAACACCTACGACGGCACTATAAAGGATGTCCAATGCGGATGGCGCCACCCTTGGGGCTGCTTTTACTGATTTTGTGTTAGTAAAAGACGATTCGCGCTTTTCTGTCTGTTACAGCGTGATGAATGTGCTATCTCCATTACGAACGGTGGTTTTACCAGAACGAGAGCTCGCATCTCATAACTTGCTTCTGAGCATGCGCAGGTTTTTCACGTCGTTAAAGCGACAACGTTAAAAACTTTGTGAAAAAATAGAGCAAGTTCACATTTTTTTTTGGGAAATTTTTAGAACTCGAAAAAATGCTCTTAAGCCCACACACGATCGTTTTTAACCACTTAAGACCCGGACCAAAATGCAGGTAAAGGACCTTGCCCCTTTTTGCGATTCGGCACTGCGTCGTTTTAACTGACAATTGCGCGGTTGTGCGACGTGGCTCCCAAACAAAATTGGCGTCCTTTTTTCCCCACAAATAGAGCTTTCTTTTGGTGGTATTTGATCATCTCTGCGGTTTTTATTTTTTGCGCTATAAACAAAAATAGAGAGACAATTTTGAAAAAAATTCAATATTTTTTACTTTTTGCTATAATAAATATCCCCCCAAAATGTATATAATTTTTTTTTTCCTCAGTTTAGGCCGATACCTATTCTTCTACATATTTTTGGTAAAAAAAATTCAATAAGCGTTTATCGGTTTGTTTTCGCAAAATTTATAGCGTTTACAAAATAAGGGATAGTTTTATTGCATTTTTATTAATTATCTTTTTTACTACTAATAGCGGCGATCAGAGTTTTTTTTTCGTGACTGCAACATTATGGCGGACACTTCGGACAATTTTGACACATTTTTGGGACAGTTGTCATTGTTTACTGTAAAAATTACATTTGCAGTTTGGGAGTCAAAGGAGCACTGTAGGGGTTATGTGTTCCCTGTGTGTGTTTAAAACTGTAGGGGGTGTGGCTGTAGGTGTGACGTCATTGATCGCGTCCCCCTATAACAGGGATGACGCGATCGATGCTGCCGCCACAGTAAAGCACGGGGAAGCCGTGTTTACACACGGCTCTCCTCGCTCTTTAGCTCTGGGGACCGATTGCCGCACTCCAGTGGTAATTGGGTCCGCGAGTCCCGCGGTCCCATTCACGGAGCTTCGGACCGGGTCACGGGAGCGCGGCGCGGGCGTGCGCACGTGACCCACGGCTGGGTACTAGAACTGGCGTAAATATACGTGGATGTGCCCAGCCATGCCATTCTGCCGACGTATATGTGCAGGAGGCGGTCCTTAAGAAGTTAATGACATTAAAAAAAACATAATTTTTTAGAACCCGAAAAACGATCTTGTGTACGTGGCATTAGGCTTCATCAGGGGATGTATGCGTCAACCACAGATAAGCAAGAAAATTATACAAATGTAGAAATAAAAATAACAAAAAAAATAACTAGTCAGCAATACAAATAACAGGAATACCCTTGTTTACCAAATCCACCAAAAAGCAGAGGGACTTACCACCAAGGACCCTATTCCTCATATGAAAGGAAACACTTGGGGGGGGGAGAAAGGTGGGCAGTGTTGCCAACCTACCAGATTGAAATTTACTGACGCGACACCTGAAATTTACTGGCACAGCCAAGTTTTTGCTGGCAGTTACAAAATTACAGTTTTAAGTGCAAATTGCAGTATTTAGTCTTGAAATAAGTAGAATATGCAATTAGCAATGTGATTTAAGGTAGATATTTTTGATACAGAATGCGTGATGCACACGTTAAAAATTGACTAGTAGGCACTTGGGTGGTCTCTGTCGGCTCCAGGCCCGAGCTGCACATGCGCAGTTCCGAGCCAAGCGTCTCAGCCATATTTTTTACTGGCAATCTTTTCCTCTTAGGCCACGTACACACAATCAGACCGGTCCGATGAGACTGGTCCAACGGACCGTTTTCATTGGGCCACTGCTGAAGTGGTCTGATGGTCTGATGTGCGTACACACCATCGGGCCAAAATCCCATCGGGCCAGAACGCGGTGACGTAGAACACAACAACGTGCTTAAAAAACGAAGTTCAATGCTTCCAGGCATGCGTCGACTTGATTCTGAGCATGCGCAGGTTTTTGGTCCGATGCTTTTGTGTACTAACCATCGTTTTGGTCCGACGGACAGGTGTCCATCGGACAGATTTTAAAGCAAGTTTTAAAACTTTGGTCCGATTGACAACGGTCCGTACACACGATCGATTTGGTCGGATGAAACTGGCCTTAAGGCCGTGTGTACGCGGCCTTACTGGCATTTACTGGCAGGAGAAAATTGCCCATTTTTTACTGGCTGCCAGTAAAATTACTGACGGTTGGCAACACTAAAGGTAGGGAAACAACCACGACACAGAGGCGCCACAAGCAAAGGACACTTAACCACTTAAGGACCTCCGCACGCACATTTACGGCCACAGAATGGCACGGATGGGCACAAGGGCGTAAATTTACGTCCTCGCCCAGTAGCGGGTCGGGGGTCCGATCAGGACCCCCTCCGCGGCGTGCGGAGGTCCCCGTGTCTCCAGGAGCGATCCGGGACGAGCGGGCGGATGTCCGTGTTTGCCCGCCCCCCCCCGCGATCGCTCCCAGCCAATCCCTGCGCTCTCCCGTCCTGTCACTTCCTCCTCCTGTGTTTACACAGGAAGGGGGAAGTGATGTAATCTGTTATCGCAGCGGTATTTCCAACCGCTGCGATGAGAGGAACACCTCACAGTAAGTGTGCACCAACACTACACTGACACACACACACATAGGCATACTTAACCCCTTGCGATCTGCCCCCCCCACCCCCTGTCACAGTGTTACTGAATGCAGTGATCTAATCACTGCATTTAGTGTCAGTGTGACAGGCAGTGTAAAATCAGTTAGTGTTAGGTTCAGGATAGCCCCCCCACCCCCCCTAATAAAGTTTAACCCCCTGATCACTGCCCTAGTTAACCCTTTCACTCCCTATTGCCAGCATCACTAAGCGATCATTTTTCTGATCGCTGTATTAGTGTCGCTGTTCCCGCTAGGTAGCTATTTTTTTTTATTGCGATTTTTTTTTTTTACTAAAAACATGTGGCTGAATTAATTTTGGCCTAAATGTTTGACTAAAATGTAGTTTTTTTTTTTAACAAAAAGTAAAAAATAGTGTTTTTTTTTCAAAAATGTCGCTCTATTTTTGTATATAGCGCAAAAAATAAAAATCGCAGAGGTGATCAAATACCACCAAAAGAAAGCTCTATTTGTGGGAAGAAAAGGACGCAAATTTTGTTTGGGAGCCACGTCGCACGACCGCGCAATTGTCTGTTAAAGCGACGCAGTGCCGAATCGCAAAAACACCTTGGGTCATTTACCAGCGTATTGGTCCGGGTCTTAAGTGGTTAAACGACCACAGTGGGTACCAAAATGACGAGGCTATCAATTGGGTTTTCTTACAAGTTTTTTTAAGTACATTTTGAATAGGCAAAAAATATACTGAAATAAGAAGAACATTTTGCCGACATTTTGCCAAAGAATCGGCAACATCAGTATTCTTAAAATCACTCTGCTTTTCATTAATGTAGGGTATTAGCATATTCTGAATCAGGATTTTTTTCTCATTAGGAAATAGGTTGTTGATGTAGGCAGAGACAAACAAGAAGTCACGCTTCCACAATTGGTTTCTCTAAGGATTGCTTCATAAAACGTTAGTTAAATAAAGTGCACACTCTCAATGATGGCAATATGTTTATGGAGCTGCTGGATGGCGGCCAGGAACTGATGGGAGATTATCAATGTGTGAGGGTGAGATTTAATCAGTTTAGGCCTCACTCGAGCAATCAGAAAACCAAGTTGCAAAGCGCTTCTCTTGTCTCGCCGACTGTGAAATGAAATGAACTACACATTTACTTTATGTTGGCCAATACAGTGTTCAATTGCTCGGTCTATAACCTGCAATGCTTCTGAGACAAATGCCGATGTTCAGCAGTTTCCAACTCATCGCTTAATATTCAGAAGTGTCCTAATGGACCTTTGCACGGCCAAGGACTAGATTCTGGTCACTGTGATGTCTAAAACAGTTTTGGGTTTGTTGCGGCATTTCAGAGTACTTTAATCACTTAAGCCCCGAACCGTTTGGCTGCCCAAAGACCGGCCCACTTTTTGCGATATGGCGCTGCATCGCTTTAACTGACGTGGTTACCAAACAAAATTGGCGTCCTTTTTTCCCCACAAATAGAGCTTCCTTTTGGTGGTATTTGATCACCTCTGCGGTTTTTATTTTTTGTTCTATAAACAAAAATAGAGGGACATTTTTGAAAAAACAAACAAACAATGAGCCAGTACTCCAGTGTATCTCCTGTTAGACCGGAGTACTTTCAAATTACGCGCGTCGTATCATTAGTTTGAATCCTCAAACCATGATTCGACGGCTTCGGGCTTCGATCCGACAGGCTTACGTCTTTGTACGCCTTCGGATCTACGCTGCAATCTTTTTGCGGCCGCTGGGTGGAGTTTGGGTCGTTTTCCGCGTCGGGGTATGCAAATGAGCTTTTTCCGGCGATCCACGAAGTTACGATTGTCCTTCGCAATCTCTTACGGCAGGGATCCTCAAACTACGGCCCTCCAGCTGTTGCGGAACTACAAGTCCCATGAGGCATTGTAATACTCTGACATTCACAGACATGATTAGGGCATGATGGGAATTGTAGTTCCTGAACAGCTGGAGGGCCGTAGTTTGAGGACCCATGTCTTACGGCATCTGTAGTCATCTTTTTGCTGCGTAAAGTTATACCAGCTATTAGCTGGTCTATAGTTAGACGACTCATGTTAAAGGGGTAGTTCACCCAAAAACCTTTTTTTAACATTGGTTGAGGCTCGTTATGTCAAGGGGAATCTGTTTTTTTTTTTTAGAATCGAAGCAGTACTTACCGTTTTAGAGATGCATCGTCTCCGTGGCTTCCGGGTATGGTCTTCTGGTCTGGGCGTTCCTATTTGATTGACAGACTTCCGACGGTCGCATACATCGCGTCACGAGTAGCCGAAAGAAGCCGAGCGGCGGTGCGGCTCTATACTGCGCCTGCGCACTGTCATTCGGCTACTTTCGGAAAATCGTGACGCGAGGTATCCGACCGTCGGAAGCCTGTCAATCAAATAGGAACGCCCATTCCCGAAGACCATACCCGGAAGCGACGGAGACGATGCATCTCTAAAACGGTAAGTACTGCTTAGACTCTAAAAAAAAACCACCCGATTCCCCTTGACAAAACGAGCCTCAATCAATGTTAAAAAAAAGTTTTTTGGGTGAACTACCCCTTTAAGTATGGCCGTCGTCCCCACGTCGAATTTCATTTTTTTTTTGCGCAAGTCGTCCGGGAATAGGAATGTACGTAAACGACGCTACTCAAAAAAAAATGACGTAACAACGTTATTTCGCGCAATGCACGGCGGTAAATTTCTGAACGGAGCATGCGCAGTTCGATCGCCGTGGGGACGCGCCTAATTTAAATGCTTTACGCCCCCTAATCGCATATTTCGATTTCGCCACGAGAAATACACTACGCCGCCGTACCTTACGGGCCGAAATCTACCAGAATTCGTCTTAGAGCCAGGTAAAATACGGCGGCGTAGTGTATCTCTGATACTCTGCGCCGATGTAATTGTACCTGTATCTGGCCCAATATTTTTTACTTTTTGCTATAATAAATATCCCCCAAAAATATATAAAAAAAAACATTTTTTTTTCCTCAGTTTAGGCCGATACGTATTCTTCTACATATTTTTATTTATTGGTTTGCGCAAAAGTTATAGCATCTACAAAATAGGGGATAGTTTTACGGTAGTAATGGCGGCGATCAGCGATTTTTATTTTTTTTAAATTGTATTTTTATTAAAGATTTACAAAGATACAGAAAATGGCGTTGAACAATGAGACAAAAAAAAAGTTCAGTGGTCAATCATAACAAACCAGGTAAATCAGGTAAACCGTATAGAGGCCAACAGGCATGGACACAAACAAGCTACACATATAAGACCGGCGTACCTCAAAGCTCCGTAAGCTAACCATAGTCCAATACATACATAACCTGTGAAGAATAGCCAGCCTTGCGTAGATCAGCGATTTTTATTGTGACTGCGACATTATGGCAGACACATCGGACACTTTTAACACCATTTAACGCCAGCCTCTCAATGGCGCTCCTCAGACTGACTCCCCACCGAACAGCAATACAGCTTTGAGTCCTCAAAGGTGGGAACCCAGTCACTCACTGGGGCCCGTCGCTGTTCAGATGCTCCGGACCAATATGGTTCTGGAACCAGGAACACCGCGTGGTACGCACACCCGGCCAGGTAGGCCATAACCCCGGGGTGTCGTGATGTGGTCACCCTAAAGGTGGGTGCCACCCTCGAAGAAGAAGACCCAGAACCAATGGCGTCTGCCTCATAAATACCCCTCCCCAGCATGCTCAGCAAGGTCAAACCCTTCTGATTGGCTGCTGGGAAAGAGCACCCAAACCCTGACTCCACTGCTGCCACCTGCAGCACTGGGATTGGAAGAACACCCCAGCGCAACAGAATAAGCCCACAGCACAGACAAGCTGAGACAGACCCTGTTTTGCACATAACAATTTGGATCAGTGTTTAACTACACTCTGATCTCCCTCTAAATTTAGATAGCACCGGTACCTGAAGTAACCAGGCACTACACAATGATGGGTCATTGATTACCTCCACTGACATTGGGACATTTTCAGCTCACACTGACCAGAGTCCACTACCAGAACTGTTGTGAGGATTCCATAAAACTCTTGGGTTCCTCCAGAGGTTGATGGGGGTTCCTTGAACTGTGTCTAATTGACCTCCCATCTGATGGTATCTGCATAGTTCTGGGGTCAACACCAGTTGGCAAAGCCAGCTGCATGACACCAATGCTCTTTTTTCCTGGCGAGTATCTGGGCCGTGTGTACAGGGCTTTAATGTACAAAAAAATAAAAAAATATGGCTAAGAAGCAGCTTTTAATGTCATGTATTGATAATTATTATTGCCAAAGCAGTAAGTCTGTAGATACAATTTAACCACAATGTGGCTCCTAATTGCAATGAGGCCGTCTATATACGGCCTCCAGCCACTGGGTGGCGCGCAAGCAAAACAGGCGGCGTGCGTGCACACCCAGCGCGTCACAGAGGTGCCGATGCGCGTGCCTGGCGGCCACAATGTCCGCCAAGTGCCTGCGATCGGCAGTGACAGAGCAGCGACGTGGAGCTCTGTGTGTAAACACAGAGCTCCACATTCTGTCAGGGAGAGGAGACTGATGCTGTGTCCCTTGTACATTTTGTTTGGGAGCCGCGTCACATGACAGCGCAATTGTCATTCAAAGTGCGACAGCGCTGAAAACTAAAAATTGGTCTGGGCAGGAAGGGGGTGAAAATTCCCGGTATGGAAGGGGTTAAAAATTTGGAGCCAGATCCACAAAGAACTTACGGCGGCGTATCTATTGATACGCCGCGTAAGTTCTAAGCTGCGCCGTCGTATCTTTGTTTTGTATCCACAAAACAAGATACGCCTGAATGTAGCATAGAGCCGACTGACGTAAGTCTCTTATGCCGTCGTATCTTAGTTGCATATTTACGCTGGCCGCTAGGGGCGGGACGCTTCCGTCGATTTTCCACGTCGAATAAGCAAATGACCTAGATACGCCGATCCACGAACGTACTTGCGGCTGGCGCATTTTTTTTTTACGCCGTTTGCGTAAGACTTTTTCCGGCGTAAAGTTACCCCTGTTATATAGAGGCGTACACAATGTTAAGTATGGACGTCGGGACAGCATCTAATTTTTCGTCGTTTGCGTAAAACTATCGCAAATAAGGCTTTGCGTAAGTTACGTTCACGTTGAAACCAATGTATTTGCGGCGTAATTTAGAGCATGCGCACTGGGATACGTCCATGGACAGCGCATGCGCCATTCGTTCGGCCATGCATCTACATGGGGTCACGCTTTATTTAAATACAACACGCCCCCTACCTGCCTACTTTGAATTATGACGCCTTACGCCGGCCGATTTACGTTACGCGGCGCACATATGGGAGCAAGTTCTTTGTGGATACCATACGAGCCACTCTGAGTTACGGCGGCTTAGCGCATATGAGATGCGCTACGCCCGCCTAAAGATACGCCGTTTTTTGTGGATCTGGCCCTTGATATTTATTATCGCAAAAAGTAAAAAATATTGGGCCAGATTCAGATACACTTAATATTGCGCTGCATAATCGAAATACGCTACGCTGCCGTATTTCACCAGGCTCTACACCGAATCCTGGTAGATTTTTGCCCGTACGCTACGGCGGCGTAGTCTATTTCTCGCCGCGTAATCGAAATACGCGATTGGGGGGCGTGAAGCATTTAAATTAAGCGCATCCCCGCGGCGATCGAACTGCGCATGCTCCGTTCAGAAATTTCCCGCCGTGCATTGCGCGAAATCACGTCGTTACGTCATTCGTTGTTTGAGTAGCGGCGTTTACGAACATTCCTATTCCCGGACGACTTACGTAAAAAAATAATAAAAGACGTCGGAAAACGTAGAAATTTGACGCGGGAACGACGGCCATACTTAACATGGGCTGTCTAATATTAGAGCAGTAAAAAGCTGGTATAGTGTTACGTAAAAAAAAGATGACTAAAGGTGCCGTAAGAGATTGCGATTGAAGATCGTAATTTCTGGGATCGCCGGCAAAAGCTCATTAGCATACCCCGACGCGGAAAACGACGGGAAGTCCACCCAGTGGCCGCAATTTTATTGCATCGTAGATCCGAAGGCGTACGAACACGTAATCCAGTCAAATTGAAGCCCGCAGCCGTATATTCATGGTTTGAGGTTTCCGACTACCTAAAAAACGCGCGTAATTTGAAATTACTCCAGTCTAACACCATCGCTCTGTGAATCTGGCCCATTGAGTTTTTTTTTTCAAAATTGTCGCTCTTTTTTTGTTTATGGTGCAAAAAATTAAAACGGCAGAGGTGATCAAATACCACCAAAAGAAAGCTCTATTTGTTAGGAAAAAAAACGACATAAATTATGGTTGGGAGGCACGTGACATGACCGCGCAATTTTAATTTAAATTGATGAAGTGCTGAAAGATGAAATTTTGCCTGGGCCCAGTAAGCAAGTGGTTACAAAAATCTTCGGTCCATCTATAGTAAACAGCTGCAAGAGTTGAAGGGGTTTGGGTAATGTTACAAAGGAAAAAATATATGTAATTTCTCTCTTTCTGTTACAGGTGACCCTGGGACGTATTCTCCATGTGTGTATGATAATATCGTGTACAGTCGGATCTTACAAATCCTCTATAGGAATGAAGACATCGATATTAATGATGTCATGTTGTTCAAAGCCCACCTTTTTCTGGATGGAGAACGGGTTTGTACTCGGTGTTACTATTGTGTATAATATTACTTATATCAGTCACAAGTTACACTATGCAATAATTCAATTTAAAGTTATTGGGCCAGATTCTCATAGAGGTTACGTCGGCGTATCTCGTGTTACCCCGCGTAAGTTCTAGGATGCTCCGGCGTATCTTTTTTCTGTATTCAGAAAGCAAGATACGCCGGAATTTTGCTTAGATACGACCGGGGTAAGTCTCTTACTCCGTCGTATCTTAGTTGCATATTTACGATGGCCGCTAGGTGGGGCTTCCGTCGATTTACGCGTCAAATATGCAAATGAGCTAGATACGCCAATCCACGAACGTACTTATTATTTTTACATTGTTTGCGTAAGCGTTAGTCCGGCGTAAAGTTACCCCTGCTATATGAGGCGTAGGTGAGGCGTACATAATGTTAACCACTTAAGGACCGCCTACTGAACATTTACGTCAGCAGAATGGCACAGCTGGACACATCAACGTATATATACGTTGGTTCTAGTACCCAGCCATGGGTCACGAGCGCGCGCCCGCCGCGCGCTCCCGTGACCCGGGCCGAAGCTCCGGGACCGCGGGACTCGCGGACCCGATCGCCGCACTCCAGCGGAGCTGAAGAACGGGGAGAGCCGTGTGTAAACACGGCTTCCCCGTGCTGCACTGTGGCCGCAGCATCGATCACGTCATCCCTGTTATAGGGAGACGTGGTCGATGACGTCACACCTACAGCCACACCCCCCTACAGTTGTAAACACACGCAGGGAACACACAAATCCTACAGCGCCCCCTTGTGGTTAACTCCCAAACTGCAACTGTCATTTTCACAGTAAACAATGCAATTTAAATGCATTTTTTGCTGTGAAAATGACAATTGTCCCAAAAATGGGTCAAAATTGTCCGAAGTGTCCGCCATAATGTCGCAGTCACGAAAAAAATCGCTGATCGCCGCTATTAGTAGTAAAAAAAAAAAAATGATAAAAATGCAATAAAACTATCCCTTATTTTGTAAACGCTATACATTTTGCGAAAACCAACCGATAAACGCTTATTGCGATTTTTTTTTACCAAAAATAGGTAGAAGAATACGTATCGGCCCAAACTGAGGAAAAAAAAACAATTATATATATTTTGGGGGATATTTATTATAGCAAAAAGTAAAAAATATTGCATTTTTTTCAAAATTGTCGTTCTATTTTTGTTTATAGCGCAAAAAATAAAAACCGCAGAGGTGTATCAAATACCACCAAAAGAAAGCTCTATTTGTGGGGAAAAAAGGACGCCAATTTTGTTTGGGAGCCACATCGCACGACCGCGCAATTGTCAGTTAAATCGACGCAGTGCCGAATCGCAAAAAGGGGCAAGGTCCTTTACCTGCATTTTGGATGTAAATTTTCTTTATTTACATGTTTTCAAACTAAAGGGCTTGAACCAATAACAAGGAGATGGAAAAAAAAAAAAGAAAAGAAAAAGGGAAGGGAATAAGACAGGAGTATATATATATTTATAGCAACAGAATAATATTAGGAAGAAAATAAAAATGTTTTTTCCAGGTAAAAAATAAAGTCACCCTTTACATTGAGAAACATGCTGCTTGTGCAACTCGGTATATATATATTTATGTACAGGGCTTATAAAATCTTACATCTACACCGGCCCCTGTATCAACAGGGCACCCTCTGTTATTTTACATTATAAACAAAGAACAAAAAAAAATCCTTCTTTTGCTTATTTAAAATAAATACAAAAATAATTTTTGGTCCGGGTCTTAAGTGGTTAAGTATGGACGTCGGAACAGCGTAAAATTTTCCGTCGTTTGCGTAAAACGTTCGCGAATAGGGCTTTGCGTAACTTATGTTCACGTCGAAACCAATGAGTATTTGCGGCGTCATTTTGCCGTTCGGAAAAAGCATCAATTACGTGGGGTCACGATTCATTTACATGGATCACGCCCCCTACCTGCCTATTTAGAATTGCACGCGGTTACGCCGGCCGTTTACGCTATGCCGCGGTAACTTTGAGCGCAAGTTATTTGTGAATATGGCACTTGCCTCTCTAAGTTGCGGCGGCGTAGCGTAAACAAGATACGCTACGCCCGCACAAAGATAGGCGTCTGGACGAGAATCTGGCCCATTAAGTATTAAGTATTGTTTTTTAATTATAAAGTTATTTATTAAAAAAGTTCCACCATAACGCTGAGCTTCGGTCAATGGACATTTGTCATTAGGAATAATTTACTTAAAAGCGGAGGTCCGCCTAAAAAAATATATATTAAAAGAGATCAGCTACAAATACTGCAGCTGCTGACTTTTAATAAATGGACACTTACCTGTCCTGGGTGCCCGCAATGTCAGCAGCCTAAGCCGATCAATCGCTTGGCTCTTGGCTGCCCCTGCCGCCATCCTCAGTGAGGGAATCAGGAAGTGAAGCTTTGCGGCTTCACTTCCCGGTTCCCTACTGCACAAGCGCGAGTCGCGCTGCGCGTTCTTACTAGCCCCCGCTGTGTTCTAAGGTCGGGAGGTGACCCCACGAGTCTATTCACGGAAGTAGGTGCAAATACCTGTATTATACAGGTATCTGCACCCCCCCTCCCCCCTGAAAGTTGCCAAATGTGACACCGGAGGGTGGAGGGTTCCGAAACGCGGAGGTTCGCTTTTTGTTTGGACCTCACATTTAAGGCGAATATGCTGTTTGCTTTGTCAGAGATGATTTACTAAAACTAGAGAGTGCAAAATCTGGGGCAGCTGTGCATAGTAGCCAATCAGCTTCTAACTTCAGCTTGTTCAATTGAAGCGGAGCTCCACCCTAAAGTGAACTCCCGCTGATCGGAACCCTCCCCCCCCTCCGGTGTCACATTTGACACCTTTCAGGGGAAGGGGGGTGCAGATACCTGTCTAAAGACAGATATTTGAACCCACTTCCGGCCACACAGTCTCGGGTAAACTGCAGGCAGGACATCACCTCCCGTCGTCGTCCCCGTTGTGTTTTGGGAACACTCGGCTCCCAGTACACAGCGGGAGCCAATCGGCAGGTGTAGCGCGACTCGCGCATGCGCCATAGGGAACCGGGCAGTGAAGCCGGAGCGCTTCACTTCCTGGTTTCCTCACCGAGGATGGCGAGGGGCAGCAGAGTGACGAGTGATCGTTCGTCCTCTGCTGCGGACAGAGCTGGACTGCAGTATTTGTAGCTGCTGGCTTTTAATATTTTTTTTTTTCAGCGGACATCAACTTTAAGCTTTGACAATAAAACCTGGAAGCTGATTGTTTTACTATGAGGAACTGCACCAGATTTTACGCTCTCCAGTTATAGTAAATCAACCCCCAAGTTTTTTAATTTTCCTTGCACATAATTGGGTATTCTTTAGTAAGTCGCCACATTCACTAAGGTCTAAAACATATATATATATACACACACAGTATCTCACAAAAGCAAGTACACCGCTCACATTTCGGTAAATATTTTCTTCTATCTTTTCATGTGAATGTACAGCTTGTGTAAACAGTGTCAATTTGCTGTCCCCTCAAAATAACTCAACACACAGCCATTAATGTCTACACCACTGACAACAAAATTGAGTACACCTAAAGTGAAAATGTCCAAATTGGGCCCATAGTGTCAATATTGTGTGTTGCCACCATTATTTTCCAGCACTGCCTTAACCCTCTTGGCCAGAGCTTCACAGGTTGCCACTGGAGTCCTCTTCCCCTCCTCCATGATGACATTACAGAGCTGGCTGATGTTAGAGACCTTGCGCTCCTCCACCTTCCGTTTGAGGATGTCCCACAGATGCTCAATAGGGTTTAGGTTTGGAGACATCCTTGGCCAGTCCATCACCTTTACCCTCACCTTCTTTAGCAAGGCAGTGGTGGTCTTGGAGGTGTGTTTGGGGTCATTTGGGGCCCAGTCTCAGAAGGGAGGGCTCTGCTTCAGTTTGTCACAGAACATGTTGGAATTCATGGTTCCCTCAATGATCTGTAGCTCCCCAGTGCCGGCAGCACTCATGCAGCCCCAGATCATGACACTCCCACCACCATGCCTCACTGTAGGCAAGACACACTTGCCTTTGTCCTCCTCACCTGGTTACCGCCACTCATGCCTGACATCATCTGACACCAAATTAGTTTATCTTGGTCTCATCAGACCACAGGACATGGTTCCAGTAATCCATGTCCTTAGTCTGCTTGTCGTCAGCAAACTGTTTGCAGACTTTCTTGTGCATCATCTTTTAAAGATTCTTCCTTCTGGGACAACAGCCATGCAGACCAATTTGATGCAGTGTGCGACGTATGGTCCGAGAACTGAAAGACTGACACCCCCCAACCCTTCAATCTCTGCAGCAATGCTGGCTGCACTCATACGTCTATTTCCAAAAAACAACCTCTGATATGACACTGAGCACGTGACCTCAACTTCTTTGGTCGACCATGGCGAGGCCTGTTCTGAGTGGAACCTGTCCTGTTAAACCTCTGTATGGTCTTGGCCACCATGCTGCAGCTCAGTTTCAGGGTATTGGCAATCTTCTTATAGCCTAGTCCATGGGTCTTCAAACTACGGCCCTCCAGGTGTTCAGGAACTACAATTCCCATCATGCCTAGTCATGCCTGTGAATGTCAGAGTTTTACAATGCCTCATGGGATGTGTAGTTCCGCAACAGCTGGAGGGCCGTAGTTTGAGGATCCCTGGCCTAGTCCATGGGTCTTCAAACTATGGCCCTCCAGTTGTTCAGGAACTACAATTCCCATCTTGCCTAGTCATGCCTGTGAATGTCAGAGTTTTACAATGCCTCATGGGATGTGTAGTTCCGCAACAGCTGGAGGGCCGTAGTTTGAGGATCCCTGGCCTAGTCCATCTTTATGTAGAGCAACAATTCTCTACATAAGAGAGTGAGAGCGATAACACCAAATTTAACACACCTGCCCCCCATTCACACCTGAGACCTTGTAATACTAACAAGTCACATGACATTTTTAATTAGCGGTGTACTCACTTTTGTTGACAGCGGTTTAGACATTAATGGCTGTGTGTTGAGCTATTTTGAGGGAACAGCAAATTGACACTGTTATACAAGCTGTACACTCACTACACAACATTGTAGCAAAGTGATATTTCTTCAGTGTTGTCACATGAAAAGATAGAAGAAAATATTTTCAAAAATGTTTTGTGAGATGTTTTGTGTGTATGTATATATATATATATATGTATATGTATTTCACTTTGCCAGTAAGAGAAGAACACTTTTTAAAGGGTTACTGTATGGTTTTTGAAGTAATTTCATAATTTATATTTTTATTGGTTAGAGACAAATATAAAATATTTTTGTTTTTATTAATAAATAAATAAATCATTATTTTTGCACTACCTTATGGAATGCATCCATTTGCCTTGGTTGTGTTTTTCAGGTAGAAGATGCTCTCAGCGAAGTTGATTTCCAGCTGAAGTTAGACCTTCATTTTACCGACAGCGAGCAGCAGTAAGTACTGCAATGCCTCATAGGTAAACTATATACATAAATGTGTTATTAATATTAGATATGGTGGCTGCATCAGTCAGCGATATGACCCAGGCTGGATTTCAAACATGTTTTCTTTTATCTATCTCCATTACTTGGGAAGCAACTCTAAAATGTTGGACTTCTCTTCTTCCTCCGGGACAATGGTCATCAGTACATATAGATAGTGAATCCCCCCCCAATATGGACACTGGCACCAATTAATGGATAGGGGATCTAACCCTTCCCTACTCTACCCAAAACTAAAAGAAAACGGTTTTGCTTAGAGATACACTTTAAGTAAGGGAATGGTAGAACCTCTCTCAGAATTTGTATTGTCTGCTCCCATTTTGCAGAGTATCCAAGACTTCCTGTCTCATAAAACTTTATCCCTGGAACAGAAAATGAGGGGAAATCTCTCAGACCCTTGGATAACAATGAAACCCGGCAGGGGATCTAACCTTTGCAAAAGCTATCCATATTTTAATAGAGAAAAAAAAAAACTTTTTGGTATAAATGCCCTTTCCTTTCTCTTTCTCCTTTTCTTTTCCCCTTTCCCTTTGTTTCCTTTCCCTTTTTCTTGTTCATGTAAAAATAAGTATAGATAAAACATTCCCTTCCCTTTCCTTTCTTCCTTCTCTTTTGCTTTCTTTCTCTTCTTTTATCCATTTTATTTTTTATTTTTTTATTTCCTTGTTCATTTCCTTCCTCCCTCCCTTCCTTCCTTCCTTACTTCCTTCTCCTACTAATAAAAAGTTTTAAATATAGATAAACTTCATTTCTTTCTCTTCTTTCGTCAATTTTCTTTTTTTTTCCTTGTTCCTTTCCTTCCTTGATTCCTTCCTTCCTTCCTTGATTCCTTTCTTCCTTCTTTCCTTCCTTCTCCTACTAGTAAAACGTTTTAAATATAAATAAACTTCCTTTCCTTCCCCTCCATTCCCTCTGCTTTCCTTCCCTTTCCTTGCTTCCTTATTTTTTCTTTCTTTCTCTTTTTTTCATCAATTTTATTTTTTTATTTCCTTGTTCCTTACCTTTCTTGATTCCTTCCTTCCTTCCTTCCTTCCTTATCCTACTAAAATAAAGTTTAAATATAGATAAACTTCCTTTTCTTTCCCCTCCCTTCCCTCTCCTTACTTTTATTTCCTTCCTTCCTTATTTTTTTCTTTCTTTATCTTTTTTCATAATTTTTTTATTTATTATCGGGGTAGGTCTTATTTTCGGGGAAACACGTATATTGTGTCTGTGTGTATACTGTGTATGTATACCGTATGCAGGAATTTTGGGGCCCCTTACACAGCTTCAGGCATGGGCCCCCTGCCGCATGAAATTGAGAAGCGGGGGGGGGGGGGTGCTGCCCTGCCGCGAATTGAGAAGCGGGGGGGGCCCTTTACAAAAAGAAAAAAAGAAGAAAAATATATATAAAAAAGGGGGTAGCCATCCGGGGCCCTGGGGACCTCTGTGCCCTTTATAAAATAAAAAGAAAAAAGAGAGAAAATATATATATATATTTTTTAAATATAACATTTATCTAAAAAAAACAAAAAACAAGGGGGTTGCCTTCCAGGGCCCTGGGGACCTCTGGGCCCTTTAATAAAAATATAAAAAAAAATGTATAAAAAAAAAAAAAACAATTATAAAAAAAGGGGGTTTGACACATGGGGCCCTGGGGACCTCTGGGCCCTTTAATAATAATAATATATATATATAAATAATATGAAAATAAAAGAAATAAAAAAATATATAAAAAATATATTTATTTTAAAAAAAAAAGGGGGGGTTGTCATCTGGGGCCCTGGAGATCTCCAGGTCCCTGTGGACCTCCGGACCTCAAAAAAAATAAAAGAAAAAAAATTGGCCCTTTAATAAAAAATAAAAGAAAAATATATAAAAAAAAAAAATATTTTTTTTTAAATATATATTTTTTTATAAAAAAAAGGGCTTGCCATCTGGGGCCCTTAGTGGCCTCCGGGCCCCTGGGGACCTTCGGACCCCTAAAAAACCCCCCAAAAAAAAACACTTTTTGTTTTTTTTAGGGTGGTTCCCATCCGGGCCCCTGGGGACCCCCGGGCCCCTTACAGGTGTAATGCTTGTACCCCCCTGATGGCGGCCCTGACCGTATGTGTGTGTATACTGTGTGGCCCCATAATCTATTGCCTGGGGCCCCATAATCTCCTATTGCCCGGGGGCCCCATAATCTCCTATTTCCCGTGGGGGCCCATGTGTTGTCACTCGGCCCTTGACCTTATCCATTATGTTTTATTAATACTTTCCTTTTTCCCCTCCTTATCTCCCTTTCTTCCCTCCTTCCTTCATTCCTTTCTTGGTTGCCAGAGGATCTTGTCCAGACACGGCAGTCATCTCCCTTGCCTCCCGTAGATAGATCCATAACACGCGTATACAGTAGTTGAGCTCCTGCTTTTGCTGAACATTTTGTCAAATTTCTTCTGATAAAATTCTGAAATCTCTAACAAGAAAAAACAACACGAGCGTCGCTAACAAGTGTAAACATTTCTTCCAGGCTGAAAGACATCTCTGCCGTCCCCCTGATCAGCAGCCGCACTTTAGGTCTTCATTTCCATCCGCGAAGAGGTTTGCACCACCATGTTCCTGTCATGTTCGACTATTTCCACTTGTCGGTGATCTCCGTAACGGTGCACGCTTCACTGCTAGCCTTACATCAGCCGTTTACCAGGTACAGTACCAGACACAGCAGATTGCCTGCCTCTCCTGCCTGCACGGCCTTGTAAGCAATCGCTTGTCCTACCGTACAAAACTGGAGTGCGCTGAAAATAATCCGGGAGAGGGAAACTATTTTTTTCTGGACTGACCTCCTTCCGCATCAGCAACAATACCATTTCATGTTACTCATCCTCTGGAAAATAAAAACCATGCCAATCAAACCAGAAAAGGTCATTAACCACTTAAGACCCGGACCATTATGCAGGTTAAGGACCTTGCCCCTTTTTGCGATTCGGCACTGTGTTGCTTTAACTGACAATTGTGCGATGTGGCTCCCAAACAAAATTGGTGTCCTTTTTTCCCCACAAATAGAGCTTTCTTTTGATGGTATTTGATCACCTCTGCGGTTTTTATTTTTTGCGCTATAAACAAAAATAGAGCGTACATTTAAAAAAAAAATGTAATATTTTTTACTTTTTGTTTATATCAAATATCCCCGAAAAAGATATAAAAAAAAATGTTTTTTTTTTTTTCTCTCAGTTTAGGCTGATACGTATTCTTCTACATATTTTTGGTAAAAAAAAATCCCAATAATCGATTGGTTTGCACAAAATGTATAGCGTTTATAAAATAGGGGATAGTTTTATGGCATTTTTATTAATATTTTTTTTTCTTTTACTACTAATGGTGGCGATCAGAGATTTTTTTCGTGACTGTGACATTATAGCAGACACATCGGACAATTTTGACCCATTTTTGGGACCATTGTCATTTTCACAGCAAAAAGTGCTATAAAAATGCACTGATTACTGTGAAAATTACGCATTAGGCGGTCCTTAAGTTGTTAAAAAGACATAATCCAAATATGGATGTCTAATCATATAGTACAATTGAAAAGTGCAGACTGATTAGTTCTCTACATGTTTCGCCACGGGTAATAGCTTCCTTGGGAGAATTTATTTATCAGGCACTGTAAACACTAAAAAATAGAAAAAGATTTTTTAGAAAACATAACATGAGACATAATAACAATACAACATAATTATAAGGACATACAAAATTATTATTTTCACAGAATTGGCTGAGAACACACTGGCAAGTTATATCCAAATTCATAGGGGAATCTCTAAGGCCGCGTACACACGACCAACCAAATACATCTGTTCAAATCGTTCTGACAGACCGATTTGAACAGATTTGTCTGCTGGGATGTATTGGTTTGATCGTGTGTACGGGGCCTAAGGCAGGGGTGGGGAACCTTTTTTCTGCCAAAGGCCATTTGGATTTTTGTAACATTATTCGGGGGGCCGTACAAAATGATCACCTTAAAAATTAGCCTGTTATATTTGGTCAAACATGTGATCAAAAAATACATGCCAGACGTATAAGTTTTTGTGTCATGGTAGATACAAAAACACAATCCCCACAATGCGATTCCCCCAATCCCCAAAACACAATCTGCAGTCCCTCACCCCCCAAAAAGCACAATGCAATCCCTCACCTCAATCCCTGGTTCCGGTGGTGCTGGCTCTGTGGTGCTGGCTCTGTGGTGCTAGGCTCTGTGGCATACCTCCCAACTTTTCAACTTCAAAATGAGGGACAAATGAGCACACCTCCCAACGAAGTTGTTGAGCGGGGGGGGGGGGCGCGAACGAATCACGGGACTTTTGCCATGATCGCAGGATTTACCGCATTCCCCCAATCCCCAAAACACAATCTGATCGCGCAATCCCTCACCTCAATCCCTGGTTCCGGTGGTGCTGGCTCTGTGGTGCTGGCTCTGTGGTGCTACAATACCGCGAAAACCGGGACGGTTGGGAGGTATGTCTGTGGTACTGGTCTCTGTGTTTCCTACTCTGTGGTGCCGGTGGTGCTGAGCTCTGTGGTGCTGGGCTCTGTGGTGCTGGTCTCTGTGGTACTGGTCTCTGTGGTACTGGCTCTGTGGTGCCGGTGGTGCTGAGCTCTGTGGTGCTGGGCTCTGTGGTACTGGGCTCTGTGGTACTGGCTCTGTGGTTCCGGCGGTGCTGAGCTCTGTGGTGCTGGGCTTTGTGGTACTGGGCTCTGTGGTGCTGCTGGGCTCTGTGGTGCTGCTGGGCTTTGTGGTGCTGCTGGGCTCTGTGGTGCTGCTGAGCTCTGTGGGGCTGCTGAGCTCTGTGGTGCTTATGGGCTTTGTGGGGCTGCTGGGATCTGTGGTGCTTCTGGGGCCTGGGCTCCGTGGGCGGGCTGCAGCGTCATTGTGGAATTTTTTTGATCCCAGCGCGCACAGGCGGAGTGTTATCAAATGCACTCCGCCTGTGAGAGAAGGCGCCGTACAGACAAAGCAGCGGCTGTAGTAGAGAGAAAGCTGCTGCTTCATCTGTAGGGTGCCTTCTCTCACAGGCGGAGTGATATCGAATGCACTCCGCCTGTGACTCACACTGTCAGAAGGAGCCGGAACTACAAGGTAAACATCGGCTCCTTCTGACAGCTCCGCAGACACACACTCAGCGGCACGGGGGGGCCGGATGGAATGATCCCGCGGGCCGTAGGTTCCCCACCCCTGCTCTAAGGGATCAACATTTTTGTGGAGCTAGACCTTGTCTGTCAGGATTCAAATGCTGGGAGCGCCCTGGATATACACATTTTGCAGGGATAAGTTTAAGGTCTTATTAATAAATTCACAAAAGTCATCTGGATCATATATTTCACATTTATGAAAACAAAAAAACATATTGGCCATTGTGAACCAGATTCCAGCACATAAAGATATAAGAGTCACAATAAAAAGGTCCTCTTTAACTGTCTGTGATCTTCACTTTCCAATGTATTGTCTTCTAGTTTTGTGCGTCCAGTAAGAGGCTCCTGGTTGGGAAAAAGTAACCAAGAATTGGCGACGGACCAGACAAGCGTTTCTCTTGAAAACCTGGTTTTTGGAGCTGCATACTGCAAACCACCTTCTCCAGAGGTAGCTGTCTTAGCAGTGTAAATTTATGACCCTCTGAACTTCTGATACAGACTGA
This sequence comes from Rana kukunoris, assembly GCA_029574335.1. Taxonomy (NCBI): domain Eukaryota; kingdom Metazoa; phylum Chordata; class Amphibia; order Anura; family Ranidae; genus Rana; species Rana kukunoris. Next base: position 468,790,812 of record CM056053.1, on the reverse strand, counting down.
AATGCAGGCCCGTCGGAACCCGACAGGCAAAGAAAACATTTGCCTGGGGCCCCGAGCTGGCCAGGGGCCCCAGCAGGGAGGGCCCTTGCCGCGCCGCTGCGTCCTCCTGCAGTCCGGTCGGCCGTGTACCATAACCGCGCGGTACAGGAGATTCAGGTTTCTGTTCCCGGCCGGACTGACAGGAAGTGCACACAAAAATATTTTTTTACTTTTTGCTATAATAAATATCCCCAAAAATATATTAAAAAAAAAATATTTTCCTCAGTTTAGGCCGATACGTATTCTTCTACTTATTTTTGGTAAAAAAAAAAAAAAAAAAAATCGCAATAAGCGTATAGTGATTGGGATAGTTTTATGGCATTTTTATTAAATAAAATTTGAGACATTATGGCGGACACATCGGACACTTTTGACACTATTTTGGGACTATTGTCATTTATACAGCGATCAGTGCTATGAAAATGCACCGATTACTGTGTAAATGACACCGGCAGGGAAGGGGTTAACCACTAGGAGCGAGGAAGGGGCTAAAGGAGTTGCAAAGGGAAAAAACATGTTTTGCCTAAAATGAATGTCTGCAAGGTAGACAGACAGAATAGTGTAATGATTCTGTTAACAAACAAGTAAATACCTATTAAATTCCTTCATCTATATCACCTCCGGCGTTCTAGTTTCTGTTCTCTCATTCACTTCCTGGTTTGCGGCGCTCATTCATGTAAGAACTATATTTCCCAGTATGAATTGCGGCACGCCCAGTATTTCACACCTCCTTGAAGTCTCTAATGCCGCGTACACACGATCACTTTTTGTGATGAAAAAAAAACTTCATTTTATCTCACGAAACAAAACGACGGTTTTCAAACTTCATTAAAAAAAAACTACGTTGCATACACACCATCTTTTTTCCAAAAAGGTCTTGCAAAGCACCGTTACGTACACTACGTTCGACGGCACTCTATTCCATTGAAGCTCCCGTCTCATAACTTGCTTCTGAGCATGCGTGGATTTAAAAACGTTGTTTTAAACGTCGTTTTGCCCACACACCATCACTTTTTAAAACTACGGGTTTTTTTATCACAAAAAGTGATCGTGTGTACGCGGCATAACACGTAGAGAGCGTCCTGCCGCACAGATGTAGTTCCCAGGAGGGGGCGAGCACGTCACTGACCACCGCAGTAAAGTCTCCCTTCACTGTGGTGAGTAACAATCAGACAAGCAGGAAGTGAACAGAACAGAGAAGAAATGGAGCAACTTCTGAGTAAAAACGAACAATGAGGAAGTGAAAAGAGGAATGTCTGCAGGTAAAGGATGCTTATTATGAAAAAAAAAAAAAATCCTTTACAACCCCTTTTAAGTGTGTCCTAGAGAGTGATTCTAAATATGTGGGGGATGGGCTTCAAGTGACACGACAGTAATCACTGCTCCCGATCACACGGAGCAGTAAATCGCTGTCCTATCACTAGGCAGAACACGGAAATGCCTTGTTTACATAGGCATCGCCCCGTTCTGCAGCTCCGTGACACGATCGCGGGACACGGAGCTTGCGGCAGGGGTGCGCCCCTTTGCGCAGCCGTGACATTCTGCCAATGTAAATGTACAGGCGGCGGTCAGCAAGCGGTTAAAGAAGTACAGCGCTAAGTAACAAAAAAATGGCCTGGTCACGAAGGGGGTAAAACCTTCCAGAGCTCAAGTGGTTATATTTTGAACGTGCCCAAGGAGTTGGCCAGATTAGCCTTAGAGTACCACTCTGTATATTGAAAAGAAGACATCAATGACAATATACCTGGGGGTGAGAAAGTATGCGCAATAAAAGATTTCCCTGTGCCGGGGAAGTGTTTGCTGGGAGTATAATTTGGATTTCGGTATCAAGCTTCTTCTCTTTATAGAAGAGGGTCACAAGATCCTTGTTAACTGCGGCAGTTGTAGGAACTGAAGAGACCGTCTAAACTTTCACACTATTTCTATGAAAGATGGATCTATGGAGAAATAACAGCTCTGTGGTTATCCAGACTTAGAGAGACATCTTTATTGTAACTAAGCAAGAGCAGGAGAGGGGGTTTGGGGCGTCCGCAGAACCTCAGGGGAGGTCATCATTTTCAGGTCACCCATGCTCTGACGCTTTTCAACAATGTCATTATCATGGTCAGAGACTGCAGACATAGTACATGAGATGGTCAGAGACTGCAGACATAGTACAGGAGATGGTCAGAGACTGCAGACATAGTACATGAGATGGTCAGAGACTGCAGACATAGTACAGGAGATGGTCAGAGACTGTAGACGTGGTACAGGAGATCTTCAAAGACTGTGGACGTAGTACAGGAGATGGTCAGAGACTGCATACGTAGTACAGGAGATGGTCAGAGACTGCAGACATAGTACAGGAGATGGTCAGAGACTGTAGACGTGGTACAGGAGATCTTCAAAGACTGTGGACGTAGTACAGGAGATGGTCAGAGACTGCATACGTAGTACAGGAGATGGTCAGAGACTGCATACGTAGTACAGGAGATGGTCAGAGACTGCATACGTAGTACAGGAGATGGTCAGAGACTGCAGACGTAGTACAGGAGATCTTCAAAGACTGCGGACATAGTACAGGAGATGGTCAAAGACTTCAGACATAGTACAGGAGATGGTCAAAGACTTCAGACATAGTACAGGAGATGGTCAGAGACTGCGGACAATCGGACATGCTACAGGAGACGTTCAGAGACTGCATATATAGCACAATTGACTGTCAGAGACTGTGAGCATGGCACAAGAGGTGATCAGAGACTGCATACATGGCTCAAGAGACTGTAAAAGGTTGCAGACATAGCACAAGAGACTGTAAAAGGTTGCAGACATAGCACAAGAGACTGTAAGAGACTGCATACATGTGGGGGTGACAGGGAGAGACAGGGGGTGAGAAAGTTAGGGGGATAGTTCCCCTATATCCCAGTGGTGTGTGTAATGCTCAGTATGGCAGGGCCGTCTCAATAGCATCATGGGCCCCTGGTTAAAGTAATGCACTGGGGCCCCTACAATGATGACAGTGCAGGTAAACAGATATCAAGTAGGTAGGAGGCAGACTACCTCCCCTGTGCATCTATCACTCCCAGTGCCATAATGGGGCCCCCAATTTCGGGGGCAGCATGGGCTCAAGGACCAGCTGCTTTGTGGAAAGTGTAGGGGCCCCCCATGCAGCTGGTGCCCCTGGGCAGTGCCCAGGTGTGCCCTCTCATTAAGACAGCCCTGCAGTATGGTACCATGTTGGCAGCAAGATGTGCATAGATCCTTCCAGTGGATCTATGATGTGACGTGGAACGGCCCCTGGCTGCTTGCATTTCCTGCCTGTCCTTGTTCTGTGAACCCCGAGGCAGAAGAGGAACTGTCACATTCCCCAGGTCAAGGTGACCATGAGGAAAATGGCGTCCACCCCTTAAGTACCCTCTCCCAGCATGCCCAGCGGCAAAGAAACTCCTACTAGGTTGGTTCTGGGAAAGAGCTCCCAATACACTCTGACTGGATGTAACTTCCAAAATGGAACCAGAGGAGACAACAACACCTTCTGGGACCCCTTGGTAAATACACCCAACACAGCCAAAGCTGGAGCAAAGGCCAATTTAGCCATAAACACAAATCTGAAATTACTACATTTCAGATATCCCTCTAAATTTTAATAATAGTGCCTGGTTAACAGGAGCAGGGTGCTACACACTCCCCCCACTACAGAAAAGGCACTGTCCTCAGTGTCTGGAAAATCTGCTCTCAACCCTAAAAAGCTGGAACCTGAACCATAAACTTGGATGGGGAGGGGAAGGATAGGAAAACAAAGAGTTTTACAGATCTTAACACTTACAATATAAAATATACAACAATACCACATTAACACATTAATCACAACCCATCACTATCTGTCTAAAACCAGATTTTCGGACGAAAATGCATTCTAACGAAAACGAATGCACATGTCTAGGTGTTAATGCCGTTTACGATATTCCATTCCACCAACCCACAACAGCTTATCGACACTCCACAATCCAGCAGACGAACACAACCCAAATGATTCCCCAGAAACGAGACACACAGCTCTGTTCTCTGGTTCAAAACGAATAGATACTTTAATGGTAAACTCAGGCTCCTTATATACAGTCAGCAACCAAATATGAACAATGACCCAACTCCACCCACAACATTATGCAGTGCTTCCTAACGAGCCTCCAATATACATCTTGGGTAGACTTTCTGGCACCAGGTCTGACACAATCCACATGAGCTAGTTAGCTACAGCTGACAAGTCAGACATCATGACGGCTCTTCTCACCTGCTATACAATACAAATTTATCATCAATAGAAATTCACACAATACAGTGTTAATTAGCATCACACAATGAAGCCAACCTAAGGTTAGTTTACATGACAGTAGCAGACTTAATTACCCCCTTAACAGTCTGTGTTCCCACATGAATGAGTCACTCTTCTATTGACCTGTTGGGTTCAGAATCAACAACCTGTAATTAGTTCTTCCAGACATTCTTGAATATATTGTGGATTACAGACCCAGGTTAAAGCAATCCCTTGTTTCCTGGCTTAATCTGTGTAAGAGCATCTGGGTCCCATGGCCCTCCCGCTACACTTCCCTTCTCACGTTAAACATAAACAGTTATATTGCAACTTTAAAATTTCAATCCCTTTCTAACTACATTTTTGATATCCCACTAAATTTGAATAATAGCGCCTGGTCAACAGGAGCGGGGCGCTACATAGGATTTTACAAGCATTTTAACTTGGCTCACACTGGGGATTCGGGTTAAGCAGGGAGAGAGAGGGGAGAGAAGACAGCACATTACATGGTAAGACCTAGCCCGAAAATAAGCCCTAATGTGTCTTTTGTTGCCAGAAATGAATATAAGACCCGGGCTTATTTTTGGCCAAACACGGTATGGACAGCTGTGCCAGTTTCTGTGTGCACAGGTTTTAGTAAATACCCCCCCCCCCCCCCATATTGTCACAGTTGGCAGGTACTTCAGAAATAGAGTTAGCTGGGGGCTTCACCAACATTTTGCTATGGGGCTCCATGATTCATGGTTATGCCCCTGGTTTTAACCCGTCCATGCTCTATCTAAAACAAAAAGGTTTTATGCTTACTGTATTACAAAGGCATTCAACTGATTCGTTATCTCGTCCTTGCAGGAAACTTGCTATGTGCCATCAGATACGTGCATACAACATGCCTACAAGTGGCACAAGGATCTTTGCCAGCTGCTGCTGTCTGCATACAGTGGGCTCTCCTCCTACTATGCCACCCTTCTAAAGGAAATCCCAGATTTAACCCAAATTGACATAGGTAAGTGGTTCCTGTTTGATACATAAGTAGTAATAAAGCTTATGAATCATAATGAGTAGACATGTGCAATTAGTTTAGTTTCAAATTAGTTTTTTTAACAACTTTCGAAAAAGTTGTTAGGTTCGAATTTTTATATTTCTGAATCTTTCAATTTCCGTAATTTCCAATTTCCAAATTTTTGGATTTCCACATTTTTGGATTTCCGAAATTTTGAATTTACGAATTAGAGACTTTGAAATTGCAAAATTCGAATCTAAAATTCGAAAATGGGAAATTTCCGAATTTTTAGAATTTCTGAATTTCCGAAAATTCGTTCTGAAATTCCGCTTTAAAGGGGTGTTCCAGCCGCTGCTGACTGTAAATAAGGACACTTACCTTGTCCTACTTGCCCGTGCTGATGGGCCCCCCGATGCCGGTCCCACGATCGCTCTGGGTCCCACGCCGCCATTCACACTATGGGAAACAGGCAGTGAAGCCGTACGGCTTCACTGCCCATTTCCTACTGCGCCTGCGTGAGTCTCACTCTGGCTTGTGAATGGGCGGCTGCTCTCTGAGAACACACACAGTTCCCAGAAAGCAGCGCGCCCCATTCACAAGCAGAAGAAGAAGAAGAAAAGACACCGCGGTGTGGAAGAGGCGGATTACGCACTTCCGCATAGCAACAGGTATTTCGGGTGAGTATTTTTTTTTTTTTCACGTTTTTTTTATTTAATTTTTTTAAGCAAGATGGGCAAATGTGGTTTTCCTAGGTGGAACTCCGCTTTAAATTTGATTTGAAAACTATCCAAATTTCGTCCAAAATTTGTGTTTCTTTATTTTGAATTTGTTAAAATTTGTAATTCAGAAATTCAGATACATCCGAATTCCCAAAAAACGGAAAATGTTTCCCAATTTCGATTCGGGACGAAACTAATTGCGCATGTCTATTAGATTTGGATTGGGATGCACATGTCTATTAGACTGGTCAATCACTGACACTAGTGTCTCTTTTTTTTCTTAGAGGAATTGAAGCCTGGAAAAACTTTGGCCCAAATCTGCAGCCAATTGCAGGTAAGTCACCGCCGCCGAGTTCCTCTAGGGAAGTTCTTGATTGAGAGTTGATATGTGAGCTTTGTTGAGTGTGAGCGTATTCCTAAAGTGTATTTAAGACCAAACCTTTAAGGGCCCATTCAGATTATTTGCATGGGCTGCTAATGACCTACAATGTAGCAAAAATCTGAAATGCGCAAATGGGGAATATTCACCCTTTTTAGACCCCTTGGCCCAGATTCACAGAGCGATTACGCCTGTCTAACTGGTGTTAGACAGGAGTAATTTCAAATTTCGCGCGCCGTATCACTAGTTTGAATCCTCAAACCATGATACGGCGGCTTCGGGCTTCGATCCGAGAGGCTTACGTCTTCGTAAGCCTTCGGATCTACGCTGCAAACTTTTTGCGGCCGCTGGGAGGAGTCCGTGTCGTTTTCAGCGTCGGGATATGCAAATGACTTTTTACGGCGATCCACGAAGATACGAGCGGCCTTCGCAATCGCTTACGTCATTTTTTTGCTACGTACTGTTAGACCAGCTATTTGCTGGTCTAACGGTGCGTAGCCCATGTTAAGTATGGCCGTCGTTCCCGCGTCGAATTAAATTATTATTTTTTTTTTTACGTAACTCGTTCGGGAATAGGAATGTCCGTGAACGACGCTACTCAAAAAAAAAATGACGTAACGACGTGATTTCGCGCAATGCACGGCGGGAAATTTCTGAACGGAGCATGCGCAGTTCGATCGCCGCGGGAACCGCCGCGGGGCCTATTTGAAATGCTTCACGCCCCCTACTCGCGTAGATGGCTTGCGCCGCGAGAAATACACTACGCCGCCGTAGTTTACTGGACAAAATCTACCGGGATTCCACGTAGAGCCAGGTGAAGTACGGCGGCGTAGAGTATTTCTGATACTCTACGCGAATCTAATTGTATGTGAATCTGGGCCCTTATATTTTAACAAAGCCCCCTAACGGGACTTCTAAAAATAATATATGAAAAAAATATTAAAAAATATATAAATTAAAAATTAAATATATACATAAAGAATTATAAGAAAATTATAAACAAAAATTATGAAATAAAAAACGATAAAAAAATGATATATTTTTTTTAAATAAAAATAAATACTAAAAATAAAATAATAAACATTAAATCTACTTGCACTGTCCACTGCCCTACTGACACCAATCTCTGTCCTACTGACACTGTCCATTGCTCAACTGACACTGTAAAGCCCTGTACACACGATCAGTTTGTCTGATGAAAACGGACCATTTTCATCGGACAAACCGATCATCTGTGGACCCCATCGGTTTGTTTTCCATTAGTGAAAAAAAATAGAACGTTTTAAAATTCTCCTGTGGATAAAAAAAATGATAGAAAAAAATGATCGTCACCCCTGCTGTCCTGCTGAAGCTTTACCCCTTCTTCACCACCCCCGACTGTTGAGAAGACTGCTCAGACACTGGCTCCAGCTTACTCACTGTAGTCTCGGTAACTAGGTGGAGGGTCCCTTAGAATGTCTACTTTCCAAAAAGGGGTTATTTGGGGGCATTTGTACTTTTCTGGCTTGTTAGGGTCTCAAGAAATGAGAGAGGCCTTCAGTACATCAGGTGTGATCAGATGTGATAATTTTTTATGATTTGCACTATAGCTTGTAGACTATAAAACTTTCACACAGACCAAATAATTTCCAAAAATGTTGGGTTATTTTTATCAAAGACATGTAGAAGTATAAATTGTGGCCAAAACGTATGAAGAAAAATTAATACTTTGCAGAATTTTATCACAGAAAGTAAGAAAAAAATAGTTTTTTTTTAAATGTTCGGTCTTTTTTCGTTAATAGCGCAAAAAATAAAAAAAAACAGAGGTGATCAAATACCACCAAAAGAAAGCTCTATTTGTATATAAAAAAAAGGACAAAAAAATTATTTGGGTACAGTGTTGCATGACTGAGTAATTGTCATTCAAAGTGTAAGAACGCTAAAAAAGCTGAAAATTGCTCTGGGCAGGAGGGTGTTTAACCACTTGCTTACTGGGCACATAAACCCCTTCGTGCCCAGGCGAAATTTCAGCTTCCGGCACTGCGTCGCTTTAACTGACATTTGCACGGTCGTGCGACGTGGCTCCCAAACAAATTTTTTTTTCCCACAAATAGAGCTTTATTTTGGTGTTATTTGATCGCCCGTGCGGTTTTTATTTTTTGCGTTATAAACAAAAAAAGAGCGACAATTAAAAAAATATATATATTTTTTTTTACTTGTTGCTATAATAAATATTTTTTTTATCCCAATTTTATCCCAATTTTTTTAAAAAAATATACGATATTCTTCTACGTATTTTTGTAAAAAAAAAAAAAAAAAAAATCGCTATAAGCGACTGTTTTGCGCAAAAGTTATAGCGCCTACAAAATAGGGGACAGAATTATGATTTTTTTTTAATATTTTTTTTCTTTACTAGCAATGGCGGCGATCTGCGATTTTTATTGGGACTGCGACATTACGGCGGACACATCGGACACTTTTGACACATTTTTGGGACCATTCACATTTATACAGCGATCAGTGCTATAAAAATGCACTAATTACTGTATAAATGTGACTGGCAGGGAAGGGGTTAACACTAGGGGGTGAGGAAGGGGTTAAATGTATTCCCTGGGTGTGTTCTAACTGTGTGGTGGGAGGGGACTGACTGGGGGGGTCCCTATGTACAAGGGAAACAGCATCTGTTTCCTCTCCCTGACAGCACGTGGAGCTCTGCGTTTACACACAGAGCTCCACGTCCCTGCTCTGTCACCGCCGATCGCATGTACCTGGCGGACACCGCGGCCGCCGGGTACACGCATCGAATCCTCGGCGATGCGACAGCACTGTTTTTCCCCGCTGCGCGCCACGTCCAAAGACGTGACCCCGGCAGCTCAGGTCCGCGCCGTTGACGTCTTTTGTCAATAGCGCGGATCTGTACTGGTTAAGTGCCCAGCATAGGTGTGCACAGCCCATTGCATTACGGTGTGCACATATTCCTTTCTCTGCAGCCTCAGCTGCATGGGGTAGTGAATAAATGGGAAGTGCTCTGTGCTCTGTGCTGAGTGGCTTTCTGTTCATTTATCAACTGAAGCATAGTAAACTATGTTTACTATGCTAAGTTTACTATGCTTCGGTTATGAATGGACACAGTGAGCAAGTGTGTTCACTGTGTCCATTTAGAAAAGGAAGAGGCCGGTAAATTTTTTATTTAATAGTCTCTTCCCCCGCTCTCCATACTGAAACATCCTCGCAGCAGCCAGGGGATAGGAGGGAAGCCAGAAGCACTCACTGCAGGGCGGGGGGGGGGGGGGGGCAACATGGGGAAAGCCTGGGCAGTAGAGGGAATCACACCTGGCACACCCCCTGCGCACGCCTATGGTGCCCAGTAAGCAAGTGGTTAATACCTGAAAGACTAAATTTATTAGCAACTCTGCCTAAACAGCAGGGTGCTACATCTAAAGTGGCTGTATACCCCCAACGCAGAAGTTGTACCTATAGGTAAGCCTATAATAAGGCTAACCTATAGGTACTGTAAATATCTCCTGAACGTGAGCCGTTTAGAAGATATTTACCTTGTAGTGCGCTGATGATGTTATCTGCGCATGCGCTGTGAAGTGACGTGACTGACAGCTCCCGTGCGCACCCCTGACAGTCACAGAGCCGGAGTCCACGGCCACGGAAAGGAAGAGGGGCGAAGATGGGTGGAGCCACCAGCGGGGACATCGCAGGCTTCATTTGCAGGTAAGTGCCCCATAATGGGCTAGTATGCTCATAGACTTTAACAGTGTTCGCATGTTGGCACACATTTCTTTGTCTGTTAGCATATTCTCGTGCAAACCGAAATGGGGGGGGGGGGGGGGCTCATCCCTACTTTGCACAACATAGTTGTTGGTAGATCTAATGGAGATTGTACAGGCAGATTGTAATGTATATAGTCAGCTTTAGGCACATGTGGACCCTCCAACAATAGATGCTTAGCACATAGCTGGTACATGTTGGATGCATAGAGTTCTCCCTTAAAACGCTGACGTCTTCCCTGAACTGCAGAATTAGAGATGCTTCAGTAAAACTCCGCAACACACTCAGCACTGCCATCGATTAGCATTCCTCTCCATTATTCTGCTGAAGATAACCACATAACTAATAGCACAATTAACCTTTTTTTCTATTAATTAAATGCAAATAGACCCAGGCTATGTTTTTCCCATGGTGAATGATCTCCTTGCTGGAGCCAGGAAAGCGTTTAGTACTTTTTTGCTCTCCCGGGGAAAGGAGAGCATTTAATCACACAGAATTCCAAGAGCTGCACAAATCAATTGTTCATGATACTGAAGATACAAGGGGAAGGAGATACGCTGTATGGCGAAAGATCTGTAGGCACCTTACCAGTGGCGGCTGGTGCTCAAGCTTTTTGGGGGGCGCAAAACAAACCGAAAAAATAAATAAAAAATCAATTGCAGCCACTGTGCCCATCAAATGCAGATACTGTGCCCATTGATTTCTGCCACTGTGCCATCAAATGCAGCCACTGTGCCCATCAAATGCAGCCATTGTGCCCATCAAACACAGCCACTGTGCCATAAATTGCCACCACTGTGCCCATCAAACGCAGCCACTGTGCCCATCAAACACAGCCACTGAACCCATAAATTGCCGCCACTGTGTCATCAAATGCAGCTACTGTGCCCATCAATTGCTGCCACTGTGCCCATCAATTGCTGCCACTGTGCCCATCAATTGCCACTACTGTGCCCATCAATTGCCACTACTGTGCCCATCAATTTCTGCCACTGTGCCCATCAATTTCTGCCAGTGTGCCCATCAATTTCTGCCAGTGTGCCCATCAATTGCTGCCACTGTGCCCATCAATTGCTGCCAGTGTGCTCACAAATTTCCATTACTGTGCCCATTAATTGCCGCCAGTGTGCCCATCAATTGCTGCCACTGTATCCATCAATTGCTGCCACTGTGCCCATAAATTGCTGCCACTGTGCCTATCTATTGTTGCCAGTGTGCTCACCAATTGCCATTACTGTGCCCATTAATTGCCACCAGTGTGCCCATCAATTGCCTCTACTGTGCCCATCAATTGCTGCCACTGTGTCTATCAATTGCTTCCAGTGTGCATCCCCCTGCCCGCCCAGCACTTACCTGTCCCGGTGGGGCAGCGGGTCACGGCGGCCATGTCCTCCAAGATATCTTCTCCCGTCCTCTGCTATGATTGGACGCCTGATAGGCGTTCAATCACAGCACCTGTCGTTTTAGGCAATCAGGTGACAGGTAACAGGCACGAGCACCTGATTGACTGAGAGGCGGTTCAGTGTTGGGAAATCGAATATTCATTTGCTTTCCTGACACAACGCTGAGTGAACTGTGAGCGCCCAGCATGGTGCCCGTTGTTCATCCTTTTGGACGTGTATTAGAGCCTATGGCTCTAATCAGGTGCTTCCAAAAAATACCCCACTGCTGTAATTCTGGTGCCCGGCTCCCAAAAAGAGTCTGGGCACATGAATAGGGGTTGGCAGGGGCGACCTTAGATAGATTCATGCAATTCATGAGTCTACTGTATCTATGGTGATAGACAGGTGGCAGGAGAGAGGGGACGGCGCCCATGCGCCCTTTATGGACGCACCGCCAATGCACCTTACCATCACACCCATGTGAGCCTACTGGACTTTTAAAACCATGGGCATTATAATGAAGTTAGACCCCCTTTGAGTCTATAACAGTCTCCACTCTTATGAGTTAGATTGGTTCACAGGGGGACAATCATGAAGTGTTCCCCAGACTGTTACCACAAGGTTGAGCTGTTGCACATCCTATTCTAAAACCATGGCCATTGATATGGAATCCCCCCCATTCCAAAACTGTGGTCATTATTATAGACTTACCTCTATTCTAAAACCATGGCCATTAATATAAAGTTGCCTCCTTTGTGGCTATAACAGCCTGAGCCTCCCTTCTTCTGAGATGTTGAAGGGAGTCTGTAGGAATGTGTGCACATTTCTGAGGTCACTTATTGATGTTGATAAGATAATGTTTTTGTATGAATGTGAGTTAGGGACCTTAGATTGTAAGCTCCTTGAGGGTAGGGACCGATGTGAATTTACAATATATATTTAAAGCGTAAATTGATGGCGCTATATAAGTACTTGTAATAAATAAATCCTGGGGCCCTTTACACATGATTAACCCCTTGATCACTTGTGACATTAGTACAGTGATTACAGTAGTAATGTCACTGGTTCCCCAAAAAAGTGTTAAAAATATCACTTGGGTGTCCGATCTGTCCGCCGCAATGTCGCAGTCCCGCTAAAAAACAATAAAAATGCCATAAATCTATCCCCTATTTTGAAAACGTGATAACTTCTGCGTAAACCATATTAATATACAGTTTATTAGTTTTATTCGTTTTTTATTCGTTTTATAGCAGAAAGTAAACAATTTTCGTTTTTTTTCCCCAAAATGTACACTTTTTTTTGTTTATAGCGCAAAAAAATAAAAACTGCAGGTGATCAAATACCACCAAAAGAAAGCTCTATTTTTGGGGAAAAAAAAGGACATCAATTTTATTCGGTACGTCGCACTACCGCGCAGTTGTCCGTTAGGCCACTTTCACACTGAGGTGCCTTACAGGTGTTTTAGCACTACAAATAGCTCCATTAAACGGTCTCTCAGGTCACTCCACTGTGAGTGCTTTCACACTGGGGCAGTGTGCTTGCGGGACGTTAAAAAAAGTCCTTAAAGCAGCATCTTTAAAACGCCCCGCTCATTGAAATGAATGGGCAGCGCTGCTAAAGCACCTGCAAAGCGATTTAGCAGCGGTGCATTGAGGGAGCTTTTATCCTCTTTTTAACCCCTTCGGGGGGTTTAAAAAATGCTCCGCTAGTGGCAAAAAAGCGACACTTAAACAGCGCGCTTTACCGCTACCGCCCCCCAACCACCTCAGTGTAAAAGTGCCCTTAAAGTGATGCAGTGATGTATCACAAAATGGCCTGTCATTAAGGGAGTAAAAACTTCCGGAGCTGCAGTGGTTAAAAAACTGCATACAAAACAATAACACTTTTGGCAACCATGGATGTCTAGAATGTTGGGTGGCTGGCCACCTTCCTAGTGGCATCCACCTAGCAGAGGTAGGGTTGTTTTGATTACAATTGCCTTGGGGTGGTAATCATTCACCCACTAATAAGTACGTGCCACATCCTTAATTATATGGATTTTTTGGAAGAAGCATAAAAATATGTTTCTAACTAGGAAAAGTTTGGACTTTGTAGGCACAATTTTGTACAGTGCAAATGTCGTGTTGTATTTTCTATGTCCTTTTCTATTAAATATCTTTTTTTTTTTTAAATTTGTGCCTACAAAGTCCAAACTTTTCCTAGTTAGAAACATATTTTTATGCTTCTTCCAAAAAATCCATCCACCTAGCAGAAGCTGCATAGCAGCACAGCCCAGGGAAAGGAATCATACAGCATTTTTTCTGCTTTAGTATGCTGCACATCCTGCTTATTCCAGTGAGTGTGCTCCGGCAGGGTCAACTCTGAGTGAGTGTGCTCCTGCAGGGTCAACTCTGAGTTAGTGTGCTTCGTCAGGGTCATCTCTGAGTGAGTGTGCTCCGGCAGGGTCATCTCTGAGCGAGTGTGCTCCGGCAGGGTCATCTCTGAGCGAGTGTGCTCCGGCAGGGTCATCTCTGAGCGAGTGTGCTCCGGCAGGGTCAACTCTGAGTTAGTGTGCTTCGTCAGGGTCATCTCTGAGTGAGTGTGCTCCGGCAGCATCATCTCTGAGTGAGTGTGCTCCGGCAGGGTCATCTCTGAGCGAGTGTGCTCCGGCAGGGTCATCTCTGAGCGAGTGTGCTCCAGAAGGGTCATCTCTGAGCGAGTGTGCTCCGGCAGGGTCATCTTTGAGCGAGTGTGCTCCGGTAGGGTCATCTCTTAGCAAGTGTGCTCCGGTAGGGTCATCTCTGAGCGAGTGTGCTTTGGTAGGGTCATCTCTGAGCGAGTGTGCTCCGGCAGGGTCATCTCTGAGCGAGTGTGCTCCGGCAGGGTCATCTCTGAGCGAGTGTGCTCCGGCAGGGTCACCTCTGAGCATGTGTGCTCCAGTAGGGTCATCTCTGAGCGAGTGTGCTCTGGCAGGGTCACCTCTGAGCATGTGTGCTCCGGTAGGGTCATCTCTGAGCGAGTGTGCTTCGGCAGGGTCATCTCTGAGCGAGTGTGCTCCGGCAGGGTCATCTCTGAGCGAGTGTGCTCTGGCAGGGTCACCTCTGAGCATGTGTGCTCCGGTAGGGTCATCTCTGAGCGAGTGTGCTCCGGCAGGGTCATCTCTGAGCGAGTTTGCTCCGGCAGGGTCATCTCTGAGCGAGTGTGCTCCGGCGGGGTCATCTCTGAGCGAGTGTGCTCTGGCAGGGTCACCTCTGAGCATGTGTGCTCCGGTAGGGTCATCTCTGAGCGAGTGTGCTCCGGCAGGGTCATCTCTGAGCGAGTTTGCTCCGGCAGGGTCATCTCTGAGCGAGTGTGCTCCGGCGGGGTCATCTCTGAGCGAGTGTGCTCCGGCAGGGTCATCTCTGAGCGAGTGTGCTTTGGTAGGGTCATCTTTGAGCGAGTGTGCTCCGGCGGGGTCATCTCTGAGCATGTGTGCTCCGGCGGGGTCATCTCTGAGCGAGTGTGCTCCGGCGGGGTCATCTCTGAGCGAGTGTGCTCCGGCAGGGTCATCTCTGAGCGAGTGTGCTTTGGTAGGGTCATCTTTGAGCGAGTGTGCTCCGGCGGGGTCATCTCTGAGTGAGTGTGCTCCGGCAGGGTCATCTCTGAGCGACTGTGCTTTGGTAGGGTCATCTTTGAGCGAGTGTGCTCCGTCAGGGTCACCTCTGAGCGAGTGTGCTCCGGCAGGGTCATCTCTGAGCGAGTGTGCTTTGGCAGGGTCATCTCTGAGTGAGTTTGCTCCGGCAGGGTCATCTCCGAGTGAGTGTGCTCCGGTGGGGTCATCTCTGAGCGAGTGTGCTCCGGCGGGGTCATCTCTGAGCGAGTGTGCTCCGTCAGGGTCATCTCTGAGTGAGTGTGCTCCGGCGGGGTCATCTCTGAGCGAGTGTGCTCCGGCGGGGTCATCTCTGAGCGAGTGTCCTCCGGCGGGGTCATCTATGAGCGAGTGTGCTCCGGCGGGGTCATCTCTGAGCGAGTGTGCTCCGGCGGGGTCATCTCTGAGCGAGTGTGCTCCGGCAGGGTCATCTCTATATGAGTGTGCTCCGTCAGGGTCATCTCTGAGCGAGTGTGCTCCGTCAGGGTCATCTCTGAGCGAGTGTGCTCCGGCGGGGTCATCTCTGAGCGAGTGTGCTCCGGCGGGGTCATCTCTGAGCGAGTGTGCTCCGTCTGGGTCATCTCTGAGCGAGTGTGCTCCGGCGGGGTCATCTCTGAGCGAGTGTGCTCCGTCAGGGTCATCTCTGAGCGAGTGTGCTCCGGCGGGGTCATCTCTGAGCGAGTGTGCTCCGGCGGGGTCATCTCTGAGCGAGTGTGCTCCGGCGGGGTCATCTCTGAGTGAGTGTGCTCCGGCGGGGTCATCTCTGAGTGAGTGTGCTCCGTCAGGGTCATCTCTGAGCGAGTGTGCTCCGGCGGGGTCATCTCTGAGCGAGTGTGCTCCGGCGGGGTCATCTCTGAGCGAGTGTGCTCCGGCGGGGTCATCTCTGAGTGAGTGTGCTCCGGCAGGGTCACCTCTGATCCTTTATTCCCACTACATAATTGAATAACTCACAGCAATGAACACAATCCGTGATGCACACAGCAGCTTGAAAGGCTAATTAGATCACGGCGGCGTTTGATCCAAGGATTTTTTTTTTTGCTGCACATCAGCCGCTGTCTCCAGCCGCCTCTGATCCCGAACATCTTAAAGTGTTTGCTCGCTGCGGAGAGGAGCGGAGAGGAGGCCCCCGTACAACTTCAATAGTCTTTGCTCCGCTGGACTGGCACCCCGCTGACACGCTTATCGCTAATTCCGGCAACACAGCTTCTTTCTCTGTATAGAGCTCTGCCGCTCCGATGTTCGCACGTGCCGATCAAGGGAAACTCATGAAATGATAGCTATGGCGGAACCGGGGGGCAACCGCCTGCCATTTTCTTGCGAGGCTTCTCATTTTGTCTGCATGGCTTTGGAGCTTCCAAAATCTTTTGACTAGACATGTGCAGTTCATTTTGTTCCGAATCAAAATTCTGACACATTTTTGTTTTAATTCTGATGTTTCTGAATTTCAATATTAGCGAATTAACACTTTTCCGAAATCATGAAACAAAATAAGGTGGATATTTGAATTAGAAAACAAGAATATAATAAAATAGAATAGAGAATAAAGGAATATAATAGAATATATATATATATGTATGGGTGTGTGTGTATGTATGTGTATATATATATATATATATATATATATATATATATATATATATATATATATATATATATAAAAGAATAGAGTAAAACTGAACAGAATAGAATAAATAGAATAAAATAAAATAGAAAATAAAGGAATAGAATAGAAAAGCATAGAATAGAAAAAAAAGAGATAATAGGAATATAATATAAAAGAAAAGAATATCAGAATCAGAATACTTTGTTAATCCCAAAGGGGATATTATTGTGACACAGCCACACTCAACAAATGCAACACCATATCACAACAATGCAAATAACAAGACACAAGGACACACCACAACAATAAATTACCAAAATAGAATAAATTAGAATAGAAAAATAATAGAATAGAAAATAAAATCAGTACCTTGGTGTTGTATGCTTCACCCAGCTGGGCTTCTGCATTTGTCAGCTCGGGATCTGGTTGTGCTTTCTGGAAGGTGTGCCTGGATCATAAGACCATCCGAATAGAATTCCTAACCCTTTGATGGGTGGAATGATACATTGATGGTAGGGACAGATTTATGGGAGCTTAGGAAAGTGTGTCATGGAGCCTCATAGACTGGTGGACACGGTGAAAGGTGGGTGTTCCCCAAAGGACGAGGAAAAAAAATAATGGCCCAGATTCACAGAGCGATTACGCCTGTCTAACTGGTGTTAGACAGGAGTCATTTCAAATTTCGCGCGCCGTATCACTAGTCTGAATCCTCAAACCATGATACGGCGGCTTCGGGCTTCGATCCGAGAGGCTTACGTCTTCGTAAGCCTTCGGATCTACGCTGCGATATTTTAGCGGCCGCTGGGAGGAGTCCGCGTAGTTTTCAGCGTCGGGATATGCAAATGAGTTTTTACGGCGATCCACGAAGATACGAGCGGCCTTCGCAATCGCTTTCGTCTATTTTTTTCTACGTACTGTTAGACCAGCTTTTTGCTGGTCTAACGGTGCGTAGCCCATGTTAAGTATGGCCGTCGTTCCCGCGTCGAATTTAAATTTTTTTTTTTTTTTTTTACGTAACTCGTTCGGGAATAGGAACGTGATTTCGCGCAATGCACGGCGGGAAATTTCTGAACGGAGCATGCGCAGTTCGATCGCCGCGGGAACGCGCCTATTTTAAATGCTTCACGCCCCCTACTCGCGTAGATGGCTTGCGCCGGGAGAAATACACTACGCCGCCGTCGTTTACTGGACAAAATCTACCGGGATTCCACGTAGAGCCAGGTAAAAAACGGCGGCGTAGTGTATTTCTGATACTCTACGCGAATCTAATTGTATCTGAATCTGGGCCAATATGTCTATAAAGTGTGTAAAAGATTTGGGGTGTACACCCTAATGCAATAGGCTGTGCACACCTATGGCGCCTGTAAAGCGCCTGAAAAAAGCCTCAGCTGCAATCCCAATGTTAAAGCCAGAGTGCTTTCACACTGGGGCGCTGCGCTGTCAGGACGTCAAAAAAAGTCCTGCAAGCAGCTTCTTTGCATCACTTTAGGAATTCACTGCTCCTAAAGCGCCCCTTCCCATTGAAATCAATGGACAGCGCCACTGAATCGCTGGCAAAGTGCCGCTTCAGCAGCACTAGCGGGTGCCCTTAACACTTTTTCGGCCGCTAGCGGGCGAAAAACGCTGCAAAAACAACGATAAAGCACCTCTAAAAATAGCTCTACCACCGTGTGAAAGTTCCATAATAATAATAATAATAATAATAATAATAATAATAATAATCCCTTATGGTAATGTAGAACAATTTAGTGGTGACTGCAGGGCAAGGTCATGATTGTGAACTGTGTGTTAAAATTGGTCTGATAGTAAACAGTGATTGTATAATTATTATTAATAATAATAATAATAATAATAATAATAATAATAATAATAATAATTATTATTATTATTATTATTATTATTATATTAAACCCTTGTGGTAATACACTGCCATCTGGTGGCTACTGAAGGGCAATGTCATGTGTGTGAAAGTAGGTCTGATAGTAAACAGTAACTGCAAAAAATGTATTGTTTATTTTAATAACAAAAAAACATTAATAATAATAATAATAATACAAATAATAATAATCTCTTATGGTAATATAGAACAATTTAGTGGTGACTGCAGGGCAAGGCCATGATTGTGAACTGTGTGTTAAAATTGGTCTGATAGTAAACAGTGACTGCAAAATGTATTAATAATAATAATAATTATAATAATAATAACAATTATGATTATTATTGTAATATTAAACCCTTGTGGTAATACACTGCCATCTGGTGGCTACTGAAGGGCAATGACATGTGTGTGTACTGTGTGTTAAAGTTGGACTGATAGTAAACAGTAACTGCAAACAAAAAAAATATTTATTTTAATAACAAAAATGATTAATAATAATAATAATAATAATAAAAATAATAATAATCCCTTATGGTAATGTAGAACAATTTAGTGGTGACTGCAGGGCAACGTCATGATTGTGAACTGTGTGTTAAAATTGGTCTGAGTAAACAGTGACTGCAAAATGTAGTAATAATAATAAAAATTATAATTATTATTGTAATATTAAACCCTTGTGGTAATACACTATTTATTTTAATAACATAAATTATTATTATTATTAATAATTACCCCTTGTGGTAATATAGAACCATTTAGTGATGACTGCAGGGCAAGTTCATGATTGTGAACTGTATGTTAAAATTGGTCTGATAGTAAAACAGCAATCGAAAAATGTACTACTACTACTACTACTACTAATAATAGTAATAATAATTATTATATTATTATTTTTATTGTAATAGTAAACCTTTGGGATAATACATTGCCATCTACTGGCCACTGAAGGGCAATGACGTGTGTGTGCACTGTGTGTTCAAGTATTTCTGATAGTAAACAGTAACTGATTTTTTTTAAATAAATTATTTATTTTAATAACATTTATTATTATTATTATTATAAATTATAATTATAATAATAATAATAATAATAATAATAATACTTATCCCTTGTGGTAATGTAAAACAATTTAGTGGTGACTGCAGGGCAAGGTCATGATTGTGAAATGTGTGTTAAAATTGGTCTGATAGTAAACAGCAACTGAAAAATGTAATAATAATTATTATTATTATTGTTATTATTATTATTATTATTATTATTATTATTATTATTATTATTGTGATATTAATTGTGGTAATACAATGACATCTAGTGGCCACTGAAGGGCAATGTCATGAGTATGCATTGTGTGTTAACCACTTGCTGACTGGGCACATATACCCCCTTCCTGCCCAGGCGAAATATCAGCTTTCAGCACTGCGTCACTTTAAATTAAAACTGTGTGGTCGTGCGACGTGGCTCCCAAACAAAATTGGCGTCCTTTCTTTCCCACAAATAGAGCTTTCTTTTGGTGGTATTTGATCACCTCTGCGGTTTTTATTTTTTGCGCTATAAACAAAAAAAGAGCGACAATTTAGAAAAAAAAATTGGTGTAGTGTGAATTACTGCGCTGCTAAGTGTGTATGTATCAAGCTGCTGAACACGGCTACTGAAAATACGAAGCAAAAACAAAATTTGGAAAAGAAAGTGCAGCGCTCAAATACAATAAAATGCAAAATGTAACAATAAAGTCAAAATCGCATAAGCAATGTGGAAAGTAGATATTACACATATAGTGGTCACCAATACATCAAACAATAAAGTCCAGCGTGAGCCACGTGATAAATAGATACAACAAAAAATAAAATACAAAAATATGTGAAGAGAGAATGTTGGGTTCCAGTGACGAAATAGGTGAATTAAAGTTTGGTTTCCAAACGCAGAAAAATATCCCACCACCGATAAGGATGCAGGCTTACCGGAAAGGGTGGACTATAAGAAAATTGAATTTCCAGAGTCAATCAGGCTTGGTATATGCTCAGAACTTGGTGTGGAGTCTCTTCAAGGAGGGGGTCTGCAAATGGCTGTGATGCAAGATTCAGTAACCTGGAGATATGCTGGAAGATCTCTCGCTCATGGGGTACAGGAAATGGTCATCCATATCAAAGGTTGCCTGTGTATATAGAAAGGAGAAGAGGGGATGCCATAGTGTAACACCGTAAAAATCAATATAAAATGTGTTAAACGTTGCACTTACATATTGGATGAAAATATAGTGTGTATCAATAAAATGGTGGCAACGATGGAGTCATCACTGACGCGTTTTGTGTCAATACACGTTGTCAAAGGGTATCCCTCACATGTGGGCAACTGGAGTATTTATACTGAATGTCCCCAAATGAAAATACAGATGACCATTTTCTGTACCCCATGAGCGAGAGATCTTCATCTTTCACATTATACAAAAAAATTGGGCTAACTTTACTGTTTTGTTATTTTTTAATTCACAAAACCGTTTTTTTCCCCCAAAAAAGGCGTTTGAAAAATTATTGCGCAAATACTATGCAAGATAAAAAGTTGCAATGGCCGACATTTTATTCCCTAGGGTGTCTGCTAAAAAAACATATATAATATTTTGGGGTTCTTAGTAATTTTCTAACAAAAAAAATATGATTTATGCATGTAGGAGAGAAGTGCCAAAATAGGCCCGGTATTGAAGTGGTTAATAATAATAATAATAATAATAATAAAAAATAATAATAATAATCCCCTGTGGTAATATAGAACAATTGCGTGGTGACTGCATGGCAAGGTCATGATTGTGACCTGTGTGTTAAAATTGGCCTGATATTAAACAGTGACTGCAAAATGTAAATAATAATAATAATAATACTAACTATTATTATTCTTAAAATTATTCTTATTTTAATATTAAACACTTGTGGTAATACACTGCCATCTAGTGGCTACTGAATGGCAAGGTAATGAGTGTTAAAGTAGGTCTTATAGTAAACAGTAAATGCAAAAATATCCATATCCATACTAGACTAGGGTGACCAGACATCCCCAGTTTCAGGGGACAGTCCCCTGATTGAGGACACTGTCCCCGGCCCAAGTCTGTCCCTGGTTTTGTCCCCAGATTGGATTTAATAGGGGGCAGGGGCAATTTCAAAGACTGTCAGTGCAGAATTCAAATAAAAAAAATTGCACCCCCTCTCTGCCGTGCCTACTAGCATAGGGGGGTTGTATTTTTCCCCATTATCTGTGCCCCTTTCTGATGATCACGTGCTGGTCGGAGCGGAGGGAATATTTCTTCAATTTCGGGTGCATGCCCATTTAGCTCCGCTCACATGTCATTCTGCCTTGGCTCAAATCCTGGCCAGTCACCTGCCTATCTCCTTGCCTTCCCTGGCGGAGTGACTTCCTCCGCTCTCCATCCAGCATACCTCCCAACATTTTAAAATCTCCCTGTGGGAGGGGGGTGCCGCGGATCGGAGTTGTTGAGCGGGGGGGTGCCGCGGATCGAAGTAAGTTTTGTTGAGCGGGGGGGTGCCGCGGATCGTGGTTGTTGAGCGGGGGGGTGCCGCAGGAGGGGGTTTTGCGGGACTCCAGCCCTGATCGCGGGACCGCTGGACTTACCGCAATTCGCGGGAAAAACTTGCGAAATCCGGGACTGTTGGGAGGTATGCATCCAGTAGTAGCCGGGGCCTGAAGAGTAAGACTTGAGAGGCTGTGAGGCGGGCGGCGACGGGCAGAGAGTCGCTAATTGTTGCCATTACTAGTAAACAAAAAATATGTCCCCGGATTTCATTTTAAAAATCTGGTCACCTTATACTAGACCCTTATCGGTGCACGAAGCCCAGCCGGTCAGGAAAGGGGGTAGGGACAAGCAAGCAGGCCGCGGGGTGCCCCCCTGCCCCAAAAGCACCCACCCACCCCCCATGTTGAGGGCATGCGGCCTCGCTCGTCCCCACCCCCTTTTCTTACTGGCCGGGCTGCGTGCTCGGGAAGGGTCTGGTATGGATTTTGGGGGGACCCCATACCAGACCTAAGGGCGGCCTGGTATGCTCCTGGAGGGGAACCCATGGCCGTTTTTTATTTATTATTTGGCGTGGAGTCACCCCACATGATTAATACCAAACACAGTGCCTGGTATTGGCGGGGATCCAAGTCGGATCCCTATGGAGGGGAAATTGTTGCTTCTTTCTCGCGCTCACTGCAATAGGAAAATTTGTTTTTCCTATTGCAGCGAGCGCAAGATTTACCAGTACCCTGATGCCAAGAACCAGTGCGATGGGAACGCGCTGGAAACACATTCTCGCGGCCAGGTACTGTAGGTTTTATTATGTTGATTCAAAAAAAGTTAACATAACAGAAACTAGACATAGTGAAAATAACACATTAAAAATTATTGGATCATATAATTTTTGGAAAATTACAGACATGATCAGCAGTAGATGGTAATTGTGGGGTGATAATCCTGACATGTTTCGCCAATGATTTCGGCTTCCTCAGGGGATATTTGTTATCACACCTAAATAGATAGGTTACAGTATAGTTATCATTACATACAGTAGTATGTAATTTCACAAATAGGTCTCAATGATACAAAGTACAACAATAGAACTCTTAGGCCCCGTACACACGAGCAAAATCAAACCAAAATCCCCGCCGGCAGACGGCGCGCTGACGTGTCGGTGACGTGGCGGTAACGTTGAGGCCGCCACGTCACCGCACCAGAAAGTGAATTACTTCCGCGCATGCGTCGAATCCATTCGACGCATGTGCGAGCAGATATGTCTGCTGTTTAGTACGCTAGACATATCGGGCCGACGGGTTCCCAGCCGACAGATTTCAAAGCATGCTTTGAAATCTGTGGGGTGGCCAAATCCGTCGGCTCGGCCGTACACACGATCGAATCTGTCTGCTGGGACGGTTGGGCCGACCGTTTCCAGCAGATAGATTTGATCATGTGTACGTGGCCTTAGAAGGTAAAACAGGTCCGATAAAGACATTGTTCACCAGAGAAATAGCAGACTGTTGTTTTTTTGTCTCCTGGCAGTTGTTGGAGAGCCCAGACAGAATAACTGAGCAGATCAGCAAGGACCTGGCTTGGCTTTGTTCCCAACTTTTGGTCATATGGTCTAAATTTCTGGAAATAGTGACACTTCAGCCAGATGTGACAACCTACCTCATGCAAGAACACCACACCCTACGGGTAAGTTGCTTGTGTCATTACCATTCTTTTGTAGGCTGCCTGTAAACCCTGAGTGGAGATGTTAGAACACAAGTTATTTCACATTGGAGGATTTCCTCTACTTTCTGTCCTGGAGAACATAGTCAAGAAACAACATATAGGGACTTTTGAGGGGACAGTCATTAGTTTTAACTTCAGCAGTAACCATCCCAGATTTGAACCATGTATGGGCATGCTGAATGTACCCAAGTTGATCAATAAATTAGCTTGGGTACAACCAGCCTGCCAAATTTTACATGTGATTATTTCAAGCAGCTGTTATAATGGCTAGCGATAATCACTGTGTCCTCCTGGCAGGAGTTGGCTTCCCGCTCCAGGAGAACACAATGGTTCAGCAGGATGGATTCCCCCATCAACAAATTTGCACTGTCTACTAGACATGAGCATCCGTTTTCGTCCAAATTTTTGGGATTTTCACGTTCGTTTTAACAAAAGATAACGAACGCTCAGAATCCAAAATCTGAAAGATCCAACATAAAAAATGGTTTATTTTTGATTCGTTGCGACAACAGTTCGATATAGATAGAAGATTCGACATGACGGTGACAATAGCGATCTGTGTCTATCGAACCTGTTGTCGAATGTGCCTAACCTAACTTTATTCTACATAGAGAGGAAAGATTTGACACTATAGAGACATGAAGATTCGACATAGAGAGTAGATTCGACATAGAGAGAACATATTCGACATAGAGAGAAAAGATTCAACATTATAGAAAAAAAAGATTCGACATAGAGAGAAAAGATTCAACATTATAGAAAGAAAAGATTCGACATAGAGAGAAAAGATTCCCCATTATAGAGACATGAAGATTCGACATAGAGAGAAAATATTCGACATAGAGAGAAAAGATTTGACATTATAGAGACATGAAGATTCAACGTAGAGAAAAAATATTCGACATAGAGAGAAAAAGATTCAACATTATAGAGAGAAAAAATTTGACATAGAGAGAAAAGATTCAACATTATAGAAAGAAAAGATTCGACATAGAGAGAAAAGATTCGACATTATAGAAAGAAAAGATTCAACATAGAGAGAAAAGATTCCATATTATAGAGACATGAAGATTCGACATAGAGAGAAAAGATTCGACATTATAGAGAGAAAAGATTTGACATTATAGAGACATGAAGATTTGACGAAGCAACTAAAAACATGCGATCGCCGCAAGCGGACATTTATGGTCAAATGCTCCCCCCATAGGGTATAGAAGAATTCTCATGTTGGTTGACTAGTAATAATAAATAATAAATATAATTATTAGTGTCATACAACATTAGAATTCTACTATAGCTTGTAGGCAGAACATTCGACTGGAAATGTACGATTGCGGTGTTGTACAGTTTAGCTGCTTCGTCAAATCTTCTTAGAACATTCGACAGACACCATAAGCCTTTAGTTGACAGATTCCACCCTAATTTGGATTTTTGGACAAATTCATTTTTAAACAAAATGAAAAAAAAAACGAATTTTGGGAGTGACTAAAAAAAAAGTTTTCTTCAAATTAAACTGAAATTGCGAAACAAAATATTTCAGTGTGCACAAGTCTACCGTATATGGCCGGCCTTAGACCTCTACAACATCCTAGTCATGATTTTGCTTCCCGAAGAGGGAAGTGGTCCACCCTCAATGCGTTTCACAGTCTAGTTTACTTGGCAGGATACAGAAAAGCTAATATTGAAACAATAACATTATAAGTATCACAATGAGGGATCCGCAAATCAATCGGAACCTCTGATGAAGACAAGTAGGATCACCTGGGACATTTTGAAGAACCTATTGTCAATAACCATGGTCGTTGGACTTTGTGGCAAGTTTATAGGCATATTTCACCTACATTTACTGTATACTGTGTATATGTATATTGCCAGTGGTTTAGACACATTTTAAAACCCAACTTCAGGTCCCCAAGCAGTTCATTTGTATAAATACCTATATATATATATATATGTGTAGCACTACCCCTGAAGGAGCTGCTGGTGTGTTTTGGGTGGCATGTTACCCTATTGGATCGCCAGCCTCTCTTGACTCTCCTCAGATGGACTCCCCACCGAACAGCTATCTCGCTTGCGATCTTCTCAGGATTGTGGACCCAGTGGATCACTGGGGCCCCGGCACAGCTTTAAATGTTCCGGACCAACATGGTGGCACGCGCGCCCCGGCCTGGTAGGCCATTTCGCCGGGGCGCTGTGATGCAGTCACCCTAAAGGTGGGTGCCACACTCGACCAAGAAGAACCCAGACCAATGGCGTCTGTCTCATAAATACCCTCCCCCAGCATGCACAGCGAGGAGAAACCCTCCTGATAGGCTGCTGGGGAAAAGCACCCAAACCTCGACTCCACTGCTGCCACCTATCGTCCTGGGGTGGGAACAGCACCCCAGGAACAACAGAATGAGCCCTAAGCTGAGACAGAGACCCAAGTTGAATAGATTAACTGGATCAGAGCCAACTAACTCTCTGATCCCCCTCAAAATGTAACAAAGCACCGGTACTTGGAAGTAACCAGGCGCTATATATATATATATATATATATATATATATATATATATATATATATATATTAAAATATATATATATATATATATATATATATTAATATAATTATTTATATAAAAATATACGGTAAGTATTTTTTACTTTATTTTATTTATCATTTATTAAAATTACTGTAGATACCTGCTATAATATTACTATGAATAGGCTAGTTTTTTTTTTTTTTTTTACTGGAAAACAGTTTAATAAAACTTTTATTATATTATTTAACAATTATTATAATTTTTTATTTATAATATAATTATATATTTTTGTAATATCATTATTTATATAAAAATATAAGTTTGTGTTTAAAATGTTATTTATCATTTATTAAAATTGGATAACAACTGCTATAATATTACTATGAATAGGCCAGTATTGCTTCCACTGTCATGGCAATGTCTAATTTTACTCGTGTCTCGTACTGTAGGTAAGGAGATTTTCGGAAGCCTTTTTCTACACTGAATATGAAAAACCAGTTGCTCTCACGTTTCAAGAAAATCTGTAAGTCTGTGATAGTTTTGGCATCTGCACTACTGACAGCAGAGCTTTTTTTCTCAGAAAATAGGTGCAGGAACTCAACTACGACCCCGGTCAGATTTCACAAAGAGTAGAAGGGTCTTAAAGGGGCATTAAATACCAGGATTGCATTACATACAGAGTGCAGAGTTCAGGGGGGGGGGGGGTTACACACAGAGTGCAGAGCTGTTGCTTGTAAACACAGAGACCAGACTTCTGTGTTTACAAGTGATTGTGGTGAGCAGGCACCAAAGGGTCTGAGCCAGAGGTGGTGGAGTTCCCCGAAGTTCCCCCTGAAAAAAAAACCCTGACTGACAGTATGTTAGATTATTTCCAGTAATTACTGAACATATACATTGAAATTTCAACTTCAGCCAAAAAAAAAATGAATAGCACATGGCAAGGTAAAAAAGAAAAAAAAAAAGAAACAATACTGCAATATCCAGTTTCCATCTGGAACTTTTTCCCACAGTAACAATTTTCCACCACTAGATGTCCTCCACCAGCATCATTCAACCCACTTCCTTTCAGCCCAGGGTGTCATGGGCCCACCCCCTGGGGGTGTCATCAGCCTAAGTTCAGGGTATTACCGTACTAAATGGCACACTCACATGTGCACTACTACACAGAGGTTATCCAGGAATTACCTTTATGGTTCAATGTTTTTATTAAGGTTTTATCAAAAAGAACAGGGGAAAACAATATCTGTCATACGGCAATACATAGTAAAGGTATATAGTCAGTGGATTGCAAATGACAGAATGGGGATACAAGCAGATTTTAACTTCATAAGTACATCTAATGCCGCGTACACACGATCGTTTTGCGGCATGAAAATGTCAAATGTAATTTAAAATGATCGTGTGTGGGCTTCACATCATTTTTCGGGTTCTGAAAAAACAATTTTTTTTTTCGAACATGCTGCATTTTTTAATGACGTTTTAAACAATGTCGTTTTTCGGGTTGTAAAAAATGATCGTGTGTGGGCTAAAACGACGTGGAAAACCAGCCCATGCTCAGAAGTAAGTTATGAGACGGGAGTGCTCGTTCAGTTAAAACTAGCGTTCATAATGGAGTAAGCACATTCATCACGCTGTAACAGACAGAAAAGCGTGAAACGTCTTTTACTAACAAGGAATCAGCTAAAGCAGCCCAAACGGTGGCGTCATCCGCATGGAACTTCCCCTTTACAGTGCCGTCGTACGTGTTCTATGTCACCGCGCTTTGCTTGAGCATTTTTGTTAAACGATGGTGTGTGGGCAACGTCGTTTTAATGATGAAGTTGGAAAAAACTTTGTTTTTTTCGACATGCTGAAAAATTATTATTTTTTTCTTGCCGAAAAACGATCGTGTGTATGTGGCATAATAGCTTAACCACTTAAGGACCGGACCAATATGCTGCTAAATGCCCAGAGGGGTTTTTACAATTCGCCACTGCGTCGCTTTAACAGACAATTGCGCGGTCGTGCGACGTGGCTCCCAAACAAAATTTGCGTCCTTTTCTTCCCACAAATAGGGTTTTTTTTAATGGTATTTTATTGCCTCTGTGATTTTTTTTTTTTTTGCGCTATAAACAAAAATAGAGCGACATTTTTGAAAAAAAAAATATTTTTTACTTTTTGTTATAAGAAAAATCGAATAAACTAAATTTTAGCCAAACATTTAGGCCAACATGTATTCAGCCACATGTCTTTAGTAAAAAAAAAA
Source organism: Rana kukunoris (assembly GCA_029574335.1). NCBI lineage: Eukaryota > Metazoa > Chordata > Amphibia > Anura > Ranidae > Rana > Rana kukunoris. The sequence goes on along the minus strand of CM056053.1, from coordinate 468,762,151 downwards.
AATCGCAATAAAAAAAAAACTATCTACCTAGCGGCAACAGTGACACTAATAAAGCGATCAGAAAAATGATTGCTTAGTGACACTGGCAATAGGGGGTGAAAGGGTTAACTAGGGCAGTGATCAAGGGGTTAAAACTATATTAGGGGGGGTAGGGGGCTACCCTGGACCTAACACTAACTGCCTGTCACACTAACTGTCACACTGACACTAAATGCAGTGATCAGTAAATATATGATCACTGCAATCAGTGACACTGTGACAGGGGGGTGGGGGGGGGGTGATCTGAAGGGGTTAATGTGCCTATGTGTGTGGTGTCAGTGTAGTGTTGGTGCGACTTACTATGTGATGTCTTCTCTCCTCTTGGCGGATTACAAAAATACCTCCGAGAGGAGAGGTGACATCACTTCCTCTGCCTGTGTTTACATTACACAGGCAAAGGAAGTGACACGGCGGGGAGGACATACATTGGCTGGGAGCGATCCGGAGGGGGCGGACAAAAACCAACAGCTGCCCCCTCATCCCGGATTCGCTCGTACATCCATGGGAACCACCACATGTATCGAGGGGGGGGGGGGGGGCCCGATCGGACCCCCGACCCACGTCTAGGCAGGGACGTACAGGTTCGCCAATGTCCCTGAACGTGCCATTCTGACGACGTAAATGTACATGCGGCGGTCCATAAGCGGTTAAAGAGGATGTAATCCCTTTGAAAGTTTTCCTATTAAAAAAAAAAAAACCTGAAAGTGAGACATAATGAGCTAGTATGCTATGCATATTAGCTCATAATGAATTACTTACCTGAGATCGAAGCCCCCGCAGTGACCCTTGTTCCTCTCCTCTGCCGCCGCCATGATACCCGGAGTGATTTCAGGGTATCGCTGCACCGGCGCTATAACTGTCCGGAGCAGTGATGACAGTATGCATCCCATTCATTAACGACACGCTCAGTGCACCTCCTCCATTGTCTACGGCACGTGTGCGCCATAGGCGTCGGTGCAGTCTTTTCTGCAAATATGAAGAGGGAAGTGGTCCATCCTCAATGCTTTATTTTTATTTTCGTTGCTACAACAGTTCCATATAAATAGGAGATTCGACATGACCTTGACAATAGCGATCTGTGTCTATCGAACCTGCGGTCGAATGTGCCTAACCTAACTCTATTATTCCGATATTATTCTACATAGAGAGGAAAGATTTGACATTATAGAGACAGTGTTGGGGTAGACCATTCAACATGAACGGCAGAGATTCGACAAAGCAGCAAAAAACATACAAATGTTAAATCTGTCATTGAAGGCTTATGGCTAGGGTGACCACATTTCCAAACTACCATTCAGGGACACCCTCCCTTCCCAAAAATCAGCTTGTGGTGTAACAAATCACAGCACAGTGACTGGACACAAGAGGCGGGATTTATGATTTCTCCAATCACAATCAGGGGGCGGGATTGTGCTCCCGCAGGCATTCCTGGCCATGGCAAGTACTGTCAGTGAGTAAAGCGGTGAAGTGGCGGCCTTTTTTGGGGGCATCAGATTGGCCCTTGGGGGGGGCTGTGTCAGTTTCATTCCGGGACACTGTATTGTCCTCGAATGAATGTGCCCGGGACAGACCTGCAAAATGCAGGACTGTCACAGGCAATCCGGGACACGTGGTCACCCTACTTATGGTGTCTGTCAAAAGACCCTACCCTCTCCTCGGTTGCATCGCATGTAAATCTAACTCCTCTACCACAGAAGCAAACTCTACAGGTACAGCCTCAAAGTGACTTCTCATTTGAATCTGACATTAAAGGGCACTCTCAAGATGATAATGAGGCTCAGGAGGGGGGGGGGGCGCTCGCTCGTCCCCACTGCTTTCCTGACCAGCCGGGCAGCGTACTTTGGATACTTTTTTTCAGCGTAGAGGGGGGGGGGGTTTCCTTACAATCCATAGCAGACCTAAGGGCCTGGTATGCCTCCTGGAGGGGAACCCATGCCGGATTTTTATTTAAAATTTTGGCGTGGAGTTCCCCCTCATGATTCATACCAAACGCCGCATGTAGATTTGGCGGGAATCCAAGTCGGATCCCCGCCGCTTCTATAACGGCTTTGTCTCCATCGTGGGAAGCCAGCTCGGCGCTGGCTCCCGCGATGGGGCTCGTAGCTGGTCAATCTCGCCGAGAAAGGGAGCGAGATTGACACAATATCGCGGTCACCTACTGTAATTAAGGTCGAATCTGTCATTGAAGGCATATAGTGTCTTTTGATAGTCCTAAGAAGATTCGACAAGCAGCTAAACTGTATGTTTCCGGTCAAATGCTCCGCCCATAGGCTATAGAAGAATTTGAATGTTGGTTGACCAGTAATAATAATTTATAAATATAATTATTAATAGTCCTACAATAGTCATTAGAATTCTTCTATAGCTTGTAGGCAGATCATCGGACTGGAAATGTACGATGTGCAGTGTCATTCAGTTTAGCTGCTCCGTCAAATCTTCTTTGAACATTTGAAAGACACCATAAGCCTTCAATGACATATTCGACCTTAATTAATTCGGATTCTCGAACTAATGCATTTTTTAATGAAACAAAATAAATAAAAACAAATTTTGGGAGTAACTAAATAAATGTATTTTTCGGACGAAAACAAAATGACAAAACAAAATATTTCAGTGTGCACATGTCTATTGTTGACCAAATTCTTAAAGGGACTGTTAAGGCCTCGTACAATAAATTCGATGATTCTAAGATTCATGTTTTTTTTATTATTATAATGGGCTGGTAATACTGAAAGTATTGGAATATACAGTATATTGGATATCGTGACAGGTCAGGTAAATCTGTGGGTGTTGTCACAGATGGGAGATACATCTCTGCCTTCTTTAGACAATTTACCAATTACTATCAGGTGTCGGCTGCAGAAATAGCCAGCAAGGTTTAGGGCGTTGGAAAACTTCAGCTGTTCAGAATGAGGCAATTAAGGCCTTTATAAGTCATCCAAAGGATGACTACTGATTGCTGCATCCTGAGGCTTTTTGAGTTAAGGAGAGCAGTGAGAAAGACTTCTGAAGAGGTGAGGTGGTTGTTGATTTTTCTGTGTGATAAAAAATCAAAAAGACTATTGTTTCTCTGTTGTATGACCAGCAGTGTCTGCCCAGCAGTAGGCTGTGCCAGACTCCATAGGTAGGTTCCTGTGTGGTGAAGGTAGACACCCCAAGTGGCCAGGGTTTATTTTATGTTTTGTTTTGTTTATGCTGTTTGGATGCTTGCACGTGTATCCCGCAATATGGAAGAATAAACCATATCCTTTGTTTTCGTCTTCGGCTGCCTCTCTGTATAGTTCAGTGTGTAGTGAACCCATCCAGGGGTCACACACCCCCCGCTACCAAGCTAACCCCTTACAATATTTACATTAAATATTCAAACACGTCGTACTGTAATTTCCTATATAACTGCATTTTGTCTACCCTTGCCGAAGATGTTCCTTTGGATTTTCGGCACTCTCATGAAAATGTTCTCACTTCTCGCTTCCAGGATTCAGAGTCACGGTAACTTGTCATCGGTAGTCAGGAGCTCGGAGTACCTCACCAGCATGCCTCCTCTACCAGTTGAATGTCTAGATATAGATGGAGACTGGAGTTCTCTTCCCATCATCTTCGAAGACAGATACGTCGAACATCCCAGGATAGGTGGGTAAAGTAAAGTCTAAATGGAAATGTATACATTTGTAAGTCAACTGCCTTGCCAGATATTATCAGTTGAAATTATATAAAGACATTCCAGGTGCATCAATACAAAATGTGTGCAAAGCAGGGGTGGACTGACAACTCATGGGGCCCCTGGGCAATAGAAGATTATGTGGGCCCCCAGGGCAATAGGAGATTATGGGGCCCCCAGGCAATAGGAGATTATGAGGCCCCAAGACAATAGATTATGGGGCCACACAGTATACACACACATACAGTATACATACACAGTATACACACAAAAAAAAAATGTTTACATACTGTCCCTGTTTTTACTGAGGCTGGCAATCCTGATGGGGCCCCCTAGAGGCATGGCTTTGCTCTATTGCATTAAAGTAAAGCTCTTTAACCGCTTCAAAACCGGGCATTTTCACCCCCTTCCTGCCCAGAATATTTTTTTGTTTTCAGCATTGTCGCACTTTGAATGACAATTGCGCGGTCGTGCGACGTGGCTCCCAAACAAAATTGACATCCTTTTTTCTCCACAAATAGAAGGGGTTAACACTAGGGGGCTCTGAAGGGGTTTAAATATGTTCCCTAGGGAGTGATTGTAACTGTAGGGGGACTCACAAGGGAAGGAGACCGATCTGTGTTTCTCTGTACTGGGAACACACCATCGGTGCCCTCACCTCTGACAGGACATCTGCCGTGATTGTGGGCAGTCGCAGGTGCCCGGCGGACATCACGGCTGCCGGATACAGGCACCAGGTCCCGAGCAATGCCGCGGGCACCCCCTAGAAGGCCCGGAAGCCCAGGACGTCATATGAAGTCCACCCAGAATGGGAGATCCCATCTGTGGACATCATTTGACTATGGGCGGGATCTGAAGTGGTTAATCATCAAGTAGCAATATAAAATACATCAGAAATAAAATATGTACACTGTGCTAGACAAATTATTCCTAGATACAATGCACGCTTTATCACTGTAAGATATAATAAGAGATGTGTACAAATAACAAAGTGCATAGTGACTATTGTTATACTAATACAGTGGAACCTCAGATTACGAGCATAATCTGTTCCAGGAGAATGCTCGTTATCCAAAGTACTCGCATATCAAAGCGAGTTTCCCCATAGAAGTCAATGGAAACTAAAATAATTTGTTCCACATTGACTTCAATGCAATGCAATACCGCATGCAGCCAGAGGCTGGGGGGCTCCGGAGAGCCTCAGAAACGGCTGGAAAGGCCCGAGGACAGTTCGGCAGACCTCAGCAAACCTCAGAAAGTTTCCGAGCCTTTCTGAGGTTTGCCGAGGTCAGCCGAACTGTCCTCGGGCCTTTTCGTGCATTTCCGAACGTCGCCGATCTGCGCCGCTCAGCCCCGGCACCCCCTCCACACCTCAGGCCAAACGCGGCACTGCACACTGCTTTGGCCTGAATCCTGCTCATATTGCGAAATGCTCGTTAACCGCGTTACTCACAATCCGAGGTTCCACTGTATATGAATAGTACTTACAATAAATATGTAACAATTTTAAAGTGACAATAGTGCTAAAAATTTGGACCAAGTATCAATGTATTAAAATAATAATATAATATTATTATTATAATAATTTTTTTATTTTCAATAAATACTGAATACTGAGTGAAATAATATATCAGTGCTCCTGTGCATAAACGTGACATCCAATCATATCACTTAGAACTAGGCATAAAAGGTTTTAAAAGTCCATATATAGATATGCTTAATAGGTGATCCGAAGCATGCTGTTGTGTTCTCACTCGGGTGCTCCCCCTAAGTATTAAACGCTCGCCTTAGAGCGTGTGACCTTGCAACCAAGCTCAGTCAAACCATACCTGTGAACCACCTCTGGGCTCTGAAATAGTAATGGGATCCTGGACTCAGGGCTGTCTTAATGCAGGGGCAACCCTGAGCATTGCCTGGAGGCCCTACATCATACTTTCCAACTGTCCCGGATCTGCTTGGACAGTCACGCTTTTTACTAAACTGTACTAGGATGCAGTGCTTTAAGTGGGCCAAAAGAGGTGCCGGTACTCTATTAGGCGCCGGTGCCATGCCATCAAACGCAGCCACTGTGTCATGCCATCAAACGCAGCCACTGTGTCATGCCATCAAATGCAGCCACTGTACCATCAATTGTCACCGCTGTGCCATGCCAACAAACGCAACCACTTTGCCATCAATTGTCACCACTGTGCCATGCCAAACGCAACCACTGTGCCATGCCATCAAATGCAGCCACTGTGCCATCAATTGTCACCACTGTGCCATGCCAAACGCAACCACTGTGCCATGCCATCAAATGCCATGCCATGCCAACAAACGCAACCACTGTGCCATGCCATCAAATGCAGTCACTGTACCATGCCATCAATTGTCACCACTGTGGCACCAATTGTCACCACTGTGCCACCAATTGTCACCACTGCGCCACCAATTGTCACTGTCCAGACATCTATCCACCTCGGAGCTTTATATTATAACCTGCTGGGACTTGTAGTTCTCCATCTTCTCCTGGGGCTCATGGAGATTGGAGAACTACAAGTTCCAGCAGGTTATACATACAATAAGGCTCTGAGATGGATGGGTGTGGATTGCATGCACCTGAGCCCCAGGAGAAGATAGAGAACTACAAGTCCCAGCAGGTTATAATATAAGGCTCCGAGATGGATGGGTGTCCGGCACTAGCGCATGACCACATACGCCCAATCACAGGGCGCCATGCCATCAAATGCAGCCACTGTGTCATCAATTGTCACCACTGTGCCATGCCATCAAACGCAGCCACTGTGTCATGCCATCAAATGCAGCCACTGTGCCATCAATTGTCACCACTGTGCCATGCCAACAAACGCAACCATTGTGCCATGCCATCAAATGCAGTCACTGTACCATGCCATCAATTGTCACCACTGTGCCACCAATTGTCACCACTGTGCCACCAATTGTCACTGTCCAGACATCTATCCACCTCGGAGCTTTATATTATAACCTGCTGGGACTTGTAGTTCTCCATCTTCTCCTGGGGCTCATGGAGATTGGAGAACTACAAGTCCCAGCAGGTTATACATACAATAAGGCTCTGAGGTGGATGGGTGTGGATTGCATGCACCTGAGCCCCAGGAGAAGATGGAGAACTACAAGTCCCAGCAGGTTATAATATAAGGCTCCGAGATGGATGGGTGTCCGGGTATCCATCCACCTCGGAGCCTTATATTATAACCTGCTGGGACTTGTAGTTCTCCATCTTCTCCTGGGGCTCAGGTGCATGCAATCCACACCCATCCACCTCAGAGCCTTATTGTATGTATAACCTGCTGGGACTTGTAGTTCTCCAATCTCCATGAGCCCCAGGAGAAGATGGAGAACTACAAGTCCCAGCAGTCTTACTAAAATGACAGGCTCTGAGGTGGATAGGTGGGGATCAGGCAGTGCACCCCTTTAGATTTACACCGACCCCCCCCCCTTCTCCTTCTCTCTCTCCCCTGTGGTACAGGAGAGTGTTTTGCTTACCTTGCTGGAGATGGAGAAACTTGCCGCCGCGCTGAAAACACATGTTCCAACTTCCAGGCCAATCAGCGCAGCACAGAGGTACACCGCCTCCCACTCCACCGCCCGCCAATCTCCTGCGCCGTTATCTGTTTTTTTTTAGCCCTTCTGCCTAGTTGGCTGGTGTTTCCTGCCACTCCCACATCAAGGGAGACAGACAGTTCCACCAGCCAACCAGGCGGAAGGGTTAAAAAAAAAACTCATCGCGCGCCGCCGCCGGGTGTACCAAGATGGCCGATAGCTCCAGAGCTAGGCCAAAGCCGCGGCCTTTCCTAAGGCGGTGGCGGTGGCGGCGGTGGCGGCGGCGCTTTTTCGCGAACTCCAGGATTTTGCCCCCCTGCAATTTTTCGCCCGGTGCAGGACCCCCCCCCCGGGAAACCCACGTACTGGGTGCACAGAGAGGTGCTGGTACTCTCCAGGGCCATTTTTGGAAGTGGCGGTACTGAGTACCGCCACGTTCCGGCCCACTTAAAGCACTGCTAGGATGGCTGTGTCCTGGGAAGAATCCAAGAACCTGCACTGTGCCCTCCTGATCCCAGTATTGTGCCCTTCTGACCCCCCTATACTATGCCCTCATGCCTCTCCCTGTACTGCGTCTTTGTGATTAGTCTTTGATTTATGACATGATTTTTTATTGTTTAAAATCTATTTCATTGTAAGTACCAATAATTATATGTTTAATTCTATCAACTATTTATACGGTACTTTAATTCTTGAGAATAGGTGCGTAAATTGGGGCAGGCTGGTAGGGGCCCCAGGGCATTACCTTGCCTAGGAGCCCATATTGCTATTAGGACGGCCTTGCCTTGACTCCTCAATTAAGTGTCTCCATGTGTATGTGGGATAATAAAAAAGCTTGATAGTGTGTTATAGCTTTTAAACAAACAATTTATTAATTTATAAAATAACACAGTTCGAGGTACTCACATAGATTAGGTGCGCCAGTGCACCACTCTACATCAGGTGAAATTTTTTTAAAAATACAGAGCTGGTATCGGGATGGTATGTATTTCCTCCTTGGCAGACCAGCTGCCTTCCATGCCGTCCTGTCCCCTCCCCTACGCGTGTCGACACCGGGATGACGTATCTTCCCGGTGTCGACACAAGACGTTTCTTCCTCAGGGGGAATTGGGAATTTAGCATAATAAAAATACAACCAAGAATGTTCAAAGTTGGCAGACAGGGATGACGTCAGGAATTCTTCTCAAAGTGATAGTGCAGCTCTCCTATGACAGTTTGTCATCTGTAAAAATAATTTAATGTAATGTTCTTCTCTTTCTTTTGTTTTACAGCTGAAGTAAAGAAATATAAATCTGAGACCATCCTGGGCAGTAGCAATATAAGTGACCATTTCATCCAGACTACAACAGTGTATGAAAATGCTTCTTTTGAAGAAACCAGTCAATGCGTCCACGTGCCAAAAAACTTCATGCCAACCAAGAGCCCCGTACACTGTTTCCAGGAAGCTTTTCAAAAAGCAGAAAATGTTTCTAAGGTTCTGCAGGTTGGGGCTACAATTGACCCACAAAAACCGATGCCAGAGGAACCTGAAGTATTTCACAAGGCTCCACCAGAACATAAATCAACAGGTGTTACGTTTATTGAAGTAAAACCTAGCCTAGTCAACCAATACAGAGGAGAACCTGTGTTAATCGTCAATGCGTCTATTCCTAGCCATGGCTCTGCAACAGAAGTAGAGTTTAACCTTATGGAGACTGCTCTTGGGTTCTCTGGGTTGACTAAAGAGAGTTTGGAATCGGAAAGCATAGAAATGCACGATACAGGGGACTTTAAAGATGGGGAAAGCCTTAACAAGAGGAGATTACATCAAGGTGTGCACATACTGTCCAAAAGTAATAGTACGGAATTAATAGGTAAATCTTTGAAGAAGGCGATTGTAGCAAATTCTTTTCCTAATGACAAACTTGACAATTTTTCATTGTGTTCTGATGTGATCAAGCGCTCATCGTCTTTGATCTCTGACTCGGGAATAGAGAGCGAGCCAAGCTCTGTAGCTTGGTGCGATACCCGCTCTAGGACAGTAGACCCAGGCAGCGATAAGCAACTTTTACAGCAGTTATCTGGAAAGTACGATATGCATCGAAACTCACTGGAGGGAGTACAGACAGAGAGTAACACAAGCTTACCAAGTGGTATTCAAGCTTCATTGACTTCCATTAACTCCTTGCCATTTGAAGAAGAGGAAAGAGAAGTAGAACTTTCCAAACTAACTAAATCGGTTTCTGCACCACAAATCAGTAGCCCAGAGGAAACGGCAAATGAATTGACTGCGGTAAAGGCTGAGACTGAGGAGGACAACCAAGACAATGTTTTGGCCGAAGTCAGTGATGCTGCTAGGACTGAATGTGTAATGACTACAGTAATGTGCAGAGAGGGATATGCTCTCAGTGTAACTGATGAGTCTTCATATGCCAAGCCCATTGTTGATCGTTCCATGTCAAATTCCAACAGCAGTTTAGAGAATTTGTTCTCTGAGAACGACAAAGTCATGTTAGACGATGATGACGTCTATGGACGATCTTTGATGTGCAATTTAAATGTTCAAGAGGATGAATGTATTTCAGACTGTCTGAGCCAAAGGCCTGGAGAGCTGAACTCAACAACGTTTTCATTAGAAATGTTGATAGAGGATGACACATCACAAGCTATTTTCTCCAATGTGCCCCAAACTAACGAGGCCATGGAAGAATATCCATATTTGCAAGAGATTGAACTCACTGAAGATTCCAGTAGTGAACAATTGCTTGATAATTACTCAGATCAGGAATTGTTAGACCCGGACCCTAAGCCTAAAGTGAGCAAAAATGTGTGCACTTCTCTATCGCAACCAAGCTCAAGTTCAACCACAGTGTTGGCCCCAGATGGAAGGCGGGGTGTGGATATGGTTAACCTCTCTGTTTCATGTACGGCAACATGCTTGCCTTTTTCTTCAATGCAAAAGGACACTCCTGTTATTCCTGGCTTTTCAACCAAACAAGTGTTGTTCCCGATAACAAGGCAACCGCTGGGATCTTTTGGGGTCATTTCAGGGAATTCTTCAGATAATGATGAAGAAGTTAATGAACGAATGCTTAGGTAAGATAACATTGCAGCTCCCACATTGCATGTTGCTTTCTATTAATAATAATATTCTGTGTATATTGAAAGGCTCCAAGTTTGCTGCTATACCTTCTAGACATGTGCATTCGTTTTCGTCCAAATGCATTTTCGTCCGAATTTGAGGGATTTTCACGTTCATTTTAAAGCGGATCTCCCACGCAAATACGATTTTTTTTAGTGGTAGTTAACCACTTAAGGACCGCCTACTGTACATTTACGTCGGCAGAATGGCACGGCTGGGCACATCAACGTATATATACGTTGGTTCTAGTACCCAGCCGTGGGTCACGGCGCGCGCCCGCGGCGTGCTCCCGTGACCTGGTCCGAAGCTCCGGGACCGCGGGACTCGCGGACCCGATCGCCACTGCAGTGCGGCGATCGGTCCCCGGAGCTGAAGAACGGGGAGAGCCGTGTGTAAACACGGCTTCCCCGTGCTTCACTGTGGCCGCAGCATCGATCGCGTCATCCCTGTTTAAGGGGGACGTGATCGATGACATCACACCTACAGCCACACCCCCCTACAGTTGTAAACACACACAGGGAACACTCAAATCCTACAGCGCCCCCCTGTGGTTAACTCCCAAACTGGAACTGTCATTTTCACAGTAAACAATGCAATTTAAAGCGGAGCTCCAGCCGCAAATTTTTTTTTTTTTAAAGTCAGCAGCTACTAACAGTGTAGCTGCTGACTTTAAATAAGGACACTTACCTTGTCCTACTTGCCCGCGCTGATGGGCCCCCCGATGCCGGTCCCACGATCGCTCCGGGTCCCGCGCCGCCATCCACACTATGGGAAACAGGTAGTGAAGCCGTACGGCTTCACTGCCCATTTCCTACTGCGCCTGCGCGAGTCTCACGCTGGCTTGTGAATGGGCGCGCTGCTCTCTGAGAACACACACAGTTCCCAGAAAGCAGCGTGCCCCATTCACAAGGAGAAGGAGAAGAAGAAATCAGACCGCGGTGCAGGTGAGGCAGATTACGGACTTCCGCATAGCAACAGGTATTTCGGGTGAGTATTTTTTTTTTTTCAGGTTTTTTTTATTTTATTTTTTTAAACAACATGGGAAAATGTTGTTTTCCTGGGTGGAGCTCCGCTTTAAATGCATTTTTTGCTGTGAAAATGACAATTGTCCCAAAAATGTGTCAAAATTGTCCGAAGTGTCCGCCATAATGTCGCAGTCATGAAAAAAATCGCTGATCGCCGCTATTAGTAGTAAAAAAAAAATAATAATAATAAAAATGCAATAAAACTATCCCTTATTTTGTAAACGCTATAAATTTTGCGAAAACCAACCGATAAACGCTTATTGCGATTTTTTTTTACCAAAAATAGGTAGAAGAATATGTATCGGCCTAAACTGAGGGAAAAAAAATATATATTTATTTTGGGGGGATATTTATTATATCAAAAAGTAAAAAATATTGCATTTTTTTCAAAATTGTCGCTCTATTATTGTTTATAGCGCAAAAAATAAAAAACGCAGAGGTGATCAAATACCACTAAAAGAAAGCTCTATTTGTTGGGAAAAAAGGACGCCAATTTTGTTTGGGAGCCACGTCGCACGACCGCGCAATTGTCTGTTAAAACGACGCAGTTCCGAATCGCAAAAAGGGGCAAGGTCCTTTAACTGCATTTTGGTCCGGGTCTTAAGTGGTTAAATAGTTAATAGCACTGCTTAACCACTTCCCTACCGGGCCATAGGGGATTGACGTCAGTGTCAACCCCTCGCCGATGAGACTGGACGTCCCTTCTTCACGGCGTTCTAGGGCGCGAGCGCACCTGCGGCACCACTCGCGATCCCGCGCACGTGCCCGACGGCCAGGATTGCCGCCGGGTGCCCGTGATTACCGCTGATAACGGCAGGAGTGTGGATCTGTGTGTGTAAACACACAGATCCACCTCCTGTCAGCGGTAAGGAGACTGATGTGTGTTCCCAGTACAGAGGAACACACATCGGTCTCCTCCCCCTGTGAGTCCCCCTCCCCCTACAGTTAGAACATACTTTAGGGAACATTTAACCCCTTCAGCGCCCCCTAGTGTTAACCCCTTCCCTGCCAGTCACATTTACACAGTAATCAGTGCAGTTTTATAGCACTAATCGCTGTGTAAATGTGAATGGTCCCAAAAACGTGTCAAAAGTGTCAGATATGTCCGCCACAATGTCACAGTCACAAAAAAAAAACCACATCGCCGCCATTACTAGTAAAAAAAAAAAAAGGACCTATTTTGTAGACGCTATAACTTTTGCGCAAACCAATCAATATACGATTATTGCGTTTTTTTAACCGAAAATACGTAGAAAAATACGTATCGGTTTAAACAGAGGAAAAATTTTTTTTTTTTAAAAACAAAAATTGTGATATGTATTAAATAAAAAGGAAAAAAATATTGTTTTTTTTTAAATTGTCGCTCTTCATTTGTTTATGGCGCAAAAAATAAAAGCCGCAGAGATGATCAAATACCACTAAAAGAAAGCTCTATTTGTGTGGGGAAAAAAACATAACGATTAAATTTGGGTACAGTGTTGCATGACCGCGCAATTGTCATTCAAAGTGCAACAGCGCTGAAAACTAAAAATTAGTCTGGGCAGCAAGGGGGTGAAAATGCCCTGTATAGAAGGGGTTAAATAAACTCACATATTTGGTGTCCAAGTTCCGCACCTCTGTCATTCTGCCTGCAATTTACACTTATATTCCGCTCTTGGTGCCGTTGCCATTTTAACTGTGGGCATTAGAAACCCACAAGCAGGCACTTCCTTGTTGCGGTGATGCTGATGTCCCAGTCCTGGTTCGGAAATCGCACGAGATTTCGTATCACAGCTCCGCGTTCAGAAATTGTGCGAGATAACACTTGGAGCTATGAGAGAAGCTCCCAGAGCACACTGCGTGGTGCGGGAAGTGACTCAATGCCCGAAGAATATCCGCAGTTGTGCAAACCGGAAGCCTCATCAAACTTAAAGGGGTGTTCCAGCCAAAAAATGTGTTTATTAAAAGTCAGCAGCTACAAAAAGTGTAGCTGCTGGCTTTTAATAAACACTCACTTACCTGCTCCTGCGTTCCAGCGATGCGCCGACCGGGGCTCCGCTCCTCTCCCCCCCTCCCCAGTCGGCGTCTCCATCCCGACTGTGGGCACCCAGCCGTGACAGCCTTCGGCTTCACGGCCGGGCACCCACTGCGCATGCGCGAGCCGCACTGTGCATGCGCGCACGGTGCGGCTCGTCGCTTATTGGACAGGCGATTGCCTAGGACCTGTCTGTGTCCTAGGCCATCGCCTACAAGGAGGGGCTGAAATAAGGCGCTTACGCCTCTCGCCTTATCAGCCCCTCGGCGGAAGCAGGAAGTGGGACAGGAAGTCCCACTCCTACTGAAGCCCCCACTCCCCCCCAAAAAAAATTACATGCCAAATGTGGCATGTATGGGGGTGAGGAGTGGATTAAGAGGAAGTTCCATTTTTGGGTGGAACTCCTCTTTAAGGTACCGTACACATATGAAAATTAAAAACACCCGTTTTAGAGATTTTTAATGTCTGCAGTACAATTAGTCTAATGTTGCAATTAGGGTAGAGATCCGCTTTAACAAGTGATAACGAATGTGCAGAGTCCGAAATCAGAAATATCCGACATAAAAAAATGCTTTAGGCCTCGTACACACGACCAGTTTTCTCGGCAAAAAACAGCAAGAAAATTGCTTCTTGCCGAGGAAACCGTTTGTGTGTACGAGTCTTTCAGGTTTCCAGACGAGAAACCCGACAGTGTGTATACTTACCTGTCGCTGTGGAAACCAGCGCATGCTCGAAATGACTTTGACCCATGCGCGGTAGCTTCCACGGCATAGGTAGGGTGAAGCAAGATGGCGGCGATGGCATCGAATGTGACGAGCGCATGCTTGTCGTACGCGATGATGTCACTGTGTTCTTGCCTTTCAAGAGAACCGCGGTTCTTTTGAAAGGTGAGTGTTCACACTCGGGCGGCAAGAGATTCTCGCCAAAAATTTTGTCAGTGAAAACTACGTTTTTTTTACTGACGAGATTCTTGCCCGTGTGTATGAGGCTTCACTTTTGTTTTGTTGCGACAACAGTTCGATATAGATAAATGATTCGTCATGACGGTGACAATAGCGATCTGTGTCTATCGAACCTGTGGTTAAATGTGCCTAACCTAACTCTATAAGTCCAAGATTATTCTACATAGAGAGAAAAGATTTGAAATAGAGAGAAAAGATTCGACATTATAGAGACATGAAGATTCGACGAAGCAGCTAAAAATATACAATCGACACGAGCGGACATTTATGGTCAAATACTTGGCCCATAGGCTATAGAAGAATTTTAATGTTGGTCGACTAGTAATAATAATGAATACATATAATTATTAGTGTCATACAACATTAGAATTTTACTATAGCTTGTGGGCCGAGCATTACACCGGAAATGTACAATTGCGGTGTTGTACAGTTTAGCTGCTTCGTCAAAACTTCTTAGAACATTCAACTGGCACCATAAGCCTTCAGTTGACAGATTCCACCTTAACCACTTCAGCCCCGGACCATTTTGCTGGTCAATGACCGGGCCACTTTTTACGATTCGGCACCGCGTCGCTTCAAATGACAATTGCGTGGTCGTGCGACGTGGCTACCAAACAAAATTTATGTCTTTTTTTCCCCACAAATAGAGCTTTCTTTTGGTGGTATTTGATCACCTCTGCGTTTTTTTATTTTTTGCACTATAAACAAAAATAGAGCAACAATTTTGAATATTTTGTACTTTTTGCTATAATAAATATCCCCCAAAAATATATAAAAAAAATGTTTATCTCTGTTGAGGCCGATAAGTATTCTTCTACCTATTTTTCGTAAAACAAATCGCAATAAGCGCTTATTGATTGGTTTGCACAAACGTTATAATGTCTTCAAAATAGGGGATAGTTTTATGGCATTTTTATTAATATTTTTTTTTTTACTAGTAATGGCGGCGATCAGCGATTTTTTTTATCGGTACTGCGACATTATGGCGGACACTCCGGACACTTTTGACACATTTTTGGGACCATTGGCATTTTTTGGGACCATTGGCATCACTTCTTGGTTCCCTTCTGCGCATGCGCGACTCGCGCGATCCCACTGGTCCCTGCTGTCTTCTGGGACCTGCGTGTCTCCCAGAAGACAGCGGGGGGGGGGGGGCGGAGAAGGTGTTGTAAGTGGCGTAGATACCCGCGAGTGGCTCGGGTATCTATGCCCAGAAGTGGGAGCAAAAAACCTGTATTCCCCCCCGGAAAGGTGGCAAATGTGACACCGGATGTTTCTGAAAAGCGGAAGTACCATTTTTGGGTGGAACTCCGCTTTCCATCCAGACCTTGCATAGAAAGATGCTGTTGTTACAGTGGCTAGCATAGTATATACTATATACAGTGTCTGTGTGTTTTACTCACTCTGTTACACCATACCTAACTGATATTTTCTTTGCAAACTGAGGGCCAGATTGATAGCCTTTACGTCGGCGTATCTATAGCTACGCCGCGTAAAGTCTATTCTGAGCCGGCGTATCTTTTTTCTGTATTCAGAAAACAAGATACGCCAGAATTCTGCTAAGATACGATCTGCGTAAGTCACTTACACCGTCGTATATTAGTTGCAGTTTTACGCTGGCCGCTAGGTGGCGCTTACGTTGTTTTACGCGTAAAATATGCAAATTAGCTATTTACGCCGATTCCCGAACGTACTTGCGGCCGGCCGTCGTAGTTTACGTTGTTTGCGTAAGCGTTATTCCAGCATAAAGTTACCCCTGCTATAGGAGGTGCAGCCAATATTAAGTATGCACGTCGGGACATTGTTGAATCGTTCGGGAATGGGGCTCGACGTAAGTTACGTTCACGTCGTTTACAATGACAACTAGCGCCGTGATTTTGCGCATGCATTTACATGAATCACTCCCCCACATCACTAATTTGAATTGGGCGGCCTTACGCCAGGCACTTTACGCTACGCCGCCGCATATTATGGAGCAAGTGCTTTCTGAATAAGGCACTTGTACATAATATTTGCGGACGCGTAGCGTAAATAGCATACGCTACGCCAGTCGAAAGATACACAAATCTTTCTGAATCTGGCCATGAATGCTCACTTAGGTCTGTAAATAAATTGAAGTTGTTTTCACCTTAAATATCCAATCAAGGATTTATTTTGCACACATGATTGGATGATTACCATGCACACAGCTTAAAGGGGTTGTAAAGGTTTGTTTTTTATTTTCTAAATAGGTTCACACAGCCGGTTCACACAGCCGCGGCATGACTTCGGGGGCGACTCTGCAAGTCGTCCTGAAGACGACTTCAGAGGCGACCTGCAAAACTACTTCTGTATAGAAGTCAATGCAGGTCGCCCGAATCTAAATGACTTTCCACCGCTTGGATGACGGTGGAAAGCTTACTGAGGAGAAACAGGAAGTGAGAAATTCAAGCAAAGAAAAAAAACATTTAGAAGGGAAATGGAAGGAAAAGGTAAGTGGACCAACAATGCACTAGCTTAAAGGAACCCATTTAGAAAATAAAAGACAAACCTTTACAATCCCTTTAACCTTATTTACTAACTCTACTTCTTTACGAAATCAATCCCTCATGCTGTTTCTCGTAATATCCCTTAGGCCTCGTACACACGACCGAGGAACTCGTCGTAAATGAAACATCGTTTTCCTCGACGAGTTCCTTGTTAGGCTTGTCGAGAATCTTGACAAGCTTTCTTTGCGTACACACTGTCAAGATCAAACCTCGTCGTTCTCAAACGCGGTAACGTACAACACGTGCGACGGCAGGGGAAGTTGGATTCCACTGGCGCCACCCTTGGGGCTGCTTTTGCTAATCTCATGTTACTGCATGTTAGGTAAAAGTTTGGTAAGAGACGATTCGCGCTTTTCAGTCTGTTACAGTGTGACGAATGTGCCATCTCCATTACGAACGCTACTTTTACCGAAGGTGCGCTCCCATCTCATACTTTATTCTGAGAATGCGCGGGTTTCTAAGCATACACACAAATGTGTTTCTCCTCGAAAACCAGCCCGACGAGAAACGCGACAAGGAAATTGAGACTCCCGGCGAGGAATTAGAGAACTTGTTCTCTTTTTTTCTCATCAAGATCCACTACAGTTTTCTCAATGAAAAACATACACACGACTGTTTTCCTCGGCAAAAAAGCTAACCGTTCTGGCTGGGGGTTAGTCAGCCAGAACAGCTTACTGAGGAGGAACAGGAAGTGAGAAATTCAGACAAAGGAAAAAAAACATTTAGAAGGAAAATTGAAGGAAAAGGTAAGTGAACCAACAATGCACTAAAGTGGATGTAAACCCCCAAAAAATGTAAGTTGTATATTGTGCAGTTCCTTTCCTACATGCTGCTTATAAACCTTTTCTCTAGTTTTCATCAGGCTAAAGAAAAATTCATTGAAGAGCTGAAAATTGAAGGCTTCATGTACAGTGACCTCTCCATATTGGCCTCAGACCTTCCTTATTTCCCACCAGAAGAAGAGCACCTGGAAGATGGCATCCACCTTGTGATCTGTGTGCATGGGCTGGATGGTAAGATACATTACATCTCTGTTTCATTTTATGCATTTCCAAATACACTTTTATTCAGCTCGGGATTAGGGATGAGGAACAGTTATATCACAGTTTGTGATCATAGAATATAGGTATATAAATACATGTTCCCTCCTCGGCATGGAAATATGGCTGTACGCTGTGTGTAAACCATATCTCCTGTGCTAATAAGCACCCATTTTGTCTAATGATATAATGCATCTTACCTATCACTCTTATTTCGTAATATCCCCAAGTAAACAGACATGAACACAGCTTACATGCTTACATCCTCAGTACCATGCTCTTCTGGCCTTTACCCAGCACTGCACTTGGTTTTCATTCAAACACAACAAAAGCAATGACAAACAGGAAGTGATGGCTCCAACAGCCAATTGCTTCCTCCATGGGAAATGACATCACAGGAAATTACCTCACAGAATATGAATGTCAACACAGGAAATCCTTCCAACAGGATGAATAACGGCTTGTGATGTTTTATGGGCATGTCTGGGCAAAGACAGTGTGTATGTTTTCCTGTCCCCTGTACCTGAAAGCCATGCTCTTCAACTAGACAAACATGGACGCTATCCCTAACCATAACAATACAAAAGCTCCTGTTTTACTGTTGATATGAATCCTTATTCTGCATTGTTTAGAGAACAACGCATACCCAGATTATACTACCGTTCCTGTGAATGGGAGATTATCTGCGCCATACCCGCCCCAAAATGTGTTGATCAGGCACATTAGGGTGACATGAGCGTACATCCACCTATGATGTCTTTGCAGAGTGAACACTTCCCCCCCAGACAAACGTCTGTGCATTGCACAGGGGCCCTTTTGCTGGCGGACATATCCCCACTCTGCAAACATCTCTCTCCATCCCCAAGAAGCTTTCCACTACCAGACGGATCTCAATCAGCGTCAGTCTGCCCCAGTCGGCTCTTTAGAGCGCGCTGCTAGAGTACTAACAGTGGGAGACACTATGACAATAGATTTTAAATACATCTTCATAAAGTTTCCACAACACTCCCTTATAACCTTGGGGCTTTCAATGTGCTGTATAATGATATAACTCACTTATATCCTAAAATATTACATCTACAGTATTATTTAGTACAAAGCATATGTATTTATTTATGAATAAAGGGATGTGGTATATGATATCAAAACTGTTAGTACTACTAGAATAGAAGTCAATAATTTGGTTTATCCGGAGAAAGCTTCATGGACTTCTGACCATCACACTTATCTGACCTGGTTAGAGATCCCTTTCCAAAACCATAGGTAGTCATTTGAATTTGGTCTTCTCTTTGTAGCTATTTCACATGTTCGAGTCCCATAGACTTTAACAGTGTTCAAATGTTCGTGTGAACTCTTGGTCTGTTCGCATTTTCTGGATGCGAACCGAACTGGGGGGTGTTCAGTTCATCCCTATTCTCTGTATTGCCGGACCCGGCAATTCATGAATAGCCCCGAGTAGTTTTAAATTACTTTTTTTCCTTCAAAAATGACATTTTGTGCAGGGACAGTTCAAAGCACGGGAAAGATGCACTACTTTACAGGCATACTATACAAAATTTAAAGGAATATTTCACTTTTATTGTTACACTTTAAGCATTATTAAAATCACTGTTCCTGAAATAAAGGGCATTTAAAAAAAAAAAATTGCATTGATACATGTCCCCTGGGGCAGGACCCGGGTCCCCAAACACTTTTTAGGACAATAACTTGCATATTAACCTTTAAAATGAGCACTTTAGGTTTCTCCCATAGACTTTTACAGGGTGTTCCGTGGCTTTTTGAATTTTCCATTGTAACGGTCGCCACCGTTTACGACCTTCCATCCAACCACGACAAGCTTATCTGACACACTGCGACAATCTTGCATACACGATCCATATCCTTTCCCAGAATAAGACGAGACAGAGCTCCGTACTTGCTTCCAAAGATATGACCCTTTATTGATATTTTCTCAGCTTCTTATACAGTTTCAAGCATAATGCAGTTACTCACAGGACAATGTAGTCCCCACCCCCATATTCACTCACTGAGGATAATTCTTTAATTGGTAGCTAGACATGACGGCACCGCATCATCAATAGAGTTAACTCAGAGAGGATGACATCAAAACCAAATACTATCACACCTGAGCATTAATACATTCCTGCATCAATAGAATTCAATTAACCTTTAGAATAACACAATAGGGTAAACAGAGAGCTTCACACAATGAAAGAGTCTTTTGAGAGTGGGTGCAATCAACACCTTTTCAACGGAACGTCTTTACAGTGAATAGCCAACACCTTAAGATATTTCAATAGCCTATTATACAAAGGTATGAGTCACTGTCTGGTTGACCTGGTCATGTCATCATGAACTCCTTGTGATATCTCAGTCCTGAAATATGAAGTATTAATAATGTCCCATCAGTAATATATGAATTATGATTCTTTGTCACCCTATGGCCCTAGTGGACATAAGGTGACCCTAGACATAGGAGGATTTCAGTCTGTCACGGTTGATTCCGTTACAGACATGAACACCCCAAATTGTTCGTTGTTCAGCGAACGGGCGAACAGTCAATGTTTGAGTTGAACTCATGCTGGACACGAACTCGAAGCTCTTCCCTACTGGTCAAGCAGTGACATCTCCAAAATTTTCACAGTGTTATAACTCCTGTCAGATTTTTTTCACCGTCTATGTCTGTTTGCCAAGATTTACCTTTACTTCCTGTCTGATAGCCAAACAGGAAGTGAGAGGTACTGTGTAATCCCTGCAAATTAAGGGACTTCCTTAGGTACTCCAGTTCACCAGAGCTAGTGTCACCATTGGAAGATTTCCCCGCTATTAATTTCCTGGGGACATCTCAAAATTAGAATTATTGTAAATTCTACCTTCAATGCCGTACATAAAGTCATTTTATGTTTTTTGTTTACTGATCATTTATTTGTCACTTTTTTCTTAAGTGATTTGTGGTTGATGTAGAAACAAGATGGCTTTAAAGGATCACTAAACCCAAGAACAACAATGCAATGCAATATTCAGTCTTGCAGTTTATGTTTGCACTAGGGTGACCACGTGTCCTGGATTGCCCGGGACAGTCCCGCATTTTGCAGGTCTGTCCCGGGCACCTTCATTCCAGGACGATACAGTGTCTCGGAATGAAACTGACACAGCCACCCCCGGCCAATCTGATGCCCCAAAAAAACTCCACCACATCACCGCTTTACTCACTGACAGTACTTGTCCTGGCTGGGAATGCCTGGAGGAGCACAATCCCGCCCCCTGCTTGTGATTGGAGAAATCATAAATCCCACCCCCTGTGTCCAATCACTGTGCTGTGATTCGTTAAGCTGGTTTTTGGAAAGGGAGGGTGTCCCTGAATGGTAGTTTGGAATTGTTTTCACCCTAGTTTGCACGTTTCAACAAGTACAGGAAATACCTTCTGGCCTTGCCAGAACTGTGAACTGCACAGAGGAATATCGTCCATCCTGGCTATCCTCTGTAATCTACCAATTGCCTTGCCTACCATATAATGAGATTAAGAGATACAGACATGATTGTAGTCCATAACAGCCTATGGCAGTGTTTCTCAATTCCAGTCCTCAAGGCGCACCAACAGGTCATGTTTTTAGAATTTCCCTCAGATGAAACGGCTGTGGTAATTACTAAGGCAGTGAAACTGATCAAATCACCTGTGCCAAATAATGGATGCCTGAAAACATGACCTGTTGGTGCGCCTTGAATACTGGAATTAAGAAACACTGGCCTAGGGTGACATCCTTGGCTCCCTCCATAGATACAGTGGAGGAGTGACACCCAGGGACAGGATTAGGATTGGGATTACCAGGTGAAAATAAAGCAAAATAAATTTGAGAAAAAAAAAATGCAGACACACTAAGAACTAGTACTAGTGTATTATTTTACATGTTGGTTTTGGGTTTAGATACACTTTAACCAAATGCAAATATTTTATAGTTACCGTAAATAAATATTGCAGGTAACAGCGCAGATCTGCGATTAGTTAAAACGTTTCTTGAGTTGGGTCTACCAAGGGCAAATCTGGACTTCCTTATGTCTGAAAAAAATCAGGTGCGTATGGAAGTTTATATCTTGTATATTATTAAAATGAGTATATTTAAATTGCAATGTAGTATAATTTGACCCATTAATATTGTGTTTTTTTTTTTAAATAATATAAAATATTTTAGAGTATTTTTGTGAAATTTCGGTTATCAGGCAAAAGCAAAAATGATCTAAGATGACATGAGGATGTATTATACATTACAATATTTTAGCATTAGTGTGACAGGAACCCCGATACCACCACTCTGCTCATTCCTCTATATAACTCTCCTGAAATTCTCAGCTCTGCTGGAGATCTCTACTCCTTCCTCCATCTAATTCCCCTCTCCTGAAATACTCTCCTCTGTTGGAGGGCTCTACTCAGTGGCGGCTGGTGCTCAAAATCTTTGGGGGGCACAAACAAACTGAAAAAAAAACATCAATTGCAGCCACTGTGCCCATCAAACACAGCTACTGTGCCCATCAAATGTAGCCACTGTACCCATCAATTGCCACCACTGTGCCCATCAAACGCAGCCACTGTACCCAAAAATTGCCACCACTGTGCCCATCAAACGCAGCCACTTTTTCCATAAATTTCCACCACTGTGCCCATCAATTGTTGCCAGTGTGCCCATCAATTGCTGCCACTGTGCCCATCAATTGCTGCCACTGTGCCCATCAATTGCTGCCACTGTGCCCATCAATTGCTGCCAGTGTGCCCATCAGTTGCCACCACTGTGCCCATCAATTGGTGCCACTGTGCAATGCATGAATCTATCTATGGTGATAGACAGGTGGCAGGAGAGAGAAGGCGGCGCCCATGCAACCTTAATGGACACACCGCCACTGGCTCTACTCCTTCCTTTATAACTCTCCTCTCCTGAAATTATCTGCACTGATGGAGGACTCTGCTCCTTCCTCTATAACTCTCCTCTCCTGAAATACTCTGCACTGATGGAGGACTCTGCTCCTTCCTCTATCTAATTCCCCTCTCCTGAAATACTCTGCACTGATGGAGGACTCTGTTCCTTCTTCTATAAATCTCCTCTCCTAAATACTGTTTTCCTGGAGGACTCTATTCCTTCCTCTATAAATCTCCTCTTTTGAAATACTCTGCTCTGCTGGAGGACTCTGCTCCTTCCTCTATCTAATTCTCCTCTCCTGAAATAGTCTGCACAGATGGTGGACCCTATTACTTCCTCTATAAATCTCCTCTTTTGAAATACTCTGCTCTGCCAGAGGACTCTGCTCCTTCTTCTATCTTACTCTCCTCTCCTGAAATACTCTGCCCTGATGGCAGACTCTGCTCCTTCCTCTTTGTAAAGCTGGCTATTCATTGAAAGAAAAAAATTTATCCGATTCCCCCAACTACACCTTCAAGGTGAATGGGAGAATTACTTATGCTGAGCTTATGCGTTCTGATGGTGGCGGCTTCTCGGCTTTTCCTTGGATAGATTGGTAGCAGCGCAGCCATTGGCTCCCGCTGCTGTCAATCAAATCCAATGACGCGGGCATCAGGGCCGAGTCATACACGCCAAGTGTATAGCCCCGTACACACGGCCGAGGTTCTCGGCAGAAACCAGCGAGAACCTCGCTGGGATCCTCATTCTGCCGAGAACCTCGGCCGTGTGTACGGATTCGCCGAGCCCAGCCCGTCGGGAAACCCGTCAAGCAAATAGAAAGCAGGTTCTCTATTTGCTCGACGGCCCGTCGGGATGAATGGCTGGTCACCTTTCCTGACGGGCTGGTCGCCGAATCTGACGGCCGGCCGAGAACCTCGGCGGGCGGAACGATGTGTTCCGCCCGTCGAGGTTCTCGGCCGTGTGTACGGGGCCTATGACACAGGAGCGCGCCTGCAAGGTTATCTAAAGCGGAGAGGAGTTGAGAGAGCCACCGTGGGACCCCTGAACTGCACAGTGGAGGTAAGTATGACATGTTTGTTATTTAAAAGAAAAAAGAAAACAGGAACCTTTACAATCACTTTAAGGTCAAGGCATGGGAAGAAGGCAGGCAAACAGGGAGCTTGAAGCACGTGTTGCAAACACTTTAACAAGCTTGACACTTGGCAGGCCTAAAACAGGTTTGGCCTCCACCCAGAGGCTGCGTCTTCATCAATCACCCTGCAGGTGGACAGAACCAGGATGCTTATAGGAGACCTGCAGGTGCCATGGAACAGAAGCATTACATGCCTCTGACACAAAGCATGGACCTAGGGTTGAAGGCGTATTACCTCCCAAGTCTCTACGAAGTCTCTGGGCTCCAGGACCCAAACCAGGTTTTTCCATTCTCTGGGGAAATTGAAAATCCAGTTTCCTCCATATATTAGCACCTAAGAGCCTCTCAACCTGCTTGGGTGTTACTGTCCAAATATATACTGTATATACCTCACACACAGTGTTCCTTTTTCTCTGTTGTAGACTCATTTAATATGGTGTTTTTCTTTCCTCTTTTAGAACGACACATTTGCGGACTTTGATGCGATGACTGACAGGCTGATTGATGAGATTATCCAGCACATACAGCTATATAACCTCTCAATCTCCAGGATAAGGTGAGAGAAGACATCATAATGTTCCTGAGATTGAGAAGTTATTGATCTGAAGTACAAACTAAAATGTGAACTTTGTGTGCTTTTGGATGAATGATTTCAAACAAGCAACACCTCCCCCTCCCGTCTACATGGGCACATGTCCAGATGGCGCGCATAAAAACCTCAATATCTAGTTGATATATTGGGACAAGTTGAAGATTGTAATGTACCCAGTTTAAATAGCTCATGCTAGGTGAAGTCAATATAGTAAATAATTAAACTATCTCTAGATGTTTTATGGCATGATAGAATCAGATTGCATAGGATACACACATGGGCATCCGCTGAATTTTTTTCAGGGGGAGGCGCTTCCGCAGCGGCGATACACAGTCGCATTTAACACTTTCTTCAAATATTTTTGTGGGAGGGGGGTGGGCGTACTAAGCGCAGGCTTACCTCGCATAGCACACCCACCGGGAGCCGGGCTGAGACCACCAAACTCAATTCACATGCAGCCGAGACCAGGATCCGAACCCTTAGCTGCAGAGGTGAACGGCTTGTCAGCGCAGTGCCAATCACGTTGAGCCACCGCAGCTCGGTCCTCCATTCGGTTTAATGCGGCCGTCAATTGTTCCATCAGGTTAATTTCACTAACCACAGTTATACACTGACCAATCGAAGGGGAATCTGAGCATTTTCATTTTTGCAGAATACATATTTTAGTGACATTAAGAAGGTGGATCAAGAGGGATTTCTTATATCGACGCCTTAACATTGGAGTAAGGGGAAGTAGGCACTGCGCCGGATTGTCGGCAAGTGAAATGTCTGTCAGTCTAAAAACCATACGTCAAATAGCATCCCAGACGAGGCGAACACGTGAGCATGTCCAGAAAACGCGCAGCAACGAACCATCAGGTTGTTGACATCGCCAGCAGGTGGAGGGAACTGAAGGGTAGATCTTATGTAGGAGCGTGGGTACTCTATACCAGCGAGCCAGGACCTTAAACCCCACCTTTTGGAAACACCTCATCATATTTTGCATTGTGAAAAAAGTAGGCGCCAAACCAAGGACAGAGAACCAAGGTTCCCATAGTAACCCTATGATGATACTGTATATTTAATACTAACAATTTGTTAGAATGTTTTATTTTAAGGACAAAAAATTGAAAGAGCAGGATGGAAAAAAAATCTTGAATGAGTGCATGTCTCTTTTTTTTATATCTTTATTTTTCATGTATTAACCACTTCAATACAGGGCACTTTCATCCTTCCTGCTCAACCCATTTTTCAGCTTTCAGCGCTGTCACAATTTGAATGACAATTGCGCGGTCATGCAATACTTTACCCAAATGAAATTTTAATTATCTTTTCCCCACAAATAGAGCTTTCTTTTGGTGGTATTTGATCACCTCTGCGGTTTTTTTTTGTTGTTTTTTTTTCCGCTATAAACAAAAGAAGAGAGACATTTTTGAAAAAAAAAAGCAATATTTTTTACTTTTTGCTATAATAAATATCCCAAATATATATATATATATATATATATATATATATATATATACTGTATATATGAAAAAAAATTGTTCCTCAGTTTTGGCCGATACGTATTCTTCTACATATTTTTGGTAAAAAAAAAAATCGCAATAAGCGTATATTGATTGGTTTGCGCAAATGTTATAGCGGCTACAAAATAGGGGATAGATTTATAGCTTTTTTTTTTTTACTAGTAATGGTGGTGATCGGTGATTTTTATCGTGACTGCGATATTGCGGCGGACACATCAGACACTTTTGACACTATTTTGGGACCATTCACATTTATACAGCAAACAGTGCTATAAAAATGCACTTATTACTATGTAAAATGTGACTGGCAGGGAATGGGGTTACCACTAGGGGTCGATCAAGGGGTTAAATGAGAATCCTAGTGAGTGATTCTAACTGTAGGGGGAGGGGACTGACTGGGGGAGGTGACCGATACTGTGTCCCTTTGTACAAGGGACACAGGGAGACACAGGGACACAGGTCTCCCTGACAGGACGTGGAGCTCTGTGTTTGACTCAGCAAGGCGAGGACATAGTAGTAAAGCGGTTAAACACATAAAACATACACAACCATATGTTATATTTCAGCAATTAAATAAATCAAAACAAAATATCAAACAAAGTAGGGCTTAGTATGAACTCTATTCACATACCACATATCCTACAAACAGGGCCGTTTGAAGAAATTTGGGGGCCCCTAGCGTACAAAAAAAAAAGTGACTTTTCAAGTTGAGAAGCGGGGGGGGGGAGGGGGGTTCAGGTTGGCAGCTTACCTCTATCCTCCGCAGAGCCTCACACGCACACACCGGCATATGTTGGTGTCCGCACAGGGGCCCCAGCAGGGAGGGCCCTTGCCGCACCGCTGCTTCCTCCTGCAGTCCGGTTGGCCGTGTACCATAACAGCGCGGTACAGGAGATTCAGTTTGCTGTTCCCGGGCCGGACTGAAAGAAAGTGAACACTCAGTGTGTGCACTTCCTGTCAGTCTGGCCGGGAACAGGAACCTGAATCTCCTGTACAGCGCTGTTATGGTACACGGCCAACCGGACTGCAGGAGGAAGCAGCGGTGCGGCAAGGGCCCTCCCTGCTGGGGCCCCTGGCCAGCTCATGGGCCACGGGCAATTGCTTGGTTTGCCTGTCGGGTTCCGACGGGCCTGCCTACAAAAAAAAACAAGGAACCAAACAAAAGCTCTTTCTCTTATCTTTTTGTACCTCAGCGTCATAGATAGGGTTACCACCTCATCCCTTTAAAACTGAACACCTATTAATTACACAGGTTCTGAGGCTAATTTAATGCAAATAAGGCACTACTTTAATTTAATTACAGCCTTAATTACAGAACCTGTGTAATTAATAGGTGTTCAGTTTTAAAGGGATGAGGTGGTAACCCTAGTCATAGACCATAAGGTTTTTTATTGTTGCTTAATTCTTGCTATTACAGGCATACCCCACTTTTAAGTACACAATGGGACCAGAGCATGTATGTAAAACGAAAATGTACTTAAAGTGAAACAATACCTTCTTACACTTCTAGGGTATAGTGGGGGATCAGGGGCTGTAGTGGGGGTGTCAGGAGCTGTAGTTGAGGTCTCAGGGGCTGTAGTGGGGGTGTCAGGGGCACACTGGAACAGGATGGGCTATGCTTTCGTAGCTTCAGCTCCTTCTACTGTGGCTGCAAAATGTCTGTACAGTACTTGTAAGGCACTTTACATACACTTGTGGGCATGTACTTACTCGCGAGTGTATGTAAAGTGAGTGTACTTAAAGCGGGGTATGCCTGTACTCATCAACATAGTTGGTAGTGGTTAGGGAGACATTAACACCTCATCATATTTTGGGGTTTAGTACAATGTCCTTTTCCTATCATTTTCTTCTAGGGAATGGTAAAGGCATCTAGACCAGCGGTCATCCACCATTACTGCAGGGCCCACTAACAGGCCAGGTTTTATGTATTACCTTGGAGAGATGCAGACTAGAATACTGCAATCACTGGAGCAGCAAATTATATCACCTGTCATGTATTTCAGTTATCTTGCTTGTTAGTGGGCCCTGCAGGACAAGGTTGATGACCACTGATCTAGACGACTTCCTAAAAGGGCTTAACTACTGTTGTCGCAACACACATGAACGTTAATGACATCCCAGTCTTATGCCGCGTACACACGATCACTTTTTGTGATGTAAAAAACGTCATTTTATCTCACGAAACAAAACAACGTTTTTCAAACTTCATTTTAAAAAACGGCGTTGCCTACACACCATCGTTTTCTGAAAATGCTCTTGCAAAGCGCGGTTACGTAAGACACGTTCGGCGGCACTCTGTTCCATTGAAGCTCCCGTCTCATAACTTGCTTCTGAGCATGCGCGGGTTTAAAAACGTCGTTTTGCCCACACACGATCATTTTTTATGACACAAAAACGACATTCTGAAAAACGACATAAAAAATTCAAGCATGTTCGAATTTTTTTTTGGTCGTTTTTCAGAAGACATAAAACAACGTTTTGCCCACACACCATCATTTTAAATGACGTTTTTTAAAACAACGTTTTTTTTTTCATCACAAAAAGTGATCGTGTGTACGCGGCATAAGTCTGTGGGGTTAAATATTGTCTTGGCCCACCCTTTGCAGCTTCAACTCTTCTGGGGAGGCCGTCCACAAGGTTTATGAATGTGTCTGTGGGAATGTTTGACCATTCTTTCAGGCACAGATGTTGGACTAGAAAGCCTGGCTCACAGTCTCTGCTCTAATTCATCCCAAAGGTGTTCTATATCAGGTTGAGATCAGGCCAGTCAAGTTCCTCCACCCCAAACTCGCTCATCCATGTCTTTATGGACCTTGCTTTGTGAACTGGTGCGCAGTCATGTTGGCACAGGAAGGGGCCGTCCCCAAACTGTTCCCACAAAGTTGGGAGCATGAAATTGTCCAAAATGTCTTGGTATGCTGACGCCTTAAGAATTTCCTTCACTGGAACTAAGGGGCCAAACCCAACCCCTGAAAAACATCCCCACACCATAATCCCCCCTCCACCAAATGATTTGCACCAGTGCACAAAGCAAGGTCCATAAAGTCATGGATGAGCGAGTTTGGGGTGGAGGAACTTGACTGGCCTGCACACAGTCTTGACCTCAACCTCATAAAAAACCTTTGGGATCTCTCATCTAACATCAGTGCCTGACCTCACAAATGCGCTTCTGGAAAAATGGTCAAACATTCCCATAGACACACTCCTAAACCTTGTGGACGGCCTTCCCAGAAGAGTTGAAGCTGTTATAGCTGCAAAGGGCGGAGCCAACTCAATATTGAACCCTACGGACTAAGACTGGGATGCCATTAAAGTTTGTATGCATGTAAAGGCAGGTGTCCCAATACTTTTGGTATTATAGTGTATATAAACAAACAGAACAACCAGAACAGTGAGATTCTGTCAGTAGTAAGAAAATGAGGTGTGTACACATAAGCCACTAAACAGGGGACTGAAGTTCCTCTTCAAATATCACCAATTTAGGGGTTACAGCAATGTAAATGTACATTATGGAAATGTTTGGGAAAATAAACCATTATTGTAGCAGTGTGATTTGTCTCTATGCAGTTTCATTGGGCATTCACTGGGAAACATCATCATCCGATCGGTGCTCACCCGCCCTCGCTTCCGATATTACCTGAACAAGCTGCACACCTTCCTTTCCCTTTCTGGACCCCACCTGGGAACTCTCTATAGTAACAGCACTTTGGTCAGTACAGGTGAGTTAGTATTTGGTAGTTTTATGAATTTTCGAGGTGGTATATCTTTGGAAGGTGCAATAACTTATTTTATGGTGCTCAGGCTAGGATGCTGTGACAATATAGATACTAGGGTTGTCCCGATACCGATACTGGTATCGGGACCGATACCGAGTATTTGCGGGAGTACTTGTACTCCCGCAAATACCCCCGATACCTAAATAGAATACCCCCCCCCCGCCGCCGCATCGTGCCGCTGCATCGAAAGCCGCCGCATGGGTTAAACGGCGCGCGGGAACATCACAGCTTTTATTTGAATAGCTGTAGTTTTCCCGCTGCCTATAGACACTCCCCCTTGCTCGGGATTGGATGGGTGATCGTGATCTGTCCAATCCCGAGCAAGGGGGAGTGTCTATATGCGCGGGCAAAACAGCTATTCAAATGAATGCTGTGATTTTCTCCATACGGCGGCGCGTCGGCTTTCGGCGGCAAAGGTATGGGGGAAATGGCTGGAGGGACATGGCTGCATATGTGAGGGACATGGCTAGAGGGACGTGGCTGAAGGGACATGGCTGCATATGTGAGGGACATGGCTAGAGGGACATGGCTAGAGGGACATGGCTGGAGGGACATGGCTGGAGGGACATGGCTGCATATGTGGGGGACATGGCTGGGGGGGACATGGCTGCATATGTGGGGGACATGGCTGCATTTGGGGACACATTTAAAAAAAAGTATCGGTATTCGGTATCGCCGACTACTTGAAAAAAAGTATCGGTATTGTACTCGGTCCTAAAAAAGTGGTATCGGGACAACCCTAATAAATACTGTATATAAATGTATATAAATGTCTACATAAAAATAATCTATGACAAACAACTGTTAGCCTAAGGCAGTCCTATTTAAATATACAATGATCGATCATTTATAGGTATATGAGAAAGTATAGCTATTGGAAACAGAAAACAGAACAACACAAACTAACTCCATTTAATGTCATTTTAATTAAAAAGTGTTTGTAAACCAAGGTTACAAAAAGTGGACTTTTTAGTGACCTAACAAATTGTATAAAGCAAGGGACATTGTAGATGTATTAGACCTATGTAGATGTTTGGGGCTCTGTAGATGTTTGGGGCTCTGTAGATGTTTGGGGCTCTGTAGATGTATGTGCCTCTTTGGATGTATGGCCCTCTGTGGATGTATGGACCTCTGTGGATGTATGGCCCTCTGTGGATGTATGGCCCTCTGTGGATGTATGGCCCTCTGTGGATGTATGGACCTCTGTGGATGTATGGCCCTATGTGGATGTATGGCCCTATGTGGATGTATGGCCCTATGTGGATGTATGGCCCTCTGTGGATGTATGGCCCTCTGTGGATGTATGGCCCTATGTGGATGTATGGGCCTCTGTGGATGTATGGGCCTCTGTGGATGTATGGGCCTCTGTGGATGTATGGGCCTCTGTGGATGTATGGGCCTCTGTGGGTGTATGGGCCTCTGTGGATGTATGGGCCTCTGTGGGTGTATGGGCCTCTGTGGATGTATGGGCCTCTGTGAATGTATGGGCCTCTGTGGGTGTATGGGCCTCTGTGGGTGTATGGGCCTCTGTGAATGTATGGGCCTCTGTGGGTGTATGGGCCTCTGTGGGTGTATGGGCCTCTGTGGGTGTATGGGCCTCTGTGGATGTATGGGCCTCTGTGGGTGTATGGGCCTCTGTGGGTGTATGGGCCTCTGTGGGTGTATGGCCCTCTGTGAATGTATGGGCCTCTGTGAATGTATGGGCCTCTGTAAATATATGGCCCTTTGATGTTGTATGGGGATCTGTAGATGTATTGCACCTCTTTGGATGAATCTGGACCTCTGTAGATGTATTGGCCCTCTCTAGATATGTATGGGGCTCTGTAGATGTATGGACCGCTGTAGAGGTTTGGGACTCTATAGATATATTGGACCTCTGTAGATGTATGAAGCTCTGCAGATGTATGGACCGCTGTAGATGTATGGGGCTTTGTAAATGTACTTGACCTTTGTAGCTATACACTGTATGAGGCTCTATAACTGAATTGGACCTCTGTAGATGTATGAGGCTCTGCAGATGTATTAGACTTCTGTAGATGTATAGAGCACAGTAGATGTATAGGACTCTGTAGATGTATGGCCCTTTGTAGTTGCATTAGGCTCTGTATAGACTTTTGTAGATGTATAGAGCACAGTAGATGTACTGGACCTCTTTAGATGTAGGGGGCTCTGTAGATTGGGCTCTGTAGATGTATTTGACTTCTGTAGATGTATAGGGCACAGTAGATGTACTGGACCTCTGCAGATGTATGGGGCTCTGTAGATGTACTGGACCTCCTTAATTTTACAGGGCTCTGTAGATGGACCTCTGTAGATGTATTGGGCTCTGTGGATATATTGGACCTCTGTAGATGTGTTAGAACTTTTTAGATGTATTGTAGCTCTGTAGATGTATTGGACCTCTGTAGATGTATTGTAGCTCTGTAGATGTATTGGACCACTGTAGATGTATGGGGCTCTGTCAATGTATGGGGTTCTATAGATGTACGCTATGGGCCTCTGTAGTTGTATTGGACCTCTGTAGATGTGTGGACCTCCTGTAGATGTGTGGACCTCCTGTAGATGTGTGGACCTCCTGTAGATGTGTGGACCTCCTGTAGATGTGTGGACCTCTGTAGATGTGTGGACCTCCTGTAGATGTGTGGACCTCTGTAGATGTATTGTAGCTCTGTAAATGTATTGGACCACTGTAGATGTATGGGGCTCTGTCAATGTATGGGATTCTGTAGATGTACGCTATGGGCCTCTGTAGTTGTATTGGACCTCTGTAGATATGTGGACCTCTGTAGATGTGTGCACCTCTGTAGATGTATTGGACCTCTGTAGATGTATTGGACTTCTGTAGATGTACTGCACTTCTGAAGATGTATAGGCCTTTGCAGACGTACTGGACCTCTGTAGAAGTATGGGCATCGCTAGATGTATTGGACCTCTGTAGATGTATTAGGTCTTCTTCAGACTGGGGCATCTCTAGATGTATTGGAAACAGGGTTGGTGCTACCACTAGGCAAACTAGGCAGCCGCCTAGGGTGTTCTGCTGCCTAGGGCGCCCGGCCACTGGTGTTCCTACTCTCTTGAGCTCTCTCTGTGCAGCAAGCAACTAAGACTCAGCATCAGCAGGCAGCCGCCGCTCCATTCGTACATAGTGTCAGAGGTGCAGTGGTGGTGGAGAACTGTGTCCGTGTCCCAAGTCCTAAATGTATGGAAGCAAGCAAACATTCATTGATGGGTGCTGGTAGGCTGCATTTGATGGCTGCTGGTGATGCTGCATTTGATGGCCACTGGTGAGACTGCATTTGATGGGCGCTGGTGAGGCTGCAATGATGAGCGTTTGTAAGGCTGCATTGATGGGCGTTTGTGAGGCTGCATTGATGGGTGCTTGTGAAGCTGCATATGATAGACACTGGTGGGCTGAATTTGATGGGTGTTTTGTTAAAAAGGTGGGGTATACATGGTTAGGGCAGAGAGGGTGGAGCCAGGGGGGGGGGGGGGGCAAACATTTGGTATTGCCTAGGGTGTCAAAAATCCTTGCACCAGCCCTGTTTGGACCTCTGTAGATGTATTAGTAACTATGTATCATCATATTCTGTATTTCCTTCTCAGGTTTGTGGCTGATGCAAAAGCTGAAAAAGTCCGGCTCTCTCCTACAGCTGACGTTCAGGGACAACGCTGATCTGCGGAAATCTTTCCTGTATCAGCTCAGCCAGAAACCAGGTTTGTAGCTGACAAACAAATCTAGAGAAAATAGGACACTACCGGCACCAATATCTAGCAACAACATGAGTTATACCTTTAAGGCCGTGTACAGACGAGGAGACATGTCCGCTGAAACATGTCCGATGAACATGTCTCCTCGGATATTTGGTCTGATGGCGTGTACACACCATCGGACCAAAATCCCCTCGGACGAATAACGCGGTGATGTGGCGGTGACGTTGACGCCGCCACGTCACCAATCCAGGAAGCAAAATACTTCCACGCATGCGTCGATTCCAATCGACGCATGCAGGAGATTTATGTCCGCTGGTTAGGCGTACTAACCAGCGGACATGTCCGACGGACATGTTTCCAGCGGAAAAATTTCAAAGCATGCTTCGAATTTTGTCCACTGGAAAAACCTGTCCGCTAGGTCGTACACACGATCGGATATGTCCACTGAAACTGGTCGGCGGACCAGTTTCAACGGACATGTTCGATCGTGTTTTCTTCGGCCTTAAAGACACCAGTAAATTTCAAAAAGTTTTTTTTTTTAACAAACAATGTAATCAAAACATTTGTCTGAGTAGCACTCTCACCTAGCAGTAAAAAGGGTTGCTGGTTAAATCCCAACCACGACATTACCTGCCAGGAGTTTGCATGTTCTCCCTGTGCCTGTGTGGGTTTCCTCCCACACTCCAAAGACATGCTGGTAGGTTAATTGGCTTCTGTCTAAATTGGCCCTAGTATATAAATGTGAGTTAGAGATCTTAGATTGTAAGCTCCTTGAGGGAAGGGACCGATGTGAATGTATATGTAAAGCGCTGCGTACATTGATGGCACTATATAAGTACCTTAAACCAGGGATCCTCAAAATGTTGCGGAACTACAATTCCCATCATGCCCAGTCATGCCTTTGAAGGTCAGAGTTTTTCAATGCCTCATGGGATGTGTAGTTCCACAACAGCTGGAGGGACGTAGTTAGAGGATTCCTGCCTTAAACAATAATGACCTCCTAATCAAGTGCCATCGACCTGTCAAAAAAATGTATTCAAGTATATAATATCACATTCATTCCATGATGTGTAACTTGTACAGTCAAATAGGCTCATTTGATGGGTTGTCCAATTCTCAACGCATTTCTTAGACCAACAGTCAGCTTCCTCAGGAATTACAGAGGATAGATAATATTCTGTGTGTAATTTCAGCATCTAGATGAGTTAAAAACCATATCACTGTGGACAGGGAAGACTGACCCCTAAAAGACCCATGCTGTTGTCCATACGTTCTTAGAGAAATCGAATATACAACATATAATTTCCAAGATTTTTGACTACCCTATCCACCAATCTTTTTAAAGAAAAATTCCAGGTATGGATATTTTTCTAGCTTGGACCAATGTAACTATGCATATACCATACTTGTGGGGTCCCTCTAGAAGCTGGAGATCCCTGTAGTAGACATTGCTAGTACAGTGATCTCTGCTAGCTTCCGGTTCTCATGATGAACAGCTGCCCTGCTGCATTGTGAACACAGGAGATTGGCTATTGGACACGGGGGCCGTACAGAGATTGCTTTGGCGAAGAAACAAACCACAAAGTAAACACATTCAGTCTAGTGATGTGACTCCTAATATATCTTCTTAACATGCTGTCAAACCATGTACAGTGGAACCTCAGAAGTACCGATACTTTTTTTCAAGTAGTCGCCGATACCGAATACCGATACTTTTTAAAAATGTGTCCCCAAATGCAGCCATGTCCCCCACATATGCAGCCATGTCCCCCACATATGCAGCCATGTCCCTCCAGCCATGTCCCCCACATATGCAGCCAAGTCCCTCCAGCCATGTCCCCCACATATGCAGCCAAGTCCCTCCAGCCATGTCTCCCACATATGCAGCCATGTCCCTCCAGCCATGTCCCCCACATATGCAGCCATTTCCCCCCAGGCATGTCCCCCCACATATGCAGCCATGTCCCTCCAGCCATGTCCCCCACATATGCAGCCATTTCCCCCCAGCCATGTCCCCCACATATGCAGCCATTTCCCCCCCAGCCATGTCCCCCACATATGCAGCTATGTCCCTCCAGCCATGTCCCTCCAGCCATGTCCCTCCAGCCATGTACCTCCAGCCATGCCTATCTAGCCATGTCCCTCCAGCCATGTCCCTCCAGCCATGTCCCCCATACCTAGCCGCCGAAAGCCGCCGATGCCGCACGGAGAACATCACAGCATTCATTTGAATAGCTGTTTTGCCCACGCATATAGACACTGCCCCTTGCTCGGGATTAAACAGATCATGATCACCCATTCAATCCCGAGCAAGGGGGAGTGTCTATACGCAGCGGGAACACTACAGCTATTCAAATGAAAGCTGTGAGGTACCCGCACGCTGTTTAACTCATGCGGTGGCGGCTTTCGATGCGGCGGCTTTCGATGCAGCGGTGGCGGCAGCAGCTGGGGGGGGGAGTATTCTATTTAGGTATCGGGGGTATTTGCGGGAGTACAAGTACTCCTGCAAATACTCGGTATCGGTCCCAATACTGATACTGGTATCGGTATCGGGACAACCCTAGTTGTGAGTAACGCAGTTACACTTTATTTGTAAAAATTCTGACTCGGTTTGTAAGTGTTGTCTCGCAAAACGAGCAGGATTCAAGATAAAGCTGTGTGCAGTACCACATTTGGCCTGAGGTCAAGGGTGTGGAGTTGTCCGGAAATGCTAGGAAAACCTTCAAAATACTCTGTTTACAAGGTTTTCTGAGTTCAGCCGAGCTGCCCTCTGGACTTTCTGGGTGTTTCCGAGGCTCTCCAGAAGGCACCACCTTCTTCTGGCAACATGTGGTATTGCATGCCATTGAAATCAATGCAGAACTAATTATGTTTGTTTTCATTGACTTTTATGGGGAAACTTGCTTTAATATGCGAGTACTTTGGATTACAAGCATTCTCCTTGAACTAATGTTTAGATGACTTGACAAAGAATCGGAGACCTTGAAACATGTTGTTATGGAGATACAGTGAAGCTTCCTTTCTCCAAAAAGTGGCTGACGTCAGTTCCAGTTCCTGGCACATGTAGGGTCTGGCGCATGGTTCACATTGGCTGCAGCGACAGTTCCGCCCTCATTTTGTGACGTGTTCAGCCCATGGTTGTTTTCTTCTCCCCACTTACTTGGTCACAATTAACCTCTATGAATGGCAACACAGTCATTAGGTCCACAGTAGAATGAAAAAAGGAAACAAGTCACAAGGAGGAGGAAGTTGGGAAGAGGATCTGCAATGACCAACAAAAAATGTGGAACTTTAAATTATGCCACCAAGAAAGTAACAAAAGATCATTAAAAAAGGCTCATAAACCCCCCCTATCCGCGAATCCTCCCCCATAACAACCCACTCAAAAAATAACAAAACGGACATAAAAAAAAGGAAGACCCCCCCCCCAACTCCCTACTCCTCCATCTTCCAGATTCCCTAAATTCCATCCATTTTCCCCATATATTCCGGTATTGCTCCAGTGAGTCTTCTATATCAATAGTTTCTTCTATGGCTCTTACAATTTCAACCCTTACTACCCACTCCTTCATGCTCAGTACTTCTTGAGTCCTCCAAAAACTCAGAATCAAACTTTTAGCTGCATTTAAGAGGAATGGGACTAGGGTGTTCTTATATTAACAGACCATTTCCCTTGTGTCATGAAATAGACACTCCAAAGGACCCTTCTGAATACATTCTCCCGTAATTTGAACAATTGCTGCCAGAATTCCCTCACAATAGGGTTGAATCTTTGTGCCTTCCCACCAGCTTTATATTCCATAGTGTCATACAATACCAGCTATATCGGTACATATAAATACAAAACAATCCATTATATTCCATCCCAGAGAATTAACATGTATACCCCCCCTTAAAGGAGTTCTCCAAGCTAAAACTTTTAACCCCCGCTGTGCCCGGGCTGTAAAACTATACAAAATAAACTTTCACTTACCTGCCTACGATCTCCCGTTATTCCGGTATCGCCGCCCGTGCACCGGTCCCTGTCAGCTTCCTCTTCCTGCGGGTCGGTGACTCATCCTGCGCTCAGCCTATCAGCGGCCGCGGCGGGACATTGCTGCTGCCGCTGATAGGCTGAGCGCAGGATGTGTCACCGACCCGCAGGAAGAGGAAGCTGACAGGGACCCGTGCACGGGCGGCGATACCGGAATAATGGGAGATCGTAGGCAGGTAAGTGAAAGTTTATTTTGTATAGTTTTACAGCCCGGGCACAGCGGGGGTTAAAAGTTTTAGCTTAGAGAACTCCTTTAAAAGAAGAGCAGAAAGAAAGAAAAAGAAAACAGAGAGGAAATTTGCAATCTGTCTTTTACCTTCATCCATCATTCTTATTGTGAACTACATGCACTACACTATTTTATACATACATATATATAGGGCCACTGATAGGGGGGAACCACCAGCCCTCCTGTAGGGGGCCCCGGCACTCAGAGGGGCCCAGACAGCAGGAGGATTGGTGGAGAACAATGCCCTCCATGTCTCTCACCCAGGTTTGTCCCCCTCTCCCTCCTGCTGGCTTTTAGCTGCTGGGTGAGAGACATGGAGGGATAATGAACCTTGCCAGCTGCCGCTGAGCTCCTTCCCCTGCCCCGGAGAGGGTCTTGTGCAAGGAGTAGGGATTTGTGGGAATGTGTCCTAGGAGAGGGATTGAAGAAAGAAGATTTGTGCTGGGAGGGGAGATGGACTGATTGGGCCAGATTCAGGTAGGAGAGCGAATCTTTATTTTGGAGTAACGTTTCTCATTTACGTTACTCCGCCGAAACTTTAGGAGCAAGTACTGTTATTCACATAGCACTTACTCTTAAAGTTGTGGCGGCGTAGCAAAAATGAGCCGGCGGAATTCAAATTGGGCGGGTAGGGGGCGTGTATTATTTAAACTAGGCGCGATCCCGCGGCGAACGTACTGCGCATGCGTCGACTGTCAGTGCGCATGCTCCAAATTCTGTCAGTGAACGTCAATGACGTCAATCCCCATTCACGGACGTTTTACGCAAACGACGTGAACATTTTTAAATTCGACGCGATGACGACGGCCATACTTAACATAGGATACTCCACCTAGGGGGCATGTTTTTCTTTATGCCGTGTATCGCTTACGGAAACATCGGAAAGTCGCTGCGTCGGGCCCGAGTACGATCGTGAATTGCCGATTCTCGCTGATTAACATATTCTCGGCGTTAATCAGCGGGAACGCCCCCAGCGCCATTTTTAAAATTGCAGTTCCGATACGACGGCGAAATACAATTACGCCGCTCGTATAGGAACTCCAACCCGGCGTTTCTTGTTTTCTGCTTACAGAAAACAGAAACGCCAGCTCAAAGTGAGAGTTAGGCTGGAGTATCACTGATACTCCAGCCTAACTCTACCTGAATCTGGCCCACTGTGTACAGGAGCCGATGAGGGAATTCGGGGCTAATATGAGGGATTAGGGGAATTGTGCAGGCAGGGGAGATTTGTACTAGGAGGGGGAATTGGGATGGCATTTGTGTCCATTAATAATGTATTTTCATGTATTTTTTTTGTATATATATATATATATATATATATATATATATATTAGGGTTGTCCCTACCACTTTTTTTTTTTTTTTTTTAAGACCAAGTACAAGTACCGATACGTTTTTCAAGTACTCGCCAATACCGATTACCAATACTTGTTTTAAAGTCATGTGATAGTGGCACATGTGTGAGGTTTTTTTTTACAATTATTTTTTTAAGTTATTTTTTACAATTATTTTTTTTCGCTATTTTTTTTTTTTTACAATGGACGTGTCAGTGTGTTTAAAAAAAATATATTAATATTTTTCCAATTCATTTTTTTATTATTTATTGCAATTTTTTATTTTTATTTTTATCAGCCCTGTTGGGGGGATTTGGTGAGATATCAGGGGTCTTAACAGACCGCTGACATCTCACCTTTGACACAGGGAATGGGACTGAGGATAGAGATTTCCCAGTCCCTTTCTCAGCAGCACTGAAAATGAATGGAGAGGAGTCAGCATCTCCTCTCTATTCATAAACTGAAGCATCGTAATCACAGGTTACGGTGTTTCAGTTATGTAAATGGACAGAGTCAGTGATCACGGGGGCAGAGGAGGACACGGAGGGGTGCACAGAGCAGAGTGGAGGGGTGCACAGAGCAGAACGGAGGGGTTCACAGAGCAGAACGGAGGGGGACACGGAGCAGAACGGAGAGGGACACGGAGCAGAACAAAAGGGGACACGGAGCATGGAGGGGGACACGGAGCATGGAGGGGGACACGGAGCATGGAGGGGGACACAGAGCAGAAGAAAGGGGGACACAGAGCAGAAGAAAGGGGGGCACAGAGCACGGCTGGGGACATGGAGCAGAACAAAGGGGGACGCAGAGCACTGAGGGGGACATGGAGCAGAGCAAAGGGGGACACAGAGCACGGAGCAGAACAAAAGGGGACACAGAGCACGGAGGGGGACACAGAGCAGAACGGAGGGACACGGAGCAGAACAAAGGGGGACACAGAGCATGGAGGGGGACATGGAGCAGAACGGAAGGAGACAGGGAGCAGAACAAAGGGGGACATGGAGCAGAACAGAGGGGGACATGGAGCAGAACAGAGGGGGACATGGAGCAGAACAGAGGGGGACATGGAGCAGAACAGAGGGGGACATGGAGCAGAACAGAGGGGGACATGGAGCAGAACAGAGGGGACATAAAATAAGGGGGACATGGAGCAGAATAAAGGGGGACATGGAGCAGAATAAAGGGGGACACGGAGCACAGAGGGGGACACGGAGCACAGAGAGAGACATGGAGCACAGAGGAGGACACGGAGCAGAACGGAGGGGGACTGGAGGAGGATACAAGGACAGTCAGCAGTGATCGGTGTGGTGGGGGGAGTTGCAAGCACTGATCACCCTGTATAGATTTCACTAAAGCAGCTAAAGGGGGGGGGGGGGAGTGGCTGTCGGGCTTTAGTGAAATCTATACAGGGTGATCGGTGTTTGTAAAATTAGTCAATTTTGACTAGGAACTAGTGATATTGGACCAGGCGATCGTAGGAAACTGAGGACTTGTACTGGCAGAACATTTATATACTGAATTTAAGGGCTCTTTCTGACCCTGCTAACAAGCGGATCAGAGGCCATAGGCCAAGTTTGTTGTTCTTCTCAGAGTTACCACTTTGACTAAAATTTTTGGCCTTACAATATATATTCCTGTTCCGGACTAGCTGCATTTCCTTCAGTCCATTTCCCTGCTTACCAGGATAAGATCGCCTTGTCACATGCCACCTTAAAGTTGCTTATATGATATTATCCCCCAACTGGCTACTTGTTATGATACAATGCCAGAGTCTGGGTAAAAAGACTGATTGTTGCGTATCTTAAACACGGTCAAATACATTCACATGTCTATGCTCCTGAGGAAGGGTTATAACAACGCGTAACATGTGGAGCCAGCCCTCTATTCCTCTGGACCCACCGCTGGTTACACATCTATACAGCTAAATTTCTTATCATACTCTTTCTGAGTTTTTTTATGATCAAACTGTATTGTGCTAATATTATTGTGATAACCTGTTTGGACCAGTTATTGATTTAATTTCTCTGATTTTATATTTGTAACTGTTTTTTATGACATTTCTATAAATAAAATACCTCTAGTTTTTTACTATATTTACTGTGTGCCCTTAAAGTCCAATATCACTAGTTCCTAGTCAAAATGTACATATTATCGGGATGTTGGCACATTACTATAAGTATATTCACA
The DNA here is from genome assembly GCA_029574335.1 of Rana kukunoris. Classification (NCBI taxonomy): domain Eukaryota; kingdom Metazoa; phylum Chordata; class Amphibia; order Anura; family Ranidae; genus Rana; species Rana kukunoris. Next base: position 468,720,792 of record CM056053.1, on the reverse strand, counting down.
GCATCACCCTGTGGGGATATACGTTAAAGGGTCACTAAAGGAATTTTTTATTTTTTTTAAATAACAAACATGTTATACTTACCTACACTGTGCAGTTAGTTTTGCACAGAGTGGCCCCGTTCCACGTCTTCTGGGGTCCCTCGGCGGCTGTCTCTGGTCCTCCCCGCAATTAGTCACCACAGTCATGCGAGAGCTTGCATGGTGGTCAGTAATTGCGGACGCGCTCCCGTGATACAGCGAGCAGCCATAGCCGCTCACTGTATCACTCAGCCCCGCCCCTCGGCACGCCGTGTCACTGAATGTGATGGACAGCAGCGGCAGCCAATGGCTGTGCTGCTCTCAATCTATCGGCTCTAGCCAATCATCGGTCAGGCTGAGCGGCAAAGAGGATATCGGGAACGCGCGTGAGACTTTCGAGGGGTCAGGTAAGTATAACGGGGGCTGGGGGGGGGGGGGGCGCAGCATCAGATGTTTTTTCACCTTAATGCAATCTATACATTAAGGCGGAAAAACATCTGATGCTGCGCCCCCCATTAAGGTGAAAAAACATTTTCCTTTACAACTCCTTTAAACCCAGCCTTTGTAACTCCCCCACCTCACCGATCACCGCTGACTGTCCAGGTATCGGGTGAAGCATCAGAGCATTTGCCTGAGTACATGTACTCGGGCAAATGCTCAGTATCGGTACCATACTAGTATCGGGACAACCCTAATATATATATGTACACCTTAAAGACTCTGAACTATGTATCTTTTTTGTCCACAGGTCTTCAGTACTTTAAAAATGTTGTGTTGGTGGCATCTCCCCAAGACCGGTATGTTCCATTTCACTCAGCAAGGATTGAAATGTGCAAAAATGCCATTAAGGACAAGCATACAGGTATTATACATTATAAAACACAAATAGCTCAATCATATAATGCTTGGAAATATAGTACTGTATGTTATATATATATTTTTTTAATTAGTAGCTTGAAAAAAGTAAAGAGCAGCTGTAAAACTTCCCTTCCCTTCTGGTGCTTTCCCCTCCACAGACTTATTACTTGGAGGTTCAGCGCCTGTCATTTCCTGGGCTTAACCACTTCATCCCTGGAGGATTTGGCTGCCCAATTACCAGGCCATTTTTTTGCGATTTGGCATTGCATCGCTTTAAATGACAATTGCGCGGTCGTGCGACGTTGCACCCAAAAAAATTGATGCCTTTTTTTTCTTACAAATAGAGCTTTCTTTTGGTGGTATTTGGTCTTCTCTGCGGTTTTTATTTTTTGCGCTATAAACAAAAAGCTCGACAATTTTGAAAAATAGCAATATTTTTTTCTTTTTGCTATAATAAATATCCCCCAAAAATATATAAATACCATTTTTTTTCCTCAGTTTAGGCCGATACGTATTCTTCTTCCTATTTTTGGTAAAAATAATTGCAATAAGCGTATATTGGTTGGTTTGCGCAAAAGTTATAGCGTCTGCAAAATAGAGGATAGTTTTATAGCATTTTTGCCTTTAGTAAATAACCCCCAAGGTGTACTTACCTGCTCTGTGTAGTGGTTTTGCACAGAGCAGCCCAGATCCTCCTCTTTCGCACAGAGCAGCTCAGGTCCCTCTCCGGCGCTCGTGGCCCCTCCCTCCTGCCGAGTGCCCCCACATCTAGCAGCCCCCTCCCTCTCCTCATTGACTTACTGACTTTGACAGCAGGAGGAGTCAATGGAACCCCGCTGCTGTCTCAGCCAATGAGGTGGGAGAGTCCCAGGCAGCCGAGACTCTCATGCAACACAGCTAGAGATGGGGCTCAGGTAAGTATTAGGAAGGTTGAGGGGGACTGATGCACATAGAAGGTTTTTTATTCTAATGTATAGAGTGAATTAAGATGAAGAAAAACCTTCTGCCTATGGAACCACATTAAGGGCAGGTTTGCCTGGAGGAAGTACACTCCTCCTTAAAGGACTGACCACCACCATGCACATACCATATTTACTCGAGTATAAGCCGAGGCACCTAATTTTACCACAAGAAAATGGGAAAACGTATTGACTTGAGTACAAACCTAGGGTGAGAATGCGACAGCTACTGTAAGCGGAAAAGAGGGTCAACAATGCCCATTTGCAGCCTGACCTTACTGTGCCCATTTGTGGCCTGACCACACTGTGCCCATTCTCTCACCTACATTCTCTCTACTGTTTGTAATGGCAGGATCCAGTTGGTTCCCCCGGAAGGTCCCGTTACCTTTGCAGCTTGACCTCACCTTGCCCATTGCAGAATCCGATCTGTGTACCCGAGTCCGTGACATATTCAGACGGCGGCTGTGCAGTTTTAAAAACTTGCGTTCCTCCTTGTGCTGTTAGGCGGAACACTCGGTTTCCCAGCAAACACTGTGTTCAGTGTTTCGCCTATCACGATCGCCCTCTCGTCCTCTCCTCTATCATGAACGAGAGGGCGATCGTGATATGTGGAAAACTGAACACAGTGTTTGCTGGTAAACCGAGTATTCCGCCTGTGTTCAGTGTTCCGCCTATTACGATCTTCCTCCCGTTGGTGAGGTCAGGCCGCAATGGACTCAGGTACGCTGACTCAAGTATAAACTCGGCTTATACTCGAGTATATACGGTAACTGGTTACTAGATGTTGTTGTTAGGAGACATTCTTCTTCCACAGCCCCTGGGGTGATATGGGGTGACTGCTGTGAGCCCACGCTTTGATATAATTATAGAATTATTATCCATTCCTTCAAATTTAAGGCTCTTGGTACTGACCAGGGGCAAAGGCCATGCCCTGCATCGTAGGTTGTTGTGTATTTTGGCTGCCAACCTTTGAACTTTTGGCCAAAAGTTTACAATTTGTGAATCCTTGGGATTTGCTGCAAACCATGAAAACATCAAACCCAAGCCTTATCTCTACTCATAAAATATCCATGGTCCAATATACAGATGACTACAGGCTTAAAGGAGTTGTAAAGTAATTTTTTTCACCTTAATGCAATCTGTGCATTAAGGTGAAAAAATCTTGGATGCTGCCGCCCTCCCCCTCCTGAGCCCCCGTTATACTTACCTGACCCCTCGAAAGTCCTGCGCGGTCCCGATATACTCTTCGCCGCTCAGCCTGGCCGCTGATCGGCTAGAGCGGATGGATTGGGAGCAGCGCAGCCATTGGCTGGTGCTGCTGTCAAGCACATTTTGTGATGCGCATGCCGAGGGGCGGGGCTGAGTGATACAGTGAGCGGCTATGGCCGCTTGTTGTATCACGGGAGCGTGCCCACAGTTACTGACCACCATGCAAGCTCTCGCATGACTGTGGTGAATAATTGCAGGGAGGACCAGAGACAGCCGCCGAGGGACCCCAGAAGACTGGGATCGGGGCCACGCTGTGCAAAAGGAACTGCACAGTGGAGGTAAGTATGAAATGTTTAAAGATAAACAATTTTTTACTTTACAACCTCTTTAATGCAACTTCAATACTTTTCTTTCCAGGTCCCATCTACACCGAAATGATAAACAATCTTCTACAGCCGGTGATAGACTCCAAGGACTGCACTTTGATCAGGCACAATGTTTTTCATGCCCTCCCAAACACAGCTAACACTCTGATTGGACGAGCCGCTCACATCGCTGTGCTGGACTCCGAGCTTTTTTTGGAAAAGTTTTTCCTCGTGGCTGGCTTAAGCTACTTCAAATAACGCTGGATTATAAAAGTAGGGATTGTCCTTACCTTTATACATGTAAACCAAAAAGTCACCGGAACGAGGAGTGTCTATATAACCATATAACAGGAATATCAGCAAAAAAAAGGACACAAAGTGGGTCTTTCTCCCATCAACAATTTGAGTAATTGTTTTTTTTTTTTCTGGAGAACACTTCTGTAGCAGTGTATATAAGTACCGTAATATAATTATTTTATAACTTTGATTCTAATGGGCTCAATTAAGCCAATGTTTTCTGTCCAAATTAGTTGTTTGCCCAGCTACACGACTATTTCAGACCCTGTTCCTATACTATGAAGTAAATGCCACAAAAACGATTTCACCTTCATTATGCATTGATTAGTCTATTATTTTCTAAACTTCATGGCAATTTGCCTGTCTGTGTTTACAGGTGGTTTCCTTACAGGGCTGTTCAAAAATAAGTCGGCACTTGACCCAGGTAGGGGGATAAGGAAGGGTTGCAAAATGACTATCAATATTACCCACTTGGCTTTGGAATATTTTGGGCACAGCTTTATAAATAAAATAAATGATGGGCTACGGTCATCTAATGCCCAGGGGGAAGATGAGAAATTGCCTTCCTTCCCTCAAAGCTCCTTCCCAGAACTTTTCCCTAAATCCTTCCACACTACAAAAACCTTTTCACATCCCCCCAGTCAAGAGCTCTTCCCTAACCCCTCCCACCGCCCACCTCCACTACAATGCCACCCCCCAAATCCGTGCAGAGCCCTTACTTCATCACCATCAACTACAACGCTTTTCTCCCATCCCTCTACCCCAATACAGAGTTCTTTCCCCACCATTTATTTCCCTCCAACAACACTACAAAGCCCCCCCCCCCATACAGAGACCTTTACCACCCTCAACTACCAATCTCTTACCCCATCCCTCTCCTCTCCCCCAGTACAGAAACCTTTCCACACCCTCTCCCCTCCAACAACACTACAAAGCCCCCTCCAATACAGAGACCTTCCCTAACCCCTCTGACCTCCCACCCCCACTACAATGCACTCCCTCTCCATACAGAGCCATTTCCTTCATCACCATCAACTACAAAGCTCTGCCCCATCCCTCTCCTCCAGTACAGAACTCTTCCCACACCCTCTTCCCCCACCCACACTACCAAGCCCCCCCATACAAAGACCGTCCTCCATCACCCTCAACTACAAATCTCTTCCCCTATCCCTCTCCCCAGTACAGAACTCTTTCCACACCCTCTCTCCCCAACAACACTACACCCCCCCAAACAGAGACCATCCTTCATCACCATCAACTACTTCCCCTATCCCTCTACCCCAATACAGGGCTCTTCCCTCCACCTCTCCCCCCAACAACATTACAAACAGCCCCCCCATACAGAGACCTTCCTTCCTCACCCTCAAACTACAAATCTCTCCCCCCCAGTACAGAACTCTTCCCACACCCTCTCCCTCCATCAACACTACAAGCCCCCCTCCCATACATAAACTTCCCTTTCATCATCCTCAACTACAGATCTCTTCCCCATCCCTCCCCTCTCCCCAGTACAGAAATCTTCCCACACCCTCTCCCCCCCCAACAACACAATACAGAGACCTTCCCTAACCCCTCCAACCTCCCACCCCCACTACAATGCCCGCCCTCCATACAGAACCCTTGCTTCATCACCATCAATTACAAAGCTCTGCCCCCATCCCTCTCCACCAATACAGAGCTCTTCTCTCACCCTATCCCCCCAACAATACTGCAAAGCCCCCCATACAGAGACCGTCCTTCATCACCCTCAACCACAAACCTCTTCCCCCATCCCCCTCCTCTCCTCCAGTACAGAACCCTTCCCACACCCTCTCCCCCAACAACACTACAACCCCCCCCCCCAATACAGAGACCTTCCCTAGCCCCTCCAACCTCCCACCCCACTACAATGCCCCCCCTCCATACAGAACCCTTGCTTCATCACCATCAATTACAAAGCTCTGCCCGCATCCCCCTCCCCCAATACAGAGCTCTTGCCTCAGCCTCTCCCCCCAACAACACTACAAAGCCATGCCATACAGAAACCTTCCTTCATCACACTCAACTACAAATCTCTTCCCCCATCCATCTCCTCTCCCTCAGTACAGAGCCCTTCCCACAGCCTCTCCCCCAACAACACTACAAAGCCCCCCATACAGAGACCTTCCTTCATCACCCTCAACTACAAATCTTTTCCCCATCCCTCTCCTCTCCACCAGTACAGAACCCGTCCCACACCCTCTCCCCCCAAAACAAATAACAAACAAAAAGCCCTTGCCCATACAAAGACCTTTCCTATTCCTTCCAACCTCCTACCCCCACTAAAATGCCCCCCCCCCCGCCTCTATACAGAGCCATTCCTTCATCATGATCAACTAAAAAGCTCTGCCCCATCTCTCTCCCCCAATACAGAGCTTTTCCGTCACCCTCTCCCCCCAACAACACTACAAGCCCCCCCATCCCCCATACAGAGACGTTTCTTCATCACCCTCAACTACAAATCTCTTCCAAATTAGTAGCTACCCTTTCTCATCAATTAACAAACCCTAGGGCCCTTCTGCCCTCCCGTAATTACCAACTCCTATTTACAAGGTGGAAGTAACTTGTCTTTCCTAATAAATTAACTTTCTAATTCTTTCCACTGCTCCAGATTTCATGTTCAATTGTCACTCCCTGAACCCTTTCTTCCTATCCCCTCCTTACCCACCCATCTTGTCATGTGCCCTTTTCGTCTGCATTCACAGGAAACCATTACTACAGATACAAAAAAAAATCCTAGACAAGTTATGCAAAAAATACATACATTACATTCTTCACACCAGACATCAACACGGGCCCCAGAAACCTTGGAATCTCCTATGCCAACATACTGTAATGCAGAGACACCCTCCCCACCCCTCATCGTAACATATAATGCCCAGTGATTGACCCATTGAGAGACCATGCAATGTCTGAGAGAACATGTCAATGCAAAACTTTCAGAAAGCTGATACTATAGAAAATTTGAGGACTCTATAGGGTAGGTGTGAGTAGCTAAAATTATGTGCCAAAATGTGATACATTAAATTAGGTGACCAGGTTTTTTTTAACACTTATTTAATCTAATAGAAGGTTTATTTTAAAATATAATTGACGAATGATCTTTTCTCTAATATAAAAATTCAAGACAGATCTTTAAAAAAAAAAAATGAAAAAAATCTTTCCAACCTAAGCCACCATGGGTTAAGTACACCCAGAAAATGTGACAACTAACGTTTTAGTGGCAGTAAGTGAACCTTAAAATACTTCAAGAAATATTCCACTGTGTAAATTTGTTGTTTACAACATTGGAGAAAAAATAAATAAAACATAAATAAAAAACAATACAACAGCATTTCAGAGCTATGGATAAAATCACAAACAAAAAACAAAAATCTCAAATAGATTATTTTTCCATTAATAAAAGACAATTGTGGGAGGCAAAGGTTTAACAATACAACAGCACTGCAAATTATTTATTTGTAAATAAATCATTTTGTGTATAAAGCCGTGATACTTAAAGGTTCAAATAAATAGCTCTGAAAATATTTTTGTAAAAGCATTTTCAGAATGTGTTTATAATTGTATTTAAATCAATATAATATTCTTTATATCCGCTTATATCATTTTATTCTTTCTAGAAACTTAGACACCAGTAAAACACTGGTACATTTTTGTCTACATTTGAATCCATGTTTTTTTTAAATGTTTTTTCCCATTATTTAGTTATTAATAATAATATTAAAAATAATAATAATAATAAAAATAATAATACACGTTACTGTTATTTTAATTACTATTATTATTTTATGAAATTGGAGCAAAAAACAAATACATAGAATAGACTTATGGTATATAGTAGTTTTTCTAAGGTGTAAATAAATTTGGATGCTACCAGCAATGAGAGGTATTTTTTTACAGCACATACACCACCAAAACTCACTTTAACATTCTAGCAATAACAGCTCAGTAAATAATTAAAATAGTATGGTATACATCAGGGATCCTCAAACTACGGCCCTCCAGCTGTGGCGGAACTACACATCCCATGAGGCATTGTAAAACTCTGACATTCACAGACATGACTAGGCATGATGGGAATTGTAGTTCCTGAACAACTGGAGGGCCATAGTTTGAAGACCCATGGTATACATCCTCTGCTTAAAAAGCAGGCACTCTCTGATGTAAATTGTGTAAATAAAACTTGTCGGGGATTGCCTCAACTATAAAATTGTACAAAATGTAATCTATATCTGTCTGAATGTTATAAACATGTTATAATTTAAATAATTTTTAATGTACATTTGTGATATCAAATCAGAAATATGTAATCATCATCTTATAGTATTACCCAGATAGATTTCAATATATAAAACATGTTTGTATTTTTTTTTGTCCTGTATAGCTGCTTCTAAAATAGTAAATTTTCCTGGATATTTTAAAAAGAGTGGGGTAACAAAGACGGTACTGTATTCATGGAATATGTTGTTTTCTGCAATAGAAACCTTTCTAGCATTATGCAAAAAATGTAAATTAAAGTGAAGCTGACCTAAAAATGTTTCAATCAACATTTGCATGCAGCACTTGCTATGTCAGGTTCATATTAAATAAATATATACCGTATATTGTGTATGTGTGTATATATATATATATATATATATATATATATATATATATATATATATATATATATATATAAATACATAGGCCCAGATTCACAGAGCGATTACGCCTGCGCAACTGCTGTTGCGCGTGCGTAAGTCTAAATGTGCGCGTGCGTATAGTTGGACGCGATTCACAAAACAATATACGCCAGAAATCTACGTTTTTTGGTCCGGCGTAATTGAGTTAGACCTTCGCTTCCCTTCGCGCAAAACTGCGCTAGACACACCATTGATTTGCTAGTCAAATATGCTAATGAGGGAGTTACGGGGATTCACAAAAAAACGCAGTTGCTGCGCAGGCTACGCGATGTGCGCAACTGCAAAATGTTCTGTCTAAAGTTAGAGGACCTAAAAGCTGGTCTAAATTTTGAAAAAAAGTCTAATTGTCAGATAAAGCAACACTGTTAGTGAGGAGTTCAGCAGTCACACGTGTTGCCCAACAATCTGTATGCCAACATGCCAGGGGCATCGTCGCGCATAGCTATACTACTGACTTTAGATGAACAAAGAAGGATGAGGGCACGGAGGATGGCACTAAGGAGGGCACGGGAGATGTTTTATTTTTATTTTTGTTGGCTTATATAAAATTTACAATTTAATCTAATCTAATACAATATTCTTATCTGATACAAGCCCCTCACTCTTCACTTGATATATCACACACGCATAGACATCTTTGGCATGAGAGATTCTGAGGTGTCTCGCATCTTCAGATTCACCCCTCATGCCATCGTGGAATTACCACAACCTTGCAGGAGGACATCAGCAGCCCAACACATGGCACCACCCATGACACCCATGACAGCTACATATACAATCAGAGCCCCATCCCCACAGATTTCAAACAGAACATGTATGGGGACAGCTGGCTGGTTGGTGAGTGACATGGGAGTCAGGCATGACTATCCCCTCCCGTGATGCACACCTCACAAGTGGCACATGCATGACTAACATCCTCCTGTCTTTTCCCTTCAAGGTGACTCTGCATATGCACTGGGACCCCATCTCATGACCCCATCTCATGCCAGCTCACATTATGCATCTTTGCACGTTAAACACACACATTAATCATGGCACAATGAGAATGCATGCATGCACACCACTGTGGTCCCTAGCACACACACCCCACATCCTCATCAAATTGGATTGGCACCAGTCCACCATGCAAGACTGGTGAGCAGTAACGCCACGCCACGGCTCCAATTATGTCACTGTACATTCATACACCATTCACACGGACCTGGGAATCACTTCTCCCTGGTCCTGGGGAACCCTTCTCCACCCAAATTGAGGATGACACCCCTTTTCCAGCAGGAATGTCACCCCCACATTCAAACATCATTCACAACCCAAAATATGCCAAAAATGTCAGCAAAATAATAAAAAAATGCATAGAAAAAAAAAAAAATGCAGAGAACAAAAATAAAAATGCTTTCAAACCAAAAAAAGGGGGAAAAAAAATAATGCCCTCTGCCTGAGCCACGCCTGGGGCGCCCCCGGCCACGGCCCCGGACCCTCAGGGGAGACGCATGGGGGAGGGGAAAAGCCGGGGAAGGAGGAGCAGCCCCTGAGATCTGCCCACCTGGCGGCCTGCCCTCCAAGGCCACGGCTATTCTGTCCAGGGCAGCACCAAGTGTAGCCGTGTTGCCCTGGATAGCCTGGGTAAGGGCCCTCACATCCTGCCCAACGCCTGCTGCTGTAGTTTGCAGGTCATTTAGGCAGGTTGTGGAGGCCCGGGAGTGGGAGTCCAGGTTACCCAGCCTATCGTTGATGGAGGACAGGCTCTGATCCACCCGCCCCATAGTCTGGCAGAGCTGTCTCAGAAGGCGGGTCTGGGTGGCCAGGTTCCTTCTCAGACTGGCGGGCAGGAGATTGGGCGCCCCCCTGGTGCTCTGGGATGACCTCCTGGCTCTTGCTGATGGTTGTGGCCGGGGAGAAGGGGAGGCCCTTGTGAGGGGAGCCATGTTGGGGGAGGAGGGGGGGGGGGGCTCACCCTTAGGGAGGGCAAGCTTCTTGCAGCCAGAGGGGAAGAGTCCGCAGAAACCAAACGGCCAGTGCCTGCCATGGACTCCTCCTCCTCATGATTCTCCTCCTCCTCATGATCGTCCTCCGCATGATCCTCCTCCTCCTCTTGTTCCTCCTCCGCGGACTCTGGCCTTGTTGGGGGGGCCTCATTAGGCTGCTGTCCTGGCGTTGGAGCGGTCAGTCCAGATGGCCCTGCACCCTCCTGCACATCTGTGGATGACACAAACCATTCACAGGTTGGAGGATCCACACACTTGCCACATATTCCCTTTCACCCCCTCCCCCACACATGCTACACACCTGAGAGAAATAAAAACCTTACCTGGCACCGCGGGGACCGGACTTGTGTCAAAGCCTGGCAGGCCCTCCACTTCATGCCGGTGAAAGGTCAGGGCCACCACACGCTCCGTCGCTGTAAATCTAACCCGGCATGGTGGGCCCCCTCCTGTGCCCCTGGCATGGGCATTTATTGCGGCCAGTTTTTTTTTCACCTCACGCCGGAGGTCATTTATTTTCTTTTCAATCCCAGACCGGGTCCGTGTCTCCCCTCCCCCCCGATGAATTGACCTGCTCCGTGATCATATCCAATATCTCCCTCCTCCTGGCCGGGGTGGTGGTGGCACTCTGCGGGCCGTGGAGAAAACGCCCATAGTCGGTAATGGCCCGGGCAAGAATTCTTTTTTCCCCCACTGTAAAATTAAGCTTTCTTTTTCTCTCAGTCATACTTCCAAACAAACTCACTAGCAGTCACCAAAAATCAGTCACAAATACAAGCACAACCAATCAGACAAGAACACACACAAAGAGAAAAAGAACACCCAAAAATCACACTAGCACTCAGCAAGAAAGAGACACAAAAAAATCAGATGAAAAAATAAAGCAAGAAAACAAACGCTCAGAAATCTATCAATCAAACAAACAGTCAAAAAACACTTATCAAAACACACTTTCACAAAACTACCAACAAGCACTAGATCACACAGAACACTAATCTGACAACTACAAAACACACTCTAACGAACAACAGAGCAAAAGCACTTGATTCAATGGGAAGGGATACAAAGGGATGTACTTTTGCAATGGAAGTGCGTTTGTGTGTGTCTATTTATGCTGTCTGCGTAGTTCACAACGTTGCCCTAGTCCATGTCCAATTTCACTGATTGCGCCGCTCCCGAGTTGTGAGCATGCGCACAACGGAGCTGACATGGTTTCCTTCACGCGCGCATGCGCGAGTCGGCCGGCCCTTCATTTGCATGGGGTCACGGCTCATTTCAATGTAACACGCCCACGTCCCTCCCAATTTGTATTACTCCTCCTTACGCCTCCGGACAAAACCTTACGCTTGCGCAATCTCTTGCGCAAAAGCTTCGTGAATCGCGGGATTACGCGGCTAGATTACGCAAGTCTAACGGAAAAGTGGTGCGCTACGCCGGTCCAATAATGCGCCGATGTACGTGAATCTGGGCCATATTATTTACCCTGATGATTATAGCATTACATTTTCCAATGCACAGTCATATGCAAAAATAATAATATTTTTTTTTTTCTTATTTTATAATTTTTTTTTTTTTTTTTTTAGTTACTCTTAAAATTTCTCCTTCAAAATATATTTTAAATTTAACAGACTTATGTACAGTTGTGTTCCAAAGGACCCTAGTTTTCATATACATTTTACGTACAGTCATTCTAAACCAGGGTTTTGCGGAACCTCAGGGTTCCTCCAGAGGTTACTATAGGTTTCTTGAGCTGTGGCTGGTTGACCTCTAATTTGATGGTGCCTTAAAGTTTTGGGTCCAGCACCACTTGGAAGAGCCAGCAGCATGACATCAATAATATTTTTAGTTGTCTGTAAGGGGGAAATTCTCCCCACTGGCCACCAATATAAGAGGAACATTATTTTCAATGGCCACCAATGTAAGAGGAATATTATTCCCACAAGCCACCAGTGTAAGAGGAACATTCTTCCCAGTGGCCACCAGTGTAAGAGAATTATTCTCCCCTCTGGCCACCAGTGTACAAGAAACATTATTCCCAAAGGCCACCCATGAAAGAGGAACATTATTCCCAGCTGCCACCAATGTGAGAGGAACATTCTTCCCACTGGCCACCAGTGTAAGAGGAACATTTTTCCCAGTGGCCATCATTGTAAGAGGAGCATTCTTCCCCCTGACAACCAGTGTAAGAGAAATGTTCTTCTCACTGGACACCAATGTAAGAGGATCATTCTTCCTAGTGGCCATCAGTGTGAGGCCACGTACACACGATCGGTTCAAACCGATGAGAAAAGTCTGACAGACCGGTTTCATCGGTTCACCGCTTAAGTGGCCTTATGGTCTGATGTGCCTACACACCATCAGTCCAAAATCCAATCGGGTCAGAACGCGGTGACGTAGAACACAACAACGTGCTGAAAAAACGAAGTTTAATGCTTCCAAGCATGCGTCGACTTGATTCCGAACATGCGTGGGTTTTTGGACCGATGCTTTTGCGTACTAACCATCGTTTTGGACAGGTATCCATGGGTCAGATTTTAAAGCAAGTTTTAAAACTTTGGTCCGATGGACGATGGGCCGTACACACTGTCGGTTTGGACCGATGAAACTGGACTTAAGTTCATTCTCATCGGTTTGAACTGATCATGTGTATGCGGCCTGAGAGGAACATTGTTCCCGCTGGCCACCAGTGTACGAGAAACATTATTCCCAATGGTCACCCATGAAAGAGGAACAATAATCCCAGCTGCCACCAATGTAAGAGGTCCATTCTTCCCGCTGGCCACCAATGTACGAGAAACATTATCCCCAATGACCAATTAATGAAAGACGAACATTATTCCCAGTTGCCACCAGTGTAAGAGGAACATTCTTCCCACTGACCACCAATGTAAGAGGAACATTATTCCCAGCTGCCACCATTGTAAGAGGAACATTCTTTCCAATGCCCATCAGTGTAAGAGGGACGTTCTTCTCACTGGCCACTAATGTAAGAGGAACATTCTTCCCACTGTACAGCAGTGTAAGAGGAACATTCTTCCCACTGTACAGCAGTGTAAGAAGAACATACTTCCCACTGTACAGCAGTGTAAGAGGAACATACTTCCCACTGTCCACCAGTGTAAGAGGAACATACTTCCCACTGTCCACCAGTGTAAGAATGAATGAATGAATGAATGAATGAATGACTTGTATAGCGCAACGCATGCGAACTGAATCGCCTCTGGGCGCTTTTTCCAGCCAGTGTCTGCTTGGCTGGTGCGGTCATTTTTACCCCGTAGGATCTTGACACGCTAGGGACACACAGTCATACACACATATATACACGTATACTGGGCCAATTTGGATGAGATCCAATTTACCTACCCGCATGTCTTGGAGTGTGGGAGGAAACCGGAGTACCCGGAGGAAACCCACGCAGACACAGGGAGAACATGCAAACTCCAGGCAGATGGTGTCGTGGTCGGGATTCGAACCAGCGACCCTTTTGCTGCCAGGCGAAAGTGCTACTCACTGCACCACTGTGCTGCCCGAGAGGAACATACTTCCCACTGCCCACCAGTGTAAAAGGAACATACTTCCCACTGTCCACCAGTGTAAGAGGAACATACTTCCCACTGTCCACCAGTGTAAGAGGAACATACTTCCCACTGTCCACCAGTGTAAGAGTAACATACTTCCCACTGGCCACAAGTGTAAGAGGAACATTCTTCCCAATGGCCACAAGTGTAAGAGGAACATTCTTCCCAATGGCCATCAATGTAAGGGGCATTGTCCCCATAACCTCCAATTAATTGGTTTCTGCAGGCATTCCTTGAGACCTGAAAATTATTTTAAGGTTTCCTCCTTATTAAAAAGGTAAAGAAAGGCAGTTCTAGTGTATCCAGATATATAATTTCTTAATACATGCTAGAATAAACATTTAGGCCCAGATTCACAGAGTGCAAGGCGCACATTACACCGCCGTAACGCAAACGCCGTACGCCACGCCAACGTAGCACGGAGAGGCTAGCATTGCATTCAGCAAGCTTTTGCTCCCAACGCTGCATCAGCGTGGCGTAAGTTTCGAGGGCGCAGGCCAGCGTAGGTGGAAGTGGGCGTGACCCCATGCAAATAATGGTCCAAACATGGTGCAGTGTTTTACGTCCGGCATATCACGAACTGCGCATGCGCCGTGACATCGCCGTGACGTGGACACATGCACAGCACCCTTATGTGCCTGCTCACAACCACGCCGGCACAACTGCCTAAGCTATGCCGGATCACCACGTACGCCCAGCCAGACACACGTCCAGCGCACAGTACGCCGGCCTCTGTTCCCTGGTGCAGACCTTTGCATGTCTGTTACCGGTTTGCACCTCATCTATGGGGAATAACTTTACGCCGGACGTACAACTTACGCGCACCTCGCGTAGCGCATCGGGCGCACTCACGTTCGTGAATCGCTGTATTTCCCTCATTTGCATGTTTGAATGCCTATTCAATGGGAGCAGCAACATGCGCCCAGTCCATATGTGCGCCCACTCTACGCCGGTGTACGCAAGGGTGGTCAGTTTTTAGGCGTATGTTGGTTTGTGGGTCTGGCACACATATACGCAGGCACACATTTGCACTTACGTCGCCGTAATGTGCTATACGTCGGTGTAAGTGCTTTGTCAATCTGGGCCAATACAGAAAAAAAACGAATTTATAATATTAAGTTATTCTATTCCTGTCCTTGGAGCTCAGAGACCATTCTGGAGCCTCTTTGTAATGGTTGGAAATTTATTGCTGTTTTTGCTGTTTTTTTCCTTTTTAAGAATTGTAAAATAAAGCATAATCAATGGATTATGTCACTCCCATTCTTTAGTTCTTCACACTTAGATTCCCTCGTTTAAAAATGAAAAAGTAATTTTTACATGAAATTAAAATTGTCTGCATTTATAAAGTGGAGAAGTTCGAATTTCATTAGTATGCCACGAAAAAATGGGACAAATATATTAACTTGTTATGCAAGATTCTTCCTCTTCTGCTGTAAAAGATTTGGTTAGCTGACAATTTGGAGGGGCTTTGGGGTCTTTCACACTGGCAGCCAGGGGGCGGAAAACATCCGAAAATTTGAAATATTAACTAACTAATAATAACTATTTATTAAATAATAGGAATTGGAATGTCCTTTCAAATTTGGCTGTTAGTGAGCGCACGAATACGAATTTATCCGAAGTTAGGAATTATAACGAATGCCACATCTAAACAAATGGAACAGAATGAATTAATAATAAATAATAATAATAAAAAGTTTTTTTTTTATTTTTTATTATTATTTATTATTATTAATTTGTTCCGTTCCATTCGTTTAGATACATCATTCGTTATTTCGGATAATTCATAACTTTGTATTTGTTACATTCACTAACAGCCAAATTCCAAACCCTATAATTTAATAAATATTATTTCAGATTTTTGGATTTTGGATTTTACGACTTTTTGAATTTACGAATATTGTGAAAAATTTGTTAAATGGGTTTTAGTTAATTCAGATGTTTCCGAATGAACTAATTAGTTGAAATTTGTTTAAAAACAAAATGAATTGCACAAGTCTACCTGTCAAACTGACCCATTGAGTTCAATGAGGCGGCACCCCAACCATAATTTTTGTTCCTTACACACGACCTGCAATTGGACAATAAAAGGAGAAGCAACAGATTAATGAGCACATCTCTCTGGCACTCTCCTCCTCTCAGCATGCTCGTTGAATTGCAGCACACCTGCCTAACTCATTATGCTGTTCTTCTCTCTCTCAGTCTGAATGCAGTTGATCTCAGTCTGAGCTGTTTAGGTATTGCTAGAGACTGATATCAAGTTAAGTTTTAGATATGTATACTGCTGGCCTAGATTTAATGATGTATTAATAAATAAAGAGCTGCATTATTATTTGTCTTTTATATTTGCTTGGATTTAAGCTTCAACCTTACGCCCCAAGAAAAAAAGTAATTTCATATACTATAGGTACAATGGCAGTCTCTTGCCTGGTCACATTGTCAGACAGGGTAACTATTAGGCCGCGTACACACGATCGAATTTATCTGCTGAAACCGGTCCGACGGACCATTTCAGCAGACAAATCCGATCGTGTGTACGGGCGAGCAGACAGGTTTTTCTAGCAGACAAGTATTAAAACATGCTTTAAAACTTGTCTGCTGGAAACCCGTCCGACATGTCCGCTGGTTAGTACGCCTAACCAGCGGCAAAAAATCTCCCGCATGCGCCAAATGGATTCGACGCATGCATGGAAGTATTTCACTTCCTGGAGTGGTGACGTGGCGGCGTCAAGGTCACCGCCACGTCACCGCGCTGTCTGTCCGCGGGGATTTTGGTTTGATCGTGTGTACACTGATCAAACCAAAATAGCCCAGCAGACATATCCGATGAAAACGGTATGTCCGACCGTTTTTCATCGGATTTGTTTAGTCGTGTGTACGCGGCCTTAGACATTTGCAATTTGTTCCGATTTAGATTTTTGTGGAAAACATCCAAATTAACGAAAATGCGTTTAATGAACCTTTCAGAATATACGTAAATTCTAATTTTTGAAAATTCGTAAATTTGCAAATGCGTAAGTTCTAAATCGGAAAATTCCGGAACTACCAGAATTTTTTTTAAATCTGAAATAATACCTAACTATTAAATTATAGATATTAGAATTTCCTTTCAAATTTAGCTGTTAGTGAATGTAACAAACACAAATTTACCTGTAGTTACGAATTATCCAAAATAACGAATGCTGCATCTAAACAAATGGAATGTAACAAATTAATAATCATAAATAATAATAATAAAAACTTTGTATTATTATTATTATTATTTATTATTAATTTGTTCCCTTCCATTTGTTTAGATGTGGCATTCTTTATTTCGGATAATTCATAACTTCGGATAAATTGGTATTTGTTACATTCACTGACAGCTAAATTTGAAAGGATATTCCAATACCAATAATTTAATAGTTAGTTGTTATTAGATAGTTATTATTTAGAATTTGAGGATTTTCATTCATTAGAATTTTTAGATTTTCTCTCTTATTTTTGGATTTTCTCTCTTATTTTTGGATTCAAATTTACAAATTTATAGATTTTTGAATTTACGAATTGCAATCATAACGAATGACCAAAAAAAATGAAAAAAATAACAAAAAAAAATAACTAATGAAACGAAAACAAATACATTTGGTAGTACACATGTCTACAAGGGGGTTTACTCCTACTTTAAGAATTGTCAGAAGGTAAATTTTTCGGAAGTTTGCTTTTAAACACTTGAGATCACTGACACGTTCACTCTTCATGGCATTGAAAAAATGTGATGCTGCCACCTGAGTAGATACAAATTACAGGAACACCGTTGCACATACCGTCCAATAATGTAGAAAAAAGTAATGAAAGTCTGGCAACACCGTAGAACTTTTAGTAAAATCCATAGAATCTTTATTTCAATTCCATAAGGACACAAGAGGAATCCATTACACAGCAAGGTTTACACATTTCTGCTCCTTACTGGGCCTTAGTCGTAACCACTAAGTAAGCAAGTAAGCCCAGAAAGGGGCTGAAATGCATCAACCTTGCTATGTAATTGTGACAGACCGGCTGGCACCCAAGCCTGCGTGCCTCCGCCAAAATACAACAGGTATTATACAGGAGAATTGCACCCAAGAACGAGACGACACTAGCTTACAGTAGGTGCAAACTAGAACTCACTTGCAAATAAACACAGAATATATACCACACAAAATCAGGTAAGAGCTTGATTACATTATCCTAAACAATGCAAACTGTAAACAATAATATCATTAGCACATCTAAAGAACAGCCAACTTAAACAGTATTCTAATTAAACAGTAAGCTTATTGACAACTAGTCACCTAGACAGTCCTAGGTGACTCAGATCAGTGGCCATCCAGACAGTTCAGCACCGTTGTTCAAGAAGTACCAGGGCGGTCCAAATCTCATTAACCCGCTTTCTTTTTACATACATCTTCTCACTGAGTTTCAAGTTGGCAGAGACCGTCAAGGCTTCCTTGACTGTGGTAATGTAATTTTGCATAATATAATCTTCCTGAATGCTTGTAGCTCCCTCAAATGTTAGGGCTCATAGTCAGTAGGCAAGAGGCCACCCCACGGTCCCCTCCAAAAACCTTGGTTGGGTTCTTCACAGTAATGGATTTCTCTTTTGTCTTGATGACATTTTATTGGAAGTTCTACCGTGTTCCTGGACATTCATTGACTTTACATGGCCCCTGGAAAAACATAAGTGGACTGTTAACATTTTATTATCAATTAAAGGTAAAACTAATTATAATTATATTTAATTGTAATATATATATATGTATTAAGCGATACAGCATTTTACTTATCTGCAATTTTTTGTGTTCATATTTATATTTTTAAATACTTGATAGCCAATTAGAAGTAAATTATTTAAAAGTTCCAGACATTTAAAAAAAATATTTGGCTAAAAATTATAAAAACATTGTAATATTACACTGTTCTAAATGATAAATAAGGAATGCATAACAAAAAAAAATAATCATTAAAGTAAAAAATAAATAAATAATGATTTGTGTTCAGAGTTATGTTTTTAAATACCGTATTTATCGGCGTATAACACACACCCTAACTTTAAGAGGGATGTTTCTGGAAAAAAACTTTCTGCAGCCCCCTGCGTATAACACGCAGGCACAGTTTACCCTCTATTTTCAGGGTAAAAAAGTGAGTTGTACGCAAATAAATACAGTACTTATTAACCAATTAGAAGTAAATTATTTAAAAGTTACAGAGATTTAAAAAAAATGGCTAAAAATAATAACATTACTAACACTGTTATAAATTAGAAATGCTTAGCAAAAAAAAATTAATAAAAAAAAGAATCATTAGAGTTTAAGGTAAAGTCTTAAATAAAAAAGGGAAACAATGATTTGTCTCTAAAACACATTTAAATTTATGTATACAAAACTTTTGATACTGACGTTATTTTATTTTGTAGTAAATAAATATTAATCCCACTGTCCATATTTCGACAAACGAACTAACCAGACGCTATAGAGATTTTTCTTTTCAATTTTAAAAGCATAAACATTTTTGTAAATTGAAATATTAAGTCTCTTACATTTTTTTTTCTTTTACCTTTGGCCAGCATGACTTTTTATGTTGCTCACAGGAGAGTGATTAGGTTATGATAACCTGAGGCGTTTAAACTTAAAAATGTCAGCGGAAAAAAAGAAATGCTCACATAATCTACTCTGTTATGGACTATTTAAGTCTCAAGGAGAAAATAAGCTTCTGATTGCAGTGCCTAGAGTGTCTCTCAAATGTCAACAGAGATCCGAACTCATCCTGAAAAATCTAAGTAAATATCATGTAAAGTACAAGGTTAAAATAACAGCATCAAGTCAAATGGTTTTCAAGGGCTTTCAAATTTTATATATATATATATATATATATATATATATATATATATAAGCAGTGCAAATTGTTGTGAAGTTCTGTACTAGAAAATATAGACTTTATCCCTGTAGCTTCTACAATATAATGAATGTATTGCGTACAGTCACCGTGACAGCTTGTTACTGACTGGTTACTAGTAGCATATAAAATGTATAATTGCTTGGAATCAGGTCATCATTGCTAATATGGTACCACTATTTTTCTACATATGCTTTATGGTGTTTGTGGTTGTGGCTTATTCAGTGTAAAAAAAAAAAAAAAAAAAGAAAGAGGAAAATAATAATAATAAAATTGTATTGTTCATAACTGTGTGAAATGTTGTGTGTTGCATTGAAGGTTCTCATTTTCCCAAATTCTTTGGAGAAAATCTGATTTCTCCACAATTTTACCAATTGGTGTCAATGGGGAAGTCAAAGTTAGGGTGGTTTTAATATAAGAAATAAAGGAGTGATGGCAGAAAAAAAAACATGTGGTCCTTCGAGCTTACTTCAATTTTTAGATATATATTTTTTGGTGGAGAATGCGGGCAGTTTTGAAACTTTTTGATACCACCTTGTATACTGAGACTAAAAAAATAAATAATAATGTATATATTATATATGTATATATTATATATGTATATATAAATAAATATATAAATAAATAAATATATATATATATATATATATATATATATATATATATATATATATATTTTTTTTTATCTCATTAAAAGAGGTGGTATCAAAAAGTTTCAAAACTGCCCGCATTCTCCACCAAAAAGTTTTGAGACTAGCTCTGTTTACAAGAAACTACTTTATTTATCTAAGTTTACACACGATCACCTTCAAAATAGTCCCCTTGCACAGCAATACAGTGACCCAGCATTCCTGCCACTTCTTTTCAAAGTATGTCAAGCACCTTCTGCAATTCGGACTTGATCTCTGCAATGGTGTGTGACGTGTAAAGTGAGATCATGTTGGTGTCGGTAAGAAACTCTTGTGAGAAGAGTACTTGGTGACAGGGTGCACATTGTTGTCATGGAGCCTCCAGTTTGCTCTTTGTTCTAACTTGCTATCCATGATGAAATGCAGAAATGGTAACACACGTGGTCAGAATAGCACCAGTTGCACAGCTCCCGATATACACAGGACGTTGTCTTTTGGCACACTGACTTCCAAAGGTTGGTGCTCCCTATGACATATGTGTGTGCAGCCTTGTGCTACCGTCTGTTGGTGTGTTACAAAACTAGTCTCAAAACTTTTTAAAACCATAGATAGTTACATAGTTACATAGTAGGTGAGGTTGAAAAAGATAAAAGTCCATCAAGTCCAACCTACAGTATGTGTGTGATTATATGTCAGTATTACCTTGTATATCCCTGTATGTTGTGGTCGTTCGGGTGCTTATCTAATAGTTTCTTGAAACCATCGATGCTCCCCTTTGAGACCACCGCCTATGGAAGGGAATTCCATATCCTTGCTGCTCTTACAGTAAAGAACCCACTACGCAGTTTACGGTTAAACTTCTTTTCTTCTAATTTTAATGAGTGCCCACGTGTCTTAAAAATCCCTTCTGCTAAAAAGTTTTATCCCTATTATGGGGTCATCAGTACGGTATTTGTAAATTGATATCATATCCCCTCTCAAGCTTCTATTCTCCATAGAGAATAAGTTCAGAGCTCGCAACCTTTATTCAAAACTAATATCCTCCAGAACCTTTATTAGCTTTGTTGCCCTTCTTTGTGCCCTTTGTATTTCCAGTACATCCTTCCTGAGGACTGGTGTCCAGAACTGGACAGCATACTCTAGGTGTGGCTGGACCAGAGTCTTGTAGAGCGGAAGAATTATCATTTTATCTTTGGAGTTACTTACTCACCACCTCTACTCAAAGTCTATTCCAAGTATCAATTGCTCTTTCAGTAAAAATAATACTTTCCAAGATTAGTTTTGAACTTTTCTCCTGCTAATCTGAGGTAATGTCCACGTGTTCTTGATCTTGACTTGATCTTGACTTTTAAAGATGTGGTGGGCTTTTTTTGGTTATTGATGGTTAGTAAAGTGTCTAACCAACTATCCCAGACTTGCTCAGTAATGCACTGTAGCAACCTCACTCCAAACACCCAACTATTCTGCCTCCCCCACCTTCGCTGTCGACTACCCCATGGTTTGTCCCAGCCACAGTTGAACAAGTCTCCCTCTCTCAGGCTTTTCTGAGTGAAACATGCCTGAGGGAAGAGATTCTACAGGTTTTGCAGTGAAGAAAAAAGTCTAGTACACATGGCTGAATGTCTGGAGATATTGGCCGATTCAATAAAAATTGTCCGACATTCAGGCTGTGTGTATGGCAGCTGGTCCCACAGAAGCCGGCCATTTGAACGTGCTGGAAAACCAGCAGCCAACCTGCTCTTGATCGGCGCTTTCAGGCAATGGCTGAAATCACTGATCGAAGTGTTCTGGTGGCGGGGGGTAGTGTCCCCCTGTCAGGAAACTATAGAACAGCACAGCGGAAATCGCTGTACTAACTTTAAATTGTTAGAACAGCGGCTCCGACTGGAGCCCCTGTTTTTTTTTTCTTTCAACCCGCTGGGTTGAACAAAAATAAAAAAACTCATGGTGTGTAATTACTTGGTGGCTTAAATCTTAATGTAGGATGCTAACTTTAGGTGTGCAGATGTGCAGTCGCTATCATGGGCCTATACCGGTGCCCAACATGACCCTACATTATTAAAACATTTCACAACAAAAAATACAGAAAGAAAAAGTAAAATTATCCTACATTATTTAAAATTTTCACAGATCGAAAAATACAGACAGAGAAAAAGTTAAAGTGGAGGTTCACCCTTAAAACCACTTTCTCTTATCCCATCCAGCATACTGGCGTCAGCGCCAGTATGCTGTCTTTTTTTTTTTTTTAATCCATGTACTTACTTCTTAATAGATAATTTAATTTTCCTATCCTATTAATTGTCCTACCGCGATGTATGGCGCCGCTATATCGTGTCGCGCCTTCCGAAAACAGCCGACTAGCACTCGGCTGTTCTCAGCGCTATACGGCGCCTGAGCACAGACCTAGGAGCTGACTGCGCAGGTGCCGTATATAGCCGCGTCACGCCCTCCGAAAAAAGCCGAAATAGGACTCGGCTGTATACGGCGCCTGCGCAGTCAGCTCCTGGGTCTGTGCGCAGGCGCCGAGAACAGCCGAGTGCTAGTCGGCTGTTTTCGGAAGGCGTGACGCAATATAGCGGCGCCATACACCGTGGTAGGACGAAAATTAAATTATCTATTAATAAATAAGTACATGGATTAAAAAAAAAAAAAAAAAAACAGCATACTGGCGCTGACGCCAGTATGCTGGATGGGATGGGAGAAAGTGGTTTTAAGGGTGAACCCCCTCTTTAAATAAAAAATGTAAAGTCACACTAATGATCACATACAGTACACAAAAAGGGAAAAACCTAAAAACAAAGGCATGAAACAAACTACATACATAAATACATTCCCCCTAAAACGTACCCTCCAAGAAAGAAAAAAATGCCCCCCCGTCGGTGGTGTCAGTCTTAGGGGGACTGCTTTGGCATCTATGGCAGTAGGATGAAAGAGGGGAGCTCGGAGGTGGGCTCTGTGGGGTGCATGGGACTAAAGGCATCCGGGGGACCCTAAAGGGAGGAAGTGGGGTTGAAGGGCTCTAAGGGAGAGAATAGGCTAGGGCAGTGGTGTATTTAGGTTTTGTGCTGCCCTAGGCCTGACTAATCTCGTGCACCCCCTAAATTAAATATGACACACCCGTTCATGTCAAGGCCACACCCCTTCCTGTTTAAGACCCGCCCTGAAATTTTCAAGTGGGGACACTAGATCTTAGGGTTGGGGGGGCATCCCTTAATTTGCATAGATTACCTCTCACTTCCTGTTTGGCTATGGGGCAGGAAATCTCTGCAATGGGACAGGGATGGTAAAAAATAAACTCACAGGGGCTATAACCCTCCCTTACGCTATCCAAAATTAGATGCAGCTTGCGTTATACTAACAGTGTAGTGCAAGCCGGTGGGGCCTCCTTCCGTGCTGCCCCCCTGGAAAGTGCTGCCCTAGGCCTAGGCCAGGATACAGCATTGGGTTAGGGTCTCTTTGGGGGTTCTAAGGAGGCGAGGAGAAATCTAGGGCCGAGTTCTCCCTTCACCCTCCATTTAGATCTCCTTCTCAGTGCCAAACTCCTCCATCTACCCATCCCAGGTCATGTGATATGTCACATGACAACGGGAGACAGGAAGAACAGCAGTCTACCCTCATTTGCCAGTGGGGCAGTGCTTAGACGAGGTGTGTTCTCAGTGGCTGCCTGCTCTCTTCTGCCCACAGTAGACTACCATTGAAGGGAAAGGGGAGCAGAATCCTCCCTCCAGCAGCTATCAAGGCCCCTTCTCCTCCTGACAGGAGTGTCAGTGCAGTCCTATCAGTGAGGCTTTGAAGAACGAAGCAGCCAAAACTCCTGGTGGTTCCCCCCTCCCAACTTCTTGTGAACACTGTGCCCAGGGCATGCACCCCTTTGGCCCCCTGTGCCCCCTGCTACCATTCTATTTGTATTGCCAATTCACCCTGACTTCATTTATCAAACATCAAGTTGCTCGGTACTGTTTGCCTGATGATTTAGCTGATACTGTTGCATACTGTCATGTAACAATATTAAAAATAAGGAGTTTTGTGAGCTTTACACAGTTGTATACAACAATGCACATGGCTGAAATCTCAAATCCTTGTAAGCTCCAGTAGGCGGTGTATTATCCTGAATAATACATAAGAATTCCCCGGAAGGGAATTATTCATTTTTCTTTTCTGTTCCTTCAATCCATTTATCAAAATACTTTACCGATGAGCAAACCTAAAATCCTCTTCACCAACCATTCACCTAATTTGGCCCCAAAAATAAATAAATAAATAGCCTTGACAACCAGAAAAAATGTTCTCTACTGAATCCCAGTACATCATTACAGTATGCCTTTTTTGTCCTGAACATTATTCTCCAAAGAAGTCAAGATAAATACACTGAGGTTGATTTCCTTAAATTAGAGAGTGCACAAGAAACCAATCAGATTCTGTTTTTTTTTTTTGGTCAAAGTTTAACCACTTTAAGACCAAGCCTATTTCTGACACATAGGCCTTGTACACACGACCGAGAATCTTGTCTTAAAAGAAACGTTGTTTTCCTCGACGAGGTTCTTGTCAGGCTTGCATACACACTGTCAAGACAAAATCTCATCGTTCTCAAACACGGTGACGTACAACACGTACAACGGCACTACAAAGGGGAAGTTCCATTCCACTGGCACAACCCTTGGGGCTGCTTTTTAGCAAATTTCATGTTACCGCGTGTTAAGTAAGGCCACGTACACACGATCAGGCCGGTCCAATAAAACTGGTCCGACGGATCGTTTTCATCGGACCACGCTGAAGTGAAGGTCCACACCATCAGGCCAAAAATCCGATCAGATCAGAACGCGGTGACGTAGAACACAACGACGTGCTGAAAAAATGAAGTTCAATGCTTCCAAGCATGCGTCGACTTAATTCTGAGCATGCGTAGATTTTTGGTCAGATGTTTTTGTGTACTAATCATCAAATCTGTCCGACGGACAGATTTTAAAGCAAGTTTTAAAACTTTGGTCCGACGGACAATGGTCCGATGGGCCGTACACACCATTGAACTGGTCCTAAGGACCAGTTTCATCGGACCGGTCTGATCGTGTGTACGCGGCCTAAAAGTTTAGTGAGAGACGATTTGCGCTTTTCAGTCTGTTACAGCGTGACAAATGTGCCATCTCCTTTGCGAACGCTACTTTTACCAAAGGTGCGCTCCCGTCTCATACTTTATTCTGAACATGCACAGGTTTCTAAGCATATGCACGAATGTGTTTCTTGATGTAAACCAGCCTGACTAGAAACACGACGAGGAAAAAGAGAGCATGTTCTCTTTTTTTCTCGTCGAGATTTACAACAGTTTCCCCGACGAAAAACATACACAAGGGGAAAACGGTCTAGTGTACGAGGCCATATTGTTTACAAGTTAAAAGCAGATTATTTTGCTAGAATTTTTTTTACTGTCCTGTAATTTTTGGCTAAAGCCCTGTACACACGACCGGGATTCCCGGCGGTAAAAAGTCCGCCAGGAATCCCGGGGGGGGGGGGGGGAAACCGTGAATCTGCTCGGTAACTTTCCCCCTGTACACACCAGAGTTCTGGGAAGACTGCGGTCAGAGCTTTGGCTGAGAATCCCAGCCGTGTGTATGCTCCACCGCATAGGGAAACCGCCAGGAAAAAGACAGCCGGGAATCCCAGCAGGAAAAAAGAGAACATGTTCTAATTTTTCCTGCCGGGATTTCCGTCAGTTTTCTTGTTAGTAAAACTGCCATGGAGCATACACACGGACAGTTTTTCCAGCCAAAAGCTGTCATGGCAGTTTTCCTGACGGGAAAACTGGTCGTGTGTACGAGGCCCGAGGCCTTTTTTGGACTCGAGAAATGAGATAAGCCGTCAGTACATCAGGAATGATCAATTTTCAGATACAGTATATACCATAGTTTGTGGACTCTATAACTTTCCTGCAGACTAAATAATATACACTGGCATAAATTTATGAAGAACAATTATTTATTTGTAAAATTTTATAACAGAAATTAACGTTTTTTTCACCCAAATTTTTGATAGTTTTTCATATATTTTACAAAAATAAATAAAAAACTCAGCTGTGAATAAAGACCACAAAAAAAAAACTTTGTGTGAAAAAATTATAACAATTCCATTTGGGTACAGTGTTGCATGACTGCGCAATTGTCATTCAAAGTGTGAAAATTTACCTGGACAGGAAGGGGGTGAAAGTACCCGGCATTGAAGTGGTCAAGGGAAGACCCCACACAAAAAATAAATAGTGTGGGGTTCCCCCAAAATCTATACCAGACCCATGCCTAGTATCACCCAAAATGGGCGGAAAAATTATCTAAACAGTCAAACCTCGGATTGCGAGTAACACAGTTAACGAGCGTTTCGCAATACAGTGGAACCTTGGATTACAAGCATAATACATTCCAGGAGTATGCTCGCAATCCAAAGCACTCGCATATCAAAGTGAGTTTCCCCATTTCAGTCAATCAAAACAAAAATAATTTCTTCCGCATTGACTTCAATGGCATGCAATACCGCATGCGGCCAGAGGCAGGGGGCAACGGAGAGCCTTGGAAACGGCCGGAAAGGCCCAAAGACAGTTTGGCTGACCTCGACAAACCTCAGAAAGACTCTGTTCACAAGTGTTTCCAAGGTTTGCCAAGGTCAGTTGAACTGTCCTCATGTCTTTCCGGCCGATTTCCGAACGACGCTCCCACCTCAGGCCAAACGTGGTACTGCACATCGCTTTGGCCTGAATCCTGCTCGTTTCGCGAGACAACACGTTTCGCGAGACAGGCTAGGATTTTAGGAAACACAGTGCTCGTATTGCGAAACGCTCCTTAACCGCGTTACTCGCAATCCGAGGTTCCACTATATGAGCATTTTTTGGGGAAAATCCTTGAAACCTGTCTCGCCCCAAACGAGCAGGATTCAAGCCACAGCGGTGTGCAATACCACATTTGAACAGAGGTGCGAGGGTGCCTGAGCCTAGCAGAGCCAAGCAGAGCCAATCGGAGCCGATCTGAGCCATTTCCAAACCATTTCCAAACCTTTCCCATGTTTTCCGAGTTCAGCCAAGCCCCCTCCGAGCCTTTACGAGTATTTCCCGTGGCCCCCCACCTGTAGCCACATGCGGTATTGCATGCCATAGAACGCAATGCGGGATAGAAAAAGGGCTCAGGGAACCCCAAGGACCCAGGAGAACCCAAGAGAAGAGAGCGGGCAAGGAGGACTATTCCGGTACACGGTGAGTAGATGAACTCAATAAAGAGCAGATATATAAAAAAATTGGTAAATGTATTAATATAATATCAAAAAAATAAAATCAAACATTGAAGACAGTTAAAACAATACACATAATGTGACAACCGATCAGATCACCGAAATTGCAGTCCCTAAGTGGGGAATCCAGGTGAGTGTTGGGGTCAAGGTACGGGGAGTCTCTCTACTAGTTTTGCGACATTACATCGCTTCGTCAGGAGAAGTTCTGAAAGGTTATATACAAACACAAAACATAAACAAGTTGAAACACAAATAATCCACTTCATGTAGGTCAACCTACCGACAAGAACAGGCATATACAGTACAGACCAAAAGTTTAGACACACCTTCTCATTCAAAGAGTTTTCTTTATTTTCATGACTATGAAAATTGTAGAGTCACACTGGAGGCATCAAAACTTTGAATTAGCACATGTGGAATTATATACATAACAAAAAAGTGTGAAACAACTGAAAATATGTCATATGCTAGGTCCTTTTGCAGCAGACACATCTCTAGAAGAACTGATAAGAGGAGACGGTGTGAATCCAGCCTTCATGGTAGAATATCTGCTAGGAAACCACTGAAAGGCGGCGTACAGACGATCGGATATATCCGATGAAAACGGTCCGCGGACCATTTCCATCGGATATGTCCGATCGGGAGTTTGATCCGATGGCGTGTACACACCATCGGATCAAATTCCCCGCCGCCGGAAGGCGCGGTGACGTGGCGGTGACGCGGCGGTGACGTTGACGCCGCCGCGCCACCGCAACGTCACCGCACCAGGAAGTAAAACACTTCCGCGCTTGCGCCGAATCCATTCGGCAGCGGCGCGGCGGCGGTGGGGGCCGACATGTCTGCTGGTAAGTGTACTAACCAGCAGACATGTCGGGCGGACAGATCCCCACCGGATAGATTTCAAAGCATGCTTTGAAATCTGTCGGGTGGAGAAATCTGTCCGCTAGCCCATACACACGAGCGGAGATGTCTGCTGAAACGGTCCATCGGACCGTTTTCAGCGGACATATCCCCTCGTGTGTACGCGGCCTTAAAGAAAGGCAACAAGCAGAAGAGACTTGTTTGGGCTAAAGAACACAAGAGATGGACATTAGACCAGTGGAAATCTGTGCTTTGGTCTAAAGAGTCCAAACTTGAGATCTTTGGTTCCAACCACCGTGTCTTTGTGCGACGCAGAAAAGGTGAACGGATGGACTCTACATGCCTGGTTCCCACTGTGAAGCATGGAGGAGGAGGTGTGAGGTGTGGGGGTGCTTTGCTGGTGACACTGTTGGGGATTTATACTGAACCAGCATGGCTACCACAGCATCTTGCAGCGGAATTCTATTCCATCCGGTTTGCGTTTAGTTGGACCATCATTTATTTTTCAACAGGACAATGACCCCAAACACACCTCCAGGCGGGGGAAGGGCTATTTGACCAAGAAGGAGAGTGATGGGGTGCAGCGCCAGATGACCTGGCCTCCACAGTCACCGGACCTGAACCCAATCGAGATGGTTTGGGGTGAGCTGGACCGCAGAGTGAAGGCAAAAGGGCCAAAAAGTGCTAAGCATCTCTGGGAACTCCTTCAAGACTGTTGGAAGACCATTTCAGGTGACAAGAGAATGCCAAGAGTGTGCAAAGCAGTAATCAAAGCAAAAGGACCTAGAATATGACATATTTTCAGTTGTATCACACTTTTTTGTTATGTATATAATTCCACATGTGTTAATTCATAGTTTTGATGCCTTCAGTGTGAATCTACAATTTTCATAGTCATTAAAATAAAGAAAACTCTTGGAATGAGAAGGTGTGTCCAAACTTTTGGTCTGTACTGTACAATAATACATGTTGGGGACTAGGAGTTGTGTCGCCTACCTAGGGGCAGGTGTCCCGTCAGTTCAGACACCAAGGAAATTGTCTCCCACGGGGGCCAAGGGGGTAAATATGGAGATGGACCTATCAATTTTGTATTTAAAGGTAAGTAAGCATAGGAAATATCCTAAAAGGTACTGAAGTGAAAAAAGTGAACTAGTGACTTAGGCCTTGTACACACGATCAGTCCAAACTGATGAAAATGGACTGAAGTTCAGTTTCATCGGTTCACAGACTGATGGTCTGATGGTCTGATGTGCGTACACACCATCAGTTCCAAAACCGATCGTGTCAGAACACGGTGATGTAAAACACAACGACGCGCAGAAAAAACGAAGTTCAATGCTTCCAAGCATGCGTCGACTTGATTCTGAGCATGCGCGGGTTTTGAACCGATGCTTTTGCGTACTAACCATCGGTTTTGACCGATCGGTAGGCGTCCATCGGTCTGATTTTAAAGCAAGTTCTAAATTTTTGGACTGAAGGACAACAGACTGATGGGGCGTACACACGGTCGGTTTGGACCGATGAAACTGAACTTCAGTCCGTTTTCATCGGTTTGGACTGATCGTGTGTACGCGGCCTTAAACGTGAATGGTTACCAGGTGAAGTGTGAGGAGTAAAATAAAACATGGGTAAGGGAGAGGAGAAGGATGGAAAGGGGGTGAGGGAGGGGGAAGGAGGGAAGGGGAAAGGAAGAGGGAGAAAGAGAGGGAGGAATAAAGAAAAAGGGAGGGAGGAGGGGGGTTGAAACAAGAGAGGGAAGGGGGGAAAGAGGGGGAGTGAAGGGGATGAGGGGAAAAAAACTTGCTTTGATATACGAGTGCTTTGGATTACGAGCATTCTCCTGGAACGGATTATGTTTGTATTCCAAGGTTCCACTGTATTATACATATTTGCCCGGATTCACAGCCATCGGCGCATCGTTGTGCGGGCGTAGCGTATCTTCTTTACGCTACGCAGGCGCAATGTTGAGAGGCAAGCATGGTATTCACAAAGAAAATGCGCTCAACGTTGCGCCGGCGTATCGTATAGTTGTTGGCGTAAGTCGACGTAAGTCAAAGTAGGTGGAAGTGGGCGTGATATATTAAAATTAAGCGTGACCGCATGCAAATGATGGGCTGAGCTTCAAAAAACAAATTGCGCATGCGTCGTCTCTTGGACGCATCCCAGTACGCAAGCTGACAGTCACGTCGAAATAGCTGCCTAACATACGTCAATATACTGCCTACGACGTGAACGTAACCTACGCACAGCCCTATTCACGTACTACGTAAGCGACGTAACATACGACAGCGTTCGTTCCCTGGTCCATACCTTTGCATGGGTTGCGCCTCCTATATGAGGAATAACTTTACGCCGGACGTAACCCTTACGCGAATCGCTTAAAACATGCGCCGGGCGCATCTACGCTTGTGAATCGGCGTATCTTGCTCATTTGCATATTTAAAATGGGAACGCCGAATGCGTCCAGCGTAACTATGCGCCCACGATACGCCGGCGTAACCAAGTTATGTCGGGCGGCTGAAGCCTTGTTTTTCGACGTATCTAGCTTCGTGAATCAGCGCAGAGATGCGACGGTGCACATTTGTACTTACGAAGGCGTTTCTTTAGATACGTCGGTGTAAAACTTACGTGAATCCGGGCCATTATTTATGGTTTTCCTAGTTTTAGGGTCAACAGGCCGAAGGACATATCTGAATGATCTGGGTCAAATCCTACTTTGCTTTGATAAGTTTGTTCATCTTTAAAGCCGCGTACACACGTACGAGAACCTCGACGGGCCAAACACATCGTTCCGCCCGTCGAGGTTCTCGCCCGGCCGTCGAAATCGTCGACCAATCCGTCGGGAAAGGCGCCGAGCCATGGTTCTCGATGGGCCATCGAGCAAATAGAGAACCTGCTCTCTATTTTGACTGGACGGCTTTCTCGACGGGACACTCGGCGAAAACGTACACACGGCCGAGTATCTTGGCAGAATATGGATCCCAGCGAGCTTCTCGCTGGTTTCTGCCGAGGTTCTCGGTCGTGTGTACGGAGCCTCAAAATTCAGGAGTCTGATCACCTTTAAAATGCGGTAAAACGTTCCGCTATGATATGCGATTCTTATACCCTACTTTTCCCTATTTAAATACGATATAATGAGCTCACATTTCACATCCCGGTACAGCTCCGTCTACGTACGAAATATAAGAATTGACGTTCATCGCTGTTTTCTTACTTAATTGGATCTTTTGGAGGGATTTATGCATCTTCCAATGACACTATTTTTTTTTTTTTAGCTGTGAGAGATGTCAGTACGCCGTGACACAGATAGGATAAAGCATCTCCTATCTGTGCTCAAATTATTCCCTTTAACATTTTCTTATAAAGTCGGTGTTAAGCTCTCCGAAATGAAAGCTGTGAGCGACCAGCTGAAGTGGCCCTTTATCTGTGGGAGGAAAAAAAAATATGAAAAAGGAAAATTCAAGACTCTGGAGAAAAGAAAGGAAAATAAAAAAATCTCTTTTCACAGTTTGAAAATAGAAGACCTGAAAAGGTAAAGGCACCAAAGTGGGGTTGGCATTTGTTCTTGAGGATGTTCGCGGCTCAGTGGGGAGGATGCTGTTCCGTACACTTTTAAACTTCTTACGAGTGATCAAAGAATGACTTTGTCTTCCATAATTTATGAGACAAAGGTGACATGCTGCACTATTTTTAAACATCTCCGACTTTGATCTGAACACACAGCGTGGGCCCTAATGACAAGTCTGCCTGTTTACACCGGGGCTTCAGAATATGCTGAGCCATTACCTAAAACAATAAACCTAGATGTGCATTGGCGGAGTAAAAAATGTGTCATTAGAGTTGTCGAACATAACTATAGTGTTCCGTGCCTAAGGCTCCTTTCACACTGGGGCGGGAGGTGCGGTGACGGTAAAGCTCCACTATTTTTAGCGGCGCTTTACCGATGGAATTGCGGCGGTATTCAGTTCAGCTTTACCCCCCTGCTAGCGGACAAAAAAGGTTAATACCTCTGCAGAGGCGCATTGCCGGCGGTAAAGCCAGGGCTGTCTTAATGAGAGGGCACTGCCCAGGGGCCCCAGCTTCATGGAGGCCCCTTCACTTTCCCCAAAGCAGCTGGCCCTTGAGCCCATGCTGCCCTCGAAATTGGGGGCCCCATGATGGTACTGAGAGTGATGGATACACAGGGGAGTGCAGAATGATACCTATTTCAGAGCCAGCAGGGAGGGGCAGGGCCAGAGCACCAGTGATGCTCTGACCCCGCCCCATGAAGCTTGAATGCTTGGGACTCCATAGAAGGGATGAAGAGAAGCCACAGTGTAGGGGGTTTCAGGGATGTAGTGGGGTCACAATTCAAGGGGTATCTTATGGTATATGGTTACAGTGCTGGGGGGACATCTGGGATGTAGAGGGATCAGAGTACTGGGGGGACATCTGGGGTGTAGAGGGGTCAGAGTACTGGGGGGACATCTGGGGTGTAGAGGGGTCAGAGTACTGGGGGGATATATGGGGTGTAGAGGGGTCAGAGTGCTGGAGGATATCAGGGGTGTAGAGGGGTAAGAGTGTTGGGGGGATATCTGGGGTGTAGAGGGGTCAGAGTGTTGGGGGGATATCAGGGGTGTAGAGGGGTTAGAGTGTTGGGGGGATATCTGGGGTGTAGAGGGGTCAGAGTTTTGGGGGGATATCTGGGGTGTAGAGGGGTCAGAGTGTTGGGGGGATATCTGGGGTGTAGAGGGGTCAGAGTGTTGGGGGGATATCTGGGGTGTAGAGGGGTTTACCTGCACTGTCTCAATTGTAGGAGCCCCAGAGCATTACTTTGCCCAGGAGCTCATGATGCTATTAAGACGGCTCTGGGTAAAGTCACGGTTTCTAATTGCTTTCAATGGGAAGGAGTGGTGGAGGAGCAGTAAACACACCGCTCCTTCACAGCTCCAAAGATGCGGCTAGCAGGACTTTTGGAGCTTTATGCTGCTATCGTACGTGTTGTACGTCACCGCGTTTGAGAACGACTAAATTTTGTCTTGACAGTGTGTACGCAAAGAAAGCTTGACAAGATTCTCGTTAAGCTTGTCAAGAAACTCGTCGAGGAAAACAATGTTTCTTTTACGACGAGATTCTCGGTCGTGTGTACAAGGCCTAAGCCTGACATCTCCTTCACGTAGCGGGGTACGCTGCCATTTTGCCTTCCTGATAACGCTTTGGAAGAGAAGTTGAGGACGTATGGGCAAAATATCTTTGAAGCTAAAAACCCTTAAAGGCCTCCAGAGGATTTACAAAGATGACCCCCTCAACCTTATTTTGCACAGGACTGTGACGATTATTAAAGTAGAGATCATTATGGAAGTGTACATATTTTTTCATGTTACGTTCATACATGCTAAGTAATGTGTAAGTGTGGCAGTTACTCCTATCCCCTACACTCTGCTATGATTTATCTATGACCACTTCACTCTGTGCATTACCTACTCCTGACCCCTGCACTCTGTGCATTACCAACTCCTGACCCCTGCATTATCTACTCCTGAGTTCTGCACTCTGTGCATTACCTACTCCTGACTCCTGCACTCTGTGCATTACCTACTCATGACCCCTGCACTCTGTGTATTACCTACTCCTGCACTCTGTGCATTGCCGTCTCCTGCCCCCCTGCACTTTGCACATTACCTACTCCTGACCCCTGCATTACCTACTCCTGACTTCTGCACTGTGTGGTTTACACATTCCTGAAAGAGGTAAAAGGAGTTAGAACACATACGCATAACATTTACTCCTATACCCTGCACTATGACCCTTATACACTGTGCATTACCTACTTCTGACCCCTGTGCAATACCTAATCCTAACCCCTGCACTCTTTGCATTAACTACTCCTGAACCCTGCACGGTTTGCTTTATCTACTACTGACCCCTGCACTCTGTGCATTACCTACTCCTGACCCCTGCACTCTGTGCATTACCTACTCCTGTACTCTGGGGTTTAAGCATTCCTGAAAGAGGAGCTAAAAGGAGTTAAACCCCCCAAAAAGTAACATTTACTACTATACCCTGCACTCTGTCCTTTATCTATGACCCCATACACTCTGTGTATCAGTCCATCCCTGCATGCCAGGGTGCTAGGGGTAACCCTGGACTCTGAACTGTCCTTTCAGGCCCACATCCAATCCCTGTTCAAATTCACCTCAGCAACATCTCCAGAATACGCCCCCTTTTAACTTAAGACACCGCAAAGCTTCTAATTCACTAGACATGTGCACGTTTTTTTTGTATCGTATCGTCCCGTTTTTTTCGTTTCCGTTCGTTTTTCGTAAGACGCCCGTTTTCCTGTTGGTTCCCGTTCGTTTTTTGTACGACGCGATTTTTTCGGACTCCGATCGTTTCGTATTTTCGTTACCGTTTTATTTTCATACATGCGGGATGGTTCGTTATTCTGTTTAATTCATGTTCGTTACTTCTTAGACAATAATTTTCGTGAATTTTCATCAATGATTTGCATTCTGTATCTTGAAACCTTTTTCTTTTGCTATTTTCAGTCGTATGTTCATATGACATCTATAACAAAAGATTTGCATTCTGTATTTTGAATTCCTTTTTTCTGTTCGTATTTTGTATTCAAAATACAGAATGCAAATCTTTTGTTATAGATGTCATATGAACATACGACTGAAAATAGCAAAAGAAAAGGGTTTCAAGATACAGAATGCAAATCTTTTGTTATAGATGTAATTTTCGGTTTTTTGAATGGGCAGTGAGTGAGTGTAGTTAGTGAAGCAGCTTCTCTTTTGTGCTGAGTACACTAGTACAGTGAGTAGTACAGTAAAGCCAAATAAACTTTTCTGTGGATTTTCATCTGAAGGGAGATCAGTTGGCCAGACTTTTGAACCCAAAAATGGTTTTCTGATGGAGTTTGAAAACAAACGAATTTTCTGAGAATGAACGGAAAACGATTGTTTTTATGTTTGTGGTTAAAAAAGTCTGACCAAGTGTATGGGGCTTAACAATAGTTAATATGGATGAGCCGCATGTTGAAAGTGCCGCGAATCCCGCGATATATTTATGAAAGTACAAAATGACGAAAATCCTTTTTCTATTAGTATTTTCAGTCTATGTTCATATGACATCTATAACAAAAGATTTGCATTCTGTATTTTGAATACAAAATATGAACAGAAAAAAGGAATTCAAAATACAGAATGCAAATCTTTTGTTATAGATGTCATATGAACATACGACTGAAAATAGCAAAAGAAAAAGGTTTCAAGATACAGAATGCAAATCATTGATGAAAATTCACGAAAATTATTGTCTAAGAAGTAACGAACATGAATTAAACAGAATAACGAACCATTCCGCATGTATGAAAATAAAACGGTAACGAAAATACAAAACGATCGGAGTCCGAAAAAATCGCGTCGTACAAAAAACGAACGGGAACGAACAGGAAAACGGGCGTCTTACGAAAAACGAACGGAAACGAAAAAAACGGGACGATACGATACAAAAAAAACGTGCACATGTCTAGTGAATTAGAAGCTTTGCGGTGTCTTAAGTTAAAAGGGGGCGTATTCTGGAGATGTTGCTGAGGTGAATTTGAACAGGGATTGGATGTGGGCCTGAAAGGACAGTTCAGAGTCCAGGGTTACCCCTAGCACCCTGGCATGCAGGGATGGACAAAATACGAACAGAAAATAGGAATTCAAAATACAGCATGCAAATCTTTTGTTATAGATGTCATATGAACAATGAACATACGACTGAAAACAAACAGAAAAAGGATTCAAACAAAATACAGAATGAAAATCTTTTTTGTTATAGATGTCATTTTCGTTCTTTTGCCGTTTTCGTTTTGTCATTTTTTTCGTCGGATCATTCGTTCGTATTTGCGGTTGTTCGTTATGCGGCTCATTCGTAATCCCGTCGTTTTCGTATTTTGGTGCTTTAATTTTTTCGTATGTACACATTATCCCGCAGGTACGAAAATTAACATTTTCCTACGAAAATAAAATTCGTACAAACGGGAATGCACATATCTATAATTCACTCCCTTGTCATCTCACTGGCTTACCTTTACATAAGCTATCCCCCTTCAGTCCATCAAGAATGCTGCTACCAGACTTATCAACCTTACCAACCATTCAGTGTCCTCCACCCCTCTCTGCCAATCCCTCCACTGGCTCCCGCTCACCCAACAAATAAAATTGAAAGTACTAACAACAACCTACAAAGCCATCCACAACTCTGCCCCCAACTACATCACTAACCTAGTCTCAAAATATCAACCAAACCATTCTCTTCGTTCCTCCCAAGACTTCCTGCCCTTTAGCTTCCTTGTCACCTTCTCCCATGCTCGCCTCTAGGAGTTCTCCCAAGCTTTTCCCATCCTTTGGAACTCCTTACCCCAATCTGTCTGACTCCCCCCTAATCTTTCCATCTTTAACGATCCCTAAAAACCATAGGGATCGTCATAGATGTTCAGTTAGACTCTTAAAAGATAGAAGTTCTGTCTTGTCTGATCCCAAAAGACTCTGCAACACTAAGGGCGCGTACACACGATCAGTCCATCAGATGAGAACGGTCCGAAGGACCGTTTTCATCGGTGAACCGATAAAGCTGACTGATGGTCTGATGTGCCTACACATCGTTGGTTAAAAAATACTGATTGTGTCAGAACGCGGTGACGTAAAACACAACGATGTGCTGAAAAAAAACAAGTTCAATGCATCCAAGCATGCGTCAACTTAATTCTGAGCATGCTTTTTAACCGATGCTTTTGCATACTAACGATCGGTTTTGACCTATCGGTCAGGCGTCCATCGGTTAAATTTTAAAGCAAGTTCTCTTTTTTTTGACTAAAGGATAACTAACCAATGGGGCCCACACATGATCGGTTTGGACCGATGAAACGGACCTTCAGTCCGTTTCATCGGGTTTAAACGATCGTGTGTACGTGGCCTAAGAGTAAAGCCCCCCCCTCATTTGAGGTACTCACAGCACTTTGTGGTCATTAACAGTGCCTTAGGTGTTTTCCTGCCCCCCCCCCACCCCCAGAGGGTAGGCATTGCAGAGGAGGAGCATTACACCACCCCTCAGCCATGAGCAACTATTTCATTTTGAGAAGAAGCCCTACTCCCTAGAAGGGAGAGCCAAGTGGAACTCTCATTACTCACATGATGGTGGCTGCCTACTCCACTTCCCATGCATGACTCTTCTCCTTGATATATCTCCTTATATACCACATAGTTGATCTATGTAATATCCAGTTGCCTCTTGGGGGATCAGGAAGGAATTTTGTTCCCCTGCTGGCACAAATTGGATCATGCTTGTTTTCTTTTTCTTTTTTGCCTTTCTCTGGATCAACTGTGGGTATAGGATTGTGTCTATTGAGGTTTTCTATTTGTGTGATTTATTTTATTTTTTATTTTTATATGCATGCTCAGAATCAAGTATGAGACGGGAGAACTTGTTCTGGTAAAACTAGCGTTCATAATGGCGATAGCACATTCGTCACGCTGTAACGGACTGAAAAGCACGAAGACTAAAAAACACAAATCGTCTCTCACCAAACTTTTACTAACACAAGGATCAGCAAAAGCAGCCCAAAGGGTGGCGCCATCCACATGGAACTTCCCCTTTATAGTTCCGTCGTACGTGTTGTACGTCACCACGCTTTGGTCAAGCGTTTTTTTTTTTTACTGAATGTGTGTATGCAAGGCAGGCTTGAGAGGAATAACATTGGGGGAAAACATTGGGTTTTGGCATGTCAGGAAAACCGGTCGTGTGTACAGGGCATAACTTCAGCTTGTTCAATAAAACTTTGACAATAAAACCTAGAAGCTGATTGGTTACTATGCACAACTTCCCCAGATTCGGTGTGCTTCAGTTCTAGTAAATCTCCCCCTACGTCTACACCAAAAAGGCTGCTAGATCTCGTGGAAGTTCTGTTGCCTCGTACACATGTACGGGTTTCCCGGCAGACTTTTTACTGCCGGGAAACCTGAGGGGAAAACCCGAGAACCGGCTCGGTAACTTTTTCTCTGTACACACGACCGGGTTTCCCGACAGGAAAACTGCCATGAGAGCTTTGGTTGGGAATCCCAGCCTTGTGTATGCTTCATCGCAGTGTTTTCCATAGGAAAACTTCCGGGTTAAAAACTGCTGGCAATCCCGGTGGGAAAAAAGAGAGCTGGTTCTCTTTTTTTTCCGGCTGTTTTCCTGTCGGGAATACTGTGATGGAGAATACACATGCCCGGTTTTCCCGGCCAAAATCTCTAATGGCAGTTTTCTCATGTGTACAAGGCTTGTGTCTTATTCGACACAGGTTTCCCTAAGATGGCCACACCAAGCCCACTGCAGAGTTCCTTCTGCTTCCTAAAGTACAGCAGCAGTGATGTCATGTGACCACTCTGTTCTCTGTGTAACGAGCGATCACCAGGACACAACCACCCCCCCAGCATTACTTGGTTGTACACCTCCGCGTGATGATGAGCTGCGCTGACCCAAGTCTCCCTTCTAACACATTGCTATAGAGTGATTTGGGCAGAAATATGGAAATGACCCTTACGATAGTTTGGACATTTTGTAATGTAATAATGCCGCGTACACACGACAGTTTTTCGGGTTGTAAAAAATTTAATTTTTAATGGTCTAGAAAAAAACAAGTTTTTTTTCGACCCAATAGTTAAAACGGCCTTGCCCACACATGATCGTGAACAAAAAAATTATTTAGCAAAGCTCGGTGACGTACAACACATACGACGGCACTATAAAGGGGAAGCTCCATGCGGATGGCGCCACCCTTTGGGCTGCTTTTAGCTGATTTCCTGTTAGTAAAAGACAATTTGCACTTTTCTGTCTGTTACAGCGTGATGAATGTGCTTACTCCATTACAAACGGTAGTTTTACCAGAACGAGCGCTCCAGTCTCATAACTTGCTTCTGAGCATGTGCGTTTTTTTCACGTCGTTAAAGCCCACACACGACCATTTTTTACAACCCGAAAAACGACAATGTTAAAAACGTCGATAAAAAATAGAGCATGTTCGAAATTTTTAATGCTCATTTTTTAGATTGTGAAAAATGCTCTTGAGCCCACACACAATCGTTTTTAATGACATTAAAAAAAAAACCTTCATTTTTTAGAACCCGAAAAATGGTCGTGTATAACACCTTGCTATAGAGTGATTTGGGCAGAAATATGGAAATGACCCTTACAGTAGTTTGGACATTTTTGAGTAAGAAACAACCAATGGATGAAACCTGTAAAATTAATTATTTATTTGGAAGATTGCCCATTTATTGTTTGGGGGGGGGGGGGGACACCTCTGAGAGAATGTAGTGATTGGGTTTACATCTACTTTGAGTAGCTTTTTTCTTTCAGGTTGACTTGTTCTCTATTGTTAGCCAAAACAAAGTAAAAATGTAGAATGCAAGTAAAATCATGTTAGTGCTTCGGTACGAGAACGCAGTGTAGATGAATAGGAAACCCCAGGACACATACCATTAATGGTACAAACTGTTCTTTTCTGTTTTTTGCCTTCAGTCCACTGAACAATGTTATAGAGTCTGAAATATGTCCTTGTTTAATGTACCCTGAGGTACAATTTGTAGTGACACGGTAACATTGTACTGGGCGTGCAGCAGAGAGGGCATCAAGATCAACTAATATGTTATTTCATGTACAGAATTTAGTGTTCTTCTTGACTGAATTTTGTAAATGCTCTTCTCTGGCAAAAAAGTCATTGGAACTTAGGCTGTATAATATATATATATATATATATATATATATATATATATATATATATATACAGTACAGACCAAAAGATTGGACACACCTTCTCATTCAAAGATTTTTTATTTATTTTCATGACTATGAAAACTGTAGAGTCAGACTGAAGGCATCAAAACTATGAATTAACACACGTGGAATTATATACATAACAAAAAGGTGTCAAACAACTGAAAATATGTCATATTCTAGGTTCTTCAAAGTAGCCACCTTTTGCAGCAAACACATCTCTAGAACAACTGATAAGAGGAGACTGTGTGAATCCGGCCTTCGTGGTAGAATATCTGCTAGGAAACCACTGCTAAAGAAAGGCAACAAGCAGAAGAGACTTGTTTGGGCTAAAGAACACAAGGAATGGACATTAGACCAGTGGAAATCTGTGCTTTGGTCTGATGAGCCCAAACTTGAGATCTTTGGTTCCAACCACCGTGTCTTTGTGCGACGCAGAAAAGGTGAACGGATGGACTCTACATGCCTGGTTCCCACTGTGAAGCATGGAGGAGGAGGAGGTGTGATGGTGTGGGGGTGCTTTGCTGGTGACACTGTTGGGGATTTATACTGAACCAGCATGGCTACCACAGCATCTTGCAGTGGCATGCTATTCCATCCGGTTTGCGTTTAGTTGGACCATCATTTATTTTTCAACAGGACAATGACCCCAAACACACCTCCAGGCGGGGGAAGGGCTATTTGACCAAGAAGGAGAGTGATGGGGTGCTGCACCAGATGACCTGGCCTCCACAGTCACCGGACCTAAAAACCAATCGAGATGGTTTGGGGTGAGCTGGACCGCAGAGTGAAGGCAAAAGGGCCAACAAGTGCTAAGCATCTCTGGGAACTCCTTCAAGACTGTTGGAAGACCATTTCAGGTGACTACCTCTTGAAGCTCCTCAAGAGAATGCCAAGAGTGTGCAAAGCAGTAATCAAAGCAAAAGGACCTAGAATATGACATATTTTCAGTTGTTTCACACTTTTTTGTTATGTATATAATTCCACATGTGTTACATTCATAGTTTTGATGCCTTCAGTGTGAATCTACAATTTTCATGGTCATGAAATTAAAGAAAACTCTTCGAATGAGAAGGTGTGTCCAAACGTTTGGTCTGTACTGTATATATATATATATATATATATATATATATATATATATATATATATAGTATGGTATAAGTAGTAGTAGTGGCAGCACTAGTATCATCAACTCCTGTCCAGAGGGCCCACTAACAGGCCAGGTTTGCAGATAACTGAAATACATGACAGGTGATATAATTTGTTGCTCAGTGATTGCAGTATTCTAGCCTGCATCGCCCCAAGGTAATACAGTGGAACCTCGGATTGCGAGTAACGCGGTTAATGAGCGTTTCGCAATACGAGCATTTTATTTAATATTCCTGACTCGGTTTGCAAGTATTGTCTCGCAAAACGAGCAGTATTCAAGCCACCACGGTGTGCAGTGCCACATTTGGCCAGAGGTGGGGGGGGGGCACCGAAGCCGATCGTAGCCGTTCGTAGCCGTTTGGAAATACTCCGAAAAACTAGAGAAAACTCAGTTCCCGTGCCTTTTCGAGGTTTTTCTAATTCAGCCGATCTGTCCCCAAGCCTTTCTGAGTATTTCCGAGGCTCTACGGCACCTCCCCATCTCTGGACACACGCGGTATTGCATGCCATAGAAGTCAATGCGGAAAGGAATTATTTTCGTTTCCATTGGTGAAACTCTATGGTGAAACTCGCTTTGATATGCGAGTGCTTTGGATTACGAGCATTCTCCTGGAACGGATTATTCTCGTAATCCAAGGTTCCACTGTACATAAAACCTGGGCCCTGAGGACAGGGTTGATGACCACTGATCTATAGAATAATAACAATAATAATCCACTTGCCAACTGCACACTGTAGTTGCTCAGAATCCCATATAATATTTCCATATAATTGTTGATTATTATTGATATTATTATTATTATAAATAGGGTTGTCCCGATCCCGATACCAGTATCGGTATCGGGATCGATTCCAAGTATTTGCGGGAGTACTTGTACTCCCGCAAATACCCCCGATACCTAAATAGAATACTTCCCCCCCGCCGCTCGCCGCACGCCGCCCGCCGCTCGCCGACCGCCGCTAATCCCCGTGCAACACAGCGGGCATTGAAAGTTTTTCATTGGTAAACTTGTAATACCCGCGGCGCCATGTATAGACACGCGATTGGACGGATCCGTCCAATCGCGAGCAAGGGGGGAGTGTCTATACACGGCTACGGTTGGACGGATGCATCCAATCGCAATATGTGGGGAACATGACATGGCTGCAATATGTGGGGGACATGGCATGGCTGCAATATGTGGGGGGGACATACATGGCTGCAATATGTGGGGGACATACATGGCTGCAATATGTGGGGGACATGGCTGCATTTGGGGACACGTTTAAAAAAAGTATCGGTATTCGGTATCGGCGACTACTTGAAAAAAAGTATCGGTACTTGTACTCGGTCCTAAAAAAAGTGGTATCGGGACAACCCTAATTATAAACATCATCATAAGAAGAAAAAGAAAGAGAAGAGCAAAAAAAAGATTAAATGAATTTCCTATTATTGATGATGTTTTTTATTACTATTTTTATTATTATTATTATTATTATGATTA
Organism: Rana kukunoris; assembly: GCA_029574335.1. NCBI lineage: Eukaryota > Metazoa > Chordata > Amphibia > Anura > Ranidae > Rana > Rana kukunoris. The sequence continues at coordinate 468,677,740 of CM056053.1, read as the reverse complement.
TATTATTATTATTATGTAGTATTAGTATAAATTGTAGTAAATGTTGTTTTTGTTGTCCTAATAGATGTGGCCACAAGTATTATTTTGTCATATAATTTCATTTTGGAATTCTCATGTCCTTTGTCATTCTCTTCCACCTGCAATTCTCCTGAACATACTGCAGATGGCGCTGTTTAATTAATATTATTAAAACCTGCCTTTGTTTTAACCTCCCTGGCGGTATGATTCTGTCTGGAATTACGTACCAAAAGCGGTACAATTATTTGCATGGGAATTTTTATACTGTAGGCCTGCAATTCTTAGGAATAACTTGCTTAAATCTGTCCAAACAAGACATCCCGGGTATGATAAAGTTTGAAAAACAAAATCATAATTTTTTATATAATAAAAAACTATAAATAATTATAACAAATTATAATGTAATTATAATAAAAAATATTCAATAATGTAATCAACTCAAAAACACTGAAATTTGCTCAGTTGCAGAATTGTCGCTGTCATTATTTTATTTTTTTATGACGAATTTCGCCACAAATCGCTATCGCTCAATTCTGCAAGTGATTAAAATTTATTATCGCTGTTTTCTAGCTGATCTAAAACCATTTTTGACATAAAGGGACACTTTTGGTTGCTATGGGCAATCTACAGTTTCCAGGCAGAAAGAACACTTTTTATTTTATAAAAGAACATGTAGGGCACTGGACAGACCACTAGGGACAAGGGGGGTGTGTATTTTTTACATACAGTACTGTAATCTATAAGATTACAGTATACTGTATGTAAAGTGTTTGTTTACTTTTTTGAATTTGGCGCCGTTCTCCGCTTCCGTGCGTCGTAACGTCGCAGGGAACGGAGCTCGGCGGCACACGGGGACGCTGTGTGAATCGAGCGAGCACCCGCTCGCTCACACAGCGGGGATGCATCGCTGGATCCAGGAACAAGGTAAGCCAGCGCGCGCTGCAGGCTCTGCATGGCTACCCCGAGCGTGACTCGGGGATACCGTTCTTAGCAGAAAAAACCCACCCCGAGTCACGCTCGGGGATACCGCCAGGGAGGTTAAAGCACACCAACAAATGTTGGAAAAAAAAAAAAAAACTCTCAAAATTAATGAATCTGCTTTCTGCATTGTTTTGACTTCAAACCACATCAGAACATACTGTTTAATTCACCGATGATTTGCAATAATAATGCCGATATTAATGTTGATCTGTTGATTTTTTATTTATTTTTCACATTGCCTTTTCAAAGCATCAACCCCCCCGCCAGTCCACCAAACCACATTTTTTTCAAATCTCCAATTTACCTGTAAATACATAATAATAATCCAGCGCCTATGGTGTAATGTACTGTGCTGGGCTGCAGTTATCACAGTCATCAGGAGCCTGCGGTGGGAGACGGTTGGGGGGAGGGGGATATATAAAAAGACGGTCGCCGGTGACACGCTGGTCTGTGCTTCTAATTGCACACTCCCAGCGTGCCGAGTGGAGAGATTCCTCGTCTCTAAATTGTCTTTGTCAGGATTGTCGGAAGACTTATGAAGGAGCATTTGTCTCCGATGTAAAGAGGTGATGCTCTCCTCCGGTACATATCCTTAAAGATTTCCAGCTGAACCGCGGCCGAGTTTAATTAAAAATCACACTTAGCGGCTTACTTGAAAAACACAATACAGGCGCTTAGAAAGACGCACGCTTTCCCAGAGCTGCCTGTAAGATCCGGCAACTGATCCGGCAATTGAGCGGGTGTGTGCGTTGTGCGTATTATCACCGGATGGAGTGGAGCTTGGTGGAGTCTTACGATGACTTGAGTCGGTTTTAGAAATGAATAGGTGAGATGGAGAAGCTTGGTTTCCATCGTAAGGGTCCTTCAAGATAATCTGCGCTTAGCATATGCGCCAACACACTTGGACGAGCCAGAATTTATAAGGGTTGCCTCTTCTGTAGGATTACTTTGGCTGCTCAAAGAAATCCTAGTAATTGAAAATACTGGCTGCAGACACCTTGCCTTCAGGGAATGATGTAACCCCAATAAAGTAGCTCAAGGCTTCCTATGTGGCAACAAACGTGACCTGAAATATTTTTTAAAAAAAAGGTGTGGTCTGTTTCAAATCCATTGACATACCTGACAGTATGGTCACCTTCTGACTTGGCAGCGCTGCCTGTGAGATCCAGCAATTGATCCGGCAATTGAGCGGGTGTGTGCGTTGTGCATATTATCACCGGATGGAGTGGAGCAGGGGCGTCGGGAGGGGATGGCTAGCAGTGGCTGAACCCCTGAATGTGACCCCGTAAAGCCCCGAGTCTCACGGTGGCAGGACTGCATTATTAGCTCTGAGGCGCCGAGCGAGTGGCGATCTGATTTCGAGTGCCGCTGAATGTAGCCGAGTGTGGCCGAGTCCCATAGCAGGCCCCGCCTTCTGGAGCCTGCACAACGCCTATGATGGATGTCCCACTGGTCCGATGCCGCGACCGCGGGACATGTGACATCCGTCATAGGCACTGCACTGGCTCCAGAAGGCGGGAATTACAATACGGCCGCCACGCCGGCACCACATCCCTGCTCTGTGCTCGGATGGGCCAGGGGCGGCTCTCCTCTACTCTCCTCCTGGGCTCTCCTCTCCTCAAGGCTCCTCGGCTCTCCTCCCCTCCAGCCAGGCTGTTCGGCTCTCTGACGGAATGACTGCCTGCTGCTGTGACACCGCTGAGCTGAGGTAGGTCAGAACCGTCAGACAGTGTAATAATGTGTATGTAAATGTCAGTGTATGTCAGGTAGGTCAGTGTAGGTAGGCCAGTGTATGTCAGTGTATCTCAGGTAGGTCAGTGTAAGTAGGTCAGTGTAAGTCAGGTAGGTCAGTGTATGTCAGGCAGGTCAGTATAGGTAGGTCAGTGTATGTCAGTGTAGGTAGGTCAGTGTATGTAGGTAACTACCGTCAGTGCAGGTAGGTCAGGTAGGTCACGTGTTAGCCCCAAAAAAAGCCAGTGTCACATACAAACCGCCCCCCCCCCCCCCCCCCCGGGTTCCTGGTCCTGGTAAAGCCCCTGGTCTTTTTGCCACCTAGCAATGCCCCTGGAGTGGAGCTTGGTGGAGTCTTACGATGACTTGAGTTGGTTTTAGAAATGAATAGGAGGGGTGGAGAAACTTGGTTTACACCTAAGGGTCCTTCATGATAATCTGCACTTGGATGAGCCAGAATTTATAAGGGTTGCCTATTCTGTGGGATTACTTTGGGTGCTCAAAGAAATCCTAATAATTGAAAATACTGGCTGCAGACACTTCAGGGAATGATGTAACTCCAATAAAGTAACTCAAGGCTTTCAAATCCATTGACATACCTCCTTGCACCCAGTCTGTCCAGACAGTATGGACTCCTGCTGACTTAGCATCCATAGGCAGCTTAAAGTGGTTCTAAAACCCAAACATTTTATATCCTAACCCCTTGGCGCCGGTGCCTCCAAGCCCTTTAAGGGGTTTCAGATGGCAGAAGGGGGGCAGGGTTTCTGATCATGTGACCGCTGTGATTGGTTGTCACATCGGTCACATGATCGTGAAGCTCCTGATCGCAAGTAGAGATTGGAAGCTTTATGTTAGCCGCCCGTAATTATGCGCTCTCGGCACAGCTCTGTTTATCTTAAGGTTAAGGCCCACCTGCCGAGAGGCCGCATGTATGTGTACAGCCAAAAGAGTTAACGCATTCCTTGAATTAAGGTAAAAAATGTTTAGGCATTGAATTTGGTCCATCACCCCCTACTTACCTGAGCCCTCATTCGATCCAGCGCCATGTATTGATCCAGCGCCATGCACTTTTTCTGTGCTCTGCAGGTTTTTCCTAAGCTCAAGGTATTGATGAATTTTGCCTACTGCCATTGAGTCCTAAGACTCCCTGGCCAATCAGGTCCCAGGAATTGGTTCCTGATTGGCCGGGAGGATATTTAGGAAGACAATAGTGAATATTAATTCGCTATTGTTACACAACTGGGTGGGCTCAGGGCGCAATGCTCTGTGCCCCGATCCCACTTTTTTTTAAGCCAATTAGAGCCCCAGGGTCTAATCACTTGCGTAAAAAAAAAACCCTACTGAAATCAATGCGTCCGGTGCCCTGCATGTAGATAAGGGAACTGGATGAATTAATGGGGCGGGGGGGGCGGCGCCTGTTTGCCTCCTATGGATGGGCCACCACTGGTTCTCTTCTTCTCTGGCTGTGGGCGGTTCTCAATGTAGCACCCTCCTATATAGGCGCTAGGATATATAAGTTTAGTCCTTAGTTTGCTGTAATCAGTAAGCTGTCTATGATTATTTTGGTCTGTTGTATGATTGACAGGCAACAGGTTTGATTACTCTCCCCTGCATTCCAGAACTTTCTGAGTGGTTCTGTTACATAGGTGTGGAGCAAGGCTAATTGGCAGCATTAATATGTATACTGTCTCATCTAGTCCATGTGGTTACTGGAAAGGTGTGTAAATATTTTGAGACCTGAAACAGAGGTGTCTTGTCCCTGAAGAGGAGATTACAGCTCGGGGGGCTGTTTGCTCCCTGGGCAAGCCTGCCATGTGTTCAACAAGGGCTGGCTGAGGGGGAGGAGAGGGAACTATTTCTCCTGTAAATTGCTGTAGGTGACTTTTTCACTTGGGTATCTAATCTGGTATCACTGGAAAAGTGTCTAGAAGATATGGAAGGAGACAACCAACTATCCAAGGACATTAGTGAGAACAAGCTAGTGTGAGAGATCTCATCCCGGCCCCCCTTACATCAGATGTCAAAAGCCCCACCACCATCAGAAGTCAAGAGTCCCCCCACCCTCCCTTACATCACAGTGCAACCCACCTTACCTTGTGCTGCTGGCGGGAAGAAGCTAGGGCAGAGCTGGAAAGCAGAAAAGCAGTAAGTGCAGGATCTAGAGAAGGACCAGAGAAGGGCAGGAGTCAGCTACCAGTCTGCTGGATGCAGAGGAAGGGTGCTGCGGTTGCACAGAGAGGCGCAGGATCTGCAGGAGTTTTTTTCCGCTGACTGCTGAGATGGAGGGGGGGGGCAAGACTCTCTGTTGCTGCATGGAGAGTGCAGGATCTAGTGGAGGAGTTATGTCCTCCTCTTTGTTGCTGACTGCTGAAACAAGGTGGGGGTGGAGATGAAAGGGGTGCTTCAGCTGCGAGAGAGAGAGAGGTGCAAGGGCCGCTTATGGTCTTGTGGGCCGGATTCGGCCTGCAGGCCTTGTGTTTGACACATGTGCCCTAGAATGTTCATTGAGCCAAAAAAAATACTATGACTGTGTGCCTGACTTTGGAGTAATTACAGGAAAAAGAACCCTGGGCATTGTGCAGGGTTGACCACTACATCATTAATATAGAGTGTCCCACTGATGAGTTCATGGCACTGTGGTTATGCCCACTCACGGGGTAAGGTCTATGACACCCTATATTTGTAGCATGCCCTCAGTCTTCCAGTTTAAAGTACACCAGGCATCATTTAACCTGGAAGACTAAGGACATCTTGTGACAGATAGGAAATACTGCAGGAGACAGCATCAGAGAAGAGGCAAGTATGGAAGCAAGAGCTGCTTTTAAATTTAATAAGCGAGACATCTCAAGTCTCCTGCGACTCGTGGGAGCATCCCGCATTCACCTGTACCCCGCATCAATACGCTCAGTAGCTAGGAAAATTAGCCTGGCTACCAATCACGAAGCACGCACAGGAATGATTTCACCGCATGGGCCGGCCTCCCTCTTCCCTCCTTTCGCTGACGCAGGCACCTCCCATGGACCAATGAGAGCCGAGTGTAATGTAAATGTCCCACACTCCGCTTGAGTGCTTTCGTCATATACCGCTTCCTATTAGTCTGGATATAGATATCAGATATTCCAGCTGCTCACAAGCACACGAGAGGAGACTTGTTTGTCTGCTGAACATGGAGTGTTTAATAGAACCAAGAATACAACCTTATATACAGTTTAAAGAGGAGGTAACCAGAACATACATTAACATGATCTAATTAACTAATCATTTACCCAAACTAGGCGACTCATAGATATGACCTTTTTAGGGTAGACACCACGTCTCCTCGCTCACCTGCTATAAAATACACATTATCATAAGTGTAAACACAGGACATATTCACACAATAGCCGGGTCAATTAGCACAGAGAACAGACAGATGGCTGGAGGGGATGGCATTAGCATCTCCTTACACTGTATGTCCCAACAGTATGAATCAGTCACTCTAATATGGCATATACAGGGTCCCAGGCATACAGCTCAAAGGAGCACCGTTCCCCCAAATGCCAGGGCCCATGATCGCAAGGCAAGAGGATAGCATTTAGTCCCCTTCAAAAGCCTCTGTCCTGGGTGAGTCTGTCACACCAAGCTCGGGAGCTTCGTTCGCAGATGTTTTTTAAACGCCTCCTGTGGCAGTGGGTTCAGGCAGGCTCAGCCAGGAGATTGTGCCGCATTCCGGGGGTCCATGAGCCGCTGTCAAATGTGTGAGACTACTGCAAGTTGCGGGAGACTTGAGATGTCTGCACTGGTATAGCTGCATTTAATTGGCACTGGTATAGCTGCATTTAATTGCCACTGATCAGGCTGTATTTAATTTGGGTGGGGGGTCGGTGCCGACGCAAAGCGTCACCTCCCTGAAATGAGCTTTTGCAGGTTAGGATGTCTGGTAAGCTCATGAGGGACCTTTAACCACTTGCTTACTGGGCACATAAACCCCCTTCGTGCCCAGGCGAAATTTCAGCTTCCGTCACTGCGTCGCTTTAACTGACATTTGCGCGGTCGTACGACGTGGCTCCCAAACAAAATTTACGTCCTTTTTTCCCCCACAAATAGAGCTTTCTTTTGGTGGTATTTGATCACCTCTGCGGTTTTTATTTTTTGCGCTATAAACAAAAAAGAGCAACAATTTAATATATATATATATATATTTTTTTTACTTGTTGCTATAATAAATATCCCAATTTTTTATTTTTTTTTTAAAACGTTTTTTTTTTTCTCAGTTAAGGGCGATACGTATTTTTCGACCTATTTTTGTAAAAAAAAAAAAAATCGCAATAAGCGACTGGTTTGCGCCAAAGTTATAGCGCCTACAAAATGGGGAACAGAATTATGATTTTTTTTTATGATTTTTTTTTACTAGTAATGGCGGCCATCTGCGATTTTTATTGGAACTGCGATATTGCGGCGGACATATCGGACACTTTTGACACAAATTTGGGGGGTGACTGGGGGAGGTGGTGACTGGGGGAGGTAACCGATGCTGTGTCCCTATGTACAAGGGACACAAATCGGTCTCCTCTCCTCTGACAGCACGTGGAGCTCTGTGTTTACACACAGAGCTCCACGTCCCTGCTGTCATCTGCTTGTTTTCCCGCCGATCGCATGTACCCGACGAACATCGCGGCCGCCAGGTACACGCATCGGCTCTTCAGCGATGCGGCGGGACAGTGTTTACCAGTAGCGCGCGCGGGTAATGCACTTTAAATGACGTCCAAAGACGTCAACTTGGCACTTGAGAGCTGCGCTTTTGACGTCTTTTGTCAATAGCGGGGGTCTCAAGTGGTTAAAGAATGTAGCAGAGACCTGGGTTTTAAATGACCTCCCAAGGAGATGATGCCCAGTCCAGTGAAAGAGAACATCCATCCATGGCACAACATGAGTAAACTATAACGGACCACCCTGGTGTCTATACCCATATTATCCAAGCTTATGGGCATAGAAAAGCCTGATGTGATTGAGGAATTTGGCATTCAGTAATTCCTCTGTCACACTTTCATTGATCATATTTGTCCGTCCTGATCCAAGGACACCAACCGTTCTGTACCCTCGTTATAATTCATAGGTGGCTGGTCTGTCCAACGCCTGAATATCAACAGTGCATTTCCTCCCTGTTCGTTGAGGTCACTAATCACTATTTTGCAAAAGCCACTTCAACTTAACCTTGACACGGCATATGCTTTCTTTGACATCTCCGGCATGCCTCCGCACCTTGCTTCATTTTCCATCTCCATGTGACGCCAGCCTACAAGTGCCTGCAAGTGGCTGTCATCAATCTCAGGCTGTATAAAAGGCCATCTTTAGCAGTGCTAAGCTGCGGTGCTTTTCCCAGTATAATCATATAAATGAGCCGCGGGGTGCCCCTTAGGATCGGCGCTGTTTAGAAAGTCACAGCTGCAACGTGCCAGCGAAATCAATGCTCGCTCGTTGAGGCTGTATCATGTGTGTTTTGTATCGCGCACATGCCGGCGTGTATTTTTTATGTTTTATATGTTTAGTGTTCTTGCATAGCATTGGGGTTAATTTAACAAAGGGTTTGTTCACTTTGCAAGGGCATTTGCTCTTTGTAAAGGATTTTTTTCCCCTAGCCTAATGAATATGGTAAAGATTTACTTTGCAAAAAAAAAAACGACCCAACCACGTGCTTGGAAAAAACAAACAAACAAAAATAAAAAACAGCATTTTTACTTGCACATGATTAAATGATGGAAGTAGTCAGCAGAGGTTCACCCCATTCAAGGCAACATCCTACTTACTTTAATGAATCAACCCCATTGGAGCAGATGCACAGAGCTGCGATATCAAATCCTGCATGCTAAAAGGCATTAGTTCTTCTGCTGCTAGACTAATACACCTCACTAACCGATCCATGACTGCTGCTCCCCTCTGCCAATCCTTTTACTGGCTTCCCCTCCCCCCACCGTGTAAAATTCGAAATGATAACCACAACATACAAGGCTATTCACAACATACTCCCCATCTATATCACCAACCTCATCTGCAGATATCGCCCAAATTGTCCCCTCCGCTCCTCCCAGGACCCCCTGCTCTCTAGCTCCGCTCCCTTGTTACCTCCTCCCATGCTTGCCTTCAGGACTTCTCCATAGTCTCTCCCATCCCCTGGAACTCCCTTCCCCCGGCATGTCCGATCAGCCCCTTTCCACCTTTAGGAGATCCCTGAAAACTCATTTAGCCCTGGTTCACATTGGGCTGCGGGAGTGAAATTGCGCGATTTCAGCTAAACTCGCGCGATTTCACTCCCTCTGGCAGTCCTGATTTCAGTGCGATTTAGGAGACATTTGTGCAGGGTAAATTGCGTCCTGAAATTCGCAAAAAGTAGTACAGGAACTACTTTTTGAAATCGGTGCAGTGCCGCAGATGCAGCATCGCACCGATTAGGACGGTGTCATTGCTGGCAATTGCCGCTGATTTGAGATGCGATTTCACATGTGAAATCGCATCTCAAATCGAACTAAATCGTACCCAGTGTGAACCTGGGCTTATTCAGGAAAGCCTATCCCACACCCATAGTTACATAGTTAGTCAGGTTGAAAAAAGACCATCCAGTTCAACCATAAAAATAAAAAAATAACGACAATAATAATATCATACAGTCCCATATACCCAGTTCTATACCCACAGCTAAACCACAGGAAGGCGAAAAACTCCATCAGAGCATGATCCAATTTGCTCCAGCAGGGGGGGGGGAATCCTTCTTGATCCCCCGAGAGGTAATCAGATTTTCCCCGGATCAACTTTACTTATAAATGTTTGTATCCAGTTATATTACATTTAGGAAAGAATCCAGGCTTTTCTTAACTAATTGCCGACCGCCTGCCGTCATTTTACTGTGGGACGATGGCACTGCTACGCGGGAGCACATAGCTATACGTCCTCCCTGTAGCAGCTAATAGGGCGCGCGCGCGTCCCCCGAGTCCCGCGCGCGTGCCCGGCGGGTACGAACGCCGCCGGGCACCCGCGATTGCTCGTTACAGAGCGGGGAATGGAAGGTATGTGTGTAAACACATACCTCTCGTTTCTGTCAGCGGGGGAAACGCTGATCTTCTGTCCATACAATGTAGATCAGTGATTCCCCCTAGTGAGGCCACCCCCCCCCATACAGTTAGAACACACCAGGACCACACTTAACCCCTTCCCTGACCCCTAGTGTTAACCCCTTCACTGCCAATGGCATTTTTATAGTAATACAATGCATTTTTATAGCATTGATCGCTATAAAAATGCCAATGGTCCCAAAAATGTGTCAAAAGTGTCCGATGTGGCCATTACTAGAAAAAAATAATAATAATAAAAATGCCATAAAACGACCCCCTTTTTTGTAAACGCTATACATTTTGCACAAACCAATTAATAAACGCTAATTGCGATTTTTTTTTAACGAAAAATATGTAGAAGAATACGTATCGGCCTAAACTGAGGAAAAAAAAAGTTTTTTTTATATCTTTTTGGGGATTTTTATTATAGCAAAATTTAAAAAATATTGCATTTTTTTCAAAATAGTCGCTCTATTTTTGTTTATAGCGCAAAAAAAAAAAAAAAAACGCAGAGATGATCAAATACCACCAAAAGAAAGCTCTATTTGTGGGAAAAAAAGGACGCCAATTTTGTTTGGGAGCCACGTCGCACGACCGCGCAATTGTCAGTTAAAGCGACGCAGTGCCGAATCACAAAACGTGCTCTGGTCTTTGGACAGCAATATGGTCCGGGGCTAAAGTGGTTAAAGTGGAGTTCCACCCTGTTTTTTTTTTCTAAAATCCCCCAAAAAATTAAAAAAATTGTTCTGGAACGAATCATCTGCTTTTCCAGTATTTCTTATGGGGAAGTTTGATATACAAGTGCTTTGGATTACAAGCATGTTTCTGGAACAAATTATGCTCGCAATTTAAATTTTTACTTTACTTATATATATAGTTACATAGTTAGTCAGGTCAAAAAAATTAAGATTTTTCAAGGGTCAGCGAATCCTAGGCTGTTCCTAAAGCTTGCACTGCTCTCCCAGCCTTTTTACGCCCTGGAGCCCGCGGCTGCCCACTCAGCCTCTTCGCAGCTGTCCATTCAGTTTACAGCATGGCTGAGGGGCAGAGACTAGAGGTCAGCTGACCGGTGAGGAATGTAAAGTGGGAGGGGCTGGAGGAGACCCTATCTCCTGATTTCGGCATAGGTGTCACTGCTGTGAGACACCACAAAGTCACAGACACAGTGAAGCCAGAGACAAAGGGGCAGATTCACAAAACAATTACGCCTGTCTAACTGGTGTTAGACAGGAGTAATTTCAAATTTCCCGCGGCGTATCACTAGTTTGAATTCTCAAACCATGATACGCCGGCTTCGGGCTTCGATCCGAGAGGCTTACGTCTTCGTAAGCCTTCGGATCTACGCTGCCATCTATTTGCGGCCGCTGGGAGGAGTTCGCGTCGTTTTAATGCGTCGGGATATGCAAATGTGTTTTTACGGGGATTCACGAACAAACGAGCGAGCGTCGCAATCGTTTTCGTCTATTTTTTTATACGTAAAGTTAGAGCAGCTTTTTGCTGCTCTAACTTTACGTAGCCCATGTTAAGTATGGCCGCCGTTCCCGCTTCGAATTTATTTAATTTTTTATTTTGTTTACGTAACTCGTCGGGACGTGGATCGCCCGTAAAGTACGCTACATAAACAACGAATGACGTCACGACGTGATTTTGCGCAATGCACGGCGGGAAATTTGCGAACGGAGCATGCGCAGATCGATCGCCGCGGGAACGCGCCTAATTTAAATGTTTCACGCCCCCTACTCGCGCAGATGGATTACGACGGGAGAAATACACTACGCCGCCGTCGTTTACCGTAGAAAATCTACCTGAATTCCACGTAGATCAAGGTAAAAAACGGCGGCGTAGCGTATTTCTGATACGCTACGATAATCGATTTCTCTGTGAATCTGCCCCATAGAGAATACATGGAAGAGAGAGGAAAAGAGGGGAGGGAACAAAGAAAAAGGGAGAGAAAAAATAAGAACAAGAAAGACGGCTAGAGAGAGGGATGAGTGAAAAAAATATGAAATTAGGATAGAGAGAGATAAAAGGCAAAGAAAGAACAAAAGAGAAAGAGTGGTACATCCTGAAATGTACCATAAGGGGTTTTAATATGGTACGAATGTCCATGGGTTAGCGGCGCAAATTACTTGTCTTGCCTTTAATAATATTATTGTTATGGGTCCCCACAGCTTGGGAAATGTTATCAAGGGGTCATGGCACTAGAAAGGTTGAGAACCACTAATCTAGTTCAACAAATAATAAATAAATAAATAAATAAATAAAATCCATTCAACTCCATATACACAATCCTTCACTCACAGTTGATCCAGAGGAAGGCAAAAAAAAAAAAAAACCTGCAGAGCATGATCCAATTGTCTACAGCAGGGGAAAAAATTCCTTCCCGATCCCTTGAGAGGCAATCTGATTTTCCCTGGATAGTTTACCTATAAATGTTAGTATAAAGTTAAGTTATGTACATTTAGGAAGAAATCCAGGCTTTTTTTAAAGCAATCTACTGAGCTGGCCAGAACCACCTCTGGGGAAATCTATTCCACATTTTCACAGCTCTTACTGTGAAGAAACCTTTCCGTATTTGGAGGTGAAATCTCTTTTCCTCCAGACATAAAGAGTGCCCCCTTGTCCTTTGTGTTGACCGTAAAGTGAATAACTCAACAGCAAGTTCACTATATGGACCCCTTATATATTTGTACATGTTGATCATATCCCCCCTTATTCTCCTCTTCTCAATAGAGAATAAATTCAGTTCCTCTAATCTTTCCTCATAGCTGAGCTCCTCCAGTTTGGTTGCCCTTCTCTGCACTTTCTCCAGTTCCCCCATATCCCTTTTGAGAACTGGTGTCCAAAACTGAACGTAAATCATAAGAAACCAGATCGGTATACAATGAAGATATACACTCTCAGACCCAGTCATGTCCCACCCCTCCAATTAGGATCATGTGTTGGGGGGAAGTAGGGATGATGCTGCATTGTTATTAAGGTTAGTCAATCCCTCCACAATGGCTCAGTGAGTGGGAGCTGAATGGGACAAACAGAGCCCCTGGTTATCTTCAGGCCACATTACATCTCCGGGGAACAGGTCTGAAATGGGCTTGTAAAAGATGTTGCAGTACTACACATGGTCAATGGGCCTTCAAAAAATCACCAAAAATCACCAAGAAAACAGTGTGGGGTCACCCCCAAAGACCATACCATGACATGTGGTTCAGTTGATTGGACATGATTTGGAAAGGCACACACGTGTCTATAAATAGTCCCACAGTTAAAGGAGTTGTAAAGTAAAATAATGTTTCACCTTAATGCAATCTATGCATTTAGGTGAAAAAACATCTGATGCTGCTGCCCCCCCTGAGCCCCCGTTATACTTACCTGACCCCTTGAAAGTCCCACACGGTCCCGAGATCCTCTTCGCCGCTCAGCCTGGCCACCGATTGGCTAGAGCGGATGGATTGAGAGCAGCGCAGCCATTGGCTGGCGCTGCTGTCAATCACATCCAGTGATGCAGAGTGCCGAGGGGCAGGGCCGAGTGATACAGTAAGCGGATATGGCTGCTCGCTGTATCACGGGAGCGCGCCCGCAATTACTCACCACCATGTGAGCTCTCGTATGACTGTGGTCAGTACTTGCGGGGAGGACCAGAGACAGCCGCCGAGGGACCCCAGAAGACATGGATCGGGGCCACTCTGTGCAAAACGAACTGCACAGTGGTGGTAAGTATAACATGTTTGTTATTTTAAAGGAACAAAAAAAATCCTTTAATAACCCTTTAACAGTGCGTGTCAGAGCATAAACCAAGCCATGAAGTCCAAGGAATTGCCTGTAGACCTCTGAGACATGATAGTATCAAGGCACAGATGCAGGGAAGGATACAGAAAAATGTCTGCAGCAATGAATGTCCCAATGAGCAGAGTGACCTCCATCATCCGAAAATGGAAGAAGTTTATAACCACCAGGACTCTTCCTAGAGCCGCCCGCCAAACTGACCGATGGTCACTCTGACAGAACTCCAGCGTTTCTATGGGGTGAGAGGAGAACCTTTCATTAGAGCAAATATCTCTGAAGCACTCCACCAATCAGGCCTGTATGGTAGAGTGGCCAGACGGAAGCCATTCCTCAGTAAAAGGCACATGACAGCCCACCTGAAATTTGCCAAAAGGCACCTGAAGGACGCTCATTCCATGAGAAACAAAATTCTCTGGTCTGATGAATTAAAGATTGAACTCTTTGGCCTGAATGGCAAGCGTCATGTCTGGAGGAAACCACCTGGCCATCACCTGGCCAATACCGTCCCTACTGTGAAGCATGGTGGTGGTAGCATCATGCTTTGGTGATGTTTTTGAGTGGCAGGACCAGTGAGACTAGTCAGAATCAAGGGAAAGGTGAATGAAGCAATGTACAGAGACATCCTTGATGAAAACCTGCTCCAGAATGCTCTGGACCTCAGACTGGGGCTTTATCTTCCAACAGAACAACGGCCCTAACCACACAACTAAGATAACAAAGAAGTGGCTACGGGACAACTCTTTGAACATCCTTGAGAGCCAAAACTTGAACCCAATGGAACATCTCTGGAGACATCTGAAAATGTCTGTGCACCGACTCTCCCCATCCAACCTGATGAAACTTAAAAGGTCCTGCAAAGAAGAATGGGAGAAAATGCCCAAAAATAGGTGTGCCAAGCTTGTAGCATTATACTCAAAAAGACTTGATGGCTGTAATTGGTGCCAAAGGAACTTCACCAAAGTATTGAGCAAAGGCTGTGATACTTATGTACATGAGAAATTTTTCGTTTTTTATTTTTAATAAATTTGCAAAGATTGCAAACAACCTTCTTTTACTTAGTCATTATGGGGTATTGTTTGTAGAATTTTGAGAAAAATAATGAATTTAATCTACTTTTTCGGAATAAGGCTGTAACATTACAAAATGTGGAAAAAGTGAATACTTACCGAATGCACTGATGAGCCTGGATTCACATACATTGGCGCATATTTATGCCGCCGTAGCGTATCTTCTTTTTACGCTACGCCGGCGGAACGCAGAGAGGCAAGCATGGAATTCACAAAGCAAATGCTGCCAACGTTGCAAAGGTGTAGCGTATATTCCTAGGCGTAAGTCAGCATAAGTGGAAGTGGGCTGGAAGTGGGCGTGAGACATTTAAATGAAGCATGACCCCATGCAAATGATGGACTGAGCTTCAGACAAGTACTTAAAGGGGTGTTCCAGCCCAAAATTGTGTTTATTAAAAGTCAGCAGCTACAAAAAGTGTAGCTGCTGGCTTTCAATAAACACTCACTTACCTGCTCCTGCGTTCCAGCGACGCGCCGACCGGGGCTCCGCTCCTCTCCCCCCCTCCCCAGCCGGCATCTCCATCCCGACTGTGGGCACCCAGCCGTGACAGCCTTCGGCTTCACGGCCGGGCACCCACTGCGCATGCGCGAGCCGCACTGCGCATGCGCGCGCGGCGCGGCTCGCCGCTGATTGGAGAGGCGATCGCATGGGACCTGTCAGTGTCCCATGTGATCGCCTACAGGGAGGGGCTGGTGTAGGCGATTAAGGCTTAATCGCCTAACCAGCCCCTCGGCAGAAGCAGGAAGTGGAAGTCCCACTCCTACTGAAGCCCCCACTCCCCCCCCAAAAAAATTACATGCCAAATGTGGCATGTAAGGGGGAGGGGATTAAGCTAAAGTTGTTTTTTTGGGTGGAACTCCTCTTTAAAATGAACTGCGTTTGTTCCCTGGTCCATACCTTTGCATGAGTTGCACCTCCAATATGGGGAATAACTTTACGCTGGACGTAAACCTTACGCAAATCGCTTAAAACATGCGCCGGGCGCAAGTACTTTCGTGAATCGGCGTAACTCCCTCATTTGCATATTTGCATCGAAAATCAATTGGAGTACCAAATGCGTCAAGAGTAACTATGCGTCCACTATACGCCGGCGTAGCCAAGTTACGTCGTTCAGATGAAGTCAGTTTTTAGGCGTGTCTTAGTTCTGTGGGCATGGCGCACAGATACGACGCCGCATATTTACACGAGATATGTCGGCGTAAGTGCTTTGTGAATCCGGGCCTATATATCTTTAGTTACACCTCAAATAGAATACTGTGTCCAGTTCTGGAGATCCCACCTAATAAAAAAAGATATTGATAGGATAGATGTATTCCATCAACTGTTATGCCGCGTACACACCATCGTTTTTCCTGACATGCAAAAAGCCGTAGTTTTTCCCACCTCGATTCCTCTCCAGCCTAACTTGAATACACAAAAAAACTTTCGACCAAAGCGCGGTCGCATAAAACACGTACGAAGGACTATAAAGGGGAAGTTCCTTTCAAAGGGCTCCACCCTTTGGGCTGTTTTTGCTGATCCTCGTGTTAATAAAATTTTGGTGAGAGACGATTTGCGCTTTTCAGTCTTTGTGCTTTTCCGTCCGTTACAACGTGATGAATGTAAGATTTTAACCTCTCAAGTTGAGAAAAAATATAGGGGGGTTAGGGGTGTACCATCATCCTAGTATCGAAAATTACTCTGTTCTGAAGGGATTGCACATCTGGTGACCTAATCGCTGTATATGTACTGTATTTTAAATGTATTGTGTGTTCTTTATAAAAAAAATATATATTTTTCTATGTATAATATGTGAATCCATTTTTCAAAAAACTATTTTTCTGCATCACTCTAGTTGAGTATAAACACCTTACCCTGTACCGGTATAGTCCTCCCCGCTCATTCACTATCTGTCGGCTTTCAGGGTCTTTGGGGATTCCCTGAACACGTCAACTTAATAAACGTGATGAATGTGCTATCTCCATTCTAAACGCTAGTTTTACCAGAACGAGCGCTCCCGTCTCATACGTGATTTTGAGCATGCGTGGTTTTTTTTCCCCTCGGAAAAGCCTACACACAACCGTTTTTCACGACGAGAAAAAAGAGAGCTGGTTTCAATTTTTTGCAGGCAGTTTTTTTGTTGAGAAAACTGCTAGGGAGCATACGCACGGCCGGTTTTCATGAAAAATATAAAAAATGGCAGTTTTCTCGTTGTGAAAACCGGTCGAGTGTACAAGGCATAAGTGAATATATACATGCTTGGGATGAAAATAGATATATACTTGGACAAAAAAAAGTACTAATGAATATATGATTAATTCTATCACCTATTTATACTTTATTTTTTTAAAGTAGGTGTGCAAATTGGGGAAAGCTGATAGGGGCCCCATTGCATTACTTTGCCCAGGGGCCCATGATGCTATTAAGATGGCCCTGCACTTAAAGTGAACTTGGTGTTTTCATGCCGCCATTCTTCTATATTTCTAGCTTCGGCTTTGGCAAAATGGTGAAATTGATAGTTTTTCAGCAAAACCAATTTTCCCAAAATCCATCATCTCTTCATCTCTAGTGCAGACTGAATGGAGACTACAGGGTGCTGTATAATTATATATTCAATAGGATATAAACTGTAACATGTACAAGTAGTTTTTTCTCCATTTTGTTTCGCCAGCAACGTTCAAAATAGGTTTAAAGACTATAAAATAGTCGATGCGGAGCTTGCTTTCTTCTATCTGGGTCCTCTCATGTAATCGGGAGAGCTCAGTTTTTTTTTTAGTTACTCTTCACAAAGAACTAGGATAGAGAGTGTCACCACCGCGTGCATTCGTCTCGTACAGTCTGTCACAATGAAGTCTTTGCTCGTGCTTGATGGGCCATTCTCAAGATGTCGAAAGACTTGTCAGCATTTTTCTTTGTAACAAGAATCGTTCAAACATGAGACTTCTTCCAATAAAATTGACATGGATGCTAAAAAGACAGTAAAGCAGTTTATATAGCGAGAACTTCGACTTCAGAACAAATTGGAAACAATTAAAGAATTGCTCCATACTTAAAGGGACTTTACAGAGTATTTTCCACAAGTATATATTTTGTGTTTTTAAATAGAAGATTGTTATAAAATTATAAAATATTTTGAGCGCTGTATTTCATTTACTGTCTTGCAGCCACTGGATGGTGTATTTGCAGAACAAAGTTATACAGAGATATGTGACTTAAGAGAGGTGTTTCTCAACTTTTTATTTTTACGTCATGGCGCCTTTTAACCACTTTACCCCCTGCAGGATTTGGCTGCCAAATGACTGGGCCACTTTTTGCGATTCGGCACTGCGTCGCTTTAACTGACAATTGGGCGGTCGTACGACATGGAGACTGAAAAGCACAAGGCTGAAAAGCGCGAAACTTCTACTAACACGAGATTAGCAGAATGAGCCCAAAGGGTGGCGCACTTGGTATTGAACTTCCAATTGATAGTGCTGTCGTACGTGTTGTAAGTGACTGCGTTCTTGGCGATCAGAATTTCTTGGCGACTGGAAATTTGAGCCAACATCCGTTGGAAAAAATCCACGGTTTTGATGTCAGAATGCCCGATTGTGTGTGAGCGGCATTATGCTGTGTACACACGAACGGATTTTCCGTTGGAAAAAAATCGGATGTTTTTTCAGACAGAATTCCGCTCAAGCTTGGCTTGCATACACACGGTCACACAAAATTCCAACCATCAAGAACATGGTGACAAACAACATTACGATGAGCTGAGAAAAATTAGGTTCAATGCTTCCAAGCATGCGTCGTCTTGATTCTGAGCATGCATGGTTTTTAGTGCGTCGAAAGTGTATACAGACGAAAGAATTTTCGGATAGAGAACCTGCTGTTGTAATATATGTAGCAATATGTTGGGTGTTTTATATATATATATATATATATATATATATATAGAGATATCTATATATATATAGATATGTTTGTGTATATTTATATATATATACAGTATATATATTGTGTAAGTCCACCATATACAGGCCAGATTTCAGTAACCTGTAATTACATGTTACACATCAAAAAACACTTGTCCATTGTCAAATAGGCAACGAGACAGGATGGAGTCTAGTTTACACATCAAACCATTACTTAGGCCACAGGTAATCAAATTACTTATTAAAATAGAGCTAATTGGTATGTAAGGATGTATACTAGTTGGCTCCCTAATTCTAATTAGTGACTCCTGCTGGGAGTGACAATTACCTGGCACTCTGGAAGACAGGACGTGGTTCCTGTCTTTCAGATCAAAGACGACCAAACAAATTGCTCAGCTATTCAGTGAATAGGATATATATTCTGGGAATTCTGGTTGTCACTCAGAGAATGTATTCCCGGTATTCTCTCTGTATGAGTATGGAGGCACAGATAGAGATTTGAATTATATACTCTGTTGGACTTTGTATCATCTGTGGAATTTGGACTTTATTCTGTATTGAAGTTGTTGAATTAAATTTGCGTTCTCTGGAGGACCTGTGTTGCTGTGAAAACAACTTAATTTTATAGTCATCATACTAACATCTAAACATTAATTATCTAATCGGAGGACTAGACTATACCCTATATTTATAAAGACTACACCTGCTCTCTATCTAAGTCTGTCAGAAAAAGTCTGATGGGGCATACTCATGGTCGGAATATCTGACGAAAAGCTGCCATCTGACTTTTTCCATTGAAAATTCCAACCGTGTGTACGCGGCAATAGAGTTATTTTTATAGTCGACCAACGGGAGGTTCCCGGATGGATTTTCATTCCTCATATTCCACCTCCTTCCTCTTCTTTTCTTTCCTCTCACTTGGCCAACCTTGGCATTTCTACCCAGGGTTTTCTGTCCATATTTTGGGGAATATGGTTCCTCATATGGGACAGTTGCAATGTTAGATAGTTACAAGTGCCTTAACTACTGTAAAAAATTAAGTAATAGGCATTATTGCCATCAATACTATTTCATTGTTATTCAGTTATAGTAATGCTATGTATCTGAGTCCCCGATCTTTTGATTCTATAAGCCTTATCGGATGGTCAGCCCTTGAGTTTATGTAATTTGAATGCTTTAATAGAAGTCTATAATAAGTTGATGTCTTCCTTTAAAACATGTTTAGGCACATTGGAGGTGCTGTGCTCCTCACCAGTTTTTGCCAAGCCTTGCATTTGTATGTTCCCCATTGTACGCTTGGAGCAGATGAGGATTGTTCGCTGCTCCACTAAATTATCCTTTTTTTTACTTGTTCTCCAAAACAATAAAAATGATTGAAATAGAAAAATATGAAAGATCTCAAGGCAGCCCAGTCTAAAATGTAAAAACTTTAAATGTTACTTATCAATGGGAAATCACTGGAGACACGTGAATGAAGTCAATAGAAGAAATGAGGAACTCAATGGCTAGCTTCTTAATGCAAGCTGCCAAGGTCTTGTGCCTCTGACTTCCTGGGCAAGCAACATGTGTGTCAGCTCATTTTGACAGACCCTGGACATAAATAGGCAGAGCAACAACGATTGCTACTGATTGGCTGCATGCCAATGGCCTCATTTGGGGACAACACCCAGTGCTGGAACATGGCACAAGTGAACGTGACATGGAGTTACCAATTAAATACTGTTCTAGTGAGTTGAAAATAATTTTAAATATGATTTTTTTTCAAAGGGATCGATTTTATATACAGCCTTAAAGCTTATCACTGGCCAGCCACCATTTTGCACAACTGCACTTTGCCCCTCGCCTCCACCTCTCTAGATTATATTTAAAAAAATCTAAAAACCCCCAAATTCTTACATGAATTTATGGTCACATGACAGGTCCAGTGTGGAGTCTTCTTTGCTTTCTACTGAATTGTGGGAAAACATTTCATTAAGTTCCCATATTTGTCCCTAATAATGTGAACATCGTTGGCTAGGTCCTCACATTGTTCTCAGTATCAGAGGGGTTTTCATAGGGTCCTTAAGATTGGAGAGGGTCTTACAAGGTCCTGAAGATCAAAGTGGTGCTTCCATGGTCTTGAAGATCAAAGGAGTTCTCTCAGGGTCTTGAAGATCAGAGGGGTGCTCTCAGGGTCTTGAAGATCAGAGGGGTACTCTTAGGGCCTCGAAGATCAGAGGGGTACTCCCATCGTCTTGAAGATAAAAGGGTTTCTCTCACAGTCTTAAAGGACTGAGGTTTCTAGTCAGGGTCTTGAATAAAATGGGTTATCTTAGGGTCTTGAAAGATCAGAGGATTGCTTTAAGGGTCTTGAAGATCATATGAGTTCTCTCAGGGTCTTGGAGATCAGGGGGGCCCTTGAGATTCTTGAAGAAAAGGGGGTTCTCTCAGGGTCTTGAAGATACAGAGGGGACTCCCCAGGGTCTTGAAGATCAGATTGGTCCCCCCAGGGTCTTAAAGATACAGAGGGTTCCTCCCACAGTCTTTAAGCCCAGAGTCTATTTAGGGTCTTGAATATCAGAAGGATTTTCTTGGGGTCTCAAAAGATCAGAGGAACCCTTCCAGTCTTGAAGAGCAGATGGGTTCTCTCAAGGTCTTGAAGAGCAGAGAGGTTCCTCGGGGTCCTGAAGATACAGAGGGGACCTCCCAAGTTCTTCAGGATCAGGGGGTTACTTCTGGGGTTCTGAAGATTGGAAAGGTCTTAACGGGGGAGAGATTCTCCTAGGATCCTGAAGTAGTACTTCCAGGGTCTTGATCATTAGAGGTTCTTCCCAGGTTCCTAAAGGTCAAAGCTCAGAGAGGTTCACCCAGGGTCTTAAAGATCAGAGTGGTTCTCTCAAGGACTTAAAGATCAGAGGGCTCCTCCCAGGTTGTTGAAGTTCAGAAGGCCACTCCCAGGGTCCTCAAGATTGGATGGGTCCTCACAGGGTCCATTAGAGGGGTCCCTCCAAAGTCTTTAAGATTTCAAGTAGTAGCGTCATGACTAGGGATGAGCTTCGAGTTCAAGTAGAACTCATGTTCGACTCGAACATTGCCTGTTCGCCGAACAGCGAACTATTTGAGGTGTTCGCCGCAAGTTCGTTTGAACTTTAGAACCCTGTTAAAGTCTATGGGACTCGAACATTTGAAATCTAAAGTGCTAATTTTAAAGGCTAATATGCAAGTTATTGTAATGAAAAGTGTTTGGGGACTTGTATCCTGCCCCAGGGGACATGTATCAATGCAAAAAAAAGTTTTAAAAACTGCAGTTTTTTTGGCAGCAGTGATTTTAATAATTCCTTTAAGTGAAACAATAAAAGTGAAATATTCCTTAAAATTTCGTACCTGGGGGGGGCGGGCTGTACAGTTTGCCTGTAAAGTAGTGCTTGTTTCCCATGCTTAGAACTGTCCCTGCACAAAGTGTAATTTCTGAAGGAAAAAAAGTAATTTAAAATCACTCGCGGCTATAATGAATTGGCGGCTGCCAGCAATACAGAGAAAAGTCACTCATTAAAAAAAAAAATGTGTGGGGGTCCACGGCTTTTTTTTTTAAATTTGGGGTGGAGTTCCCCTTAAAATCCATACCAGACCTGAAGGGTCTGGAATGGATATTTGGGGGGAACCCCACATATTTTTTTTTTAATTTGACGCAGGGTTCCCCTTAACCACTTAAGACCCGGACACATATGCTGCTAAATGACCCAAGGTGTTTTTACAATTCGGCGCTGCGTCGCTTTAACAGAAAATTGCGCGGTCGTGCAACGTGGCTCCCAAACAAAATTTGCGTCCTTTTCTTCCCACAAATAGAACTTTCTTTTGGTGGTATTTGATCGCCTCTGCGATTTTTATTTTTTGCGCTATAAACTAAAATAGAGCGCCAATTTTGAAAAAAAATCACTATTTTTTACTTTTTGTTATAAAAAAAATCAAATAAACTAAATTTTAGTAAAACATTTAGGCCAAAATTAATTCAGTCACATGTCTTTTGTAAAAAAAAAATCGCAATAAAAAAAAAAAATAGTTACCTAGCAGGAACAGCGACACTAATACAGCGATCAGAAAAATGATCGCTTAGTGACGCTGGCAGTAGGGAGTGAAAGGGTTAACTAGGGCAGTGATCAGGGGGTTAAAACTTTATTAGGGGGGGGGTGGGGGGGCTATCCTGAACCTAACACTAACTAACTTTCACACTGCCTGTCACACTGACACTAAATGCAGTGATTAGATCACTGCATTCAGTGACACTGTGACAGGGGGGTGTGGGGGGGGTGATCACAAGGGGTTAATGTGCCTATGTGTGTGTGTGTCAGTGTTGTGTTGGTGCACACTTACTGTGGATGTCTTCTCTCATCAGCAGCGGTGGGAAACACCGCTGCAATGAGAGATGACATCATTTCCTCCTCCTGTGTAAACACAGGAGGAGGAAGTGACACGAAGGGGGAGCGCTCCCATTGGCTGGGAGCGATCGCACGGGGGGGGCGAAAAAAACAGACATCCGCCCGCTCGTCAACGATCGCTCCCAGAGCCAGGAGGACCGCTGCACGCCACGGAGGGGGTCCCGATCGGACCCCTGAACCGCACAAAGACGAGGACGTAAATATACGCCTTTGTGCCTGTACGAGCCATGTTGTGGACGTACATAGGCGTGCGGCAGTCATTAAGTGGTTAATATCTACAGTATACCAGACCCTAAGGTGAGTGATTTAAATGACTTTCCTTCAGAAATTACATTTTCTGCAGGGACAGTTCTAAGCACAGGAAACAAGCGCTACTTTACAGGCATACTATACCCCCCCCCCCCCCGGTACGAAATTTAAAGGAATATTTCAATGTTATTGTTTCATTTTATGCATTATTAAAATCACTGCTCCTGAAAAAAAACGTCTGTTTTTTAAAACTTTTTTTGCATTGATACATGTCCCCTGGGGCAGGACCTAGGTTCCCAAACACTCCCCTGGGGCAGAACCCGGGTTCCCAAACACTTTTTAGGACAATAACTTACATATCAGGCTTTAAAATGGGTACTTTAGATTTCAAACGTTTGAGTCCCATAGACTTTAACAGGGTTCTAAAGTTCACACAAACTTTTGGTCTGTAAGCAGGTTCTGGTGCGAACCGAACCCAGGGGTGTTCGGCTCATCCCTAGTCATGACATTCCAATGTGAGGGGCAGTAACAAGATTCATCGGCAGGCCTGGTTCAACAGTCTGCATTTTTGGAAGTAAAAAAGCTGGTTAGCAGTATATCTGTCTAAGGCCGCGTATACACGATCAAATCTATCTGCTGGAAACAGTCGGCCCGACCGTCCCAGCAGACAGATTCGACCGTGTGTACGGGCGAGCCGACGGATTTGGCCACCCGACAGATTTCAAAGCATGCTTTGAAATCTGTCGGCTGGGAACCCGTCCGCCCGACATGTCTGCTGGTTAGTACGCTAACCAGCAGACATGTCTTCTCGCACACGCGCCAAATGGTTTCGACGCATGCACGGAAGTGTTTTACTTCTGGCGGCGGGGATTTTGGTTTGATCGTGTGTACACGATCAAACCAATACGTCCCCAGCAGACAGATTTGTTCAAATCGGTCGGCCCGACCGATTTGAACAAATCTGTCTGCTCGTGTGTACGCGGCCTAAGTCATTGGGAATAAGTAGGACAAGAGAGGGACAATATGGCTGTTTGGGACTGGGCCTTTTTTTTTTTTCTTTTTTTATAATCCAAAGATAGGCTAATAAGTGTTCTATGGATAGAGAAAATATAAAATGCAATGTGGCATGAATGAAAAGGAGGATCACTTATCATCTTTGTCTCTCTACAACTGTAGTAAAAATGTATTAATATGAATTCAGATATAACAAGGATGATGCAGTCACCCGCGCTCAATCCCAGCCCGCTATTATTTTTTTGCGCTTCATAAAACGCTTCAGCGATGAGAATATTTTTTAATTAATGTCAGGAACATTTCTTAATTAATAGAATTTTCACCGTTATATTTTTAATAACGCAAATATATTCAACTTCAAATGATAATATATCTTCCCGCACGATGCGGCGATGGCGCTGGTAAAAATAACGCGTTCACTAAGCCTTCTTCTAGCGCTAGGTAAATAATTACCGGATGAAAGTTAGACTTGTAATAGGTTTTGTTATTAATTATAAGATTGTGTTCCATAATTATAAACATGCGACAACACTGGCAGGCATATGTCTTTCACTGCGGAGTGATAAGTGAAGGAGGCTGTTAATAATATCCAATGGAAAAAATCCGTAACTCTCCCAAAGTCTCATTTACATGTAAATTGTGTGCCGTGTCTTCATGATGATTAAACACTGCAGCCAGGCTAAAGTGTTTCATTTTATTTTAGAGGAAATAAAAATACAATTAATAGTAAAGGGTAAATTACACTTTTTTTTAGAGAGAGAGAGAAAGGGCGAATGTTATGGAAAGTGGCCCTGCAATGTCATTGCATGCTTTCAAAAAACCTGTGAAGGACCATTTTACTTTTGTCTTGACATCCTGCCCAGTAGACATGTGCACACTGATTATATCGGAATTTCGTTTTCGTCCGAAAAATTAATTTATTTAGTTATATCCCCGAAATTTGTTTTTATTTATTTTGTTTCGTTTTAAAAATGTATTCGTCCGAAAAGCCAAATGAATTAAAGGGGTTGTAAAGGAAAACATTTTTTTCCCCTAAATAGCTTCCTTTACCTTAGTGCAGTCCTCCTTCACTTACCTCATCCTTCCATTTTGAATTAGAATTCTATAGCTTGTGGGCCGAACACTCGACCAGAAATTTACGATTGTTTTTAGCTGCTTCGTCTAATCTTCTTAGAACATTCGACAGACACCATAAGCCTTCAATTGACAGATTCTACCTTAAAGGGGTTGTAAAGGAAAACATGTTTTTCCCTAAATAGCTTCCTTCACCTTAGTGCAGTCCTACTTCACTTACCTCATCCTTCCATTTTGCTTTTAAATGTCCTTATTTCTTCTGAGAAACCCTCACTTCCTGTTCTTCTGTCTGTAACTCCACACAGTAATGCGAGGCTTTCTCCCTGGTGTGGAGAAAGCCTTCTGAGGGGGGAGGGGGCGAGCAGGAGTGTCAGGACACTCTCTACTTTGCAGATAGAGAAATGAGCTGTGTGTTAGTGGGTGTCCTGACACTCCTGCTCGCCCCTCCCCCCTCGAGAGGCTTTCTCCACACCAGGGAGAAAGCCTTGCATTACTGTGTGGAGTTACAGACAGAAGAACAGGAAGTGAGGATTTCTCAGAAGAAATAAGGACATTTACAAGCAAAATGGAAGGATGAGGCAAGTGAAGTAGGACTGCACGTACACGCGATCAGACTGGTCCGATGAAACTGGTCCGACCGACCGTTTTCATCAGACCAGGCTGAAGTGGTCTGATGGTCTGATGTGCGTACACACCATTGGACCAAAAATCCGATCAGATCAGAACGCGGTGACGTAGAACACAACGACGTGCTGAAAAAAGGAAGTTCAATGCTTCCAAGCATGCGTCGACTTGATTCTTTTCCAAAAAATTTATTTTATTGATTTTTCAACAATACAATAAATACAAATACAATACCCATACAGACATACAACATAGATGGTCTCAAAATGTACCCCTTACTAAAAGGGGCGTCAACTTGATTCTGAGCATGCGCAGGTTTTTGGTCCGGTGCTTTTGCGTACTAAGCATCGAATCTGTCCGACGGACAACTGTCCGATGGGCCGTACACACCATCGAATTGGTCCGATGAAACTGGTCTGCAGACCAGTTTCATTGGACCGGTCTGATCGTGTGTACGCGGCCTAAGGAGATTCGACAAAGCAGCTAAAAACAAACAACGCCGTAATGTATGACTAGTAATAATTATATTTATTATTATTAGTTAACCAACATTAGAATTATTCTATAGCCTATGGGCCAAGCATTTGAACATAAATGTCCGCTCGTGGCGATCGTATGTTTTTAGCTGCTTCGTTGAATCTTCATGTCTCTATAATGTCGAATCTTTTCTCTCTATGTTGAATAATCTTGAACTAATAGAGTTAGGTTAGGCACATTCAATCGCAGATTCCATAGACACAGATCTCTATTATCACTGTCATGTCAAAATTTCTATCTATATCGAACTGTTGTCGCAACACAATGAAAATAAACCATTTTTTTATGTCGTATCTTTCGGATTTCGGATTCTGCGCGTTCGTTATCGTTTGTTAAAACGGACACGAAAATCCCAGAAATTTGGACGAAAACTAACATAGAGCATGTATTTACGATCATTTCAACGTGAATTTGTGGTGTTTCCACAACAATGACCTACAAATAATTATAGATCACAAGTAGGATTAAATGTATAAAACTCATGGGTGCATGGTCAGGACCATGGCTACCAACGGGGGGATGAAGGGGGGAATACAGTAAGGGGCCCCTGAGGTCAGCAGTACAATAGAGAGAACCTGTTGCTCACCCGGCCTTTATTGATGAGTTGACCTCTTGGCTACAACAAGCAGCCTCCAGGAACAGCTGACAGCTCAGGAAAGGATGACGGGTTTATAAGCAAGTCTTATAGTTTCAGCAGTCGATGAAGCTGCCAAGTGTAGGCTGCAGGGAAAAACATTTCTCACCATTGTCTTTATTCTTCTCTTGACTGTTGTCTTCTCCCGGGCGTGCCTCTCTGCAGGAAGCTCTTAGATGTCAGAAGACCAGAAAACATCAACGAAAAAAAAAAAAATTCTAGACGCTCTTTTTTTTTTTTCTTAATCAATAATTATTCTTTATTAATTTTTTAGATTGAAAAGGTGTTGCTTCTTTTTTTTTTATATACAGGCAACACAAGAAGAAAAAATCAAAGTAGCCCCAACAGGGGGCCTTCCCTTCACCAAGAAAATAATAGGGTAGCTTCCATTGAAACACATTTGGAGAAACATTGTACAATACAGTATCACAACACAAGACTACATACCGTATACTTCACAGACTATACAGAACCATTTTTCAATCGTAAATAAATGGTGTAATAATATAGCTTTAACCTCCCTGGCGGTATGATTCTGTCTGGAATTACGTACCAAAAGCGGTACAATTATTTTGCATGGAAATTCTGCGTTTTATACTGTAGGCCTGCAATTTTTAGGAATAACTCACTTAAATTTGTCCAAACCAGAGTCTAGTAGACATCCCGGGTATGATAAAGTTTGAAACACAAAATCATAAAATTATAATATAATAAATAACTATAAATAATTATAACAAATAATAATGTAATTATAATAAAAATTATTCACTAATGTAATCAAATCAAAATCACTGAAATTTGCTCAGTTGCAGAATTGTCGCTGTCATTACTTTTATTTTTTTATGACGAATTTCCCCACAAATCGCTATCGCTCAATTCTGCAAGTGATTATCATTTATTATCGCTGTTTTCTAGCTGCTCTAAAATCACTTTTGACATAAAGGGACACTTTTGGTTGCTATGGACAATCTACAGTTTGCAGGCACAAAAAAAATGTTTTTATTATGTAAAAGAACATGCAGGGCACTGGGCAGACCACTAGGGACAAGGGGGTGTGTACTTTTTACATACAGTACTGTAATCTATAAGATTACAGTTTTCAGTATGTAATGTGTTTGTTTACTTTTTTGAATTTGCCGCCGGTCTCCGCCCCCGTGCGCCGTTACGTCGCAGGGAACGGAGATCGGCAGCGCGGGTACTGTGTGAGTCGAATGGAGGACGCCACTCGCTCACACAGCGGGGATGCATCGCTGGATCCAGGGACAAGGTAAGTACAGTATACCCTGCCTGGATACAAGGTAAGCCAGCGCGCTGCAGGCTCTGCATATTCACCCCGAGCGCGACTCGGGGATATCGATCTTTACATAAAAAATCCACCCCGAGTCACGCTCGGGGATACCGGCAGGGGGGTTAACACAAAGACACAGTGGTTAAGATTTACTAAAATTGGTGCACTCTAAATCTGGTGCGGCTGTGCATAGTAACCAGTGGCTATCCTGTGATCTCATCAGGAAACACTGCCCCCTTTATGACGTCGTCACCCAGGGGCATGATGGGATGCTGATGTCATAAGGGGGTGGGGTCTCCAGGTGACATCACCAAGGTGTGTTTCTCTTTAGCCCAGGTAAGACGCTTCTGACGTTGTTTGTTGCTCAGGAGTGGCTTGACAAGAGGAATACGACATTTGAAGCCCATGTCCAGGATCCGTCTGTGTGTGGTGCTCCTGATGCTCTGACTGCAGCCTTAGGCGGCGTACACACGACCGAGTTTCTCGGCAGAATCCAGCAAGAACCTCGATGGGAGACGTATTCTGCCGAGAAAACCGGTCGTGTGTACACTTTTCGCCGAGCAACCCGTTGAGGAACTCGTCGAGACAAAAAGAGAGCAGGTTCTCTATTTCCTCGTTGTTCAATGGGAAAATTTGGCTCGACAAGCTTTTTGACTGCCGAACTAGGAACTTGACGGGCGGAACTATGATTTCGCCCGACGAGTTTCTCGGTCGCGTGTACGCGGCCTTAGTCCACTCCTTGTGAAAGTCCCCAACACTTTTGAATGGCCTTTTCCTGACAATCCTCTCCAGGCTGCGCTCATCCCTGCTGCTTGTGCACCTTTTTCTTCCACACTTTTCCCTTCCACATAACTTTCTATTAATGTGCTTTGATACAGCACTTTGGGAACATCCAACTTTAATTACCTTTTGAGGCTTTCCCTCCTTATGGAGGGTGTCAATGATGGTTTTCTGCACAACTGTCAGGTCAGCAGTCTTTCCCATGATTGTGATTCCTACTGAACCAGACTGAGAGACCATTTGAAGACTCAGGAATAGTGTTGAGCAGAATATGCCGTATTCGATTTCGCGATATATCTCGAATATATAGTCGAATATTCGAGATATATTCGTTAAATGCGAATATTCGCGATATTTTTTGGAAATGAAATGATTGCGAAATTTCGCTATTGCGAATGCGAATGCGAATTGCAAAAGCGAATGAAATTTCGAGAAATGCGGAAGGAGCACTCTGATTGGCTCAGAATATTCGTGATATTTTATAATACAAAATAATTGCGAAATTTCGAGAAATGCGGAATGGAGCACTCTAATTGGCTCAGAATATTATGATATATTACAATACAAAATAATTGCGAATATTCGGCAAATGCGGAAGGAGCACTCTGATTGGCTCAGAATATTCGTGATATATTACAATACAAAATAATTGCGAAATTTCGAGAAATGCAGAATGGAGCACTCTGATTGGCTCAGAATATTTGTGATATATTACAATACAAAATAATTGCGAATATTCGGCAAATGCGGAAGGAGCACTCTGATTGGCTCAGAATATTCTTGATTTTTTATCGTAATTTCGCAAAAATGCGAATGAGAAATTGATTGCGGAATTTCGACAGTAACACTCTGAAATCGAATATATGTGTTATTTTAGCTAAAAACAATATTGCGAATTTCTCGAAAATAATCGCGCGATATCGCTATTGCCGAATAATCGCATTGCGATTTTTCGGCAATATAAAATGATCGCTGCAGCTACTCGGCCCAAGGTCTCTAATCATACCAGCAATGCTTTTAGACGTCGATGGGGATCTCTAGGATGTGATCTGTTCTAAAAAAAAATTGAAATAGCGAATATTCACCGCGAAATTCGGAATATATCGCGAATACTCGAATATGCCATATTCGAGCCGAATATTCGCAATACGAATATTCGTGAGCAACACTACTCAGGAACCCATTGCAGGTGTTATGGCTTAATTAGCTGATTAGAGTGGGACACTTTGAGCCTAGAATATTGCACCTTTTCATAATATTCTCATTTTCTGAGATTGTGGATTTGGGGTTTTCATGAGCTGTAAACCATAATCATCACAATTATGACAAATCACGGCTTGGACTATCTTGCTTTGCATGTAATGAGTCTCTCTCATATAATAATTTCATCCTTTAACCACTTAAGACCTGGACCTTTAGGCAGCTAAAGGACACGGACAGTTTTTACGATTCAGCACTGCGTTGCTTTAACTGACAATTGCGCGGTCGTGCGACGTGGCTCCCAAACAAAATTGGCGTCCTTTTTTCCCCACAAATAGAGCTTTCGTTTGGTGGTATATGATGACCTCTGTGTTTTTTATTTTTTGTGCTATAAACAAAAATAGAGCGACAATTTTGAAAAAAATGCAATATTTTTTACTTTTTGCTATAATAAATATCCCCCAAAAATATCTAAAAAAAAAAAAAAATTCCTCAGTTTAGGCCGATACATATTCTTCTACCTATTTTTGGTAAAAAAAAATCGCAATAATCCTTTATCGTTTGGTTTGCGCAAAATTGTAGCGTTTACAAAATAGGGGATAGTTTTATTGCATTTTTATTAATTATTTTTTATTTATTACTAATGGCGGCGATCAGTGATTTTTTTCGTGCGACATTATGGCGGACACTTTTGACACATTTTTGGGACTATTGTCATTTTCACAGCAAAAAATGCATTAAAAATGCATTGTTTACTGTGAAAATTACAATTGCAGTTTGGGAGTTAACCACAAGGGGGCACTGAAGGGGTTATGTGTGACCTTATCTCTGTTTCTAACTGTAGGGGGGTGTGGCTGTAGGTGTGACGTCATTGATTGTGGTTCCCTATATCAGGGAACACATGATCGATGACGCCGCCACAGTGAAGAACGGGGAAGCTGTGTTTACACACAGCTCTCCTCGTTCTTCAGCTCCGGGACCAATCGCGGGACTCCAGCGGCGATCGGGTCCGTGGGTCCCGCAGGCCGTGGTCACAGAACTTCGGACCGGGTCGCGGGCGCGTGCCGCGGGCACACACCCACGAACCCACGGCTGGGCACTTAAAGAGGACGTACCTGTACGTGCTTGTGACCATCCGTGCCATTCTGCTGACGTATATGTGCAGGAGGCGGTCCTTAGTTGGTTAAGTTGCATTAGTGAAATAAATGAACTTTTGCACAATATTCACATTTTTTGAGTTTCAAATGTATACTGCAATTCTGTACTTGCCAAATATGCTGCAGAAATCTCCCTCCACTGAGTCTGTCTGCAGCCATTTTAACTGTGGGCAGCTGAAGCTGCTTCCTGTTCACTTCCTGTATTTACACAGACACACAGAGGAACACCTATAGCTCTGAAGCTCTCATTGGCTCTCGTATGACTTATACCCCCTCCCTTCCTGGCAAACTCTCATGGAAGTTAGAGAAAGAGAGATCTGTGGATGATATTACTGTATAAGTCTAGGCTAATGACCAGACAAGAAACAGGAAGTGGGCTGTATAAGGTATTTACTGACAGAAAAAAATTGTTTTACTATTCAAAGTTAAAAACAACAACAAAGGCAGAACATTTAATAGATGGAAAGATAAAAAAATGACTGGAGTTCTGCTTTAACCGCATGCCAACCAGCCGCCGCAGTTATACGGCGGCAGGTCGGCTCTGCTGGGCGAGATCACGTAGATCTACGTCATCTTGCCGAGCAGCCAATAGGGCCCCCCGCTTGCCCCTGATGCCGAAAGCGCGTGCCCGGCAGGCGCGATCACCGCTGGGCACCCGCGATCGCTTGTTACAGAGCGAGAACAGGGAGCTGTGTGTGTAAACACACAGCTCCCGGTCCTGTCAGGGGGAGAAATGACTGTTTGTCTGTTCCATACAATGTATTAACAGTGATCTGTCATTTCCCCTAGTCAGTCCCACCCCCCTTCAGTTAGAACACAATGAGGGAACATAATTAACCCCTTCCTCGCCCCTAGTGTTAACCCCTTCCCTGCCAGTGGCATTTTTATAGTCATCAATGCATTTTCATAGCACTGATCGCTATAAAAATGCCAATGGTCCCAAAAATGTGTCAAAAGTGTCCACCGTAATGTCGCAGTACCGATAAAAATCGCTGATCAACGCCATTACCAGTAAAAAAACAATATTAATAAAAATGCCATAAAACTATCCCCTATTTTGCAAACGCTATAACTTTTGCGCAAACCAATCAATAAACGCTTATTGCGATTTTTTTTTTTTTTAACTAAAAATATGTAAAAGAATACGTATCGGCCTAAACTGAGGAAAAAAAATAGTTTTTTTATATATTTTTGGGGGATATTTATTATAGCAAAAAGTAAAAAATATTCATTTTTTTTCAAAATTGTCGCTCTATTTTTGTTTATAGCGCAAAAACTAAAAACCGCAGAGGTGATCAAATACCACCAAAAGAAAGCTCTATTTGTGTGGAAAAAAAAACGGGGGTCGGGAGCCACCTCGCACGACCGCGCAATTGTCAGTTAAAGAAACGCAGTGCCCAATCGCAAAAAGTGGTCAGGTCTTTGACCAGCAATATGGTCCGGGGCTGAAGTGGTTAAGTGCAGGTCACCAAGCTGGCTGTCCTGTGTGGCAGGGCTGTGTAAATCTCAGAATTTAATGTACAGAAATACAAATTAGTTTGGCAGCTAAAACAGCTCCAATATATCTATTTCAGTGATGTATAGTGTTGCTCACAAATATTCGTATTGCGAATATTCGGCTCGAATATGGCATATTCGAGTATTCGCGATATATTCCGAATTTCGCGGTGAATATTCGCTATTTCGAATATTCGTATTTTTTCAATTTTTTTTTAGAACGGATCACATCCTAGAGATCCCCATCGACTTCTAAAAGCATTGCTGGTATGATTAAAGACCTTGGGCCGAGTAGCTGCAGCGATCATTTTATATTGCCGAAAAATCGCAATGCGATTATTCGGCAATAGCGATATCGCGCGATTATTTTCGAGAAATTCGCAATATTGTTTTTAGCTAAAATAACACATATATTCGATTTCAGAGTGTTACTGTCGAAATTCCGCAATCAATTTCTCATTCGCATTTTTGCGAAATTACAATAAAATATCAAGAATATTCTGAGCCAATCAGAGTGCTCCTTCCGCATTTGCCGAATATTCGCAATTATTTTGTATTGTAATATATCACAAATATTCTGAGCCAATCAGAGTGCTCCTTCCGCATTTGCCGAAGATTCGCAATTATTTTGTATTGTAATATATCACGAATATTCTGAGCCAATCAGAGTGCTCCTTCCGCATTTGCCGAAGATTCGCAATTATTTTGTATTGTAATATATCAAGAATATTCTGAGCCAATCAGAGTGCTCCTTCTGCATTTGCCGAATATTCGCAATTATTTTGTATTGTAATATATCACGAATATTCTGAGCCAATCAGAGTGCTCTATTCCGCATTTCTCGAAATTTCGCAATTATTTGGTATTATAAAATATCACGAATATTCTGAGCCAATCAGAGTGCTCCATTCTGCATTTCTCGAAATTTCGCATTCGCATTCGCATTCGCAATAGCGAAAATTCGCAATCATTTCATTTCCAAAAAATATCACGAATATTCGTATTTAGCGAATATATCTAGAATATTCGACTATATATTCGAGATATATCGCGAAATCGAATATGGCATATTCTGCTCAACACTAGTTGTTTGTCTGTCCTAGCTCTCTCAGTCACCGAAAGGGTTATTCCAGCCACTTTCATTTTTTTTTTTTCCGTGAGCATGGAGCCAGAATGTATTCATTCTTCTGCAAGATGTACCTGGTGCCTCTTAAGCAATAACATTAGCCTCAGGAAGAAAAATCACGCTTCACTTTTTTGGTGATTGAAATGTGAGCCGATGAAGAGCTATATTTGCAAAGAAAAAAAACAACAGAATTTCGACCCATTTTTTGTAGTGCTTTCAGGAAAAGGAGTTCAGCGGTTGAATGAGTAGCGCTTGCATGTGAAAAATACTTTGCTTCTATCAAAATATATCATAATCGGTTATGCTTTTAAAATGCAGCGGCGTGTTTTCCACATTGCTTTTGTGCTTCTTAGAATAAATGGTTGCAATTGGAAGTTTTGCTGTAGGAAGGTAAATGAGGCTCCACATTACAGTGTTAAAGCTGAACTCCGGGCAAACAATGAAATACACAGGAGGAAATATATACTGTATATGGGAGCTGTTTACCCGTCAATGGATTTGTATTTCTGTCTAGACATGTGCACACCGAAATATTTTGTTTTTCAGAATTCGTTTTTCGTTCGAAAAATGTATTTATTTAGTTACTTCCAAAATTTGTTGTTATTTATTTTGTTTCGTTATAAAATGCATACGTCCGAAAATCCGAATGAATTAAGGTTGAATCTGTCAATTGAAGGCTATTGGTGTCTGTCGAATGTTCTAAGAAGATTCGGCGAAGCAGCTAAACTGTACGACGCCGCAATCGCACATTTCCGGACGAATGTTCCGCCTACAAGCTATAGAAGAATTCTAATGTTGTATGACACCAGTAATAATTGTATTTATAAATTATTGTAACGGTCACCACCGTTTACGATCTTCCACCAACCCAAGACAGCTTATCCGACACTCCACAATCCGACAGGCACGATCCATTCCGTTTCCCAGAATAACGAGACAAGCAAGCTCTGTTACTGGTTCCAAAATGTATGAATGCTTTAACCCCTTAAGGACCGCCGCATGTACATTTACGTCGGCAGAATGGCACAGGCAGGCACATCAACGTACCTGTACGTGGCTGCCTTGACGTGGGTAGGGGGTCCGATCGGGAACCCCCCGGTACATACGGCGGTCCCGGTGGCTGTAGGAGCGATTCGTGCTGAGGGGGCGGCGGTTCGTTTTTGTCCGCCCCCTCCGGATCGCTCCCAGCCAATGCGCTCGCTCGCCTACAGTGTCATTTTCTCCTCCTGTGTGAACTCAGGAGGAGGAAGTGATGTGATCTCTGCTCTTGGCGTTTTTTTCAACTGCCGCTGAGGAGAGATCACATCACACTGTAAGTCTGCACAACACTACACTGACACCAGGACACGCAGGCACACTTAACCCCTTGCGATCACCCCCCTCCCCCCTGTCACTGAATGCAGTATTCATATATGTATGATTACTGTATTTAGTAGCAGTGTGACAGGCAGTTAGTGTTAGGTTCAGGGTAGCCCCCGTACCCCCCCTAATAAAGTTTTAACCCCTTGATCACCGCCCTAGTTAACCCTTTCACTCCCTATTGCCAGCGTCACTAAGCGATCATTTTTCTGATCGCTGTATTAGTGTCGCTAAATACATTTTGGCCTAAATGTTTGACTAAAATTTAGTTTATTTAATTCTTCTTATAACAAAAAGTAAAAAATATAGTTTTTTTTTCAGAGGCGATCAAATACCACCAAAAGAAAGCTCTATTTGTGGGAAGAAAAGGGCGCAAATTTTGTTTGGGAGCCACGTCGCACGACCGCGCAATTGTCAGTTAAAGCGACGCAGTGCCGAATTGTAAAAACAAAAGAGGGGTAGAGAAAGGAAGCGCCACCTAAGTGCAGTATTAAAGAGGTTCTTTTAATGACACATTGTACAAAACACACTTACAAGAAGGTAAGGAAAGAAGGCTCATCTGTAACATCCTGTAGTCCTCGCCCTGGATCCATGGGCTGCTTTGAGGTAAAGATAGCAGAATGTGTTGGGTCTTCAGGCTTGTCCTGTGGCCATCAGGATGAGACCTATTCCAGCCTCACGGGTCACGTGCGTGACAGGTCACGTGGTTACTTCCAAGGAACACTTCCAGGAGGAGGCTCAGACAGGGAGGACAAAGGCTGATTGGGCTACGCGCTCGGAGCCACTGCTCCTTCAATTGGCCTGATGGTGAGCTATAGAGGCTGGTGCTTTTATACCTATGTCGATGCCGTGGGACTACAGGTCCCAGCGTGGCCCAAGATAGCAGCAAACTAACAAATAAATAAATACAATGGCATAAAAAATAAAAAAAAAGCTGGATAAAATACTATAAAAGATATGTTAAAGATGTGTTTAAAAAAAAAAAAAAAAAAAATCATCATGTGTATATATAAAAACTGGGGTGTATAAAAACCAGGATAATTAAACATATGTATGTCATAAAACTGTTAAAAATCTATATATATGTATAAAATACAGGGCCAACAAAGAATATATGTAAAATATATACATACACACAGAAATAAAAAACATGTTTGCATGGATTATTAGAAGGGACCCATTCAAGAATATATATATATATATATATATATATATATATTTTTTTTTTTTCATAACACATAGGAAGGATGCTCTGAAGCACCTGGTATTCCCAGGCGGTCTCCCATCCCAGTACTAACCAAGGCTGACCCTGCTTAGCTTTTGGGTTTAGGTGCTTACACAGTGATGTAGCCATGGGTGATCATTATTAATACCAGGGGCGGACTGACCATTGAGGAACTCGGGCACTGACCGAGGGCCCCATGCCACTAGGGGGCCCCATCAGGGTTGCCAGGCTCATTAAAACCAGGGACAGTATGTAAAAATCTGTATTTTTTACATCTGTCCCTGATATGTCCAAATCCTACATGCTTTTGATGTGAAAATCCCAAGATTTTAGCTGCCCCACCTCTGTACTGCCACCTGGCTTGGTGGCCATCTGTATGCCTGGGGGCCCCATAATCTTCTATTGCCCGGGGGCCCCATGAGTTGTCACTCCGCCCCTGATTAATACATGATTGATATCAGCTAGAAAACGACAAAATATCACTATAATTGGGTAACACCAAAGGATTATAAGATATAGGCAAAATGAGGAAAAAAGAAGAAATGCTAAAACCGTAGTTGTAAACATTACAGCTAATAAATACAATAATTACTATGGTAGCAAATCGGACAGAGGAAATCTGTACAGGTAAGGGACATGGGGTAATTAGGTGATTTACCACACATAGAGGAAATATATACACACATACATATATATATACATATATACACACACATATACATGTATATATATATATATATATATATATATATATATATATATATATATACACACATATATACACAAATAAATAAACAATATACTATGCTGTGCAGGGGATACACATAGTGGGTGTGCATATACAAATGCATGCACGTGCACACATATAGGTATGCATCCAAATGTGTAGAAGAGGCATGAGAAAATGCATAAATGCACACTTACATACACAAAAGACACACATTAGCATATAAGGGAAGGATGGGGGATAAGACATATCTACACAAGATAAAAATTGAGTTCACAACGAGTCCTCGTTCAACCCCCCAGGGGCATGAGTGCCCAGGGAATATATCCAATAAGTTTCTTGCTGACATAGGCGTTTATACCGTTCAGCGGCAGTGTAGATGGCAGGAATGGACTCAACCACCCACACCTTGAGACCAGCTGTAGATTGGTCATGGTGGGTGAGGAAGTGCTTAGGAACACTGTGGTGGTCACAGCCCTTTTCGATAAAACGCCTGTGCTCGCCGAAACGTGCCCTAATTGTCCTGCCGACATAAAAGAGTCCGCACGGACAGGTGAGGCAGTACACAACAAACTCTGTAGAACAATTATAAAATTCCTTAAGGGTATAACTTTTCCCTTTAACGGAAAAAGTTTTTTGACCATGGTGTATAAACTGACAAGTCAAACAGAGTGTTTTTTTACACTTGTACATCCCTTTAAGGGGTATGAGTACTAGTTGTGATGAGATGGGTTGGACTGACTTATTTTTGCTTTTACTGGGTGCGATTTTGCTCTTTATATTTCTACATTTTCTGTATGCATCTTTGGGTTTTGTTTCAATGGTAGTTATCAAATAAGGGTCCTCAACTAGAATGGTCAAGTGTGCCGCTAAAATCTTTTCTATGTTTTTGTACTTGTCATGGAACTGTGTAATAAAACGTGTGGGAGGCTTAGTGACAGGTGGTAGGATTCGTGGGCCTGTAGTTGGGTTGCGATAATTGTTAAAAGCATCACTAATAAGTGCGTTGGGATAACCTTTCTCTAAAAACTTCTGGGAGAGCATGGCCAATGGCCAATTGCTCTCCCATTATTTGGCGCGGCTTTTTATATTCCATTGTTTTCTGTTTATCACACGCTTGCTGCAGCCTGTAGTTCTTGGGGGGGAGGGGTTTCATAGCGCGGTCTTTTTTTGTTCTATACTGCTTTACCTGATATTATTACCGCAGCTTATTTTTGTTTTTGCCCACCTGGAGTAGAGTGGAGGTATGGATATCTTTGAATTCAGAGCCAATCAGAGGTTGAACACCGAAGGCGTCTTCGAATCATATAAAGATGATGAGGGTGACCTGGGGGGTTTGTTCATACGGCTCAAAAATCTGTTTATTTCAGAGAACCATACAAAATGGGATGTGGCTTATCTTGATACCTATGTAAAATTAGGGATGGTTCCAAGAAGCCTGAGATGGGAGGTTTCACCGCAAAAGGGAGATACCGACCTTGACGATTGGTATAATTATTTTAATGGTGCGGGGGTTTCCTTTCTCAGATTTCTAATCGAGAGAAAAGCCAGCAAACTAACCCGTCTAGACGAAGAGATCAAGAGCATTAAGATCAAGCTTGATCCATTCAAAGAGAGAGAGGAATATAAAGAAAAATCCCTTGATCTCCTCAACCTCCTTGAAAAGGAAGATAGAGAACAAAGGAACAAAAAGAAAAAGAAGTACAATAGGGACCTGGAAGATTATCATAACAATACGATCTTCAATTGGCAGAAAAAACTTCTAGAGGATCAAAATAAACAGATCTCCATAGAAATGGAGGTATCAAGTGGTTTGGAGTCCCACCCAGGTGGTGCCCCACATCCACCAATGCCTCCTGGTCCCAATCGGAACCTTCCGAGATTGGGAGGTCAATCTTACAAACAATCTCCAAGAAGAGGCCGAGGTGGGTCTAGGGGACCTCCTCCAAGAGATCAGGGGCGTCCCACTGGCCCATCAAAAACAAATGCCAATCATTACAGAGTCCCCCCCTATGCGGGCCCTGGATATGGGGGTCCTCCTGGCGGGAATGCTCCCTTCCCAACGGGATCTTACTACCACAGCCAGATACCTAAGCCTGCCCCGAGAGGGAGGGGATGGGGCCCTAATGCGGGTGGGAATTTATCAATATACTACCACCAATTGGAGACCTATGGGAGATCTCGAGTACCCTTCTCCAACCTACTTCCAACCTGAGTCAGAATGATTCGGAGGGTTTTCAGATCCAACCCCCCCCCAACCCTAGTGGGGCATGGTTTGCCCCTCCTCCTTTCCCACCCCCAGGTACTACCAATCCTCTTGGACCAAGCTCTGGGGCCTATGGACCCTCCAGTTGGGGTTTTCACAAGGGCGGACAGGGCACCAAGAGGCAGGTAGAAAGAGGAGAGGTAACAGAGGGGGGAGGAGACACAGGAAATCCCAAGCGTACCAAAACATAACAGGGCAGGGTATTTTCAATCTCAGCTCAAAAGTCCTTACTGAGGCTGAGAAATCTCTGCTGGACAAGGGTTTAAAATTTGCACCTCCACAAAG
Source organism: Rana kukunoris (assembly GCA_029574335.1). Lineage (NCBI taxonomy): Eukaryota > Metazoa > Chordata > Amphibia > Anura > Ranidae > Rana > Rana kukunoris. Next base: position 468,637,724 of record CM056053.1, on the reverse strand, counting down.
TTTGGATAAATTCAAAACCTTTATGGATATACACAAATTCATAAGGAAAATCAATATTAAAAGATATATGTTAGGTGTCACAACTTCTAGTCAATATCTTACATCCAACTATGTACACTCTGGACTGTCCAACGCCTCTTTGTTCAATCCTCCGGGGGGACTGGCACCATCCCTGAAGATATTTAGGGATGTTCTCATTAGGGACCTGGAGGCTATTGAAACTAAGAGAGCTAAGCTTAATAAAACCCTCCAAGATGGTTTAGATTCCTTGTGTACCAACAAGGATCTAGTCATCAGACCAGCGGACAAAGGGGGGGGGATCGTAGTACTCGACAAGGCCGACTACCTTAGAGAGATGCATAAGATCGTGGATGATGTTAACACATACTCCATACTCCCCAATGATCCCAAGTTGACATATAAAAGATAACTTGAGAAATTAGTGGAAAGAGGGGTGTTCGAGGGTATTTTGTCCCTAAAAGAAAAACTTTTTCTCATACCAAAAGCACCCCGCACTCCAACACTGTACTATCTTCCAAAGTTGCATAAGGATCCTGTCTGCCCCCCGGGTCGCCCTATTGTTAGTGGCATCGATTCAATTACTTCCTGGGTGGGCAGATACATTGATTTTTATCTGCAACCATTGGTTAAAAAAATTCCCTCTTATGTTAGGGACTCTAAACATATTATCAATATCCTTACCGATCTCCCCGCTTCTCCTGATATGTGGATGGTTACGATTGATGTAACTTCATTGTACACAATCATACCCCATGTCTTAGGACTTGAAGCTGTGCAATTCTATCTTGGGAGAGACTCAGGTCTTCCCTCTAAACAAGTTGTTTTCATTATGTCCCTTTTGAGTTTTGCAGCCGCATCCAACTATTTTTGGTTCGAGGACAAGTTCTACAAACAAAACACTGGGGTGGCTATGGGGGCTAAATATGCCCCAAGCCTGGCCAACCTGTTTATGGCCAAATGGGAGGAGGATGTCGTCTACCTGAGGGATGCCCCTCAGGTGGTCCTTTGGGCCAGATACATAGACGACATCCTCCTCCTATGGGCAGGCGGGCATACCGATTTGACCAACTTCATTGAATACCTTAATGACAATAACAGGGGTATAGAACTGAAATATGAGGCCAGCCAGACCAGGGTTCACTACCTTGACTTGGTAATAGAAATCAAGGTTAATAGGTTTATCACCTCTACATTTTTCAAGGACACTGATCGGAACTCCTACATCCCAGTAGGAAGTTGCCACCATGAACCTTGGTTGAAGGGTGTCCCCAAGAGTCAATATCTCCGGCTAAGACGGAATTGCTCTGACACTCAGGTGTTTCAACAACAAGCCTTAGTTCTCACAGAAAGATTTCTTGAAAAGGGGTACTGTAGAACGGAATTGCAGGGGTCTTTAGATCAGGTTTTGGGAATATATAGGAATGAGCTTTTACGTGATAAGACTCCTAAGGAGGAGAATAAGTTCTCTGATGTAGTACCTTTTGTCACAACTTATTCAACTCAACATAGAATCATAACCCATCTGGTAAAGAAACACTGGCATTTAGCCTTAAATGACCCCGTGTTAAAAAACATCCTGCCCCCGAAACCCCGGGTTATCTTTAAAGGGGTACAGTCCCTAAAGAACCTAATATCTAAGAATGTTATAGATCCTCCCCTCACAAAATCCTTTTTCCCTTTTGCTCAGTTAAAGGGTTATTACAAATGCGGGCGATGTCGGGTCTGTGCTCTAAATTCTAACAAACTTAGATGTGTGAGGTCCTTTACATCCACAGCCACTGGGAAGGAATACAAGATTCTACCATGTATCACCTGTGCCTCTGTGGGAGTGGTGTATTTGGTACAATGTCCATGTGGTAAACAATACGTGGGCAGGACCAAGAGAGCATTTCAGGTTCGTGTCAACGAGCACATCACTAATATTTTGTCTGGATTTAGGGACCATTCCGTTTCCAATCATTATAGATTGAAGCACGATAAAAATTCCTCCAATACCCTCTTCTTGGGGATCGATAAATATAAAGCCCCTTGGAGAGGAGGGAATCTAGTACAAGGGATATCCCAGATGTAGATGGGTTGGATTTTTCGCCTAAAAACCTATACTCCATTTGGGTTAAACATTGAAACGGATGTGAATGCGTTCATTAGCAATGCTTGAAGTAGCCTCTGTGTAAAACACACTTGGGGGCAGGTAATTCCTATGGTATAAGAATTTTTCATTTTTTGAGTTTTATGATACCTGATATTTTCCAATTTTATGCCCTTCAAGTCGTCTTCACTTAGTCTATATATGTCAATATGTCTATTAACATTGTCTGTAATGGATATTGATACCTGATATATTTTTTATTTTCCAATTTATTATAATTTTTATGCCATGCAAGTCGTCTTCACTTAGTCTATATATGTTAATGCGTCTAGTAGCATTGCTTATAATTGACCTTTGTGAGAAGCACACCTGGGGGCAGGTATATATATAAACTTTAGGGAATAATGATTACATTTATGTTTTTCGTCCTTCTAGTCGTCTTCACTTAGTCTATGTGGAATTTTTCCCTTTTTTCCTTTGTTTTGCCCTTTGTATTTGATTTCATATTTTTTCACTTCACTGTTTGTTACTGGTCACATAGTTCAATGGTTGACTTAATGTTTAGAATGAATCACTCTTTCAATATTGTAGGTATCATGTATTCCTACTGTAGGATACATTTTATGTAGTGATTCTCCACTAATATCATATCACTAATATTTTTAAATGAATATCCCCTTTTTTGTCACTTTTGATCATAATACTGGGCCTTGAACTTATTTTCACAACCCACTAAGTTGTTATTACTTGAGTGAAAGTTATTTAATACATCACTCCAGTACATGCACTATGTTTAGTACTCACATTCTCATGAGGACATTAGTCCCTAGGGAATACACACATTATTAATTTTGTCGTGTATTTTTCTTTTTTTCTTTTTTCCCGATAAGTCTGGATGTATCTACCAGACTTGTCCTCTAGATGGTGCTGTGATCTGTAGGGGGGAGGGGTAGAGAGCCTAGTGCCAGCGGTCTTTCCCCTTGCCTATCCCTATACCACTCTGTCCACATTATATCTAGATAGATGTAAATAAGAAAATTAACAAAACTTTTTTGGCCTACCCCAATACTGGTGGGGTATGGATTAGTTTTATTTTAGTTTTCTTTCTCCCCTTTTTTCCCCCTGTTTCCGTAATGGAACATTAAGTTGCGCCCTTGACGCCTGGCAGAATATCTTTCTACTAAGGGCTTTTTACCATATTAAAGATGGCGCGTCTGGACTCAGCGTGCTGCTTCTCACAACGGGCGGCTGGTCCTTATTAAGTGGTGTATCACTGTGAAGCCCTACCCCCATTGAGAACGTCCTTCTAGTGACGAAACGCGTATGGGAGGCGACGCAGTGACGTCACCACGTTGAGGAGGAAGGGCTCCTGCATGCCGGCAATATTTGTTTTTATGCTCGTTTATCATGTGTGCTGTGTAAGTACATTTTTATTTATACATTAAATTTTCGCCAACGGAATTATGCTATGTACGCCTTTTTCTTTATCCGGAGTGTAAGAAGCACAGAGATTCAAAGGCCGTGACTTGGGAACCACAGGGATTTAAAGGCCGTTGACTGGGTTATAGTCAGACGCTGGCTTATGTCTGACCTCTGGTAAGCTGCTCATTCACTTGGTGGCGGGTGCACCTTTTGGAGTTTGTTCGTTTGGTGACATTATACAGAGGATCTCTTCTTGGGAATTATTATTTTTACCATCACTATGGACTTTAATGGACTTTAGTAGTATTTTGTTTACCATCATTGATACTGGTGTAATTAATTCTGAATATCTTTTATTTGGCGCGGCTTTTTATATTCCATTTGTGTATATATGTATATATATATATATATACATGTATATGTGTGTGTATATATGTATATATATATGTATGTGTGTATATATTTCCTCTATGTGTGGTAAATCACCTAATTACCCCATGTCCCTTACCTGTACAGATTTCCTCTGTCCGATTTGCTACCATAGTAATTATTGTAATCATTAGCTGTAATGTTTACAACTACGGTTTTATCATTTCTTCTTTTTTCCTCATTTTGCCTATATCTTATAATCCTTTGGTGTTACCCAATTATAGTGATATTTTGTCGTTTTCTAGCTGATATCAATCATGTATTAATAGTGATCACCCATGGCTACATCACCGTGAAAGCACCTAAACCCAAAAGCTAAGCAGGGTCAGCCTTGGTTAGTACCGGAATGGGAGACCGCCTGGGAATACCAGGTGCTGTAGGCTTCTGAGCATCCTTCCTATGTGTTATGAAAATATATATATATATATATATATATATATATATTCTTGAATGGGTCCCTTCCAATAATCCATGCAAACATGTTTTTTATTTCTGTGTGTATGTATATATTTTACATATATTCTTTGTTGGCCCTGTATTTTATACATATATATAGATTTTTAACAGTTTTATGACATACATATGTTTAACCACTTGTGACCGGCCCCACGTCCAAAGACGTCACGTTTTTGAAGATGGATATCTCGGTAACGGCAGCAGCTGCTGCCACAACCGAGATATCCATCTCTTCGTGGGGCGGTCCTGTTAACGATAACGGCGGTCATCGCGGCGGATTCGCCGCGAGATCGCCGTTACCGGCGGCGGGAGAGGGTGCCCCCCCCTCCCGCCGCTCTCCCGCGCCCTCCGCCGCTTACCGTAGCCGTCGGTAGCGGCGGAGGCGATCGGGTCCGCTCGTTGTCTGTCCGGGGATGTGACTGAGGGAAAAAATGTCCCTCAGCCGTCCCCCTCTCTCTGCTGGGCGGAAGTGACGTCAAAACGTCATTTCCGCCCAGCGTCTTAAAGAGACATTTAATATGTTTACATTTTGACTTATTTTTTTATTTTTTTTTTATTTTTTTTTGCATTTAAGCCTGAATATGAGATGTGAGGTCTTTTTGACCCCAGATCTCATATATAAGGGGACCTGTCATGCTTTTTTCTATTACAAGGGATGTTTACATTCCTTGTAATAGGAATAAAAGTGATAATTTTTTTTTCAGTGTTAAAAATTATAAAATAAATAAAAATAAAAACCAAAACCAAAAAAAAAATTTTTTAAAGTGCCCCGTCCCGACGAGCTCGCCCGCAGAAGCAAACGCATACGCGAGTAGCGCCCGCATATGAAAACGGTGTTCAAACCACACAAGTGAGGTATCGCCGCGATCGTTAGAGCGAGAGCAATAATTCTAGCCCTAGACCTCCTCGTCATCTCAAAAAATGCAACCTGTAGAATTTTTTAAACGTCGCATATCGAGATTTTTAAGGGTAAAAGTTTGACGCCATGCCACGAGCGGGCGCAATTTTTATGCGTGACATGTTGGGTATCATTTTACTCGGCGTAACATTATCTTTCACAATATATAAAAAAATTGGGCCAAATTTATTGTTGTCTTATTTTTTAATTCAAGAAAGTGAATTTTTTCCAAAAAAAGTGCGCTTGTAAGACCGCTGCGCAAATACGGTGTGAGAAAAAGTATTGCAATGACCGCCATTTTATTCTCTAGGGTGTTAGAAAAAAAAATATATATAATGTTTAAATAATTTTCTAGCAAAAAAAACTGTTTTAGTCTCGTAAGCACCGAATCTGAAAAACAGGCTCGGTAATGAAGTGGTTAATTATCCTGGTTTTTATACACCCCAGTTTTTATATATACACATGATTATTTTTTTTTTTTTTTAAACACATCTTTAACATATCTTTTATAGTATTTTATCCAGCTTTTTTTTTTTTTATGCCATTGTATTTATTTATTTGTTAGTTTGCTGCTATCTTGGGCCACGCTGGGACCTGTAGTCCCACGGCATCGACATAGGTATAAAAGCACCAGCCTCTATAGCTCACCATCAGGCCAATTGAAGGAGCAGTGGCTCCGAGCGCGTAGCCCAATCAGCCTTTGTCCTACCTGTCTGACCCTCCTCCTGGAAGTGTTCCTTGGAAGTAACCACGTGACCCGTGAGGCTGGAATAGGTCTCATCCTGATGGCCACAGGACAAGCCTGAAGACCCAACACATTCTGCTATCTTTACCTCTAAGCAGCCCATGGATCCAGGGCGAGGACTACAGGATGTTACAGATGAGCCTTCTTTCCTTACCTTCTTGTAAGTGTGTTTTGTACAATGTGTCATTAAAAGAACCTCTTTAATACTGCACTTAGGTGGCGCTTCCTTTCTCTACCCCTCTTTTGTTTACCACAGAGTCAGCTCTCTGAGGACAGCAGCCGCCATTGAACAACCAAATCACCTGCATTTTTAACCATTGAACTGCCTGTTACTATTACTTGTAATGGACTAATCACCATACCCCTACCATACATGTACTTTGTATCTGCACTGACAGTTACCTTTCCTATTGAATTGTAAAAACCCCTTGGGTCATTTAGCAGCGTATTGGTCCGGTCCTGAAGTGGAAATGGGTAGCTCTCAGTTTCTTATACAGTTACAAACATGCTACAGTAGTCACAGGGACAATGAAACTCTCTACCCCCAACATCACACAATGGGGCTTCAATACACCTTCAGATGGGCTAATTACTAATTATTATCCAGACAGCCTGGCTCCGCATTTAGAGGGGTTAATTACTACAGTTAACAAGTCACATTCCACATCTAATCATTAATAGACTTTTCACACAAAACAGTGTCATTAGCATACACAATGAACAGGTCTTGGAAGCAGACCTAATTAACACAATGGACACGGAATGTAATCACAGCAAGATACTCAAAACATCCCATAATAGCCAGCCAGGATGGCTCTCAAGCTTCAATCCACATCACCCCAGTAGCAGACTCAATTAGCATCTCAACAGCCTAGGTTAAAGCGGTTGTATACCCGCGATTGAATTTTTTTTTCTCCACCTGAAAAGGCAAAAGGCATAATCAGCTAGTATGCACCGCATACTAATTGATTATGAAATACTTACCTCGGAACGAGGTGAAGAGCACTTACCTGGTCCACGCCGAGCGAGATGTAATCTTGCTCCGGAGTGTCTTCCGGGTATCGCCGCTCCAGCGCTGTGATTGGCTGGAGCGGCGATGTCATCACTCAGGCACATGCGCGCAGGAGACTTCAATTCGGCAAGGTCCGGCGGCTGCCGATCCTTTCGCAGAGGATCCCCGCTGGGCATTGCGTGGGGAATATCTCATAAACCGTACAGGTTTAGGGGATATACTTTATACTTACAGGTAAACCTTATTATAGGCTTACCTGTAAGTGAAAGTGATAGTATAGAGTATACTACCACTTTAAGCATTGAAGAAGGCATTCTATGGACCTGTTGTGGGTCAGCATGAAATCAACTGTAAGGCGGCGTACACACGAGGGGATATGTCCGCTGAAAACGGTCCGATGGACCGTTTCAGCAGACATCTCCGCTCGTGTGTATGGGCTAGCGGACAGATTTCTCCACCCGACAGATTTCAAAGCATGCTTTGAAATCTATCCGGTGGGAATCTGTCCGCCCGACATGTCTGCTGGTTAGTACACTTACCAGCAGACATGTCGGCTCCCACCACCGCCGCGCCGCTGCCGAATGGATTCGGCGCATGCGCGGAAGTGTTTTACTTCCTGGTGCGGTGACGTGGCGGTGACGCGGCGGCGTCAACGTCACCGCCGCGTCACCACTACGTCACCGCGCCGTCCGGCGGCGGGGAATTTGATCCGATGGTGTGTACACGCCATCGGATCAAACTCCCGATCGGACATATCCGATGGAAATGGTCCGCGGACCGTTTTCATCGGATATATCCGATCGTCTGTACGCCGCCTAATATGTCCAGATCTCCTGCAATACATGAATTATCATTTCTCAGCCACCCTATGCCCAAAAGGGGCACAGGATGACCCTAGACCCAAGAGTCATTAGTGACGCTGGCACAGGAGTACCCCCCATCCTTCAAAAGTCTTTGGGTGTCACAGGCCATTCTGTTACAATTATTATTACTAGTCAACCAACATTCAAATTCTTCTATAGCCTATAGGCGGAGCATTTGACCAGAAATGTACGATTGCGGCGTCATACAGTTTAGCTGCTTGTTGAATCTTCTTAGAACTTTCGACAGACACCATAAGGGCCTTTTCACACTGGTGCGTTTTTACCGCGTTTTCACGGTAAAAATAGCGCTATTAAAACGCTATTAAAACACCCTCATGCCCCTCTCCATTGAAATGAATTAAAAAACGCTGTAAAAACGCAGTAAAAACGCAGTAAAATTGCGGTAAAAACGGAGCGTTAAAATATCGGTAAAACACCGCGATTTTACCGCGATTTTACCGCGTTTTTACCGCGTTTTTCATTCATTTCAATGGATAGGAGCATGGGGAGCGTTTTAATAGCGCTATTTTTACCGCAAAAACGCGGCAAAAACGCACCAGTGTGAAAGGGCCCTAAGCCGTCAATGACAGATTCAACGTTTGTATGCTTTTCTCTGCTTTGTCGAATCTTTCCTCTCTATGTAGAATAATCTTGGACTAATAGGGCCAGATTCAGGTAGGAGAGCGGATCTTTATTATGGAGTAACGTTTGTCATTTACGTAACTCCGCCGAAACTTTAGGAGCAAGTACTGTTATTCACAAAGCACTTGCTCCTAAAGTTGCGGCGGCGTAGCGAAAATGAGCCGGCGGAATTGAAATTGGGCGGGTAGGGGGCGTGTATTATTTAAACTAGGCGCGATCCCGCGGCGAACGTACTGCGCATGCGTTGACTGTCAGTGCCCATGCTCCAAATTCTGTCAGTGAACGTCAATGACGTCAATCCCCATTCACGGACGTTTTACGCAAACGACGTTAAACTTTTTCAATTCGACGCGATGACGACGGCCATAGTTAACATAGGATACTCCACCTAGGGGGCATGTTTTTCTTTACGCCGCGTATCGCTTACGGAAACGTCGGAAAGTCACTGCGTCGGGCCCGCGTACGATCGTGAATTGCCGTCTCTCGCTGATTTACATATTCTCGGCGTAAATCAGCGGGAACGCCCCGAGCGCCCATTTTAAAATTGCAGTTCCGATACGACGGCGAAATAGAATTACGCCGCTCGTATCTGAACTCAATCCCGGCGTATCTTGTTTTCTGCATACAGAAAACAGATAAGCCGGCTCAAAGTGAGAGTTATGCTGGCGAATCACTGATACTCCAGCGTAACTCTACCTGAATCTGGCCCATAGAGTTACAGTTAGGCACTAGGGATGAGCCGAACCCCCCCATGTTTGGTTCGCACCAGAACTATCGAACAGACCGAGCGTTCGCGCAAACATTTAGAACCCCATTGAAGTCTATGGGACTCGAACATTCGAATTCAAAAACGCTCATTTTAAAGCCTAATATGCAAATCATTGTCGTAAAACGTCTTTGAGAACCCGGGTCTTGCCCCAGCAAACATGTATCAATGGAGTTTAAAAAACGGTCGTTGGACTGTTCGTAATGGAGTAAGCACATTCATCACGCTGTAACATAAAAGAAAAGCGCAAATCCTCTTTTACTAACATGGAATCAGCTAAAGCAGCCAAAAGGCGAATAGAACTTTAGAGTGCCGTCGTACGTCACCGTGCTTTGTTCATCATTTTTTAAAACGATGGTGTGTGGGCAATGGCGTTTTTAATGATGAAGTTAAAAAAACGTTGTTTTTTGGACATGCTGAAAAACAACGTTTTTTCATGCCGAAAAATGATCGTGTGTATGCTGCATTAAGCCTTGTACACACGATCAGTCCATCCGATAAGAACAGTCTGAAGGACCGTTGTCATAGGTTAACCGATGAAGCTAACTGATGGTCTGATGTGCCTACACACCATCGGTTAAAAAAAAACGATCGTGTCAGAACGCGGTTACGTAAAACACAACGGCGTGCTGGAAAAAATTAAGTTCAATGCCTCCAAGCATGCATCGACTTGATTCTGAGCATGCGTGGATTTTAAACCGATGGTCGTGCCTACTAACGATCGGTTTTGACCTATCAGTTAGGAGTCCATCGGTTAATTTTAAAGCAAGTTGGCTTTTTTTAAACCTAAGGTTAAATAACCTATGGGGCCCACACACAATCGATTTTGACCGATGAAAGCGGTTCTTCAGACCGTTGTCCTCTGGCTATCCTATCGTGTGTACGAGGCCTTACTCTCCGGGGCATCGGCTACTACTGGGTGGGGAGCGGAGGAAGATCACAAATAAAAGCCAAGGAGATAAGCAGGCAGGCAGTTGGCCTGGACTTGAGCCAAGGCAGAAGAACATGCAAGCGGAGCTGAATGGGCATGCACCCGAAACTGAAGAAATATTCCCTCGGATTCGACCAGCACATGATCATCAGAAAAGGGCACAGATAATGGAAAAAATGTGTCCCCTAAGCTAGTAGGAGCGGCAGAGCGGGGAGGTGTAATTCTAATTTTTCATTTTTCATTTTGCACTGACTGTCTTTGAATTTGCCCCAGCCCCTGTTCATCTCCAATCCGGGGAAAAAACCGGGCACAGTGTCCTCAATCCGGGGACTGTCCCCTGAAACTGGGGATGTCTGGTCACCCTAATGTAGCACCCTCTACTTGGGTAGGTGCTAGAGTTAGTATTTCTGTGAGTGCAGGTAAATTTAAGCAGGCCCAACTGAAAGCTAGGCCTGTTTGTTTTTATCTGCGTGGGCTGGGAGTGGCCAGAGTAGGCTGGTGACTCACAGATAGCATCACTTTTTTTTTTTTTCGAAATTGTCGGTCTTTTTTTGTTTACAGCACAAAAAAAAATACAGCTGTGATAAAATACCACCCAAAAAAAGCTATATTTGTGGGGAAAAAATACATACCGTATTTATCGGCGTATACCGCACACTTTTTTGCCCTGAAAATCAGGGCAAAATCGTGGGTGCGCGATATACGCCGATACCCGCTTTCCCGCGCCGAGTTTGAAAACTGCGCCGACATATACCGAGTGCAATACACTCGTGTATAGTCGGGCAGGCTCGGCTCCTCTCGCGCTCACGTCCTGGACGTACAGGACGTGAGCGCGAGAGTAGCCGAGCCTGCCTGACTATTCACAAGTGTACTGCGCTCTGTATATGTCTGCGCAGTATTCAACTTGGCGCGGGAAAGCGCGGATCGAGTGGGGAGGACTCCGCAGAAAGACGCCGGACCCGACAAAGAGGACACCCGAAACCGCAGACGGATGCCGGACCCGACGACGCCGCGCAAGACACCAAAACTGCAAGTACAAAAATCTTTTTTTCCACAGGAATAGGGTCCACTTTAGGGGTGCGCGCTATACGCCGGAGCGCGCAATACCCCGATAAATACTGTAATTTTCGTTTGGGTACAACATTGTACAGCGTTGCATGACCGAGCAATTGTCAGTTAAAATAACGCAGTGCTATATAGCAAAAAATGGCCTGGTCATGAAGGGGGGTTTAAAAGTTCCGAAGGTCAAGTTGACCTTTATGTAATTTTATTTTATTTTTCAATATATTATACTTTCTTTGTTATATTGTGGAGGAAGAAAGGCACACAATTCCACTTTTGGTGATTTTATTGGTCAGGAAGGGGGGCTAAACATGTTAATTTTCTCCGTATGGCCCAAGCACAGGTGCACTTCCAAATTGTTCCTTATTTTTTTTTTTTTTTTACATAGAGCCAGACCAGAACAAGATGTATTCTGATTGGTTGCTATGGATACAGTACTTTCCTTCTTTTATTACAGATGCCTGATGATGTGCGAAAATACTTTGAATAGCATGGAGAATGGCATGCGGAATGAGTTGCCAAATCATTCCTGGCACATTTACATCTCCAACACAAAAAAGGTTCCGTTACTACTTAAAGACAACAGATTGCTTACGCGTGTACAATTATTGGGTAAAACAGCAAGATGAAATGCATTTTCCGAAAACAAAATGATTTCAATACCCCCAACCCCAATACCAATGGCAATGTTTGGAATTTATATTGCCATTTAGGCTTGCGTCGATTTAACCGCTTCCATACCAGGCACTTACGCACCTTCCTGCCCAAGCCAATTTTCAGTTTTTAGTGCTGTCGCACTTTGAATGACTATTGCGCGGTCATGCTACAGCGTACCTAAACATTTTTTTTATAGTTTTGTTCCCACAAATAGAGCTTTCTTTTGGTGGTATTTGATCACGATTTTTATTTTTTGTGCAACTAAAAAAAAACAGAACATTTTGAAAAAAAAAAAAAGTTTTTACATTTTTCTGTAATTTTTTTGTAAATAAGTATGTTTTCTTCTTCAATTGCGGGCACTGATATGGCGGCACTGATGGGCACCGATGAGGTGGCACTGATGTGCACTCATAGTGGGCACTGATGGGCTCTCATAGGGCCAGATTCATGAAGAGTTAGGCTGGCGTATCCAGTGATCCGCCAGCCTAACTGTCACTTTAAGCTGGCGTTTTTGTTTTCTATAACCAGAAAACAAGAAACGCCGGGTTGGAGTTCCGATGCGATCGGCGTAATTGAATTTCGCCATCGCATCGTTACTTCAACTTAAAAATGGCGCCGGGGCGTTCCCGCTGATTAACGCTGAAAAAATATGTTAATCAGCGGGAGTCGGAAATTCACGATCGTTTTCGGGCGCGACGCAGTGACTTTACGACGTTTCCGGAAGCCATACACGACGTAAAGATAAAGCAGCCCCCTAGTGGAGTATCCTATGTTAAGTATAGCCGTTGTCATTGCGTCGGAAAAAAAAAAAATCGCGTCGTTTGCGTAAAACATTCATGAATGGGGACGTGACGTCATTGACGTTCACTGACAGAACTTGGAGCATGCGCACTGGGATGCATTGACACTCGACGCATGCGCAGTACGTTTGCCGCGGGATCGCGCTTAGTTTGAATACTACACGCCCCGTACCCGCCCAATTTGAATTCCGCTGGCTCATTTGCGATGCGCTGCCGCAACTTTAGGAGAAAGTGCTTCCTGAATAACAGCACTTGCTCCTAAAATTTCGGCAGAGTAACGTAAATGAGAAGCGTTACTCCAGAGCAAAGATGCTCCCATCTACCTGAATCTGGCCCATAGGCGGCACTGGGCACTCATAGGCGGCACTGAAGAAAACTCATGGGCGGCACTTATGGCCGGCACTGATGGGTACTTATGGGTGGCACAGATGGGCACTGATAGGTGGGCACTGGGCATGGATGGGCACTGAGAGGTGGCACTGATGGACACTGAGGGGTGGCACTGATGGACACTGAGGGGTGGCACTGATGGACACTGAGGGGTGGCACTGATGGCATTGCTGGGCATCACTTCAGTCAGTGCCCATGTTGCCAGTCAGTGCCCATTTGTGGGCACTGATTGGCATCTATTGTGCTAATTTTTTTATTGACTTTTTATTGTTGCCTATTATTGCTTTATTGTTGTTTTATTGGGTCCTGGCGGCTTCCCTGGTGGTCCAGTGTGGGCAACCGAGGGGTGGCTGCGCTGATAAACAATCATGGAAACCTCCCCTCTCAGGAGAGCCTCCGATTGGCTCTCCTCTACTCGCGTCTGTCAGACGTGAGTGAGGAAGAGCCGATCAACGGCTCCTTCTGATTACATCGTGATCAGCTGTGATTGGACACGGTTGATCACATGGTAAAGAGCCTCTGCCGGGCGCGCGCTGGCATATTATCCTCCTGGACATTAATAGACGTCCAGTCAGGATTACAGAACCACTTCCCGGACGTCAATATACTAGAAGAGTATACAAAACACTTCTCTTTTACTCCGTCCACTGAGGAATCAATCTTTGCCCCATCCTGCAGGCTCTAAAAATGCATAAACAAGATTATTAAAACAAAAAAGACACAACAAAACAACAGAAATGGGAATGTTTCTTCATTTAAACTGCATTTTTCTTCACCAATTTTCAAACCCTATGCTCATTTATTGTGTTATGAATTTTGAACATAATGTGCCATTGTCAAGCGTTCAATGTGCAGGATTTCGAGTTGCCGTTTTGCAGATGGTTCACGCGTTTCCCTAGGCGGGCTCCTATTATGAGCGGGGAAAAAAATAAATAAAAATGTATTGTGCGGCTGTGAATTGTTAATTTTGTCAAGCTGGACCTCAAGCTTTTGGGAGGCCCGAGGACACGCTTATTGTGTTGCCAAAAATTGATTTGGTGATGTCACAGGCATGCTTTCGGGAAGAGAAGTCAAGGAACTTTATTCTTCCTAAGCTTTTGTTGAGTAGCATTTAGCAAACAAAGAACAAATGTTTGAGAGTCAAGGTGTTGACCCAGCAGAGAAGCCTCTGAGGCTCCTTCAAATTCTGAGAACAGGAAAGCTGGTAAAACATTTGTCTTTTCAATCATATTTAGAAAAATGCTTATATTAACCACTTCAGACCCGCGCTATAGCCGAATGAAGGCTACAGCGCGGGTCTGAATATCCAACCCGCCGTCAAAAGACGGCCGCCCCTTTGGGCGTTCCCATAGCGCGCTGCGGGGAAGCCCTGTGTTGGCCGTGTCCCTTGGACACAGCCAATCACAGATCGCGGCAAACGGCCAATCAGAGTGTCCGTTTGCGATGCGATCTGTGCGGCGAATGAGAGATGATCTCACAGGAGGAGGAGACCGATCTGTGTTCCTTGTACATAGGGACACACATCGGTCACCCCCCCAGTCACCCCCCCTCCCCCCACAGTTAGAACACACCTAGGATACATTTAACCCCTTTCTCACCCCCTAGTGTTAACCCCTTCAATGCCAGTCACATTTATACAGTAATTTGTGCATATTTATAGCACTGATCGCAGTATAAATGTGAATGGCGCCAAAAATGTGTCAAAAGTGTCCGATGTGTCCGCCATAACGTCGCAGTACCAATAAAAATCGCATATCGCCGCCATTTCTAGTAAAAAAAAAAAATAATAAAAAATAATAATTCTGTCCCCTATTTTGTAAGCGCTATAACTTTTGCGCAAACCAGTCGCTTATTGCGATTTTTTTTTTTTTTACCAAAAATATGTAGAAGAATACGTATCGCCCTAAATTAGAAACTTAGAAAAATAAATGTGTTTTTTTTTTTTAATTGGGATATTGATTATAGCAACAAGTAAAAAATATTGTATTTTTTTTCAAAATTGACGCTCTCTTTTGTGTTTATAGCGCAAAAATTAAATACCACACAGGCGATCAAATGCCACCAAAAGAAAGCTCTACTTGTGGGGAAAAAAGGACGTCAATTTTGTTTGGGAGCCACGTCGCACGACCGCGCAAATGTCAGTTAAAGCGACGCAGTGCCCGAAGCTGAAATTTCACCTGGGCAGGAGGGGGGTATATGTGCCCAGTAAGCAAGTGGTTAACAGAAATGTTGTGTACGTCCAATATATGTACCCAGGAAGTGGGTCCATGGCAACCATGGGCTGGGATCCTGGGCTCAGATGAAGTGGGTTGTGTGATGCTGGCCATCGTTCAGTCCTGAAGCTTAAAGCGGAGCTCCACCCTAAAGTGAAGTCGCGCTGATCGGCACCCTCCCCCCTCCGGTGTCACATTTGACACCTTTCAGCGCGGAGGGGGGTACAGATACCTGTCTAAAGACCGGTATTTGCACCCACTTCCGGCCACACGTCTCATGCAAAAGACGGGTATTTTCTGACATCCTGTTCGTCCTCCGTTGTGTGCTGGGAACACTCGGCTCCCAGCACACAGCGGGAGCCAATCGGCGGGCACAGCGCGACTCGCGCATGCGCGGTAGGGAACCGGGCATTGAAGCCGGAGCGCTTCACTTCTTGGTTCCCTCACCGTGGATGGAGGGGGAAGCAGCAGGGTGACGAGCGATCGCTTGTCCTCTGCTGCGGACACTGCTGGACTCCAGGACAGGTAAGTGTCCTAATATTAAAAGTCAGCAGCTGCAGTATTTGTAGCTGCTGGCTTTTAATATTTTTTTTTTTTGAGCAGACATCCGCTTTAAGGACATTTAGTGATGGAAAGGACAGCTGCTCTCATCTGATGGTGGGTATTGCAGTTGCTGTTTTTATTGTAGCATCCTCAAGTGTGTGCTAATAGAAGTGAGAGTAGGTAAACTGTAGTCTGGCCCAGGGATAAACCTGAGTCAGGGTTACTAGAGGCCAGGGCTGGATGATTCATCCTGGCAGCTCTCTGGTGCCTCTCCCTGTTTCTAGAATTTCGGAGAACATTCTGGAACATAGTGGGCAGTAGCTAGGGGGGTTGACTTGAATATTTAGGGGCTTTTAGCCAAGTCCCAAGTTCTGTGAAGCCCTCAGGCCACGTACACACGATCAAATTTATCTGCTGAAAGCGGTCCGACGGACTGTTTCAGCAGACAAATCCGATCGTGTGTACGGGCGAGCTGGTTAGTACACTAACCAGCGGACAGAACTGTCCGCTCATGCGTCGAATGGATTCGACGCATGCACGGAAGCATTTTATTTCCGGGTTTGGTGACGTGGCGGCGTCAACGTCACCGCCACGTCACCGCGTTCCCTGGCCGAGGGGACACACCGTCGGACCAAAATCTGGAGGAGACATGTCCGCTGGAAACGGTCCGTCGGACATGTTTCAGCAGACATGTCCCTCTGTGTGTACGCGGCCTCAGAGGTTTGTTAGAGAACCTTTTCGAAACAAACCGCATCATGAAGGCCAAGGAACACACCAGACAGGTCAGGGATACATTTGAATGAAGTTTAAAGCAGGGTTTGGTTATAAAAAAAATATCTCAAGCTTTGAACATCTCAAAGAGCTCTGTTCAATTTATCATCCTAAAATGAAAAAAGTATGACACAACTGAAAACCTACCAAGACATGGCCTTCCAGGGCCGATCCTAGGTGCCTGCAGAGGTGGAGGCGCGGAAGTGCCAGAGTTCTCACCTCCTTCTGGCAGTGCTCGAGGGAGGGGCGGCTCCTCTTCCTGACACGAGGGTCCTAGTTTTCAGTGGCTGCTGAGTGCTGATGTGCAGGAATGAATTCCTCACACTGGGAGTCGGGAATCCCACACTTTCTCTACCAACTCCAATTGGAATGCCTCCCCCTCCCATCTCTATTTCGGGCTGCAGAGAGATCTGAGGTGAGTCACAGTGTTCAGTCTGCGGGAGGTAGGCATCCCCAGCATCTCTGTACACGTGCTCTGGGCTGCCCCTGCTCTAGATGTTTTATGGCATGATAGATTGCATAGGATACACAGTCCCTGTCCCTTCCTGCGCCTCAGAAGTACATCTACAGATGTGATGTATAATGAGATGTACTAAGAGCCCTTTCACACTGACAGTGCGGAGGCGTTGGTGGCAAAGCACTGCTGGTTTTAGTGGTGCATTACCGTAGTTTTAGAGGTACTTTTAACCCCCACTAGTGGCCAACTAAAGGGTTCAAAGTGCCACTGGTGATGCACTTTGCAGGCACTGACCATTGATTTCAATTGGCAGGGGTGTTTTAGGAGCGGTGTATACACACACTAAATCGCCTCAAAGAAGCTACTTGCAAGTCATTTTTTGACGTCCTGCAGGCGCACAGCTCCAGTGTGAAAGCACTCAGGTTCTAGCACTGGGATTGCAGGTGAGGCCTTTTTTCAGGCGCTATTTTTAACGCTAAATGACCTGAAAAACGCCCCCAGTGTGAAAGGGGTCTAATGGACCATCTCATGTACTATTGTCTGCAGTCTCTGACCGTCTCCTTTATTATGTCTGCAGTCTCTAATCATCTCCTATATCATGTCTGCAGTCTCTGATCATCTCCTGTACCATGTCTGCAGTCTGACCATCTCCTGTATCATGTCTGTAGTATGTCTGGGGGTCTTTTTAACAGACTCTCTAACACAGGGGTGTTCAACCTTTTGAAGAGCGAGGGCCACATAAGCAACTTGGTAACCAGTCGAGGGCCACAATGAGCGCAGTGGGCGGATGACAGGTCACGGCTACTCCGATCTGCCCAGATGGAAGGGGACGAATTCCCTTCTGTTTTTCAGATTGGAGATAAGAAGGGGCAAACAGACATCTGTCGCTCTAAGGGGCGAATTGAGGGTCCCATTTGGTCGGGCTGATCGTGTGAAAAGGGCCTAAGACTGCTTTCACACTGATGTGCTGCGGTTTACCCACACCACGGGTGCAGTGTAGTGCACCTGTGTCTATCCTGTGGGTTAGCTGAACTGTGCCATAGACTCAACCTGTGGCAAAAGCCGACGCTGTAAAGGAATTATCAGTTTATGGGGCTCTGCAGCCGCTTTCTTCCTCTACCACCAGCTTCATTCACAACACTGATGCTGCGGTATGGTACAACCTGCGATCTGGGCTTGCCAAGCCACCATTCCAGAGCAGGAGGTCGCGGGCCACTTCAGAGGGCTCCGCGGGCTACATGTGGCCCCCGGGCCACTGGTTGGCCACCCCTGCTCTAACAGAAGCCCTCTCTGTTCATCAGAGAGGCCCCCCTCCAGGTCCCAATAAAGTACTCTGCTTCTCTTCCTATATTTTGTTTATTGTTAAGAGATCATGTAAGGATCCCAGGGTAATGAAGACTTCGTGGGGGAGCATTTCTATGGTTGAGTCGTTGCCATAGAAACATTTGTAAAGGGGAGGGGTTAGTAAAATGACCATGCCCATGTGGGAGCACCAGAAATATTTCTGCACCCAGGCGCCTGTGACCCTAGGATCGGCCCTGTGGCCGTCCACCTAAACTGACAGGCCGGGCATAGAGAGCATTTATCAGAGAAGCAGCCAAGAGACCCATGGTAACATTAAGTTGATGGGAAGATGGATGGAGCCAAATACAAGGAAATCTTAGAAGAAAACCTGTTATGGTGCGTAAACACGACCGTTTTTCTTGACGAGAAAAATGCCCGCCAAAAATTTGAACCTCTCGTGTGTATGCTTTTCCGAGGGGAAAAAAAACGTGCATGCTCAGAATGGAAACGCCATTTGAATGGAACTTCCCCTTTATAATGCCGTCGTACATGTTGTACGTCACAGCGCTTTGCTTGACGTTTTTTTTCATGAACGTGTGTATGCAAGGCAGGCTTGAGAGGAATCACGACGAATCACGTCGAGAAAAACAAAGTTTTTTTGCAAGACAGGAAAAACGGTTGTGTGTACCGGGCATTAGAGTGTGCAAAAGACTTGAGACTGGGGCGGAGGTTCACCTTCCAGCAGGACAACAACCCTAAACATACAGCCAAAGCTACAATGGAATGTTTTTGAATCAAAACATATTCATGTGTTAGAATGGCCCAGTCAAAGTCCAGACCTAAATCCAATTGAGAATCTGTGGCAAGACTTGACTTGTTCACAGACGCTCTCCATCCAATCTGACAGAGACATGAGATATTTAGCAAAGAAGAACGGGCACAAATGTCCCTCTCTAGATGTGCAAAGCTGTTAGAGACATCCCCAAAAAGACTTGTAGAGAAAGGTGGTTCTACAAAGTATTGACTCAGGGGGGCATCATACAAATGCCCCCCCCCCCCCCCCACACACACTTTTCACAGATTTATTTGTAACAAAAAATTGAAAACCATTTATCATTTTCCTTCCACTTCACAATATTGTGCCACTTTGTGTTGATCTTTCACATAAAATCCCAATAAAATACATTCATGTTTTGGTTGCAACATGACAAAATGTGGAAAATTTCAAGGGGTACAAATACTTTTTTAAGGCACTGTATATATATATATATATATATATATATATATATATATATATATATATATATATATATACATATATATATATATATATCCCAACTGTCCCTGATTTGGAGAAATGTCCCTCTGTCCCTCATTCCTCCCCATGTGTCCCTCATTTTGGTCTAATCTTTAGAGTTGTTTATAAAATACACTTTGTATCTATCAAAAAGTGTTTTCCAGCCCTAAATCTTTCATCTGATCTCTAAATTTCTGCATTTATAAATTCCAAAAGCCAATGTAAAGGAATAGCAGTGGTAAAAAAAAATTACTTGTGGGTTTAACCAATCTTTTTTTTTTGTACAGTTCTCCTTTAACCACTTTAGCCCCGGACCATATTGCTGCCCAATGACCAGAGCACTTTTTGCGATTCGGCAGTGCGTCGCTTTAACTGACAATTGCACGGCCGTGCGACGTGGCTCCCAAACAAAATTGGCGTCCTTTTTTTCCCACAAATAGAGCTTTCTTTTGGTGGTATTCGATCATCTCTGCGATTTTTATTTCTTTCTCGTACATCACGGGACACAGAGCGGCATATTCATTACTATATGGGTTATATGGAGTACCTTCAGGTGTGGACACTGGCAATCTCAAACAGGAAGTCCCCTCCCTATATAACCCCCTCCCCTAGAGGGAGTCCCTCAGTTTTTTCGCCAGTGTCTTAGGTGTTGGTCACGGAATAGCTTTGCTCCACATCCTTGGGATTAAGGGCGGGCTAACCGGATCTGTCCAAGGAGCCTCAGTGCCAAAGTGGACAGTACCCGGGCCCCAAACCGTGGGGTTTTGCCTATAATGCTCCTCTTTGGAGGGCTGGACCCTGGGCCCAGGACTTGGAGTTTGTAAAAACCATAAGTGCCTGTTTGCCAGGGTGCTATATAGGTCCAGGACAGTGGGTACCTTCATAGGACCCCAGGGCCTGAAGGTCTACTACGCTACCCACGGAGATGGGAGAAGATTGGATCGTTTTGCTGGACAAACATCCTGCAGCATGGAGCAGGTAAGGGGGAGCCTGCGGGACTTGGTTCGACAGCAGGCTCTCCGGGGTAACCTAAAAGGGGGGATAGCCTAAGTATGCTCTGCATTGGCAACCTTGCTCACTATGTCTGAGAAAGACAGGATGACCCCTTTTTTCCCCCATCACTAGGTTCCCCTGTCTAAGAATGTGTTGCTAGCTAACCTGCTGCTTTCTTCCTAGGACTAGTAAGGATCCCTATGGGGCCTTTTGGAGAGTCCTACCTGGCCGGGGGTTTGAATCTGCCGCCTGATACTGCAGTCCTGGGTCTCCAGCAGCGCGGCTCCTCCATGTTCCTCCTGTTCCGGCATACGCGCGCGCGCGCGTGCGCGCGCACGTCTTATAGACGTTTTTTCGCGCCGTTCAGAGAGGAGGGCGGGGGGGGGCGTGCCTGCGGCGTCATACAGGGGCGCGCCTTGTGCTGTTATAGATCAGCAGGCATTGTCAGTGCTCAGTCTGAGGCTGATTTCAGAAGGAGAGGACGCAGAGCGGCAGAACAGTGACTCCCGGTGGCGGAAGAGGGGTAGTACAGGCTGGACTGTGTTCCAATGCCTTTTTTGTTAAGCCAAGAAATTCCCCTTTTTGCAGCAGGTTGGAGGCTGGCAAACTAAGTTTGGGGTCACTGTATGTTTTAAAAAAATATATATATATATATATATATAATATATATTTAAAAAAAAAAAAACATACGGGGCCCCATCAGTTTTTGGGCATTAGTGATCTATTGTCCCCTAAGCTCTGGTTTTGTACTCCTGGCCACTACAGTCTGTTGTTATTGGCGGAGTCCCTCGATTTTGTATTATGGCTTCCAAAGGTTCGGGGTCAAAGGGTACAAAAAAAGACCAAAAAACAAAGGGGTTCCCCCTCTGATTCTGATGATATGCCGATACTTTCCCCGCAACTTATTAACATAAAGGGCGCCTTGGATGAGCCATTAGGGGGATCTGGTGCGGAGGCTGGCCCAGATCAGCCCAGCCCTGTGTTTATCACAGAGGAGATGCTAGCCGTATCCCTAGGGGGGCTAGAAGAGAGAATAGCAGCATTGATCGCTAGAGCTATTCCTGGTAAGAAACGGGTTAGATCCCCATCACCAAGAGGTGTATCCTCAGATGCTGAGATTCTCTCTCCGGAGGAATTGGAATCACAGGAGGATCAACTAGACCTGAACCAAGAGGGTTCAGGGATTGAGGGATCTGCCTCTGAGGAACCATTTTCAGACTCCCAGACAGAGAGACTGTGGGTGCAGTCTTTGACGGACATGGTCCGCTCGGCATTTAGTTTACCATTGCCAGAGCCTCAGGTTCCTCCGGTATCCTCTCTGGGCTCTTTGAAAGCTCCGTTAAGCAACGCAGTTTTTCCGGTCCATCCTCTCTTGGAGGAATTGATCTTTCGGGATTGGGTACGGCCGGACAGGATTTTTCTGCCACCGAAAAGATTTGCGGTCATTTACCCCATGGAGGAAAAATTCTCCAAGAGGTGGAGGCTCCCAGTAGTGGATGCAGCCATCTCATGTGTAAATAAATCACTAACTTGCCCGGTGGAAAACATACATATGTTTAAAGATCCGGTTGATAAACGGTTAGAGACACTTTTAAAAGCATCCTTTGCTACGGCAGGAGCAGTGGTACAGCCAGCTGTGGCTGCAATTGGAGTTTGTCAGGCGTTAAAAGACCAGACAAAAGAAATGTTAAAGGACATGCCTACCCAACAAGCAGAAGAGTTTTCTGACATTCCCAGAGCTCTGTGTTTTGCTGTAGATGCTATAAAAGATTCCATCCAGCAGGCCTCTCGTTTATCACTATTTTTGGTGCACATGAGAAGGCTCTTATGGTTGAAGAACTGGGCGGCGGAGCCCCCATGCAAAAAGCTTCTGGCAGGGTTTCCCTTCCATGGAGGACGACTCTTCGGAGAGGATCTGGATAAATATATTCAGACTATTTCAAGTGGCAAGAGTACCCTTTTACCGGTCAAAAAGACATTCCGGGGTCCTACATTTAAAAGGCAGCTCTTTCCTGTCTCGGGGCCCTCAAATTCCAGGCAGTATCGACGGCCGCCTGCACGATCCAACGTTAACAGTAGATCGCAGGGACAGGCCCCTGGGGGTAAGAGGCCATGGTATCGCAAGCCGACAAAACCAGCCCCTAAGTCTGCCTTATGAAGGGGCGCCCCCACTCTCGCGGGTGGGGGGAAGGCTTCGTTTCTTCTCAGAAGTTTGGGAAGCCAAGATCCCCGACAAATGGGTCCGGGCATCTGTAACCACAGGCTACAGACTGGAGTTTCTAAGGTGTCCTCCGCCTCATTTTCAAGAATCAAGGCTACCAAAGGATCCAGCAAGGAAGGCCTCATTGCTGGCAGCTTTGGATCACCTGCTTTGCCAGGACGTGATAATAGAGGTGCCAGCCCAAGAGCAGGGGCTAGGTTTCTATTCCAATCTCTTTGTCATACCAAAGCCCAACGGCGATGTCAGGCCAATCTTGGACCTAAAGAGGTTAAACGGTTACCTAAGGGTTCGTTCCTTCCGGATGGAATCCATCCGGTCAGCAGCCGCCGCGCTTCAGAGGGACGATTTTCTGGCCTCCATAGACATAAAGGATGCTTACCTTCATGTACCAATCTTTCAGGCGCATCAAAGATTTTTACGCTTCGCGGTGGGGCAGCGACACTTCCAATTCAGGGCGCTCCCCTTCGGGCTGGCCACGGCCCCCCGGGTATTCACGAAGATCCTAGCCCCAGTTCTGGCCAATTTAAGGATCCAAGGGGTCACAGTCCTAGCATACTTGGACGACCTTTTAATCATAGATCACTCACGGCCGGGTCTGCAACAGGCAGTAAACCTCACGGTTCGGTACCTCGAAGGATTCGGCTGGGTCCTAAACCGGGGAAAGTCAGCGTTCCAGCCTACAAAGCAGTTGGAATACCTCGGCATGAGGTTAGACACAGAACAGCAAAAGGGTGTTCCTGCCCCTTGTAAAGATCGAGGCTATCAAGGGGTTGGTTCAGTTGGTTCTAAACAAGAAAAAACCAACTATTCGCCTGTGTATGCGAGTACTAGGCAAGCTAGTGGCCACGTTCGAGGCAGTACCATACGCTCAGATCCACACTCGCGTCCTACAGGCAGCCATTCTATCAGCCTGGGGCAAGAGGGCACATGCCTTAGAGTCCCCTTTGACGCTATCATCAAGGGTCCGACAAAGCCTGGCCTGGTGGTTGAACCCCCAGAATCTTCTAAAGGGAAAATCCTTCAGCCCTGTTGTCTGGAAGGTAGTTACCACAGACGCCAGCCTGGCAGGCTGGGGGGCGGTCTTCGAGGGGTTCTCTCGCCAGGGAACTTGGGTGAAAGCAGAGAGGCAGCTCCCCATCAATATCTTGGAGATCAGAGCTGCTCGCCTAGCCCTTCTGGCATGGACCTCCAGATTAAAGGGGTTCCCGGTGAGAATCCAGTCAGACAATGCCACGGCGGTGGCATACATAAACCACCAAGGGGGAACCAGGAGTCAGGCCGCTCAGAGGGAGATGAGCTTGATTTTTCAGTGGGCAGAGGTTCATGTACCCTGCATTTCGGCGATATTCATTCCCGGAGTGGACAACCTGCAGGCAGACTTCTTAAGTCGCCAGAGTCTGTTGCCAGGGGAGTGGTCTCTGCATCCCCAGGTCTTTCAGACAATCTGCCAGAGGTGGGGAATGCCGGACGTAGATATAATGGCATCCAGGTTCAACAAGAAACTAGACAGGTTCGTGTCTCGAGCGAGGGATCCTATGGCCTGCGGAACCGATGCGTTGGTTTGCCCTTGGCATCAATTCAAACTTCTATATGCATTCCCTCCGCTACAGTTACTCCCTCGCCTGTTGCGCAGGATCAGAGTGGAGCACAAGCCAGTCATTCTAGTAGCTCCGGCTTGGCCCCGGAGGACTTGGTACTCACTAGTCCTGAAGATGGCAGTGGGAGACCCTTGGACTCTTCCTCTACAACCAGACCTACTCTCACAAGGCCCGATCCTCCACCCTACATTACAGCGTCTAAATTTGACGGCCTGGAGGCTGAATCCCTGATTCTCAGGGGTAGAGGTCTGTCTAGGCAGGTAATTCCTACCCTGATTAGGGCTAGAAAGCCGGTCTCCAGGGTGATTTATTACAGGGTGTGGAGGAACTACGTAGGCTGGTGTGAATCCAAAAGATGGAATTCCCGCAAATATACTATTGATAGGGTGTTAAGTTTTCTCCAGCTAGGAGTGGATAAAGGCCTGGCATTAAGCACAATCAAGGGACAGATCTCAGCTCTGTCAGTGTGGTTTCAGAGGCCGCTGGCCACCCACTCGCTGGTAAAGACCTTCTTACAGGGGGTCTTGCGTATTAATCCTCCTGTCAAGTCACCAATTTGTCCATGGGACTTAAATCTTGTCCTGTCCACTCTACAGAAACAACCCTTTGAGCCGTTGACTGAGATTCCTTTAGTCTTACTGACAAGAAAGTTGGTTTTCTTGGTCGCCATAGTTTCGGCCAGGAGAGTGTCAGAATTAGCAGCCTTATCGTGTAAGGAACCATATCTCGTTCTGCATAAGGACAGGGCAGTTCTCCGGCCCCATCCTTCCTTTCTACCAAAGGTTATATCCAAATTTCACTTGAACCAGGATTTGGTACTTCCATCCTTCTTTCCAAAACCCACATCTAGAAAAGAGGGGTTGTTGCATACCTTGGATATTGTCCGGGCCATGAAGGCCTATCTTAAAGCTACAGAAAAGATCCGGAAGACAGATGTGTTATTCGTTCTACCAGATGGCCCCAAGAAGGGGCAGGCAGCTGCAAGATCCACCATCTCGAGATGGATTAGACAATTAATCATTCAGGCCTACGGTTTGAAGAGGTTGCCTCCTCCTTTGTCGGTAAAGGCCCATTCTACCAGGGCCATGGGCGCCTCCTGGGCAGCACACCATCAGATCTCTATGGCTCAGATATGCAAGGCGGCGACGTGGTCATCAGTCCACACGTTTACAAAGTTTTATCAACTAGACGTGAGAAGGAATGCGGATTCTGCCTTTGGACAGGCAGTACTACAGGCTGCAGTTTAAGATCCTCGGGATCAGAAGCACCCTTGGTTGTAAAAGAGAAAAAAAAAAAAAAAAAGTTTTTTCTTGACTAAGTTGGATTTATTATTATTATTTGAGTATACCTCTAAATTGAATCCTTCTTTGGAAGATGTCTCCCTCCCCTCATTAAAGCATTGCTTTCGGACATCCCATATAGTAATGAATATGCCGCTCTGTGTCCCGTGATGTACGAGAAAGAAAAAGGGATTTTTAAATACAGCTTACCTGTAAAATCCTTTTCTTACATCACGGGACACAGAGCGCCCACCCCTCTTTTGGGGAAACATTTTGGGAGGCATACTGCTTGCTACAAAACTGAGGGACTCCCTCTAGGGGAGGGGGTTATATAGGGAGGGGACTTCCTGTTTGAGATTGCCAGTGTCCACACCTGAAGGTACTCCATATAACCCACATAGTAATGAATATGCCGCTCTGTGTCCCGTGATGTACTCCAAGAAAAGGATTTTACAGGTAAGCTGTATTTAAAAATCCCTTTTTTTTGCGCTATAAACAAAAATAGAGCGACAATTTAAAAAAAAATGCAATATTTTTTACTTTTTGCTGTAATATATATCCCCCAAAAATATATAAAAAAGCATTTTTTTCCTCACTTTAGGCCGATACGTATTCTTCTACATATTTTTCGTAAAAAAAATCGCAATTAGCGTTTATTGATTGGTTTGCGCATAGCGTTTACAAAATAGGGGGTAGTTTTATGGCATTTTTATTATTTTTTTTTTTTTTTACTAGTAATGGCGGCGATCATCGTTTTTTTTTCAGTACTGCGATATTATGGCGGACACTTCGGACACTTTTGACACATTTTTGGGACCATTGGCATTTTTTTAGCGATCAATGCTATAAAAATGCATTGGAATACTATAAAAATGCCATTGGTAGTGAAGGGGTTAACACTAGGGGGCAGGGAAGGGGTTAAGTGTGTTCCTGGGTGTGTTCTAACTGTATGGGGGGGTGGACTCACTAGGGGAAATCACTGATCTTCTGTTAATACATTGTATACGTTTCCCCCGCTGACAGGAACGAGAGCTTTGTGTTTACACACATACCTCCCATTCCCCGCTC
Organism: Rana kukunoris; assembly: GCA_029574335.1. Classification (NCBI taxonomy): domain Eukaryota; kingdom Metazoa; phylum Chordata; class Amphibia; order Anura; family Ranidae; genus Rana; species Rana kukunoris. The sequence goes on along the minus strand of CM056053.1, from coordinate 468,610,816 downwards.
TGTAACAAGCAATCGCGGGTGCCCGGCGTCGATCGTGCCCGCTGGGCACGCGAGCGGGACTCGGGGGCGAGCGGGGGGCGCGCGCGGGGGGAGCCGACCTGCCGCCGTATAACTGCGGCGGCTGGTCGGCAAGCGGTTAATGAGGCGTAGCAAGGGGTGTGTCCTATGCCTGTATACTTTTGCTGATAGGTGTCCCTCATTCCCATCTTGGGGAACACCTAATACCTATATACACCTAACACCTATATACACCGTTGTGAGGTGTATATATATATATATATATATATATATATATATATATATATATATATATTTATATATACAGTATATATATATATATATATATATATATATATATATATATATATATAAATTGTAGCAGGGTGACCCAGTGCCACTGTGTAAAATGGTGGTCTTTGCAGGAAACAGACACACTAATGGTGTAGGTATGTGCTGGATTTATATAAGTGTAGCAAACCCTCGGGGGAGCTGCTTTTGTTTGTTCAGCCCCTCTGGCACACCTTGCAATGTGATTAATGAAATAACTCATCAGGAATACACAACACAGTTCTTCTTGTAGTTTACTTGAAGAAATTAAAATTTCAGGTTAACATTAGTCAGCCAGGACCTGTGTAAGTACCCAGGACTTGGTTGAAACGGTTTAAAGAAAACAGTCAGGAACACTATGCAAACAACAAAAGCAATAGGTAACAATATGCACAGATGAAATAGACTCCCCAATAACTTTTGGTGTGTGTGGGATGCTGTGGCTAAAGGGGAACCCCAGGCTGACCTACGATACCTCCAGTACACACCCAGTGAAATTATCTCAATACCCGTGGTGCGTCCCCTTTAAGAGCAACTGCGATAATGTCCTGGAGACAAAGCTTTGCGTTTTATTATCTTGACCGGCAATGTAGGAGCTCTGTGGATAATACTTGGATGTGGTATTCTATGAAAAGCATTAAAGGTTCCTGTGCAAAGCCCCCTCACCAAATCCTGTACACAGTCAGCTGTCCTCCCCTGAATGACCAATCGATCGATCATAGATGCAGGTGTGTCATAGTGGCATTTAGTCCTTGAGCTGTTGCAGGGTGTCCTTCTATAGCATTGACAGTCTGTCCCTCTGGGCTGAAGCTGCATGAACAATCTGTTCCTCTGGGCTGAAGCTGCATGAACAATCTGTTCCTCTGGGCTGCAGCTGCATGAACAATCAGTTCCTCTGGGCTGGAGCTGCATGAACAATCAGTTCCTCTGGGCTGGAGCTGCATGAACAATCTGTTCCTCTGGGCTGCAGTTGCAGACTTTGTGTCCCTTGGTAGGCCGCGATTCCACACACACACATAGAATGCAAATGCTCTCCTGATGGGTTGCATGCAAAAATAGGCTCTGGCCTAGTTCCTCTGGCTTTTTATCTCCTCTCCCACAGTCCTTTGCTGCTGTCTCATCATTGGCTCAGGCTCATCCAATAGGGAGTTTCCCAACAAGTAGTTCTGAGTGTCTGTGTGAAGAGAGAAGGGGGTAAAAAAAGCCCACACTGCTGAAGCAGAGAGCTGTCCCCCAATAGATTAGATCAGTCTGGAGAGATACCTGCTACATACAGTGGGGCAAAAAAGTATTTAGTCCTCACCAATTGTGTAAGTTCTCCCACTTTAAAAGATGAGAGAGGCCTGTAATTGTCATAATACTATGAGAGACAAAATGTGGAAACAAAGCCAGACAGTCACATTGTCCGATTTGGAAAGCATTTATTTGCAAATTATGGTGGAAAATAAGTATTTGGTGAATATCAAAAGCTCATCTCAATACTTTGTTATATATCCTTTGTTGGCAATGACAGAGGACAAACCTTTTCTGTAAGTCTTCACAAGGTTGTCACACACTGTTGCTGGTATGTTGGCCCATTCCTCCATGCAGATCTCCTCTAGAGCAGTGATGTTTTGGGGCTGTCGCTGGGCAACACAGACTTTCATCTCCCTCCAAAGGTTTTCTATGGGGTTGAGATCTGGAGACTGGCTAGGCCACTCCAGGACCTTGAAATGCTTCTTACAAAGCCACTCCTTCGTTGCCCAGGCGGTGTGTTTGGGATCATTGTCATGCTGAAAGACCCAGCCACGTTTCATCTTTAATGCCCTTGCTGATGGGAGGAGGTTTGCACTCAAAATCTCACGATACATGGCCCCATTCATTCTTTCATGTACATGGATTAGTCGTCCTGTTCCCTTTGCAGAGAAACAGCCCCAAAGCATAATGTTGCCACCCCCATGCTTCACAGTAGGTATGGTGTTCTTTGGTTGCAACTCTTTGGATTGCACCAGCAATTTATTTTAATTTAGCAGCTACAAACACTGTAGCTGCTGACTTTTAATAAGGACACTTACCTGTCCTAGGCTCCCGCGATGATAGCCACCCCCACCCCCCCCGATGCCGATCCGCATCGTTGCATGTCCTGCACCACTATCCTCAGTAAGGGAAGTTTGCGGCTTCACTGCCCGTCTCCTACTGCGCACGCGCGAGGCTCGCACCGCTTTGTGAATGGGCGGCTGCTCTCTGGGATACACGAAGTTCCCAGAAGGCAGTGCGCCCCATTCACAAGAAGGAGGACGCGGAAGAAGACCCACCGCAGAAAAGGAAGAGGCAGATTAGGAACATCCGCATAGCAACAGGAATTTTGCAGTATTTTCCTGTAATTTTTTTTCAGGGTGGAACCCCACTTTGATGCAAAGGATGCATTAAGGTGAAAAACACAAAGCTTTACAACCCCTTTAAGATTCTAAGAAAAACGTTTATTTTCTCTACATCAAATGTTTCCTTTTGGGATAAAGATTTTCCATAAAGAGATAAAAGCTGACCATTGTAAGCACCCATGGTCGGGTTAACTGGTTTGTCTAATCCCTATAACTGCAAAAGAGCTTGTTCTTTTGAAAAACAACAGATTTAGTGGCCAGATAAAAATTGAAGAAAAAAAGCCTAAAAAAGAAAACAAATGCAGCCATCACTTCTAAGAATTGATAAGCTGTAATATATATTTACGTCGGTACTTTAAAGATGGATATCTGCTGCCACAACCGAGGTATCCATCTTTAGTGTGAGCGGTCCTGTACACGATAACGGCGGTCTCCGCAGTGGATTCGCCGCGAGATCGCCGTTATCGGTGGCGGGAGAGGGCCCCCCCGCTCTCCTGCGCCCTCCGCCGCTTACCGTTGCCGTCGGTAGCAGCGGAGGCGATTGGGTCCATTCGGCGGCTGACTGCGAGTGAGGGAAAAATGTCCTTCACCCGTCCCCATAGCTCTGCTGGAAGGAAGTGACGTCAAAACGTCAGTCCCGCCCAGCGTCTTAAAGAAACTTTTTTTTTTTGTCATTTGAAAAAATGACAGTTTTCAAAAATTATTTTTGCATTTTAGTCTAAATATGAGATGAGAGGTCTTTTTTGACCCCAGATCATATATTTAAAAGGACTTGTCATGTTTTTTTCTATTACAAGGGATGTTTACGTTCCTTGTAATAGGAATAAAAGTGATCACATTTTTTTTTCAGTGTAAAAAGTAATAAAATAAATAAAAATAAATAAGAAAACAAAATTTTATTTTTTTAAAGCGCCCCGTCCCGACGATCTTGCGCGCAGAAGCGAACGCATACGCGAGTAGCGCCTGCATATGAAAACGGTGTTCAAATCACACAAGCGAGGTATCGCCGCGATCGTTGGAGCGAGAGCAATAATTCTAGCCCTAGACCTCCTCTGTATCTCAAAAAATGCAACCTATAGAATTTTTTAAACGTCGCCTATCGAGATTTTTAAGGGTAAAAGTTTGACGCCATGCCACGAGCGGGCGCATTTTTTAAGCGCGACATGTTGGGTATCATTTTACTCGGCGTAACATTATCTTTCACAATATATAAAAAAATTGGGCCGAATTTATCGTTGTCTTATTTTTTAATATAAAAAAGTGATTTTTTTTCCCAAAAAAGTGCGCTTGTAAGACCGCTGCGCAAATACGGTGTCACAAAAAGTATTGCAATGACCGCCATTTTATTCTTTAGGGTTTTAGAAAAATATACCGTATTTGCCGGTGTATAAGGCGACCCCCTAATTTTACAGTTTTTTTAAGATTTTTTGACTGTACTCACCGTATAAGATGACCACCATTCTGAGGCTTCTGAAGCTTCATATTTCTTCCTTCTGGAGCCATATTCTTATTTCTTGCTGGAGCTGGAGCCAATTACGACGAGTGATGTATTTGATTAATGAATACGAAGCCTGCTTGGATTGGCAGAGGCTGTAACATTATCAGCCCACGCCTCTCTGACTCTTAAAGCCAATCCGAGCAGGCTACTGTATGTAGCCTGCTCGGATTGGCAGAGGTTGTTACTCCAATCTGAGCAGGCTCTCTATTCATTTGAACACATCGCTCACCAGGATTGGCTAAGCGGTATATATTGTATGCAGCCGAAGCTACATACAGTATTACCGCACATCCAGCAGGCATCCGAACAGCTGACCCGGCGTATAAGACGACCCCTGTTTTTTGGACAGTTTTTTTAAGTGTAAAGGGTAGTCTTATACGCCAGCAAATACAGTATATATAATGTTTGGGGGTTTTAAGTAATTTTCTAGCAGAAAAAACTGTTTTAGTCTTGCAAACACCAAATCTGAAAAACACCTAAAGTCCTTAAGTGGTTAAGCAGGAAGCACACAAGGATTTAGAATTAGGCTGGGTTCACACTTCGATTTTCCCGTCCGTCAGCCGCATACGATTTCAGTTTTGAAAACGTACGGGCCTGTACGGGAAAACGCATACATAGACAATGCATTGCAAATCGTATGCACTCAGATGCATCCGGGTGCGTACGATTTGCTGGCAAAACGTTTTTTAACAGTATGCAAAACCGTGTTCGACCACGGTTTTGAGTCCGTTTTTGAAACCGTATGGCAAACGCATACGTTTTTTTTTAACATTAAAGTCAATGGAAAACGCACATATGTGCGGTTCCATACGTATAAACCGTATGCGTTTTTCATCTGCGCATGCGCATTTTCAAAACAAGAAAATCTTTATTTATTAAATGACACTAATTCCAAAAACGTATGCATTTTTTTAATCAAAACCGGATGGAACCGTACGCACTTTTTGAAACCGTATACGTTTTATAAACGCATACGTTTACGTACGGTTCAATCCGTTTCAGCCGCATACATTTTTTCATATAAATCGTATGCGGCTGACGGACGGGAAAATCGTAGTGTGAACCCAGCCTTATACGTTTATTTTCCTCTAAATATATGTGGTGCTGTCGCTTAAATAATTCTTGTTGGCTTCATGCATTGATGTCTGCAGTCAGAATGTATGTTATATTGTATGCTACACAGTTGGCAGGTTGATTGCCTGGGGCAGGATGATTAAACGCTGAGATCAGCTGACATTCAAGAGCCCTGATTGTACAAATTGGAGGCTTTCTCAGCATGATGGCAGCTGAGCCACTGGGCTCAAGTCCCTGTTCATGGTGGTGCTTCTAAGCTTATGTGTTAGATGAGGCAGGATAGCAAAATCAGAATAAAAATATTGCATGTTCAAACTGAATGATTATCTGTGCTGGTGACTGACTGGGGCTGCTAGACAGTATACGATATAAGGAACAATCTAGGCTACATCTCAAAGAGGGACTGTAGCCGCCCCCTATTCAGGCGTTGACCATTTTTTCGTATGTGAGGCGCTTGAATTACAGTAGCGGGGGTGTTATTTTTTTTAAGCTCTTGATTAAAGCCGTAGGCTTTAATATGTACTTTCCTAACACTAAACAGCCAATCGGGAAGCGCAGGTCTAATACCCGTCACCTGATTGGCTGAAGGCACAGGCATCCCTATTGGATACCTAGTGAATGGAAGAAGAGACGCGTGGGAACCATGGAGAATTCAGGAGCTGTCTCCTGAGCCGCTGCATGTCCCACAGCTCGCCATTGTCACCTGCTGTCTGAACCGCCACCAAGATGGGGTAACTGCCCATCAGATGGCAAGCGGGCAGGTGAGTCGGCAGGGGGGGGGGGGTCACAGTGGCTGCATATGATGGGCACAGAGGCTGCTTATTATGGGCAAAGAGGCTGCATATGATGGGCACAGAGGCTGAAAATGTGCACAGAGTCTGCATATGATGGGCACAATGGCTGCATTTGATGGGCACAGTGGCTACATTTGATGGGCACAGTGGCTGAATTTTATGGGGCAGAGTGGCTGCATATAATGGGCACAGTGGCTGAAATTGGTGTTTGTTTTTTTTTTGTTTTTCAGAATTGTTCAGTTTGTTTTCACCGCCCCAAAAATTTGGAGCACCAGCTGCCACTACTGTGACACCCAACACAATGTCCCCTTTGAGCAATGCTGACTTTAACAGACCTCCACAACCACCAGCCAGGGTTATGGGGAAGAAGCCCTTTTTCCTATCAACATGGGGACAAGGTGCTTTGGGGTGAGACACACAGAGCCCCCCTGCCCCTAAGGTGCTCACTCATCCCCCTTCCTGACCTGCCGGGATGCATGCTCAGATAAGAGTCTGGTATGGATTCAGGGGGGCACCGCTTTTGTTTTTAAATTTTGGCATGGGGTTGTCTTCAAAATCCATACCAGATCCGCAGGGAAGTGGGGAAGCCCGCTGACAGCTGATGAGTCATGGTTGTTCAAGTGTAGCGCCAATGTAATTAAAACCTTATAAGGAGACCCTATTCAGACCTAATGACACAAATATCGAATGTTGGTGCTCTGCAAAACAATAACTCATCAATAGGATAATAATAGTGATACAACAATAACTTATTGAATCAGTGTTCATACATGTGTGTAAAGAACTGGACCAAAGAGGGAAAGATAATCTCCAATCCGGCATGAAAACAATGTGCTGATAGTTGGATATACAACTATAAATAGTGAACAGTATATAAAAATAAGTGAACTTCACTAGTGAGTGGTTGTGAGTATCAGCTGCAACTCATAACATGAATTGAACAAAAACCACAAGTAGGAAATTCTATATAAAAGTCCATACACCCTAAGGGCTCTTTCACACGAAGCGTCCGTTCAGATCCGCTTGCCAGGTTTTTTTGCGGACCTGAACGGACGCTCCGTGCTCCTCTATGGAGCCGCGGATGTCAGCGGAGACATGTCCGCTGACATCCGACCCGCTCCGATCCGCCAAAGTATGACGGAGGAAAAACCTACTTTTCCTTCCGTCTGGAGGATCGGATCGGATGAACGCGGACAGACGGTCCGTGTTCATCCGATCCCCCCATAGGGGAGAGCGGAGAAAAGACAGGGCGGTCGGACCGCCCAGTCATCCGGCAGCTCAGCGGAGATCAATGGAGCAATCCCCGCTGAGCAAATGGAGGTGCACGGGGCGGATCATTACTGATCTGCCCCGTGTGAAAGAGCCCTAAGGGTCCTTTCAAACGTGCGGACAGATTTTTAGGTCCGTTTTTTTTCATCAGTTGATCCGTTTTTTCATCTGTCTTTCATCCGTTTTTCGTCCGTTTTTCATCAGTTGTCATCTGTTTTTCATCCGTTTTTTCATCCGTTTTTTTTTTTTTGTTAGAACTTTATTTGTATTACATATTTTAATGAAAAACGGATGTTAGCGGAACGGATGTTAAACGGATCGTCCGCTAACATCCGTTTTTCGTCCGTTCCGTTTTTTTGACGGAAGAAAAATAGGGTTTTCTTCCATTCAAAAAAATGGAGCTTAACGGAGACGGATGTTAACGGACGTTAGCAGATGCGTGTGAAAGGACCCATAGGAAAGCATTGCATTCGTAAACGGACGTCTAAAAACCGGACGAACGGTCCGCACGTGTAAAAGGACCCTAAAGGTTTTATAGATATAGTCCTCTTCAACAAAATGTGGATGTCAAGCAGGGGCGGACTGACCATTGAGGAACTCGGGCACTGCCCGAGGGCCCCATGCCACTAGGGGGCCCCATCAGGGTTGCCAGGCTCATTAAAACCAGGGACAGTATGTAAAAATCAGTGTTTTTTTTACATCTGTCCCTGATATGTCCAAAACCTACATGCTTTTGATGTGAAAATCCCGAGATTTTAGCTGCCCGCCCTCTGTACTGCCACCTGGCTTGGTAGCCATCTGTAAGCCTGGGGGCCCCATAATCTTCTATTGCCCGGGGCCCCATGAGTTGTCATTCCGCCCCTGATGTCAAGATATAATCCTCAGACATGAAATCCTCAAACATGGAATCAGAGGGTGAAGCAAGATGGCACTGTGTGCCTGCCCTTCAAGAGAACCGCGGTTCTTTTGAAAGGAGAATCCATACACTCGGGCGGCAAGAGACAAGAGAAACAACGTTTTTTTCCTGACGAGATTCTGGCCCATGTGTACATGGCCTCACTGTATGTAGTTATGGATGGGGGGGCACCCGTGCACCCCTAATGGATGGGCCGCCACTGCTCCCAACTGTGTTCTTTCATTGTCAGCTGGTTGCGTCTTTGGTTCCATGGACTTCCAGTCAAACACAATGGAAACACGTCACTGTTTTTGATGCATTTTTGCTACGTTTTTGCAGGTTTCTGCAAAACGCATCAACGGCAACCTGCATAGGGCTGAAGCAGGCCTAATACCGCTTTAACCACTTTGTATCCCGGCCATAGGCAAAAGACAGCCACAAGGTGGCTCTCAAATGCCGGGAGAACGTCAATTGACGTCCTTAGCTCTTCCGGCCACTGGGGGGCACGCGAGTGTTGCCGACAGACCACGCGCGCCCACGGCATCACTGTGGTGCCAATGCACGTGCCTGGTGGCCGCGATGTACCCGCAATCGCCCGTTACACAGACAAGGACGTGGATCTCTGTGTGTGTAAAATCTCTATTTTGTATTTTTTTTTTTTTTATCCTGTTAAAAAGAAACTGCTAAATGACCCATGAAAAGAAAAAGCCGACTGGCAGAAAAAACTGTAGGACCTGTTGAAAAGATTACCGCAACAGCAATTTAAATTTCTGGCATTGTAATCGTTTGAAGATTAATGATCCTTGACGCGTGACAAAAAAATGTCAGCTACCATTTTGCAGCCACGCCATCCTTTGAATTATGTATCATTATCATCTTTTGTAGCCCATCCATCCGAGCCACTTGCAATGGTCGACATCAATTGTTGCTTCGCCTCCATCAGTTGAATCACCGTGTTGTGTACTCCCGCCACTGGAAAGCAATCCGTAGCAGCTGCAGTTTTATCTCTGTTATACATGTTGAAAGCAAAGGCGGCCTCGCTAAGCGCGCAGAAGCAGTTTTTCTGGATTTTTGGTGTCATGTGTACTGAGTGTTCTGCAGCCCGACATGCCAGAGCTGGCTTTTGTTCTGTCACTGAAAGATTGCTTTTCATCTATAGTTTCATCCCTGAGAATATAGAGCACCTGTACCACCACGGATCCCTGCGTTTGTGCGTCTTGTGGATTTACTTCATGTGATTATCAGCCAGCTCTGTGCTGTGTGATAACATATATTCTGTAAAGCTCACTGAGTTTTCAACAAAAACACCAAAAGATGTTCTTAATTCGATTTTTAATTAAATTGGGATGGCGATGACCAGCAGCAGCCCTCACTAAGAATGCAATAAATGTGGCATCTGCCCCATGGGTCAGTGACAAGGGGTGAGCTGGTTTGGCCTTTATCAGAGAAGTCCCTGAGTTACGAACATCCAACTTGTGAACGACTCCTACTTACGAACGGAAGGCTGCTTGGCCACTTTTCAACGGCGGGCACATTCGGCAGATCTTTTTGATGGCGGAACCTTTTAGACGGCGGGCACATTCAATGGAACCTTTTAGACGGCAGGCACATTTCCACGGAACCTTTTAGACGGCGGAGACATTCAACGCAACCTTTTAGATGGCGGGCATATTTGACGGAACATCGGAAAACTATGTATCTGCCGTTCTGCGCACGCGCGGCAACTTTTCGATGGCGGGCACATTCAGCGGAACATCGGAAAATTACGTATCTGCCGTTCTGCGCATGCTGTTCCGACTTACGAACTTATTCGACTTAAGAACAAACCCACAGTCCCTAGCCTGTTCGTAACTTGGGGACTGCCTGTATCAGAGAAGTTAGTTAAAGTTAAAGGGGTGTTCCAGGCATTTTTTTTGTTTATTAATAAACACACACTCACCTGCTCCACGTTCCAGTGATGCGCCGGTCGGGGCTCCGCTCCTCTCCCCCCCTCCCCGGCCGGCGTCTTCATCCAAAGTGTGGGCACTCGGCCATGACAGCTTTCGGCTTCACGGCCGGGCACCCACTGCACATGCGAGAGCGTCACTGCGCATGCGCGAGCGGCGCTCGCGCCACCCGGTTGGACAGGCGATCACCTACAGGGAGGGGCTGCAGTAAGGCTATTCGCCTTACCAGCCCCTCAGTGGAAGGAGGAAGTGGGACAGGAAGTCCCACTCCTCCTGAAGCCCCCACTCCCCCCCAAAAAAATGACATGCCAAATGTGGCATGTACTGTAAGGGGGTGAGGAGTGGGTTAAGCGGAAGTTCCAATTTTGCTTTTTTTTTTAACCACTTCCCGCCCGCCATATAGCAGAATGACGTGCGTAAAATGGTCAAAGTGTTTGTTAACCTCTTCAGCCCCGGAGGATTTGGTTGCCCAATGACCGGGCCATTTTTTGCGATTCGGCACTGAGTCTCTTTAACTGACAATTACACGTGGCACCCAAACAAAATTGACGTCCTTTTTTTGCCACAAGTAGAGCTTTCCTTTGGTGGCATTTGAACACCTCTGTTTTTTATTTTTTTACGCTATAAACCAGGGATCCTCAAACTACGGCCCTCCAGCTGTTGCGGAACTACACTTCCCATGAGGCATTGTAAAACTCTGACATTCACAGACATGACTAGGCATGATGGGAATTGTAGTTCCTGAACACCTGGAGGGCCATAGTTTGAAGACCCATGCAAACAAAAAAAAAACATTATTTTGTATTTTTTGCTATACTTAATATCACATTTTTTTTAAACCATTTTTTTCCTCAGTTTGGGCCAAATGTATTCTTCTACATATCTTTGGTAAAAAATAAATCATGCTGTAAACAAGAAAAGAGCGAAAATTTTGAAAAAAGGCTATATTTTTAACTTTTTGCTATAAAAAAATATCCTCCCCCAAAAAAGATATATATATATAGAAGGTTTCTTCAGTTTAGGTCAATATGTATTCTTCTACATATTATTGGTAAACAAAAAATTGCAATAAGCGTATATTGATTGCTTTGCGCAAAAAGTTATAGCGTCTACAAATTTGGGGATAGATTTATGGCATTTTTATTAATATTTTTTTACTAGTAATGGCAGATTGGACACTTTTGACTCTATTTTGGGACCATTGTCATTTATACAGCGATCAGTGCTATAAAAATGCTACCTTCAAAACAGACCTGAAAGCCATCAAGGTCACATGGGCTGCATCTGCCACAGCCTACTAAATTTGATGGAGTGCACTTATTGGGCAACCAAAACAGAATGAGAATTATGGAGTACCCCCATGTGCAGGGTGCAGATGACCCCACCCACACAGTACCAAGGAAGACCGCCAACAACCTGGAGATCTACTTTCAAAACAGACCTCAAGCCAGTAAGGTCACATGGAATGAGGCTGATTCTGCCACAGCCTACCAAATTCGATGGAGTGCACTTACTGCCCAACCAGAACCGAACGCGAATTACAGAGTACCCCAGCGTGCAGTGCGCAGATGAACCCCGCCCACACGGAAACAAGGAAGACTGTCAACAATCTGGAAATCTACCTTCAAAACAGATCTGAAAGCCACCAAGGTCACATGGGATGAGGCTGAATTGGCCACAGCCTACCAAATTCGATGGAGTGCACTTACTGTGCAACCAAAACAGAATGTGAATTATGGATTATACTCTACGTGCAGATGACCCCACCCACACGGTAACAAGGAAGACTGCCAACAACCTGAAAATCTACCTTCAAAACAGACCTGAAAGCCAGTAAGGACACATGGGATGAGGCTGCATCGCCTACAGCCTACCAAATTCGATGGAGTGCACTTACTGTGCAACCAAAACAGAATGTGAATTATGGAGCACCCCTGCGTACAGGGTGAAAATGACCCCGCCCACACGGAACCAATGAAGACTGCCAACAACCTGAAGATCTACCTTAAAAACAGACCTGAAAGCCATCAAGGTCACATGGGATTAGGCTGCATTGGCCACAGCCTACCAAATTAGATGGAGTGCGCTTACTACGCAACCAGAACCAAACGCAAATTATGGAGTACCCCTGCGTGCAGGGTGAAGATGACCCCGCCCACACGGAACCAATAAAGACTGCCAACAACCTGGAAATCGACCTTAAAAACAGACCTGAAAGCTTTCAAAGTCACATGGGATGAGGCTAAATCGACCACAGCCTACCAAATTCGAAGGAGTGCACTTACTGCGCAACCAGAACCAAACACGAATTACGGAGTACCCCTGCGTGCAGGTAGCAGATGAACCCTGCCCACATGGAACCAATGAAGACTGCCAACAACCTTGAAATCGACCTTCAAAACAGACCTGAAAGCCATCAAGGTCACATGGGATGAGGCTAAATCGACTACATCTACCAAATTAGATGGAGTGCACTTACTGAGCAACCAGAACCGAACGCGAATTATGGAGTACCCCCACGTGCAGATGACCCCACCCACACGGTGCTAAGGAAGACTGCCAACAACCTGGAAATCTACCTTCAAAACAGACCTGAAAGCCAGTAAGGTCCCATAGGATGAGGCTGAATCGACCACAGCCTACCAAATTAGATGCAATGCACTTACTGCTCAATTATGCGGAAGGAACTAAGTCTAAGATAGCAAATCTGCAACGTTCAGTTTTCCAGACTCTATGGGCACACTAGAGGGATGCAAAAAAAACAAAAAAAAACAGCTATATGCTCTGGCACCATATGGTTCTTGCTTTGCAAATGTGATTTTGAGATCATGTGTGTAACATTAGTGTGAACCATGTGCTAACATTAAAATCTTGCAAGCTGACAATCATGAGTAGGTGTAGTCGAGGAAAAGGGATGCATGAGATGATGCACAAAAACAGAATTGGATGTTCATTTTAGTAGATAGGAGTCTCCATTTAGATGTTAGGCACTTGGATGATGTGGACATATCCTGTTTTATGTGTTCATGAACCGGGTAACATTTGGAGTGGATGCAGATCGTTGATTGTCCCCTTGCATTATACACATATCTTACAAGGCAAATCCACAGGCTCTTCTGTTAAACCCCTCAGGGCATTTTCCACTGTGTCTCTGGTTATAAACTATAAAACCGTAAATGCAACTTGTGCTAGAATTATCTACTCCTTAAAGCAATTTCTTTCAGGCGAAATAACTAAGCCTGTAATTCTATTTAGCATTAAAATAAAATCCGTAAAACACTGGCTAGATACTCTAACTTTGCCTAAAGTCATTTGGATAAGCATTTCTGTATTCAAATTTAAGCACCATCTGTCCTGAAGTTTTCCCAGTGAAGGCTGGAATCTTAAATCCTGAGGGACCTATATTTTTAATACGGGATAAAATCCTAAGCCAATAAAAATAAAATAAGGCAGAATACTACCGACTATCTATTGTGTTTGTCTATGTATTCATATTTTTTTATGGTATTACATTAGAAACTGGTTTTATACTTTATCATAATCATTGGTTTTTAATGGCTTATAGAGGATTCCTCTAGGAACTGCATAGAACTAACCCTGGAACATGACATAAACTTTGTATTATTTCGGAACAACTTCTCTTTATTAACTATTTATAGAGGACTTTATACTGCCCAGGGGAGGGCTAGGCCAGGGGGCAGGGTGGCAATTGCCTCCCAGGCCGCTCTAACTTATGTTCAAAATGGTCGGCAGCCTCTGCCCTTTACCATCTTGTTTTATTCGGCACTAGGAAGTCGTGCCGAGGGCACGGTTACAGCGGCTCGCCATTAGCTGTTGCATTCTGGGAGTTGTAGTCCACGCTCACGCTCCCGGTAGATGGAAAACAGAGCAGTGCAGAGGAAACTACAACTCCCTGGGACCGGATGGTGAGCTCATTCGCTGTATTGGAAAATTATAGCCCAATTTCAGCACTGTTATCTCTGGTTCCCAGTCTTCGCCCTTCATTGGGATCTTCCTATTCTACTTGGTTGGGTAGTCCACAATCATGCTGATATAAAGTTGTACTCATAAGTTTACAGCATTTATGATTTCTCAGAGTATATGAATGATAGCCCAAAAACGTTTCTTTCACTCATGGTTAGTGTTTGGCTGAAGCCATTTATTATCAATCAACTGTGTTTACTTTTCTTAATTCATAATGACAACAGAAATTACCCAAATGACCCTGATCAAAAGTTTACATACCCTGGTGATATTGGCCTAACGTGCACTTTCACGTTGCCACTTGTATAGGGCACAAACCCTGTACCTGTATCCGTCAATGATGCTCCTGTTGGTGCGGGACTTGCACTAGTTTCAGCCTGGAACATTGTAGACCTCAGTCTTGCAGGTTGGCGATTGATACACCGACATGACTGCTTGCGATCTTCTCTTAACGATCTAGCGATCAAGACCTTTTCGCGCCAGACACACTCAAGTCTCACGCAGGGGTTGGTAACTCCTCCCCCTTCTGGTTCTTTTCTTGGCACGTCACTCAATGCACCTTCTCGTTGTACGTGCAGCCAACACCTCCGCCAAGCAACCTGACCTTAACCCCTTCTTTACGAGCACAGTTTAACCACTTAAGGACCGCCTACTGCACATTTACGTCGGCAGAATGGCACGGCTGGGCACATCAACGTATATATACGTTGATTTTAGTACCCAGCCGTGGGTCACGGGCGCGTGCCCGCGGCATGCTCCCGTGACCCGGTCCGAAGCTCCAGGACCGGGACCGCGGGATTCGCGGACCCAATCGCTGCAGTGCGGTGATCCGTCCCTGGAGCTGAAGAACGGGGAGAGCCGTGTGTAAACACGGCTTCCCCGTGCTTCTCTGTGGCCGCAGCATCGATCGCGCCATCCCTGTAATAGGGGGACGCGATCGATGACGTCACACCTACAGCCACACCCCCCTACAGTTGTAAACACACACACAGGGAACACTGAAAGTCACAGCGCCACCTGTGGTTAACTCCCAAACTGCAACTGTCATTTCCACAGTAAACAATGCAATTTAAATGCATTTTTTGCTGTGAAAATGACAATTGTCCCAAAAATGTGTCAAAATTGTCCAAAGTGTCCGCCATAATGTCGCAGTCATGAAAAAAATCGCTGATCGCCGCTATTAGTAGTAAAAAAAATTTTTTTTATAAAAATGCAATAAAACTATCCCTTATTTTGTAAACACTATACATTTTGCGAAAACCAACCGATAAACGCTTATTGCGATTTTTTTTAACAAAAATACGTAGAAGAATACGTATCGGCCTAAACTGAGGAAAAAAAAAGGTTTTTTATATATTTTTGGGGGATATTTATTATAGCAAAAAGTAAAAAATATTGAATTTTTTTTTAAATTGTCGCTCTATTTTTGTTTATAGCGCAAAAAAAAGGGATTTTTAAATACAGCTTACCTGTAAAATCCTTTTCTTGGAGTACATCACGGGACACAGAGCGGCATATTCATTACTATATGGGTTATATGGAGTACCTTCAGGTGTGGACACTGGCAATCTCAAACAGGAAGTCCCCTCCCTATATAACCCCCTCCCCTAGAGGGAGTCCCTCAGTTTTGTAGCAAGCAGTATGCCTCCCAAAATGTTCCCCAAAAGAGGGGTGGGAGCTCTGTGTCCCGTGATGTACTCCAAGAAAAGGATTTTACAGGTAAGCTGTATTTAAAAATCCCTTTTTCTTTCTCGTACATCACGGGACACAGAGCGGCATATTCATTACTATATGGGATGTCCGAAAGCAATGCTTTAATGAGGGGAGGAAGACATCTTCCAAAGAAGGATTCAATTTAGAGGTATACTCAAATAATAATAATAATTCCAACTTAGTCAAGAAAAAACTTTCTTCTTTTTTTTTTTTTTTTCTTTTTTACAACCAAGGGTGCCTCTGATCCCGAGGATCTTAAACTGCAGCCTGTAGTACTGCCTGCCCAAAGGCAGAATCCGCATTCCTTCTCACGTCTAGTTGATAAAACTTTGTAAACGTGTGGACTGATGACCACGTCGCCGCCTTGCATATCTGAGCCATAGAGATCTGATGGTGTGCTGCACAGGAGGCGCCCATGGCCCTGGTAGAATGGGCCTTTACCGACAAAGGAGGAGGCAACCTCTTCAAACCGTAGGCTTGAATGATTAATTGTTTAATCCATCTCGAGATGGTGGATTTTGCAGCTGCCTGCCCCTTCTTGGGGCCATCTGGTAGAACGAACAACACATCTGTTTTCCGGATCTTTTCTGTAGCTTTAAGATAGGCCTTCATGGCCCGGACAATATCCAAGGTATGCAGCAACCCCTCCTTTCTAGATGTGGGTTTCGGAAAGAAGGATGGAAGTACCAAATCCTGGTTCAAGTGAAAATTGGATATAACCTTTGGTAGAAAGGAAGGATGGGGCCGGAGAACTGCCCTGTCCTTAAGTATAACGAGATATGGTTCCTTACACGATAAGGCTGCTAATTCTGACACTCTCCTGGCCGAAACTATGGCGACCAAGAAAACCAACTTTCTTGTCAGTAAAACTAAAGGAATCTCAGCCAACGGCTCAAAGGGTTGTTTCTGTAGAGTGGACAGGACAAGATTTAAGTCCCATGGACAAATTGGTGACTTGACAGGAGGATTAATACGCAAGACCCCCTGTATGAAGGTCTTTACCAGCGAGTGGGTGGCCAGCGGCCTCTGAAACCACACTGACAGAGCTGAAATCTGTCCCTTGATTGTGCTTAATGCCAGGCCTTTATCCACTCCTAGCTGGAGAAAACTTAACACCCTATCAATGGTATATTTGCGGGAATTCCATCTCTTGGATTCACACCAGCCTACGTAGTTCCTCCACACCCTGTAATAAATCACCCTGGAGGCCGGCTTTCTAGCCCTAATCAGGGTAGGAATTACCTGCCTAGACAGACCTCTACCCCTGAGAATCAGGGATTCAGCCTCCAGGCCGTCAAATTTAGACGTTGTAATGTAGGGTGGAGGATCGGACCTTGTGAGAGTAGGTCTGGTCGTAGAGGAAGAGTCCAAGGGTCTTCTACTGCCATCTTCAGGATTAGTGAGTACCATGTCCTCCGGGACCAAGCTGGAGCTACTAGAATGACCGGCTTGTGCTCCACTCTGATCCTGCGCAACAGGCGAGGAAGTAACTGTAGCGGAGGGAATGCATATAGAAGTTTGAATTGATGCCAAGGGCAAACCAACGCATCGGTTCCGCAGGCCATAGGGTCCCTCGCTCGAGACACGAACCTGTCTAGTTTCTTGTTGAACCTGGATGCCATTATATCTACGTCTGGCATTCCCCACCTCTGGCAGATTGTCTGAAAGACCTGGGGATGCAGAGACCACTCCCCTGGCAACAGAATCTGGCGACTTAAGAAGTCTGGCTGCAGGTTGTCCACTCCGGGAATGAATATTGCCGAAATGCAGGGTACATGAACCTCTGCCCACTGAAAAATCAAGCTCACCTCCCTCTGAGCGGCCTGACTCCTGGTTCCCCCTTGGTGGTTTATGTATGCCACCGCTGTGGCATTGTCTGACTGGATTCTCACCGGGAACCCCTGTAATCTGGAGGTCCATGCCAGAAGGGCTAGGCGAGCAGCTCTGATCTCCAAGATATTGATGGGGAGCTGCCTCTCTGTTTTCACCCAAGTTCCCTGGCGAGAGAACCCCTCGAAGACCGCCCCCCAGCCTGCCAGGCTGGTGTCTGTGGTAACTACCTTCCAGACAACAGGGCTGAAGGATCTTCCCTTTAGAAGATTCTGAGGGTTCAACCACCAGGCCAGGCTTTGTCGGACCCTTGATGATAGCGTCAAAGGGGACTCTAAGGCATGTGCTTTCTTGCCCCAGGCTGCTAGAATGGCTGCCTGTAGGATGCGAGTGTGGATCTGAGCGTATGGTACTGCCTCGAATGTGGCCACTAGCTTGCCTAGTAATCGCATACACAGGCGAATAGTTGTTTTTTTCTTGCTTAGAACCAACTGAACCAACCCCTTGATAGCCTCGATCTTTACAAGGGGCAGGAACACCCTTTGCTGTTCTGTGTCTAACCTCATGCCGAGGTATTCCAACTGCTTTGTAGGTTGGAACGCTGACTTTTCCCGGTTTAGGACCCAGCCGAATCCTTCGAGGTACCGAACCGTGAGGTTTACTGCCTGTTGCAGACACGGCCGTGAGTGATCTATGATTAAAAGGTCGTCCAAGTACGCTAGGACTGTGACCCCTTGGATCCTTAAATTGGCCAGAACTGGGGCTAGGATCTTCGTGAATACCCGGGGGGCCGTGGCCAGCCCGAAGGGGAGCGCCCTGAATTGGAAGTGTCGCTGCCCCACCGCGAAGCGTAAAAATCTTTGATGCGACTGAAAGATTGGTACATGAAGGTAAGCATCCTTTATGTCTATGGAGGCCAGAAAATCGTCCCTCTGAAGCGCGGCGGCTGCTGACCGGATGGATTCCATCCGGAAGGAACGAACCCTTAGGTAACCGTTTAACCTCTTTAGGTCCAAGATTGGCCTGACATCGCCGTTGGGCTTTGGTATGACAAAGAGATTGGAATAGAAACCTAGCCCTTGCTCTTGGGCTGGCACCTCTATTATTACGTCCTGGCAAAGCAGGTGATCCAAAGCTGCCAGCATTGAGGCCTTCCTTGCTGGATCCTTTGGTAGCCTTGACTCTTGAAAATGAGGCGGAGGAAAGCTTAGAAACTCCAGTCTGTAGCCTGCGGTTACAGACGCCCGGACCCATTTGTCGGGGATCTTGGCTTCCCAAACTTCTGAGAAGAAACGAAGCCTTCCCCCCACCCGCGAGAGTGGGGGCGCCCCTTCATAAGGCAGACTTAGGGGCTGTCTTTGTCGGCTTGCGATACCATGGCCTCTTACCCCCAGGGGCCTGTCCCTGCGATCTACTGTTAACGTTGGATCGTGCAGGCGGCCGTCGATACTGCCTGGAATTTGAGGGCCCTGAGACAGGAAAGAGCTGCCTTTTAAATGTAGGACCCCGGAATGTCTTTTTGACCGGTAAAAGGGTACTTTTGCCACTTGAAATAGTCTGAATGTATTTATCCAGATCCTCCCCGAAGAGTCGTCCTCCATGGAAGGGAAACCCTGCCAGAAGCTTTTTGCATGGGGGCTCCGCCGCCCAGTTCTTCAACCATAAGAGCCTTCTCATGTGCACCAAAAATAGTGATAAACGAGAGGCCTGCTGGATGGAATCCTTTATAGCATCTACAGCAAAACACAGAGCTCTGGGAATGTCAGAAAACTCTTCTGCGTGTTGGGTAGGCATGTCCTTTAACATTTCTTTTGTCTGGTCCTTTAACGCCTGACAAACTCCAATTGCAGCCACAGCTGGCTGTACCACTGCTCCTGCCGTAGCAAAGGATGCTTTTAAAAGTGACTCTAACCGTTTATCAACCGGATCTTTAAACATATGTATGTTTTCCACCGGGCAAGTTAGTGATTTATTCACACATGAGATGGCTGCATCCACCACTGGGAGCCTCCACCTCTTGGAGAATTTTTCCTCCATGGGGTAAATGACCGCAAATCTCTTCGGTGGCAGAAAAATCCTGTCCGGCCGTACCCAATCCCGAAAGATCAATTCCTCCAAGAGAGGATGGACCGGAAAAACTGCGTTGCTTAACGGAGCTTTCAAAGAGCCCAGAGAGGATACCGGAGGAACCTGAGGCTCTGGCAATGGTAAACTAAATGCCGAGCGGACCATGTCCGTCAAAGACTGTACCCACAGTCTCTCTGTCTGGGAGTCTGAAAATGGTTCCTCAGAGGTAGATCCCTCAATCCCTGAACCCTCTTGGTTCAGGTCTAGTTGATCCTCCTGCGATTCCAATTCCTCCGGAGAGAGAATCTCAGCATCTGAGGATACACCTCTTGGTGATGGGGATCTAACCCGTTTCTTGCCAGGAATAGCTCTAGCGATCAATGCTGCTATTCTCTCTTCTAGCCCCCCTAGGGATACGGCTAGCATCTCCTCTGTGATAAACACAGGGCTGGGCTGATCTGGGCCAGCCTCCGCACCAGACCCCCCTAATGGCTCATCCAAGGCGCCCTTTATGGGAATAAGTTGCGGGGAAAGTATCGGCATATCATCAGAATCAGAGGGGGAACCCCTTTGTTTTTTGGTCTTTTTTGTACCCTTTGACCCCGAACCTTTGGAAGCCATAATACAAAATCGAGGGACTCCGCCAACAACAACAGACTGTAGTGGCCAGGAGTACAAAACTAGAGCTTAGGGGACAATAGATCACTAATGCCCAAAAACTGATGGGGCCCCGTATGTTTTTTTTTTTTTAAATATATATGTCTCTTTCTTTTTTTTTTTTTTTTTTCAAACATACAGTGACCCCAAACTTAGTTTGCCAGCCTCCAACCTGCTGCAAAAAAGGGGAATTTCTTGGCTTAACAAAAAAGGCATTGGAACAAAGTCCAGCATGTACTACCCCTCTTCCGCCACCGGGAGTCACTGTTCTGCCGCTCTGCGTCCTCTCCCTCTGAGATCAGCCTCAGACTGAGCACTGACAATGCCTGCTGATCTATAACAGCACAAGGCGCGCCCCTGTATGACGCTGCAGGCACGCCCCCCCCCCCGCCCTCCTCTCCGAACGGCGCGAAAAACGTCTATAAGACGTGCGCGCGCATGCGCGCGCGCATATGCCGGAGCAGGAGGAACATGGAGGAGCCGCGCTGCTGGAGACCCAGGACTGCAGAATCAGGCGGCAGATTCAAACCCCCGGCCAGGTAGGACTCTTCAAAAGGCCCCATAGGGATCCTTACCAGTCCTAGGAAGAAAGCAGCAGGTAGCTAGCAACACCATTCTTAGACAGGGGAACCTAGTGATGGGGGAAAAGGGATCATCCTGTCTTTCTCAGACATAGTGAGCAAGGTTGCCAATGCAGAGCATACTTAGGCTACCCCCCTTTTAGGTTACCCCGGAGAGCCTGCTGTCGAACCAAGTCCCGCAGGCTCCCCTCTTACCTGCTCCATGCTGCAGGATGTTTGTCCAGCAAAACGATCCAATCTTCTCCCATCTCCGTGGGTAGCGTAGTAGACCTTCAGGCCCTGGGGTCCTATGAAGGTACCCACTGTCCTGGACCTATATAGCACCCTGGCAAACAGGAACTTATGGTTTTTACAAACTCCAAGTCCTGGGCCCAGGGTCCAGCCCTCCAAAGAGGAGCATTATAGGCAAAACTCCACGGTTTGGGGCCCGGGTACTGTCCACTTTGGCACTGAGGCTCCTTGGACAGATCCGGTTAGCCCGCCCTTAATCCCAAGGATGTGGAGCAAAGCTATTCCGTGACCAACACCTAAGACACTGGCGAAAAAAACTGAGGGACTCCCTCTAGGGGAGGGGGTTATATAGGGAGGGGACTTCCTGTTTGAGATTGCCAGTGTCCACACCTGAAGGTACTCCATATAACCCATATAGTAATGAATATGCCGCTCTGTGTCCCGTGATGTACGAGAAAGAAATAAAAACCGCAGAGGTGATCAAATAACACCAAAAGAAAGCTCTATTTGTGGGGAAAAAAGGACGCCAATTTTGTTTGGGAGCCACGTCGCACGACCGCGCAATTGTCAGGTAAAACGACACAGCGCCGAATCGCAAAAAGGGGCAAAGTCCTTTACCTGCATTTTGGTCCGGGTCTTAAGTGGTTAACGCCCCAACAAGTTCAGACTCTCAATGGCGAGATCACTTTCCGATTCTGTTGCGAGAGGTAACAGCCAATCCTGGGCGAGCCCCCACGTATAGCACTACCCCCGAATGAGCTGCTGAATATTTCAGGCGGCATTTTACCTCTATCTTCTCGCTGTCCAGAGTAATAGAAGAGAGTTGAAAAAGTTCAATGTCCACACTTTACACTTCTTTTTTAGGATTTATTTGGTAAAAAAAATAAGTAGTTGGAGGGGTGGAAGGGTATACAGGTAGGCAGGTTCAGGTGCATAATCTCAACTAGGAAACACTCCTGCTTCCAGCAAACAGTTCTCATCGCCGCTCTAGCCAGAGTGGGTATGGCTTACCCGGATAGGTCCCTCTCACTGGCCTAGCAGCCGGAATTGCACATGGAATAAAGTACAATCTCTGCCACAGACCTTTCCTTATGATGAGACACTTTTGGTCCAGAATCCCCTGACACAGGATTCAGCACCCGGATCTCTCCAGATTAACTTCTGTAGATCTCAGATCTGACAGGCGATCACCATCAAGCCCTTTCAGTATATGGTGCATCCTTCGATGAAGTTTCCAGGCCTCCTCCCAAGATACCAGCTTCTTGCATGGTCCCCTCCAGGATAGGTCCTCCCCCGGCTTCCTTCATCAAATGGCTTCTTCCCTCGAGGACAGAGAGCACAAGATCACCTTGAAAGGGCAGACCCAGTCTAACTATTGGGCCTACTCAGATAAACCACAACCCTGGACCAACGTGGTCCCGGAGCCAGGGTTTAGGAGCACGCACCCCTGGCCAGGCAGGCCACAAGGCACGTGGGACGGCAGACCAATGACCCCGGTCCAATGGCGTCTGTTCCTTAACGTGGTTGTATAGGGGTTTTTGTAACTTTTACCTACAGGTAAGCCTATAATAAGGCTTACCTGTAGGTATAAAGAATATCTCCTAAACCTGTACGGGTTAGGAGATATTCCTCCCACAATGCTCCGCTGGTTGCAGCGGGGATCCTCAGCTTAAGCGCTGGCAACCGCCGGACCTTGCCGGTTTGAAGTCTCCCGCGCGCATGTGCAGGAGTGACAACATCATCGCTCCAGCCACTATGAAAATTGAAGAGTCACACTGGAGGCATCAAAACTATGAATGTAACACATGTGGAATTATATACATAACAAACAAGTGTGAAACAATTGAAAATATGTCATATTCTAGGTTCTTCAAAGTAGCCACCTTTTGCAGCAGACACATCTCTAGAACAACTGATAAGAGGAGACTGTGTGAATCCGGCCTTCATGGTAGAATATCTGCTAGGAAACCACTGCTAAAGAAAGGCAACAAGCAGAAGAGACTTTTTTGGGCTAAAGAACACAAGGAATGGACATTAGACCAGTGGAAATCTGTGCTTTGGTCTGATGAGTCCAAACTTGAGATCTTTGGTTCCAACCACCGTGTCTTTGTGCGACGCAGAAAAGGTGAACGGATGGACTCTACATGCCTGGTTCCCACTGTGAAGCATGAAGGAGGAGGTGTGATGGTGTGGGGGTGCTTTGCCGGTGACACTGTTAGGGATTTATACTGAACCTGCATGGCTACCCCAGCATCTTGCAGCGGCATGCTATTCCATCCGGTTTGCGTTTAGTTGGACCATCATTCATTTTTCAACAGGACAATGACCCCAAACACACCTCCAGGTGGGGGAAGGGTTATTTGACCAAGAAGGAGAGTGATGGGGTGCTGCGCCAGATGACCTGGCCTCCACAGTCACCGGACCTGAACCCAATCAAGATGGTTTGGGGTGAGCTGGACCGCAAAGTGAAGGCAAAAGGGCCAACAAGTGCTAAGCATCTCTGGGAACTCCTTCAAGACAGTTGGAAGACCATTTCAGGTGACTACCTCTTGAAGCTCATCAAGAGAATGCCAAAAGTGTGCAAAGCAGTAATCAAAGCAAAAGGCGGCTACTACCTAGAATATGACATATTTTCAGTTGTTTCACACTTTTTTGTTATGTATATAATTCCACATGTGTTAATTCATAGTTTTGATGCCTTCAGTGTGACGCTACAATTTTCATAGTCATGAAAATAAAGAAACCTCTTGGAATGAGAAGGTGTGTCCAAACTTTTGGTCTGTACTGTATATATTTTTTACTTTTTGCTATAATAAATATCCCCCAAAAATATATGAATAAACAAATTTCTTTCCCAGTTTAGGCCGATACGTACACTTCTACATATTTTTGGTAAAAAATAGCAATAAGCGTATATTGATTTTTTTTGCGCAAAAGTTATAGCGTCTACAAAATAGGGGATATTTGTATGGCATTTTTATTATTATTTTTTTTAAACTAGTAATGGCGGAGATCTGTGATTTTTATCTGGACTGCGACATTATGGCGGACACATTGGACACTTTTGACACTATTTTGGGACCATTGTCATTTATATTGTGTCACGGAAATGTAAATGACACTCGCAGGGAAGGGGTTAAACACTAGGGGGCAATCAAAGGGTTTAAGTGTGTCCTAGGGAGTGATTCTAACTGGGGGGGAGCTGGGCTACATGTGACAAGGCAGTGATCACTGCTCCCGATCACAGGGAGCAGTAGATCACTGTCCTGTCACTAGGCAGAACAGGGAAATGCCTCGTTTACATCTCCGCGTTCTGCAGCTCCGTGACACGGTCGCGGGACACCGGCGGATATCGAGTCACGCGCACATGCCCAGTATGCGGCAGATTCAAAGCAACGTACAGGTGCGTTGCTTTGCCTGCCCGTGCCAGTCTGCCAACGTATATATACGTGAGGCAGGCAAGTGGTTAGTACATATATCTGTACATATATTGTAAAATTTTAAATATCACAAAATATTAAATATCATAACTATAGTATAAATAATAAAGTAAAGTATGTATAGGCATAAAAATAATCTCATAGGCCTCGTACACACAGGCAAGAATCTCGTCTGGAAAAAAACATTGTTTTTCCGACGAGATTCTTGGCAGGAATTTCTTGCCGCCCGAGTGTACACACTGACCACGGTTCTCTTGAAAGGCAAGCACGCAGTGACATCATCACGTATGAAGAGCATGCGCTCGTCACATTCGATGCCGTCGCCGCCATCTTGCTTCACCTTAACTATAACGTGGAAGCTACCGCGCATGCGTCAAAGTCATTTCGAGCTTGCATGGTTTTCCACGGCGACAGGTAAGTATATACACGCTCAGCTTTCTCGTCGGGAAACAGGCCGACAAGAATCTCAACGAGAAAATAGAGAGCAGGTTCTCTATTTTTCTCGTCAAGATTTTTGCCAGATTTTCTGACGAGAAACCTCAAAGCCTCGTACACACAATCGGTTTTCTCGGCTCTGCCAGCAGATTACTTGCTGATTCTTGCCGAGAAAACTGGTCGTGTGTACAAGGCCATAGTCATAGAGAGAACCTAAATAGAGTACGGTGACTAAGAGTCAATTAAAAAATAAAGCACAGAGGAGAAAATTTAAAACAAATAAGTTCAAATGCCTGGGCGTTATGTTATTTTTATCTTATTTAGGAAAAATATATTTTAATACCGATTTAAGTGCCAGTAGAAGGGAAAAACTTGTTACCCTTTGGAACTAGTGTGTGGATCCAGGATTTCGTTAAAACCGACCCCGGAAGAGTGAGCATGTGTGAGTTGGAGTTCCGGATTGCAAAGGTCTTACCGTGTTTTCCCGAAAATAAGACCTAGCTTTATTTTCCAGGAGGGCCGCAATATAAGCCCTACCCTGAAAATAAAGCCCCGTACACACGGCCGAGGTTCTCGGCAGAAACCAGCGAGAACCTCGCTGGGATCCTCATTCTGCCGAGAACCTCGGCCGTGTGTATGGATTCGCCGAGCCCAGCCTGTCGGGAAACCCGTCGAGCAAATAGAGAGCAGGTTCTCTATTTGCTCGACGGCCCGTCGGGATGAATGGCTGGTCGCTTTTCCCGACGGGCTGGTCGCCGAATCTGACGGCCGGCCGAGAACCTCGACGGGCGGAACGATATGTTCCGCCCGTCGAGGTTCTCGGCCGTGTGTACAGGGCCTGAGCCCTAGTTTAAAATGCTTGTAAAATCCTTTAATCTACTCTATTACAGTATTATATAATGTACAATGTGTGTTTCTGTAATATAATTGTGGGGAAGAGAACTCCGGAAGGTCACAGAAGTGCAGAGCGGCGCTATAATGAAGGTATTTGGCACAATTATATTACAGAAACACACACATTGTACATTATATAATACTGTAATAGAGTGGATTATAGAATTTTACAAGCATTTTAACTCCAGTTCACACTGGGGATTCCTGTCAGGCAGGGAGGGAGATGGGGGAGAGAAGACAGCACATTACATGGTAAGACCTACCCCGAAAATAAGCCCTACTGTGTCATTTGTTGCCAAAATTAATATAAGACCCGGGCTTATATTCAGGGAAACGCGGTAGATGCAGCTTCTTTTTTTTGAGTAACATATTTAGGTGGACTAGATTGCATCCAAGTTTGCCATTCTTGTGCTTTCATCATCGGCTTTAAGTAACAGCTTGATGATTGATAAGTCAACATTTCAATAGAAAGGTGCAAGCCCAGTCTAATAATTCTAATCATACATCTTTGCCACAAGAAATTACAACAACCGCAATGCAGCCACAGCTGACCCAATCTGCTAATTAACTTCATTTTGCATAATAGCTTTTCCTTTTTGATCCAATGCACCGGTATTGTCTAGGGATACCATGTACGTATCTCCGGCAAAACATGAAAAAGCTTCTACTGCAATCCATGTAGGAAAACTCGTATTTTCAACTTGGCCCTTCCTGCCCCTATCAAATATTCCTTCAGGCAAAGTCAGACGCAGATTGCATCTAGGGAATGACATTCTATGGAAAGGAAACCTGGAACATTAAAATGCATTGAAATAAAATGGATAAATGAAAATAGACATGCTTACTGATGTGTGCGGGAATGAAGAATACTTCCCAAACAGGACTCGGTGTTGAATGAGCCGTCATATAGTGAAACATTGATTAAATCATATCGAAAGCCAGGAGTAGGGAATGTTTAAAATGAGGAATGTTACTGATTAAAATTTTCGTGTTCGATTAATCGATTTTTTAAAATCAATTAATCGACTAATTTCAGTTAATTATAACGCACATACATTTTTCGGATCACCGCCATATATAGTCCCCCTAAAATCCACAGACATCTCCCCACTGTAATACCCACAGACATCACCCCCACTGCAATATCCACAGACATCTCCCCCCACTGCAATATCCACAGACATCTCCCCCCACTGTAATATCCACAGACATCTCCCCCCACTGTAATATCCACAGACATCTCCCCCCACTGTAATATCCACAGACATTTCCCCCACTGTAATATCCACAGACATCTCCCCCACTGTAATATCCACATCATCTCCCCCACTGTAATATCCACAGACATCTCCCCCACTGTAATATCCACATCATCTCCCCCACTGTAATATCCACAGACATCTCCCCCACTGTAATATCCACATCATCTCCCCCACTGTAATATCCACAGACATCTCCCCCACTGTAATATCCACATCATCTCCCCCACTGTAATATCCACAGACATCTCCCCCACTGTAATATCCACAGACATTTCCCCCACTGTAAAATCCACAGACGTCTCCCCCACTGTAATATCCACAGACATCTCCCCACTGTAATATACAAAGACATCTCCCCCACTGTAATATCCACAGACATTTCCCCCACTGTAATATCCACAGACATTTCCCCCACTGTAATATCCACAGACATCTCCCCACTGTAATATCCCCAGACATCTCCCCCACTGTAAAATCCACAGACATCTCCTCCACTGTAATCCACAGACATCTCCCCACTGTAATATCCACAGACATCTCCCCCACTGTAATATACAAAGACATCTCCCCCACTGTAATATCCACAGACATTTCCCCCACTGTAATATCCACAGACATTTCCCCAACTGTAATATCCACAGATATCTCCCCACTGTAATATCCCCAGACATCTCCCCCACTGTAAAATCCACAGACATCTCCTCCACTGTAATCCACATACATCTCCCCCGCTGTAATCCACAGACATTTCCCCCACTGTAATATCCACAGACAACTCCTCCAATGTAATATCCACATACATCTCTCCACTGTACTATCCACAGACATCTCCCCCACTGTAATATCCACAGACATCTCCCCCACTGTAATATCCACAGACATCTCCCCCACTGTAATATCCACAGACATCTCCCCCCACTGTAATATCCACAGACATCTCCCCCCACTGTAACATCCACAGACACCTCCCCGACTGTAACATCCACAGACATCTCCCCCACTGTAATATCCACAGACATCTCCCCCACTGTAATATCCACAGACATCTCCCCCACTGTAATATCCACAGACAACTCCTCCAATGTAATATCCACATACATCTCTCCACTGTACTATCCACAGACATCTCCCCCACTGTAATATCCACAGACATCTCCCCCACTGTAATATCCACAGACATCTCCCCCCACTGTAATATCCACAGACATCTCCCCCCACTGTAATATCCACAGACACCTCCCCGACTGTAACATCCACAGACATCTCCCCCACTAATATCCACAGACATCTCCCCCACTGTAATATCCACAGACATCTCCCCCACTGTAATATCCACAGACATCTCCCCACTGTAATATCCACAGACATCTCCCCACTGTAATATCCACAGACATCTCCCCCACTGTAATATCCACAGACATCTCCCCCACTGTAACATCCACAGACATCTCCCCCACTGTTATATGGCCCACATCTCCCCCACTGTATAGGAAGATTAGTGCTTGCTTAGTCTTACCAGAGAAGCAGGGTGATGACGTCAGCGTGCCGCTCTAGGCTCACCTAGACCGCCGCCGGGTGGTCCAAGATGGCCCCTGTTCCGGGAGCTAGGCCGAAGCAGCGGCCTTTCCTATGGGAATCTGGCAATTCTGTAGAAATCTGTCATTGCCTTCAGCCGCAGCTCCTCAGTGGTGGGTTTGATGATTTGGTTGGCCATGCGTCTGAGAATTGCAGGGACAACCTGGTGCACACATCTGCTCATGGAGGATTGTGACATCCCAGCCACCACTCCACTTGTACGCTGAAAAGACCCACTGGCAAGGAAATGGAGTGTTGCCATGACCAGTGGCTGCACTGCATGTGAGCGGTGTGTTGGGCTGGTGATGTCCTCCTGCAGGGTTGTGGTTAATTCCAGGATGGCATGAGGGGTGAATCTGAAGATGCGATACACCTCAGAACCTGCCCAACGCCTGCTGATGTCGTCTGCAGTTCATTTAGGCAGGTTGTGAAAGCCCGGGAGTGGGAGTCCAGGTTCCCCAGCGTATCCTTGATGGAGGACAGGCTCTCCTCCATCCGCACCAATGTCTGGCTGACCTGTCCCAGATGGCGGGTCTGGAGGAACTGGTCCCTTCTCAGGGTGGCGGGCAGGAGATCGGCCAACCCCCTGGTGGTCTGGGATGACATCCTGCCTCCAGCTGATGCTTGTGGCCGGGGAGAAGGGGAGGCCCTTGTGAGGGGAGCCATGTTGGGGGAGGAGGGGGGGGGCTCCCCCTTAGGGATGCCTGCCTGCTGCCAGCCAGAGGGGAAGAGTCCTCAAAACCCAAACGTCCAGTGCCTGACATGGACTCCTCCTCCTCATGATTCTCCTCCTCCTCATGATTCTCCTCCTCCTCATGATTCTCCTCCTCCTCTTGAACCTCCTCCGCGGACTCCGGCCTTGTTGGGGGGGCCTCATTAGGCTGCTGTCCTGGGGTTGGTGCGGTCAGGCCAGATGGCCCTGCACCCTCCTGCACATCTGTGGATGACACAAAACATTCACAGGTTGGAGGATCCACATACTTGCCACATAATTCCCTTTCACCCCCTCCCCCACACATGCTACACACCTGATATTAAAAGAAAAAAACTTACCTGGCACCACGGGCTCCGGACTTGAGTCAAAGCCGGGCAGGCCCTCAACTTCATGCCGATGAAAGGTCAGGGCCACCGCACGCTCCTCCGCTGTCAGGCTAATACGGCATGGTGGGCCCCCTCCTGTGCCCCTGGCATGGGCATGCATTCTGGCCAGCTTCTTTTTGACCAGACGCCGGGGGTCATTGATTTTTTTGTCAATCCCAGACCGGGTCCGTGTCTCCCCCTGCCCCGCTGAATTCACCTGGTCAGTGATCCTATCCAAAATCTCCCTCCTCCTGGCCGGGGTGGTGTTGGCACTCTGTGGGCCGTGGAGGAAACGCCCATACTCGCTAATGGCCCGGGCAAGAATCTATTTTTCCACAACAGTAAAATTCAGCTTTCGTTTTCTCTCAGTCATCCTTCCAAAAAAAAAACAGTCCCAGTCAACAAACAAGCACAACCAATCACAAAAAAACACACACAGAGAGAAAACTACTCAGCAATAAACTGTCACCAAAAAACAAAACAAAAATACAGCAGGAAAAGAAACAAACACAAATATATCAATCAAACAAACAGTCTCTCAAACACTTATCAAAAACCACTTTCAAAGATCTACTAACAAACACCTGATCACACAGAACACTAATCTGACAACTACAAAACACACCGCAACGAACAACAGGAACAAAAGCACTTGGTTAAATGGGAAGGGACAAAGGGATGTACTTTTGCAAAGGAAGTGCGTTTGTGTGTGTCTATTTATGCTGTTTGCGTAGTTCACAATGTTGCCCTAGTCCATTTCCAATTTCACTGATTGCGCCGCTCCCGAGTTGTGAGCATGCGCACAGCGGAGCTGACATGGTCTCCTTCAAGCGCGCATGCGCAAGCCGGCCGGCCCTTCATTTGCATGGGGTCACGGCTCATTTCAATGTAACACGCCCACGTCCTTCCCAATTTGTATTACTCCGCCTTACGCCTCTGAAAAAACATTACGCATGCGCAATTTTCTGCGCAAAAGCTACGAGAATAGGGTGATTACGCGACAAAATTGCGCAAGTCTAACGTAAACGTGGTGCGCTACGCCGGTCCAATAATGCGCAGATGTACCTGAATCTGGGCCTTTGGCTTTATTTTTTTTTGCCTGATAGCTGGATTCATGCTTGCTGATTTATCCTGAGTCTCATTCCTGCCTGATATTTCAGCCAGCAGATTACAGTAATCAGTCTTCACCCAATGCCCGCTGCAGGGAGGGTATTTGGTCCCCCCTCTATTAGTCCCTTTGGCTTTAGTTTTTTGCCTGATAGCTTGATTCATGCTTGCTGAGTTATCCCATGTCTCATTTCTGCCTGATATTGCTCTTGCCCTGCTGCTTCATATCTGCTCTCCTTGTTCCTGATCCCAGTCTTGGTTCTCCCTTCCTATTATAAGGGAGGTTTACATTACTTGTAATAAGAATAAAAGTGATCAAAAAAAAAAATTCGGTAAAAAAAGTGTAAAAAAAAATTAAATAAAGTAAATTACAAATAATATATATATATATATATATATATATATATATTTTAAAGCGCCTCCGCCCCCGGTAGCTCACGCTCAGAAGCGAACACACACACGTAAGTCCCGCCCACATATGTAAATGCCATTCAAACCACACATGTGAGATATTGTCACATGCATTAGAGCATGAGCAACAATTATAGCATTAGACCTTCTCTGTAACTCTAAAATTGTAACCTGTAAAAAAATAAAAATTTAGCGTCGCCTATGGAGATTTTTAAGTGCCGAAGTTTGGCGCCATTCCATGAATGTGTGCAATTTTATAGCGTGACGTGTTGGGTATCTATTTACTTGGCGTAACATCATCTTTCACATTCTACAAAAAAACTGGGCTAACTTTACTGTTTTGTTATTTTTTAATTTATAAAACTGTTTTTTTTTCTTCAAAAAATAGGCGTTTGAAAAATGATTGTGCAAATATCGTGCGAGATAAAAAGTTGCAATTCAAGGCATTTTATTCCCTAGGGTGTCTACTAGAAAAAAAAAACATATATAGGGCCGGATTCACGAAAGACTTACGCCGACGTTTCTCCAGATATGCCGACGTAAGTCCAAATGTGCGCTGTTGTATCTTTACGCAGATTCCCGACGCTAAATACGACGAAAAAATAGGCTTTCTCCGCCCGACGTTACTTGCCTACGCCGGCGTATCGTGGGCGCATATTTACGCTGGCCGCAAGGGGCTCTTCCATTGATTTACGCGTTGAATATGTAAATGACCGAGATACGCCGATTCACGAACGTACTTGCGCCCGTCGCTGTAATATACGCTGTTTACATAAGGCGTACGCCCGGCGTAAAGTTATTCCACCTAAAGGTGGCGCAACCCATGCAAAGGTATGGGCGTCGGAACAGCTGTCATATTTTACGTTGTTTACATAGTACTACGTGAATAGGGCTGTGCGTAGGTTACGTTCAGTGATTCAACGTATCTTAGGCATTTGTCCCAATGTGTTAGTTTGGCCCTTCATTTACATGGGGTCACGCTTCATTATATGAAAAAAATGCCCACTTCCACCTACTTTGACGCCGAAAACTATACGCTACGCCGGCGCAACGTTGAGCGCATATTCTTTGAGAATAGCATGCTTGCCTCTCAACGTTGTGCCGGCGTAGCGTAAAGACGATGCACTACGCCGGCATAAATATACGCCGCTCTACGTGAATCTACCCCATAATGTTTGAGGGTTTTGTGTATTTTTCTAGCAAAATATTATGATTTATACAGGAGAGGAGTGCCAGAATAAGCCCGGCATTGAAGTGGTTAAAAGTGTGCTCACTTCTTTCGATTTAGAGTGCAAAAACAATGTTTTGGAGACTTTTGGTTTTAATACACAAAGGTCCTTGCATCCTGCTATTCTGCTCTTTTCCTTATCTATTCTATGGACCAGTCCTACCACCTACCACACAAGGTCCTGCCAGCTCTGTGCATCAAAGGACTCAATCTGGTTTATCACTGGTTTTGAAAGTACTACCCCCCCTTGGGAACCCCAAAGCACTCATTAATCCGATTTCTTCTTTCTATCTTCTTTCTTTGGAAGCTGAAGATTTAAAATGCTTAAAAATTACTTTTGACGCATGGTGAAGCTTAAATTAAATTTTAAGGATTGGGCTCAGAACATCTTTAAAGTGTATCTGAAGCCAAAGTATACTGTATATTATTTTACATTTTAGATAGAGTTGTAGCCAGGTGCTGGCTAACTTTGCCTGTGTTATGGTGGGACATTCTGTAACACCGGCTGCAGTGAGCCTGTTTCCCTCTAGTGCTCAGCCTGGACACTGTGTCATCATTTCCTGAATGCAGAGCGAGCAGAGACCACAACTGAGAGCAAGGGATCATGGGATATGTGGTCCGAGGAGCCAGGATTTACTTAAGAGCTGCAGACTACAAGTTCCAGCTGACTGAGAGAGAGAAAGAAGAAAGAAGAAAGAAGAAAGAAGAATGGCGGGTGAGGACTGAGGACATAAATAACCCGGTCCGGAGAGGTGTCTTTCTCTTGGAACCATGGCCTTCAGCAAGGGGTCATGGGATATGTGGTCCCAGGAGCCAGGATTTACTTAGGAGCCAGACTGCTGCAGACTACAATTTTCCGCTGGCTTGGAGAGAGAGAAGAATGCCGGGTAAGGACTGAGAACATAAATAGCCTGGTCCATAAATAACCCGGTGCGGAGAGGAGTCTTTCCTTTGGAACCATGGCCTTCAGCTGAGAGCAAGGGATCATGGGATATGTGGTCCGAGGAGCCAGGATTTACATAGGAGCCAGAATGCTGCAGACTACAAGTTTCAGCTGGCTGGAAAAGAAAGAACAATTCCAGGTGAGGACTGAGGACATAAATAGCTAGGTATGGAGAGGAGTCTTTCTCTTAGAACCACGGCCTTCAGCTGAGAGCAAGGGCCTGGCTGCTTGGGGGATGTGAGCAGGCTCCGTGGCCTAGATGGCATGGAGAGTCTTTAAGCAAGTGAGCAAACAGTTCCACCATTGCAGCTCCCTATCAGCCAAGTGACTGTTGGGGGTCACTCTTATGTTAGCTGGTACAGACCTGGCTGAATCCTAGTGTCACTAGGTGAACAGGCAGACTAGGGTGACCAAATTTCCAAACTACCATTCAGGGACACCCTCCCTTCCCAAAAATCAGCTTGTGCTGTAACGAATCACAGCACAGTGATTGGACACAAGTGGCAGATTTATGATTTCTCCAATCACAAGCAGGGGGTGGGATTGTGCTCCTCCAGACAATCCCGGCCAGGACAAGGACTGTCAGGGAGTAAAGCGGTGATGTGGTGGCCTTTTTTTGGGGGCCTCAGATTGGCCCTGGGGGGTGGCTGTGTCAGTTTCATTCCGGGACACTTTATTGTCCTGGAATAAATGTGCCCAGGACATTCCTGAAAAATGCGGGACTGTCCCGGGCAATCCGGGACACGTGATCACCCTAGGGCAGCCACCCTTCACTGGTTGCAGATTCCTCAAGAGCTTGTTCCGGGATATCCTATTCCATTGAGCCTAGGAATCATCAGGATTGGTGAACGGGCAGAAGCCCACCCTGTGTTTACCCTACAAAACCACTGCATGCAGACACCTTTTATCCCATCTCTACGTTAACCACTTGCTGACGCTGGCCATTTATTTTCATGTAAAAATCTGTATCTGTACTGGATTCATTCAGTTTCTTTTGTTGTTAGCTGCGATTGGTCGGAGCTAATCATGTGGTACAGATTGGCTGTGATTGTTGCAAGCTGTACCATGTCATCACACTGACCAATCACAGCTAGCAACACAATTGTATACAATGGATGGCTTGAAAGCCATCCCTTGTACTCAACTGTTATGTGACCTGCTGTTATTGGTTACAGCGGTCACAGGGTAGCAGCAGCGGCCTTGAACAGTGATCAGTCACCGGTGTCCGCACAGGGGGCGCGATCTAGGAGGATGTCATATGATGTCCGCCCCTATCGACGAACCGGTTAATAGACATGATCACTTCCGAAAAAATGTGTTAATTTTCGTTTAATTCATTTTTTTTTCTGTTTTTCGGGTCATTCATTATGATTGCAATTCATAAATTTGAAAATTCGTAAATTAGAAAATTTGTAAATTTGAAAATTTGAAAATCACAAAAAAAAGAAAATCACAAAATTTGAAAGAATAAGTAACTAATAATGACCAAGTATTAAATTATAGGTATTGGAATTTCCCTTCAAATTTGGCTGTTAGTGAACATAACAAATGTATCCGAAGTTACAAATTATCCAAAAAATCTAAACAAATGGAACAGAACTAATTAATAATAAATACTAATAAAAAGTTGTTTAGCTACATCATTTGTTATTTAGGATAATTGGTAACTTTGGATAAATTCATATTCGTTACGTTCATTAACAGCCACATTTGAAAGGAAATTCCAATACCTATAATTTAATAGTTAGTAATAGGCTATTATTAGTTAGTTATTATTTCAGATTTTTTGATTTTCGAACTTCGAATTTCTGAATTTCCAAATTTTCGTATTTCGAATTTCCGACATTCCAAATGTTTTAATTTATGCATTTTTGAATATTCAAATTAACAAATATTCGGAAACATTTGTTAAACGGTTTTCATTCATTTGGATATTTCCGAATTAATTAATTTTTCAAAATTCATTAAAAATTTTGTTTTGATTGAAACGAATTGTACATGTCTACCGGTTAAAGTGTTGCAAACCTCAGACATGAAATATAAACAAAGCATATCCTCCTATAGTGTGTACTTCTTGTACGTTTTCCTGACACCAAGAGAAAAAAAGGTGACTGGGAGGCAACTCCAGCTGATTGAAAGCCTCAGCTCTGTTCCTGTGTTCTGTGTGTAAAGGGGGTGTGTCCAGTCCCTCCAATCAACTCTCAGAACTCTCCTTACTGAGCTCTGCAGAGTGTAACTTCAGCTCTCCATCCCCGTTTTTCTGCACTGTAAGGCCGCGTACACACAATCGAACATGTCCGCTGAAACATTTAGAAACCACATCGGCTCTAAAAAAGTATGCATTTTTTTTAATGTCACTGCCCATTGAAATATTGTTATTTTTTTTTATTGTACTCAAGCCCAGCAATATTTAATTGAAAACAATATATACAGTGCAGAAAATAAGTATTTGAACACCCTGCTATTTTGCAAGTTCTCCCACTTGGAAATCATGGAGGGGTCTGAAATTGTCATCGTAGGTGCATGTCCACTGTGAGAGACATAATCAAAAAAAAAATTCCAGAAATCACAATTTATGAATTTTTAACTATTTATTTGTATGATACAGCTGCAAAGAAGTATTTGAACACCTGTCTATCAGCTAGAATTCTGACCCTCAAAGACCTGTTAGTCTGCCTTTAAAATGTCCACCTCCACTCCATTTATTATCCTAAATTAGATGCACCTGTTTGAGGTCATTAGCTGCATAAAGACACCTGTCCACCCCATACAATCAGTAAGAATCCAACTACTAACATGGCCAAGACCAAAGAGCTGTCCAAAGACACTAGAGACAAAATTGTACACCTCCACAAGGCTGGAAAGGGCTACGGGGAAATTTCCAAGCAGCTTGGTGAAAAAAGGTCCACTGTTGGAGCAATCATTAGAAAATGGAAGAAGCTAAACATGACTGCCAATCTCCCTCGGACTGGGGCTCCATGCAAAATCTCACCTCGTGGGGTCTCAATGATCCTAAGAAAGGTGAGAAATCAGCCCAGGACTACACGGGAGTAGCTGGTCAATGACCTAAAAAGAGCTGGGACCACCGTTTCCAAGGTTACTGTTGGTAATACACTAATGCCGCGTACACACGGTCGTTTTTTGCGATGAAAAAAAACGACGTTTTTGTGAAGTAAAAAACGACGTTTTTGAAACGTCACTTTCAAAGACGATGTTGCATACACACCATCGTTTTTTTCACAAAAAACGAGGTTACGTTCACCACACTTTTCCATTGAAGCTCGCCTCATAACTAGCTTCTGGGCATGCGCGGGTTGAAAAACGTCGTTTTGAAAGACGTTTTTGCTACACACGGTGACTTTTTGTGAAACAAAAAACGACGTTTTGAAAAACGACACAAAAAATTCAAGCATGTTGGAATTTTTTTTTGGTCGTTTTTTTGAAGACAAAAAACGACGTTTTGCCCACACACGATCAATTTAAATGACGTTTTAAAAAACGTCGTTTTATTTCATCGCAAAAAACGACCGTGTGTACGCGGCATTAGACTTCATGGTTTGAAATCATGCATGGCACGGAAGGTTCCCCTGCTTAAACCAGCACATGTCAAGGCCCGTCTTAAGTTTGCCAATGACCATTTGGATGATCCAGAGGAGTCATGGGAGAAAGTCATGTGGTCAGATGAGACCAAAATAGAACTTTTTGGTCATAATTCCACTAACCGTGTTTGGAGGAAGAAGAATGATGAGTACCATCCCAAGAACACCATCCCTACTGTGAAGCATGGGGGTGGTAGCATCATGCTTTGGGTGTGTTTTTCTGCACATGGGACAGGGCGACTGCACTGTATTAAGGAGAGGATGACCGGGGCCATGTATTGCGAGATTTTGGGCAACAACCTCCTTCCCTCAGTTAGAACTTTAAAGATGGGTCGAGGCTGGGTCTTCCAACATGACAATGACCCGAAGCACACAGCCAGGATAACCAAGGAGTGGCTCTGTAAGAAGCATATCAAGGTTCTGGCGTGGCCTAGCCAGTTTCCAGACCTAAACCCAATAGAGAATCTTTGGAGGGAGCTCAAACTCCGTGTTTCTCAGCGACAGCCCAGAAACCTGACTGATCTAGAGAAAATCTGTGTGGAGGAGTGGGCCAAAATCCCTCCTCCAGTGTGTGCAAACCTGGTGAAAAACTACAAGAAACGTTTGACCTCTGTAATTGCAAACAAAGGCTACTGTACCAAATATTAACATTGATTTTCTCAGGTGTTCAAATACTTCTTTGCAACTGTATCATACAAATAAATAGTTAAAAAAATCATACATTGTGATTTCTGGATTTTTTTTATTTATTATGTCTCTCACAGTGGACATGCACCTACGATAACAATTTCAGACCCCTCCATGATTTCCAAGTGGGAGAACTTGCAAAATAGCAGGGTGTTCAAATACTTATTTTCTGCACTGTATATATATATATTCTTTGTTCAGAGAAATGACGACTGGGCTAAAATAACTTGCTTTCTCTGTGATTTCTTTGTAATTAAATGTACACAATGCGGGACTTTATAAAACCATAAACATAAATACATAATTACATGTAAGCTGTGACCAGCACAAAGCTTGTAGCTGTAAAAAAAAAAATCTTTTTTTTTTTTTTTTTAAAGTGGAACTTTAAGAAAGCCATCTAAACGACGCTCACATCTCCACCACCATCAGCACTACTGTAAGCTCGGTGTGTATGTCACAAAAAATAAATAGTTAATATCATACAGGATTTATAAAGTGGCAACTGTTTGCACAGAATTATATAATAAAGGGAGACTCTCCTGCCACCTGTCTATCACCATAGATAGATTCATGCATTGCATGAATCTATCTATGGTCACCGCTGCCACCCCCTATTCAGATGCCCGGCCCCTTTTCGGGGCGCCGAGCACCTGAATTACAGTGGCGGGGTATTTTTTGGAAGCACCTGATTAGAGCCATAGGCTCTAATAGGTGTCCAAAAAGATGAACAGTGAGTGACATGCTCAAGTCTGTCACCTGATTGGCTGAAACGACAGGCACTGTGATTGGAAGCCTATCAGGCATCCATTCATAGCAGAGGATGGGAAGAGAGGACGGGAGAAGACATCGAGGAGCGTGGGAGACACTACCGTCGTGACCCGATGCTCCACCAAGACAGGTAAGTGCCGGGCGAGGAATGCACACTGGCAGCATTTGATGGGCACAGTAGCAGCAATTAATGGGCATACTGGCAGCAATTGATGGGCACAGTAGTGGCAATTGAAGGGCACACTGTCTGCAATTGATGGGCACACTGTCTGCAATTGATGGGACACTGGCTGCAATTTATGAGCACAGTGGCAGCAATTTATGAGCACAGTGGCAGCAATTGATGGGCACACTGGCAGCAATTGATGGGGAACAATAGCGGCAATTGATGAGCACACTGGCAGCAATTGATGGGTACAGTAGCGGCAATTGATGGGCACAGTGACAGCAATCAATGGGCACACTAGCAGCAATTGATGGGCACAGTAACAGCAATTTATGGGCATGCTGGCAGAAATTGATGGGCGCAGTGGCGACAATTGATGGGCACACTGGTAGCAATTGATGGGCGCAGTGGCAGCAATTGATGGGCACACTGGCACAATTGATGGGTACAGTAGCTGCTTTGGATGGCACAGTGGCAGCAATTTATGGGTACAGTGGCTGCGTTTGATGGTCACAGTGGCTGCGTTTGGGCACAGTGGCGGCAACTGATGGGCACAGTGGCTGTGTTTGATGGCACAGTGGCTGCAATTGATGGGCACAGTGGCTGCGTTTGATGGCACAGTGGTGGAAATTGATGGGCACAGTGGCTGCGTTTGATGGCACAGTGGTGGAAATTGATGGGCACAGTGGCTGCGTTTGATGGGCACAGTGGCTGCGTTTGATGGGCACAGTGGCTGCGTTTAATGGGCACAGTGGCTGCAATTGATGGGCACAGTGCAATTGATGGGCACAGTGGCTGCGTTTAATGGGCACAGTGGCTGCAATTGATGGGCACAGTGGCTGCGTTTGATGTCACAGTGGCTGCAATTGATAGGAACAGTGGCTGCAATTTATTTACTTATTTTCAATTTGTTTGTGCTCCCCAAAAAAATGGAGCACTGCAGTACAGTTAAAATGCAATCCAATACAAGAGGGTTCAGAGGAAAGCTGTCCATGTAAAGGAAGAGAGTATGGCCCGGATTCACATACCTCGGCGTATATATATGCCGGCGTAGCGTATCTTCTTTACGCTACGCCGGCGCAACACAGAGGGGGAAGCATGGAATTCACAAAGCAAATGCTCCCAACTCTGCACCGGCGTAGCGTATAGTCATAGGCGTAAGGCATAGTAAGTCAAAGTAGGTGGAAGTGGGCTGGAAGTGGGCATGATACATTTTAATGAAGCGTGACCCCATGCAAATGATGGCCTGAGCTTCAGACAAGTACCTAAAATAAACTGCGCATGTGTCGTACCTTGGACGCATCCCAGTGCGCATGCTCACAATCACGTCGAAACAACTGGCTAAGATACATAGAATCACTGCCTACGACGTGAACGTAACCTACGCCCAGCCATATTCACGTACTACATAAACGACGTAAAACTCGATGGCGTTCGTTCCCTGGTCCATACCTTTGCATGAGTTGCGCCTCCAATATGGGGAATAACTTTATGCCGGACCTAAACCTTACGCAAATCGCTTAAAACATGTGTTTGGATCAAGTACGTTTGTGAATCGGCGTATCTTCCTCATTTGCATATTTGCATCGAAAATCAATGGGAGTGCCAAATGCGTCCGGCGT
Organism: Rana kukunoris; assembly: GCA_029574335.1. Taxonomy (NCBI): domain Eukaryota; kingdom Metazoa; phylum Chordata; class Amphibia; order Anura; family Ranidae; genus Rana; species Rana kukunoris. The sequence goes on along the minus strand of CM056053.1, from coordinate 468,570,373 downwards.
AAATATGCGCCCACTATACGCCGGCGTAGGCAAGTTACGACGGTCGGATGAAGTCCATTTTGGCGTATCTTAGTTCTATGGGTACGGCGCATAGATACGACGGCGCATATTTACACTTACGCGGCGTATATTATGTAGCAAGGTCTCCGGCCCTGTCTAGTCTAATGAGGACCTCCAAGGCCAAAGATAGCTGACATCCTTCAATATGTAGTTGGTTGTGAGGCATAGTGGATGCAAAGATTATGAAAGTCGTTGGGCGCCAGACACTTCTTGGAGGTTTATTTCTTTTGACAGTCCTTTTTGTATTTTTGGGGGAAAGAGTAACAGTCCTTTCAGCTTCACTACAACTGCCTCTTGTAGTTCTTCAACACTGAGCTCCTGGGCTCTCACTAGGCCCTCTGATTCACTGATTATGAATCCTTTGAGCTCCTCCAAGGTTGGCGGTAGTATCTTTCTCAAGCCTCACACACACTTTCCTGTTGGGTCACTAGCTTCGCTCTCCAGATACTTCTCAAGATTTACCCCTGCTGACCGGCGAGGTCCCTGGCTTGACTCACAAGGCTGCCATGCAAGCATCTCCTCCGCGGGTTGGGTCCCTGACTTGATCACCGCTTAAAGGTGAGAATATGGTTCTGGTACTTTCTTCAGTTACTCACTGTGGTTCCTTGTAAAGGTGGTTGGACCCTTAGTGGCGACAGCTTCCCTTCTACCTCCGACCACGACAGGTTCTCCGGTCGACAGAATCATCACTTTCAGTTGGACTGCAAGCCGCAGTACCAACTCTGTTCTGTCCTCTTACTTCTGGATAGGCCCTTACACAGCCTGGCAGCTAGATACCCCCAGGATAGACCCAATGTCTGGCCTAGCAGCCCGTGGCGTACGAGACGCACGTCCACCCAGACAGCCATCCAGGTGGCACAGAACATGGGTCACCTGACCTCACCCGAATATCTAGGTTCTCCCAGCAGGCAAAGGGATTCAAGAAAACCCCTGCCCATTGGCTGAGATACCCCATATACCCATAACCTGACCTTGGGTTGCCCTTCTCATATTTAGCACCACCAAGTTCCCGGCCACCTAGTGGTAGAAAAGAAAAGTGCAACAAGGCCAAACTTAGGGAGAAATCAATGGCTCTCCATCAATTGACCAAGATGACTTCTCTTGGCAAGTACATTTGTATGGAGCCCCCTGACTAAACCCCAGGGTACTACACTTACATCTTACTTCTCTTGCTTCCCTTTACCACTGAATGCCACTAGAGATACAGTGCGTTGAAAAGGTATTCATACCCCTTGAAATTTTCCACATTTTGTCATGTTCCAACCAAAAACATAAATTAATTGTATTGTTTTGTGATAGACCAACACAGAGTGGCACATAATTGTGATGTGAAAGGAAAATTATAAATGTTATTTTCTTTACAAATAAATATGTGAAAAGTGTGGCTTGCATCTGTATTCAGCCCCCTTTACTCTGATACCAATAACTAAAATCTAGTGGGACCAATTGCCTTTAGAAGTTACCTAATTAGTACATAGAGTCCACCTGTGTGTAATTTAAACTCAGTATAAATACAGATGTTCTGTGAAGCCCTCAGGGGCTTGTTAGAAAACCTTAGTGAACAAACAACATCATGAAGGCCAAGGAACACACCAGACAGGTCAGGGATAAAGTTGTGGAGAAGTATAAAGCAGGGTTTGGTTATAAAAAAATATCCCAATCTTTGAACATCTCACGGAGCTCTGTTCAATCCATCATCTGAAAGTGGAAAGAGTATGGTGACATGTCTTATTCTGCTCCCTATCGTTCAATGCTCCGGAAGTCACGTGGCAGCCAACTGCGTATGCGCGATGCGTTCCAAACGCAATTGCGATGCGTTCCAATGGATTTACGACAGTACACACCAGCGAACCCGGCTTCGCTCGGATGGCTCGCTTCGCTCGCTCGGCCTACTGGCTCTTTTTTAACATCCTCCAATCCACGGGGATTGAGCCTGGATGCCGACCGAGGTTTCACTGGCGTGTACTGTCGATAGGTAGCCGAATATGACAAGTCAATGGCACAACTGCAAACCTACCAAGACATGGCCGTCCACCTAAACTGACAGGTGGGGCAAGGAGAACATTCATCAGATAAGCAGCCCTAACTCTGCCTTAGCATTGGGCTTATCAGATATCTGCATTGAGACCCAGTGGTGGCTGGTGCACACTATTCTGGGGGGGGGGGGAGGCACAACCAACACAATTTTGGTGGCTGGTGCTCACTATTTTGGGGGGGCTGCACAACCAACACAAAGACCACCACCACCCCCCGGGAGACACAGTTGGCGACGATTAGTGTTGCTCACGAATATTCGCATTGCGAATATTCGCTACGAATATTGCATATTCGAGTATTCGCGAATAACACGAATATCGCGGCGAATATTCGCTATTTCGAATATTCGAATTTTTTCAATTTTTTTTTTAGAACAGATCACATCCTAGAGATCCCCATCGACGTCTAAAAGCATTGCTGGTATGATTAGAGACCTTGGGCCGAGTAGCTGCAGCGCTCATTTTATATTGCCGAAAAATCGCAATGCGATTATTCGGCAATAGCGATATCGCGCGATTATTTTATATTGTAATATATCACAAATATTCTGAGCCAATCAGAGTGCTCCATTCCGCATTTCTCGAAATTTCGCAATTATTTTGTATTGTAATATATCACGAATATTCTGAGCCAATCAGAGTGCTCCATTCCGCATTTCTCGAATATTCGCAATTATTTTATATTGTAATATATAACGAATATTCTGAGCCAATCAGAGTGCTCCATTCCGCATTTCTCGAATATTCGCAATTATTTTATATTGTAATATATCACGAATATTCTGAGCCAATCAGAGTGCTCCTTCCGCATTTCTCGAATATTCGCAATTATTGTGTATTGTAATATATCACGAATATTCTGAGCCAATCAGAGTGCTCCTTCCGCATTTGCCGAATATTCGCAATTATTGTGTATTGTAATATATCATGAATATTCTGAGCCAATCAGAGTGCTCCTTCCGCATTTCTCGAATATTCGCAATTATTTTATATTGTAATATATCACGAATATTCTGAGCCAATCAGAGTGCTCCATTCCGCATTTCTCGAAATTTCGCATTCACATTCGCAATTCGCATTCGCAATAGCGAAAATTCGCAATAATTTCATTTCCAAAAAATATCACGAATATTCGTATTTAGCGAATATATCTCGAATATTCGACTATATATTCGAGATATATCGCGAAATCGAATATGGCATATTCTGCTCAACACTAGCGACGATCACCCCTCCTCCCATGGGAGACGGACGGTGGGTCGAAGACCACTACCAATCCTGCGGGAGACACAGACATCACCCACCCCCCATGTGAGACAGGCAGCAGTGATTACCCCCCCACCCACCCCCCATGGGAGACAGGGATGGCGACGGTCACCTGACAGGCTGCCTTACCTTATGGAGGCAGGGAGAAGGAAGGGCCGGGCCACTCCGGTAAGCACACAGGAGACATTCTCCTTCTGGCCAAATAGAAACTGGAAATGTGTCCTGAGGAAGAATAGCACATATTCATTCGCTAGTGTATCACAACTGGGTGGGATCAGGGCATTCTGTTTTGAAGCCTATTAGAGCCTCTGGCTGTAACCACGTGCTTCAAAAAAACACACCCCCACCATTGGAATCCAGGCGTCCGCCGCCCTGTATGTAGATCAGGGGGCCGGATGCATAGATGGGTGCGGCTTCCCTGCACCTCTTATGGAGTGTCCGCCACTGTAGAGACCACTGGTTACTACAGAGAGCAAGCGTTCTTCTCTGCAGCATGTTGGCAGGGGACAGGCATGTTTACTTAGGCCGTGGCTGCTTTATAATGAAAATGAACTGTAAGGCCGCGTACACACGACCGGTTTCCTCGGCAGAATTCAGCAAGAAACTCGATGGGAGACGTATTCTGCCGAGGAAACCGGTCGTGTGTACACTTTTCGCCGAGAAACCCGTCGAGAAACTTGTCGAGCCAAAAAGAGAGCATGTTCTCTATTTCCTCGATGGGCAACATGAAAATTTGGCTCGACAAGTTTTTTGACTGCCGAACAAGGAACTCGACGGGGAAAACAATGTGTTTCGCCCGTTGAGTTTCTCAGTCGTGTGTACGCGGCCTTAGGCCGTGTACACACGGTTAAATCGATTAGAACGGTCTGGTGGACCGTCTTCATTGGTCCAAACCGATCGTGTGTGGGTGCCATCGGTTATTAATCCATCGGTTAAAAAAAAGCAAACTTGTTTTAAATTTAACCGATGGACACCTAACCGATAGCATAAAAAAACGATAGTTTGTAAGCACGACCATCGGTTAAAAATCCACGCATTCTCAGAATCAAGTGGACGCATGCTTGGAAGCATTGAACTTCATTTTTTTCTGCACGTCGTTGTGTTTTTTTACGTCACTGTGTTCTGACCCGATCGGTTTTTTAACCGATGGTGTGTAGGTACGACTGACCATCAGTCAGCTTCATCGGTTAACCGATGACAACGGTCCATCAGACTGTTCTCATCGGATGGACCGATCGTGTGTACAGGGATTAACCTTGCACACCTTTTGTTTAGAGGGACCGGAAATGGTTTCAACCCAGCAGAGTTTTGTCCAAAAACTGCAGTTTCTTTGTAGCAAAACTAGTTTGGTTAAAGATTATCATTATCCTACTTTTTCTTTTGCCTAGGATCTAGTTAACGCGCTGTTGTGTTGCTGTCTGGTCCGTGACATATTTTGCCGTTTCCCACTTAATCATGGCTTTGCAAAATGCCACGATTCGTACAAGCCGACAAGACGAATGGGTTGTATTTTAGGCTAATGTTTCTATGTTACAAATAAACTATGTCAGAAGAATAATGCTCGCCGCTCCGTCACATAAATCATCTTCACAAAATCATTTTGTTTGTGCCGTCAATTCCCCAAAAAAGGGGGAAAAAAAGAATGATTCAGTGAGAGTCGCGCGGCGTAATGGCGTTACAAATTCATTTACTTATATTTAGCTCCCCTGACAAGCCTGATTATTTATTTTCTCTGAAATGAAATTACTTTTGTCATGGTGGCATTCTAACTTGGCACGGTCGATGGCAAGGGAAGCAGACTTGATAATGTATTATGAAAACTATTAAATGGTACAAGTGACATTAATAAATAGAATTTGGCTTTTGCTGTTTTCTTTTTTTTTTTTTACCTTTGTGGTGGACATAGCATCACATCCTTCATGACATACAGGGTAAGCACAGGTACATTTAGATAATATATATATTTTCTTTTTTTTCTTAAATACACCTCCGATATACCTTTCATACCATTTAAATAAATGTATATATATATATATATATATATATATATATATATATAGATAGATAGATAGATAGATAGATAGATAGATAGATAGATGGATTGTAAGGGGTTAGCTCGGTAGCGGGGGGTGTGTGACCCCTGGATGGGTTCAGTACACACTGAACTATACAGAGAGGCAGCCGAAGACGGTTGAAAACAAAGGATATGGTTTATTCTTCCATATTGCTGGATACAAGTGCAAGCATCCAAACAGCATAAACAAAACATAAAATAAACCCTGGCCACTTGGGGCGTCTACCTTCCCAACACAGAAACCTACCTATTGAGTCTGGCACAGCCTACTGCTGGGCATACACTGCTGGCCATACAGCAAAGAAACAATAGTCCTTTTGATTTTTATCACACAGAAAAATCAACAACCACCTCCCCTCTTCAGAAGTCTTTCTCACTGCTCTCCTTAACTCAAAAAGCCTCAGGATGCAGCAATCAGAAGTCATACTCTGGATGACTTATAGAGTTATTAATTGCCTCATTCTGAACAGCTGAAGTTTTCCAACACCCTAAACCTTTCTGGCTACTTCTGCAGCCGACACCTGATAGTAATTGGTGAATTGTCTAAACAAGGCAGAAATGTATCTCCCGTCTGTGACAACACCCACAGATTTACCTGACTTCCTGTCACAATATATCTATCTATCTATCTATTAGACATGTGCATTCGTTTTCGTTAGAATGCATTTTCGTCCGAAAATCAGTTTTTTTCGTTATCGTTTTAACAAACGATAACGAAAGCGCAAGAAACGAAAACTGAAAGATCCGACATAAAAAATGCTTTATTTTCGTTTTCGTTACGGTAAAAATTCGATATAGAGAGATTCGACATTATAGGGAAAAGATTCGACATTATAGGGAAAAGTTTCCACACTAAAGAAATAATAGATTCGACATTACAGAGATCAGATTTCGATATATGAGAAAATAGATTCGACATTATTACTAGTCATACAACATTAGAATTCTTGTAGGCGGAATATTCGAACGGAAATGTACGTTTCGCCGTAAAGATTCAACGTTTCGTCGAATATTCTTTTGACCATTCGACAGAAACCAAGTATTATTGGATTTTCGGACGAAAGCTATTCCTCGACGAAAAAAGAAATAGATCAAAACGATTTTCGGGAGTAACTAAATAAATGTATTTTCCAAACGAAAACGAAAAAAGGAAACTAAATTTTCCAGTCTGCACATGTCTACTATCTATCTATCTATCTATCTATCTATCTATCTATCTATCTATCTATCTATCTATCTATCTATCTATCTATCTATCTATCATATATATATATAATTTTACTGTTTATTTTTTAATTTAGATTACAAAGGGTTTGAGGGTTTTTCCCCAGGTCGCTATAATACCTGCGCTATATTTTTATTGGACGAACAGAGGGTGTTACGCATGATTTGATTTGATTTTTTTTTTTATAAAATATAGCGAATATTCGTAAATATCAAATATTCGTGATATTTTATCCCAAAAAAATAGCGAAATTTCGCAATTTTTTTTTTTTATAAAATATCATGAATATTCGATATTAACGAATATTCGCGAATATTCTTCGAAATATTCGTGAAATATCGCGAAATCGAATATGGCGTATTCCGCTCATCACTATTTGTTATGCTACTGTGCACATTTGGTTGTGGCGAGAACCTGGGCTGAACCTGAACCTATATACATTATACAATATTTTTGTTTGTTGGAATTAATAGTGGAGCGAATACCTCTGCTGTATTAAAGTGTTTGTATAGTCAAAAATGTCACTTTATATTTATTAGTCCATGTCATTATTTTAAATAGTTTGCACGTAGCCTTTTTTTTAACCTGTATACTTCTTTAGTTATTGCTGAATTCTCGAGTGGAAACGTTTACCGCGCATGCGCCGGATCCCCGTTCAATCCGGCAAGCTGAGCCTCGGCCAGACAAATTCTTTGTTTATGTCGGGGCTGCGTCATTTCCTCATGCAGACGTCAGCCCCGACATCCTGTGATGCTTTCGGCCCGATTCTCACCTAGAGCATGATGGTCATCACGTGACCTAGGCTTGAATATTGTGACATCAGTGCACACGCGCGGGGTTTCTGAAACAGCAAGGAACTGTGGGCGGAAATTCTCACTGGGAAAGACGCGGAAGACCACATCAGAGATGGCGCAGACTTACTACAGAAATGACATTTCACAAAATCAAAGATTAATACAGTAAGACTAGTAATGTGATATATTATATAGGGATCAATCGATGTAGAAATACAAGGTCTTTAAGAATATGTAAATAGTTTGGATGTTACCAGAGGGTTTACTATCGCTTTAAGCTTGATGTGTTATGACACACTTTGATATTTGTACGAATTGTATAATTATATACTGTGTGTGTGTATATATATATATATATATATATATATATATACACAGTGTATATGCCTAATACAACTTTATTGTTAAAGCATTTTTGTTATGTGGTGTGTGTACACTGTATATGTTTAACCACTTAACGACCCGCCCATAGACAAAAGACTTCTACAGGGCGGTTCGTTAACTGTGGGAGGACATCAATACCGCGCTCTCGGGTGTGCACATGGGAGTGTCCGTGACCGCAGGGGCCAGAGGACCCAGCCGCATTACGGGTCGCAGTAAATAGCCGCTGATAGTGCCCGTTTACCACATGATCGCTCCGTCAAATGATGGAGCGATCACTTGTAAACAAACCGGCATCATGTGATGGAGGAGGAGGAGGGATCGGATGGCAGCAGCAGCGCTGTGGGCTGGATCTGTGACAATTGCAGTAACAGATCCATCCATCCATGCTCAGCCATCCCTGCCAATACTCTGCAATACCCTGCCAATACTCTGCAAGACCCTGCAATACTCTGCAAGACCCTGCAATACTCTGCAAGACCCTGCAATACTCTGCAAGACCCAGAAAATACTCTGCAATACCCAGAAAATACTCTGCAATACCCAGAAAATACTCTGCAATACCCAGAAAATACTCTGCAATACTCTGCAATACTCAGAAAATACTCTGCAAGACCCTGCAATACTCTGCAAGACCCTGCAATACTCTGCAAGACCCTGCAATACTCACAAAGTCCAAATAATATACACCAATTTGTACTTATTTTTACCAAAGATATGTAGCAGTATAAATTTTGGCCAAAATGTATGAAGAAAAATTACAAATTTGCTAAATTGTATAACAGAAACGAAGAAAAATTCATTTTTGTACAGGATTTTCAGTCTTTCTTATTTTATAGCAAAAAAACAAAAAAACAACAACAGTGATTAAATACCACCAAAAGAAACCTCTATTTGTGTGAAAAAAAGGACAAAAATTTCATTTGGGTACAATGTTGTATGACCGAGTACTTGTCATTCAAAATGTGAGAGCACCGAAAGCTGAAAATTGGTCTGGTTATTAAGGGGGTTTAAGTGCCCAGTTGTCAAGTGGTTAACATTACATACTACTGACCCCTGCACTCAGTGTTACTTAACTTACTCCTGTCCCTAGAAATCTGCATTACTTCTGACTCCTGTCCTCTGTGCTACATACTACTGACCTATGAAAACTATATTTCTTATTCCTGACTCTTGCACTCTGTGTTACTTACTCCTGACCCCTGCGTTTTGGATTACACACTCCTGACCACGGCACTCTGCACTCATTTCTCCACTATTTCCTCCTGTCTCCTGCACTGCGCATTACTGACCTCTGTATTGTGTGTTATATGCTACTAAACTCTACTTTTTTTATGTTTGTCTGTGCTTCATGCCCTAATCTCATAGTGTTCAGAATGGACAATTTCTATTTATTTTGTTGCTTGTAAATACCTATATTTTGTAGTCCTTCATTACTTCCTCCTTCTTAATAGCCTAGGCTATTAATTCATAAGGCTCTTTGCAAGGGTTTCTGGGATAGGCATCATGTTTCCCAGTTGACCTTGCAAACCTGACTGAACCTGACTGAAACCTATTACATTGCTTGTGCAGCACTGAGCATGTGCGAGATATGCAAAGCTGAAATCCAGGAAGTCATACAGTCTGGCTTCATGATGCCCACACTTAAGATGACCACGGTCTATTTCTAGATTATAAACTCTAAATGCTGTAACAACCTAACAAAACGGACCTTAGTTTACAGACTAACTTTACTAGAATACATTAAGCTTGTGTATTACAGGGGTATTTATATTTAAAAAGTGAAATTGTGGGTGGAACTCCCCTTTAAGGTCTTCCGCGGGTTACTGAAGACTTGGCTTTTCACAAAAGCCTTTTCTGCTTAGCCTCTCTCTTCCACCCTTTCTGCCGCTCTGTGCTGGTTCTGGTTCCTGGGTCCTCTTTTCCCAGGAACTTTGCTATGCGCGTCGGGACCCTTCGGGGTAAGACCACGCTATATTAAGATACCTCTCAACTCAACTCAAGATTTGACATAGAGAGAAAAAATTCAACATTATAGAGACATGAAAATTCGAGGAAGCAGCCAAAAACATACGATCGCCATGAGCGGACATTTATGGTCAAATACTCAGCCCATAGGCTATAGAATAATTCTAATGTTGGTTGACTACCAATAATAAATAATAAATATAATTATTACTAGTTATACGACATTAGAATTCTACTATAGCCTGTGGGCGGAGCATTAGACCGGAAATGTACGGTTGCGGTGTTGTACAGTTTAGCTGCGTCGTAGAATCTTCTTCGACAGACACCATAAGCCTTCAATGACAGATTCAACCTTAATTAATTCAAATTTTTGGACTAATTTTTAATGAAACAGTTTACAAATCCTACTTCCCAACTATGGTGGCTGGCACATGAATGACTTACTAGATTAATCCTTAATCGTGCCCCGGGGGGTCGGGATTCGAGAGCGGTCCCTCTTCCCCTACCCCTTCCCTGTTTCTCCTGTCTCCCCTTTTTTCTTTCTCCCCGTTCCCTTTTTTTTTCCCTGGCACTCACTAGGCTACTCAATCTATCACTCTCTATCTTATCCCTTATCACTTGTAGTGGGCGTACCCCACCAGCACTGGTCAAGTTTTTGCTGTGTCCTGCCATGCTTGGTCCTATTGATGTGGCTTCTTTTGACCAAATGATTTGTCAGGGGATAGAGACCTGTTCCCACCAATCGTGCCCAGGGTTAAGGTCCCAATTCGAGTCTTTACTTGGCCATTAACAATGAGTAATGTGTCACTTCAACATTTGTTCTTTCCTGTATTTTAGATGACCCTTGACTTGTTGTTTTCTATTTTGCTGCCCAGGCTTGGGGTTTTTCTTGTTGTAAAATTGTTAATTTGACTGTAACTGTAATTGTATTCTCTTTTGAGCTTTCTCTCAATAAAATTATGTGTGGAATTTTTTTTTTAATGAAACAAAATAAATAAAAACGAATTTCGGAAGTAACTAAATTATTTTAATTTACCGACGAAATTCCAAAACAAAATATTTCAGTGTATTACGTACTAGGGATGAGCCGAACACCCCCGCGTTCGGTTCGCACCAGAACCGTTCGAACAGAACCCCATTGAAGTCTATGGGACTCGAACGTTCGAATTCAAAAACCATCATTTTAAAGACAAATTTTCAAGTTATTGTTGGAAAACATCTTTCAGAACCCGGGTCTTGCCCCAGGGAACATGTACCAATGGAAAAAAAAGTCTTAAAAACTGTCGTTTTTTTCAGGAGCAGGTTATTGTTGGAAAACGTCTTTCAGAACCCGGGTCTTGCCCCAGGGAACATGTATGAATGGAAAAAAAGTTTTAAAAACGGTCGTTTCGTTTCACTCGAATTTGCCGCGAACGATCGTTTGTGTTCGAAATTCGACGAACGATCGAACGGACGATGTTCGAGTCGAACATGTTTTCAAGCATGTTTTGAAACTTGTGTCCTCTGGAAAACGGTCCGATAGGCCGTACACACCATCGAACTGGTCCGATAAAACCGGTCTGCAGACCAGTTTCAGCGGACATATTCGATCGTGTGTACGCGGCATGTGTTACTTCTGACTCTTGCATTTCTATTACATACTACTGACCAAAAACAATGAAAGAACAATGGCATATTAATGCACTACATCAGGGCACTAGAACTTTTGCAAAGTATATTGTACAAGCCATTCTTGAACCGCCACCGGTCCCACATTGACATAAATAGTCTTCTTCCTTTATGCAATTTCTAGCTAAATTGCATAAAGGAAGAAGACTATTTATGTCAAAGTAAAGTGCTAAAGAACAGAAGGTTGAAGAGGGATTGAGCTCTGCAGACATAGATAAGGCAATTATAGAATCTAGACAAATAAGTTCATCGGTTGAGGAGATGGACTAGTCCAAAGAACGGTACACTTGGAATAAAATACATAACAAGCTGATATCTTATGAAATACCATTTGTGAGTCTTTGTTTAACCACTTAAGACCCGGACCTTTAGGCAGCTAAAGGACCCGGCCACTTTTTGCAAATCGGCACTGCGTCGCTTTAACTGACAATTGTTTGTTCCCAAACAAAATTAGCGCCTTTTTTTCCCCACAAATAGAGCTTTCTTTTGGTGGTATTTGATCACCTCTGCGGTTTTTATTTTTTGCGCTATAAACAAAAATAGAGTGACAATTTTGAAAAAATTAATTTTTTTTTACTTTTTGCTATAATAAATATCCCCCAAATATATAATTTTTTTTCCCTCAGTTTAGGACGATACGTATTCTTCCGATAAACGCAATAAGCGTTTATCGGTTGGTTTGCGCAAAATGTATACCGTTTACAAAATAGGGGATAGTTTTATTGCATTTTTATATATATATTTTTTTTACTACTAATGGCGGCAATCAGCGATTTTTTTCATGACTGCGACATTATGGCGTACACTTTGGACAATTTTGACACATTTTTGGGACCATTGTCATTTTCACAGCAAAAAATACATTTAAAATACATTGTTTATTGTGAAAATGACAAGACGAGTTAACCACAAGGGGGCGCTGAAGGGGTTATGTGTGACCTAATGTGTGTTTACAACTGTAGGGGGTGTGGCTGTAGGTGTGACATCATCGATTGTGTATCCCTATAAAAGGGATCACACGATCGATCACGGCGCCACAGTGAAGAACGGGGAAGCTATGTTTTCACACAGCTCTCCCCGTTCTTCAGCTCCGGGGACCGATTGCGGGACTCCCGAACGGTCACAGTCACAGAGCTTCGGACCGGGTCGCGTGCACGTGCCCGCGACCCCACGGCTGGGCTTGAAGGGCCACGTACATGTACGTGGATGTGCCCAGCGGTGCCATTCTGCCGACGTATATCGGCGTGAATGGGTCCTTAAGTGGTTAAAGGGTTAGTAAAGGAAAAAAATTTTTTCCTTTAAAATAACAAACATGTTATACTAACCTCCACTGTGCAGTTTGTTTTGCACTGAGTGGCCCCCATCCACGTCTTCTGGGGTCCCTCGGCGGCTGTCTCTAGTCCTCCCCGCAAGTTCTGACCACAGTTATGCGAGAGAGCTCGCATGGTGGTGAGTAATTGCGGGCGCGCTCCCGTGATACATACAGCGAGCGGCCATAGCCGGTTACTATATCACTCGGCCCCGCCCCTCGGCGCGCAGCGTCACTCGATGTGATTGACAGCAGCGCCAGCCAATGGCTGTGCTGCTCTCAATCCATCCGCTCTAGCCAATCAGCAGCCAGGCTGAGCGGCGAAGAGGATCTCAAGACCGCGTGCGGGACTTTCGAGGGGTCAGGTAAGTATAACGGGGTCCCAGGGGGGTGGCAGCATCAGATGTTTTTTCACCTTAATGCATAGATTGCATTAAGGTGAAAACATTTTTTACTTTACAACTCCTTTACAAAGCAAATGTCAATTAATAAGATCTGCAGGAAGAGTCTACAAAATAATCCTAAATGATAAAAATGTCTTCCCTCCTAAAACCAGCGATCATGTATAGAAAATGTGTGCAGGATGTAACCCCGCCAGCCACCCCCCCCCCCCCCCCATTTTCAGTCAGGGAGCAAAATGTCAAATGGCAGTCAGAACTATAATACATTCCTCACACGTAAAGGTACCTTTCGGTATAAAATGAGAAAACGCTTGACTTGTAGATTTATAATTCATGGTCAAAGGTGTTCTAATTAGCAATGAAGAGAGCACAATATAAAGGAAATGTATCGCTTGTTCTACTTTGTCTGTGTTATCTGGGCTCACTTGCCTCCGGGGCTATTTTATTACGGGAAGAAAAAAAAAAGACTCTTGAAGAAATAGTAACACCAAAAACAAAAATGTATTTTATGTAGGGCTGTGGAAATTAACTATTAATTCCACGATTAATCGTAAATTCTTTTGATCTGTACTCACCTCTATGCCAGCCTCCGGGTCTTCAGGGAGTTCCGTTGGAGATCCGGTAACGCCACGGTCACCGACGGTGGCTTGCTGTGTCCGTCTGAAGGGCTCCTTTGCTGTGACTTCATATCTGCATGCCGACGGGACCTTACTATCTGCCACACACAAGGGCTGTTACACTTCCCTCTATCACTTCCCTCTATCACTTCCCTCTATCACTTCCCTCTATCAACCTGGGATTCTACAACCATCCACTGGGAGTTGTGATGGTTCCCTTCAAGGGACATCTAAATGCCGACGGACTGATGTTAACCCCTCCTCATCTGGATTCAGCAGTGGTATCGTTGTACACATTTTTATACCAGTATCATACTTAGCTACATGTTTTTATGACTGCTTTTGCTACCGTTTGGTATTACTCACACCATTTTTACAGTTTATGTAGCCAAATAGATTTTTATCTCCAGTTCAATATTTATTTTGTTACCTACTTGAAGACTATAAGGCCGCTTACACACGATCGAACATGTCCGCTGAAACTGGTCCGCAGACCAGTTTCAGCGGACATGTTCGATCGTGTGTACGGCCTATCGGACCGTTTTCCAGCGGACAAAAGTTTACAAACATGCTTAGAAACCTGTCCATCGGACATGTTCGATGGTTAGTACACGAAATCATCGGACCAAAATTCCCCGCATGCGCAGAATCAAGTCGACGCATGCTTGGAAGCATTGAACTTTTAGTTTTTTCATCACGTCGTTGTGTTCTACATCACCGCGTTCTGGTCCGAGGGGATTTTGGTCCGATGGTGTGTACGCACATGAGACCAACAGACCACTCATAGGCATGCGCACAGGGTGTGCCAGGTGTGCCCAGGCACACCCTAATCCCCCTGTGCTAGGCAGATTCCCTCTGCTGCTTGGTTGCGAGAAAGAGACTGGGAATCTGTGTCCCCAGTGCCTTTCTTTGCCTCAAAAGTGAGACATCAGGGGTCTGTTTAGACCCCTGATATTTCACCAAAGCCCCCAATGGGGCACCTAAAAAAAATGCAAAAAACAATAATAAAAACCATTGTATAAAATAGTATTAAAAATAATGCAATTATAAAAATGTAATAATAAACAAATCTAAAAAAAATAAACAATTGACATCAACCTCTGCCCTACTAACATCGTCCACTGCTCTACCGACACTGTCCATTACCCTATATATTTATAGGACATGTGTGTTTGAGCTTTGGGGTGCACTCTCTAATGCAATAGGCTGCGCACACCTATGAGACCACTTCAGCCTGGTCCGATGAAAACGGTCCATCGGACATGTTTCCTCGGACATGTCTGATCGCGTGTACGCGGCCTAAAAGTTTAAATGCTATTCCCAGTGGTTGGTAGCTGCACTGTGTATGCTTAGAAACCTGCGCATGCTCAGAATAAAGTATGAGACGGGAGCGCACCTTCAGTAAAAGTATCGTTCGTAATGGAGATAGCACATTTGTCACACTGTAACAGACTGAAAAGCACAACTCGTCTCTTGCCAAACTTTTACTTAACACGCAGTAACATGAGATCAGCAAAAGCAGTCCCAAGGGTGGCGCCAGTGGAATCGAACTTCCCCTTTATAGTGCCGTCGTACGTGTTTTACGTCACCGCGTTTGAGAATGACGAGATTTTGTCTTGACAGTGTGTATGCAAGGAAAGCTTGTCAAGATTCTCAACAAGCCTGACAAGAAACTCGTCGAGGAAAACGATGTTTCTTTTACGACGAGTTCCTCGGTTGTGTGTACGCGGCCTTGTTGTCGCTGTGTAAAAAACGATGGCACTTAAAAATAAAGATAATTTACGACCGTTTCCAGGAGTGCCCCGCTCCCAACATCCTTCAGGTCGAGCGCTAGAACGTACAATTGGCGGAATACCTAAATGAGTGATAACAACATCATTTTAGACAAGATACTTGTCTGCCCTTTGACAACAAGGGAATAATTACATTCTACAGATAACATAAGCAAAACCAAATGCCACTGAAATGTTAAAAAGACAATTAGCATAGCTGACCATTGTATTGGCATGATAAGCAACCTGTGCAAAGTTCACAAACACAACTTTTCCCCATGTGGATGGATGACATTTGATCCACGAGTATGAAGAATAACATTAACTTTGGAAAACAATAAAAAAAAAAGGAACGGGCACGCTTCTAGAAATATAAATAATGCGGAACTTCTTCCATTGTAGCTCTCTCCCTCTCCTCTCCAGCCCTGCGGGGAGTCTAGGAGGTGCATATTCATAAAAACAACCACCGATCAATATATAGAAACAGTACAATGTGAAGAGGGGAGCGCATAGAGAAAGGAGCAGGACTTCTGACCCACAGCAGGTTCCGAACATCACAGAGGAAGACGGATCAGAGGGAAGATGCATCGATGGTTCCCGCCAATGGAAACGCTCCAGTTTATTGCAAAGATAAAAAAACATTTGAAAAAAGAACAGTTAAAAGAAGGAAATCTGAAAAATAGCAATAATAGTATTAAAGGGGTTGTAAAGGAAAAATGTATTTTCCCTAAATATCTTCCTTTACCTTAGTGCAGTCCTCCTTCACTTACCTCATCCTTCCATTTTGCTTTTACATGTCCTTATTTCTTCAGAGAAAATCCTCACTTCCTGTTCTTCTGTCTGTAACTCCACACCGTAATGTGAGGTTTACGCCCCGGTCTGGAGTGTCGTGCTTGCCCCCTCCCTTGAACTACTGGAGAGTCAGGACGCCCACTAACAAACAGCAACTTTCTCTGTCTGCAACGTAGAGTGTGTCCTGACTCTTCCGTAGTCCAAGGGAGGGGGCGAGCACGACACTCCACACCGGGGAGAAAGCCTTGCATTACTGTGTGGAGTTACAGACAGAAGAACAGGAAGTGAGGATTTCTCAGAAGAAATAAGGACATTTAAAAGCAAAATTGAAGTGAAGGAGGACTGCACTAAGGTAAAGGAAGATATTTAAAGGAACACTAAAGGTTCATTTTTTATTAGATCAATGGATTGCTGTAAGCTAGAGCATTTAAATATCACTTACCTCGTTTTTCCTTTTGACCTCCAAAATACAGTAATCCAGGTTTGAAAATGCAATTTCCTGTCTCTCCTCTGGTTGCTTTCCAGCAGCACCTGAGCTGTTTTGCATGGTGGAAAGCAGAATGTGCTCACCCCCTCCCTATGACTACAGCCCTGCGTGAAGATGCTCTCTTATCCCTCACAGGCATGGAGGCTAAGCCTAATGGGAACTGTAGTTCCCATTAGGCCGTGATGTAGCAAGAATGAATGCGCACCGCAAACCAGGAAGTCAGTGAGAATAACAATTCAGGAGTGCTGGAGGTGAATAAAACAGCTTGATTTCAACAGGTATCAAACTAGTTATAATGCAAAACATTACTTTTTACTTTATCAGCTACTGTCAGACTTTAATTTAAGAGGAAAATATTTTTGTCTTTACAACCCCTTTAAGGAAAAAAAATACCTTTACAACTCCTTTAAGACAGGTAAAGGACCTGGCCCCTTTTTGCGATTTGGCACTGTGTCACTTTAACTGACAATTGCGCGGTCGTTCGACTTGGTTCCCAAACAAAATTGGCGTCCTTTTTTTTCCCACAAATAGAGCTTTCTTTTGGTGGTATTTAATCACCTCTGCGGTTTTTATTTTTTGCACTATAAAAAATAAATAAAGCGACAATATTAAAAAATATATATATTTTTTTTTACTTTTTGCTATATTAATATCCCCAAAAAATATCTAAAAAAATACTTTATTTTTTCCTTAGTTTAGGCCGATATGTATTCTTTTACACATTTTTGGTAAAAATTAAAAATCGCAATAAGTGATCAAAATGTAAAGCGTTTACAAAATAGGGGATAGTTTTATGGCATTTTTATTAATATTTTTGTGTTTACTAGTAATGGCGGAAATCAGCGATCTTTTTCATGACTGCGACATTATGGCGGACACATCGGACACTTTTGACACATTTTTGGAACCATTGGTCTATTGGGTCCCACGGGCGTGGTCAGGGAGGACAGGACCGGGTACCTGTACCTGTACGTCCATGTGCCCAGCCGTGCCATTTTGCCGACGAAAATAGTCGTGCGGTGGTCCTTAACCAGGTAATAGGATTAAAGAGGAAGTAAACCCTGGTGGGTTTTACTTCCTCTTTATTTCCCTGCAAAGGTAAAGCATAATAGGCTCCTATGCATAGCATAGTAGCCCATTGTGTGTCACTTACCTGAAACCGAAGCCTGCAATGCCCCCAATTTCCTCGCCTCCACGAAGTGTCCATCTTTTCTCCTCTTCCGTTCGGGTATCTTTCCAGGCATGCACGCGGGAGGGGCCAGTCACGGCATGATTTCCTTTTAAAACAGCACGATCACCGTTTCTAAAGTGCACATGCGCCGTAGACATTGGCGCCCATCTTTTTTGCATATTTCGAGCACTTACAGATGAGCCTTAATATAGGCATACCTATAGTTAAAAGTGGTTGTAAAGGGTTTACAATAGGGTGACCAGGTGTCACGGACAGACCTGCAAAATGCAGTGTCCCGGAATGAAAAAGACACAGCCACCCACCCGGGCCAATCTGATGCCCCCCAAAAAAGCGCAATCCCCGCCCCCTGCTTGTTATTGGAGACAAAAGATCACAAAGGGTTCTCAAGGACACGGATTAAAGTGGTTTTTAAGCCACTCTAACCTGTATACACCATCAGTACTGCCTCCTACTGTCCTATTGCCCTCTGTGAGTGATTTATTAAAATAAATGCTGCAAATACCTAATTTCACTGTGACAGCTGAGCACTGAGAAGGGAGGGCTGAGGCTGAGCCTCCTTTAAATTTCGTACCTAGGGGGGTGTATAGTATGCCTGTAATGTAGCGCTTGTTTCCTGTGCTTAGAACTGTCCCTGCACAAAATGTAATTTCTGAAGGAAAAAAGTAATTTAAAATCACTCATGGCTATAATGAATTGTCGGATACCAGCAATACAGAGAAAAGTCATTCATAAAAAAAGACCCTTTGGGTCTAGTATGGATATTAAGGGGAACCCTGCGTCAAATAAAAAAAATATATGTGGGGTTCCCCCCAAATATCCATTCCGGACACTTTTAAGGGGAACTCCACCCCAATTTTTTTTTTTTTAAATGCCGTGGACCCCCACACATTTTTTTTTTTATGAATGACTTTTCTCTGTATTGCCGGGAGCCGACAATTCATTATAGCCGCATGTGATTTTAAATGACCTTTTTTCCTTCAGAAATTACACTTTGTGCAGCAACTGTTCTAAGCATGGGAAACAAGCGCTACTTTACAGGCATACTATACACCCCCCCCCCCCCCCCAGGTATGAAATTTAAAGGAATATTTCATATACTTTTATTGTTTCACTTAAAATAATTATTAAAATCACTGCTGCCAAAAAAAACTGTCCTTTTTAAAACTTTTTTTTTGCATTGATACATTGACCCAGGTCCCCAAACACTTTTTATTACAATAACTTGCATATTAGCCTTTAAAATTAGCACTTCAGATTTCAAACGTTCGAGTCCCATAGACTTTAACAGGGTTCTAAAGTTCACACGAACTTGCCGCGAACACCCCAAATAGTTCGCTGTTCGGCGAACAGGCAATGTTCGAGTCGAACATGAGTTCTACTCGAACTCGAAGCTCATCCCTAATTAGGAGACATAAAATACATTTGAAATGCGCATTTTAGAAGAAAGGTCTAATGAGTAAGCCACTGGGTTGATCTTACGCAGAATACAGAAAAGGCCCAATAAACAGTGGTGCCAGTTTCAGTGAGGGAACATAAAGTCGGAGGTTGCGAAATGACAGCCGGATCCTCTCCCCAACCTTGTAGGAAGGCACAGGTGGGCGTTAGCGGTCAGCATGGAGTCTGTACCTATCACTGGCATGTTGAAAGGACTCTTGTACTTGCACCCAAGTGGAACAAAGACCACAGAGATGCAGGAATTCTTTGAGGAGCAAATGAGTTACATGTAACATATATAAATATAACTCTTATATGGAAGATTATGGGAAATGTCCAAATGAATGAACCAATCCATGCAGTGAACACATAAAGTCCAATATAAAATAGTTGTTGCTCAGAAGTGAAGCAGAGTGATCTAGTGAACATGTAGAAACATTGAGGTGGTGTATATTCAATCAAAATAATGGGGTATGTACTCTTACCAGAGATGGTGGACTCGAATTTCAATGACAACGAGTCAATCGAGCAGAGAGGGCCAAGATAGGCAGTCTTCTACAATGATCATGGGAACCCAGGCGTTTCCAGGAACAGCTTCCAGGGGTATTGTAGGTGACCATAAGGTTGAGAAACCAGATTGAAATAGCCGGATGGAAGGGCCAAAGAAACTCTCATCGAGGAATAAGGGCTCCACATGGTATAAATTAAAAAGTATAGGTTTCATTGAATAAAACCCGATTGGCATCCGTAGTAATAAAAATTTGAGTGGAGACTGCGAGCCAGGCCTTCTGGTCCAACATCATTGCCTGACCTCACAAATGCGCTTCTTGAAGAACAGTCAAACATTCCCATAGACACACTCCTAAACCTTGAAGAGTTGAAGCTGTTATAGCTGCAAAGGGCGGGGCCAACTCAATATTGAACCCTACGGACTTAGGCCCCATACACACGATCGGACATATCCGATGAAAACGGTCCGCGGACCATTTCCATCGGATATGTCCGATCGGGAGTTTGATCCGATGGCGTGTACACACCATCGGATCAAATTCCCCGCCGCCGGACGGCGCGGTGACGTGGCGGTGACGCGGCGGTGACGTTGACGCCGCCGCGTCACCGCCACGTCACCGCACCAGGAAGTAAAACACTTCCGCGCATGCGCCGAATCCATTCGGCAGCGGCGCGGCGGCGGTGGGGGACGACATGTCTGCTGGTAAGTGTACTAACCAGCAGACATGTCGGGCGGACAGATCCCCACCGGATAGATTTCAAAGCTTGCTTTGAAATCTGTCGGGTGGAGAAATCTGTCCGCTAGCCCATACACACGAGCGGAGATGTCTGCTGAAACGGTCCATCGGACCGTTTTCAGCGGACATATCCCCTCGTGTGTACGCGGCCTAAGACTGGGATGCCATTACAGTTCATTTGCGTGTAGGCAGGTGTCCCACCACTTTTGGTAATATAGTGTATGTGGACGTGACCACGGAAAGGCAGGGGCGCTTTAAAAAAATATATATATATATTATTTATTTTATTACATTTATTTATTTATTTTACACTGTAAGCCGCTGCTCGGACTACTTTTATCAGTTAGAGAATGGCTGGTTAAAAAAAACAAAAAAACAATACCAAAGTTATGGCCATATTACTGCAGCCATAACTCAGATATTTCACTTCTGTCTAAGAACATTATTTGTCAATGACCCAGTAGGGAAATGGCTAGACTGAGATGATACTATTCAGCCTGCTGTAGGCAGAAGGAAGCATTTTCTTAGTTTCCTTTTCCCTGTGGTTAAGCAGTGCTTTTACCACCCCTCAATGGCTCCCTCTTTAGCTGTAGAGGCAGCAGCCCAGGGTGTACACCAGTGACGGCTGTTTTTTTTTTTCTTTGGGGGGGCGCAAACAAACAAAAACAATTTTTTATTGCCGCCACTGTGCCCATCAAGCGCAGCCACTGTGCCCATCAAATGCAGACACTGTGCCCATCAAGTGCAGCCACTGTGCCCAGGGCCGTCTTTAATATGGTTTGGGCCCTGGGCAAACATTTTTTTGGGCCCCCCGCCAGCTTATTTTGGGCCTGGCTGGTTCACATGTATGTGTTTTGGCGGCCCTCATTTGTGCAGGCACAGCAGCCCATTGATTTGAATGGGCTGCCATGCCTTTGTTTCCTGCAAAAAAAGGTTCATTCAGCACTTACCTGCAGTTCTTGTAAACACAAACGTGTTTTTAAAAGCGTGACCTAAATGTCTAAAAATGCATCAAGTTTGACAGTGCAGGAACTGCAGATAAGCCACAGCAGAATGGACAGACAGTGCTGTATTTCATTGCTTGATGGGCATAGGTGTGCCGTGTGCCCATTACATGAGGCATGCGCTTTTCTTTGCAGGAAATGCAGGCATGGTGGCCCATTCAAATGAATAAGCTGCTGTGCCTGTGCAAATGTGGGCTGCCAAAACACATACATGTGAACCAGTCAGACCCAAAATAAGCCCATGAAGCAGTTAAATACAGACAGTAATGCCATGTGCTCTGAGGCCTCACTCAGCCTGGACTGCAGGTCTCATCTGTGATTTAAAGAGTTCCTGTATTTTACACATGGCATGGCATGGGGTCCCATGGTGCTAAAGCAGAATGGACAGATGGTGCTGTGACCCCATGCCATGCCATGTGTAAAATACAGGAACTTTTTAAAACACTGACCAGGCCTGCAGTGAATCATCAAATATTATAAAGACTTTGGGCACACTCTACAGAAAACTTCTATTTACAATATAACAAACAGTGACATACCTTGAGGAGCAGGAAATTAAGAAGAAGTCAGCCTTGGGAAGAGCAAACTGGGGATGTTATAAAATCACATTTTAATTCACTTTTATATACAAGCAGCACCCAGTGGCAGGAAGGGAGAAGTGCACCTCTAAAGGGAAGCCAGGGGTGCTGTACATTTTATAACACTGGGAAGGGAAGCAGTACTGTGTGCCGCTGATGATTTTCAGCACAGATTTGTGGGCAGCACAGGGGCTTAACGGGCGGCTCTGCTTTGGGCCCCCAACAGTGACAGGGCCCTGGGCAGCTGCCCCTGTTTGCCCTATGGTAAAGACGACCCTGACTGTGCCCATCAAATGCAGTCACTGTGCCATCAAATGCAGCCACTGTGCCATCAAACACAGCCACTGTGCCATCAAATGCTGCCATTGTACCCATAAATTGTCACCACTGTGCCATCAAACACAGCTACTGTACTCATCAATTGCTGTCAATGTGCCCATCAATTGCTGCCACTGTGCCCATCAATTGCTGCCAGTGTGCTCATCAATTGCCGCTACTGTGCCCCATCAAATGCTGCCAGTGTGCTTGGCGCTCGGCACTTGTCTCGCAGGGGGTCAGCGGTGGTGTCCTGCACGTCCTCGATGTCTTCTTCTGTCCTCTCTATCAGGTATCCAATCACAGCGCCTGATGTTTCAGCCAATCAAGTGACAGGTAACAGACCTAAGCACCTGATTGGCTGAGAGGCGGTTTAGTGTTAGCAAAGCAAATTCCTTTGCTTTGCTAACACAACGTTGAGTGAACAGCGAATGCCTACGGCTCTAATCAGGTGCTTCAAAAAACATCCCCGCCGCTGTAATTCAGGTACCCGGTGCCCGAAAAGGGGCCAGACACCTGAATAGGGGGTGTCAGCATGACTATAGATAGATTCATGCAGCGCATGAATCTATTTATGGTGATAGAGCGGTGCCAGGAGAGAGGGGGCGCCGCCAGTGCGCCCCTTATGGACGCACCACATCCGGACTGTACACATGCCTTGCTTTGTGGCTGAAGCTAAAATGATACCCCTGATGCTTTTGGCAGGTCCCAAGACGTGACCTATTCAATAAATTGGGTCACTCTGGAAGCGCCTTGCTACCGTATACAATATAATTGGTTGCAGCACACTAGTGTAGGCTTTAAAGGGGTTGTAAAGACAAAAATATTTTCCTCTTAAATTAAAGTCAGACAGTAGCTGATAAAGTAAAAAGTAATGTTTTGCATTATAACTAGTTTGATACCTGTTGAAATTGAGCTGTTTTATTCACCTCCGTCACTCCTGAATCGTTATTCTCACTGACTTCCTGGTTTGCGGTGCGCATTTATTCTTGCTACATCACGGCCTAATGAGAACTACAGTTCCCATTAGGCTTAGCCTCCATGCCTAGGAGGGATAAGAGAGCATCTTCACGCAGGGCTGTAGTCATAGGGAGGGGGTGAGCACATTCTGCTTTCCACCATGCAAAACGGCTCAGGCGGCGTACACACGGCCGAGGTTCTCGCTGAAAACCAGCGAGAACCTCGCTGGAATGCACATTCCAGCGAGGACCTCGGCCGTGTGTACGGTCTCGGCGAGCTTCCCGTCGGGAAGCCCGTAGAGCAGAAATAGAGAGCACGCTCTCTATTTCCTCGACGGCCCGCCTGGAAGAATGGCTGGTTGCCATTCCCGACGGGCGGGTCGCCGATTTCGATGGCTGGCAGAGAGCCTCGACGGGCGGAACGATGTGTTCTGCCCGTCGAGGATCTCTGCCGTGTGTACGCGGCCTCAGATGCTGGTGGAAAGTAAGAAGAGAAGAGACAGGAAATGGCATTTTCAAACCTGGATTTCTGTATTTTGGAGGTCAAAAGGAAAAACGAGGTAAGTGATATTTAAATGCTCTAGCTTACAGCAATCCATTGATCTAATACAAAATTAACCTTTAGGGCCAGATTCAGGTAGATGAGAGCATCTTTGCTCCAGAGTAACGCTTCTCATTTACGTTACTCTGACGACCCTTTCAGCGCAAGTACTGTTATTCACATAGCAGTTGCGCGTAAACTTGCGCCAGAGTAACGATAATGCGCTGGCGTAACCCGACGCAAGGGGAAGTGGGTGTGATCATATGTAAATGATGGGCGGAGCCCAGCGCAGAGGCTTACGTTCAGCGCATCAACCACGGAGCATGCGCAGTGAGTGAGGCTCCACTCGCCCCCTTTGTGCGCATGCTCACAACTTCCGTCGGGACCACTTCACGGGAAACGTCAGCGCAATGCCTTCCGTTGGGCGTTTAAATGCGCCCGTAGAAGCGCCATTCCGGCACTAAAGTATATCCTGCTCCCCCTCCCCGCAGTGATGTTACTTTTGTTCTGAGATGGCTGCTCCCATTCCCCGCAAACACACAGGAGAAAGCTGAACTTTAAAGGCCAGGAGCTGTCAGCCGTCATCTCGGCTATGGAGACCTATGATGTCTTCCTCCATGGCTGTAAAATTTGACAGACAAGCATGGACAGAGGTGTTGTCCTGCAAGTGGGGGTGCTCAGCTAGCTCTTATCGTCGGTAACGCTGCTGTAGCTGCTCTCCTGCTAACCTGTGACCGTCTGGAGTAAAGATAAAGCAGCTATTTGTAGAAATAACTTTGCGCCGGACGGACTAGATACGCGCGGCGCATGTAGCCAGCGTATGGTGCTAATCCGTTCGTGAATTGGGAAAAATCCCTCATTTGCATATTTGCAGGGGAAATCAATAGGCGCGACTGATGCGCCAAGCGAAATTAAGCGCTGACGATACTCTGGCGTCGGAACGTTCCGCCGGTCGCAAATGGCCCGTTATTGGGCGCATCTAGTTTGGTGGGTACGGGCACATAGAAACGACGGCGCATCTTCACAGTTACGCGGTGCATATCGAAATACTCCAGCGCAAGTGTTGCTGAATCTGGCCCTTAGTGTTCCTTTAAGGGGGTAAAACAGATTGGTTCGGCTTTGAACTGTACATGGAGATTGGAGGCAGGGGGTGATTTGAGGTAGTGGGTGTTAGTGGCAGGGGGTGTTGGTGGCACCGCAGAGGGGGATGGTGGCACCGCAGAGGGTGGGGGATGGAGACAGGGGTTGTTGGTGGCACCGCAGAGGGGGATGGAGGAAGGGGATGATGAAGGCAGGGGGAGATTGGAGGCAGGGGGAGATTGTGGCACTGCAGAGGGGGGTGAAGGCAGGGGGTGTTGGTGGCAGAGGGGGATGGAGGCAGGGGGAGATTGAAGGCAGGGAAAGATTGCGGCATCGCAGAGGGGGTGAATGCAGGGGGTGTTGGCGGCAGAGGGGGGTGAAGGCAGGGGGTGTTCGTGGCAGAGGGGGATGGAGGCGGAGGGAGATAAAAGGCAGGGGGAGATTGTGGCACCGCAGAGGGGGTGAATGCAGGGGGTGTTGGCGGCAGAGGGGGGTGAAGGCAGGGGGCGTTGGTGGCAGAGGGGGATGGAGGCAGGGGGTGATGTGACTAAATAGTTTGCTCTTGTTATATCGAAAATAAGAAAAATATGTTTTTTTACCTTAATATCCACCTTAAATCACATTACTATTTGCCTAGCGTACTTGTTTGTAGCCTAAATACTGAAATTTTACCTAAAAAATGTAATTTGGTAACTTTTGTGAAATGGCAGTAAAAACGAGGCTGTGCCAGTAAATTTTGGGTGTCGTGTCAGTAAATTTCAATCTGGTAGGTTGGCAACACTGCTTACCGCCTGTCAAATACTCTCTGAAGAGTGATGTTCAGAGCAAAGGAAGTTTAAATGAGCCTGTATACCCCGGAACAAAGGAATAACAGCTTCAGTCAATGCCTAATCCCACAGGGCCAGATTCAGGTAGATAGGCGCATATTTGTGCCGGCGTAGCGCAGCGCATATACGTTCCGCCGATGCAAACTAGTGAGGCAAGTTCAGTATTCACCAAGCACTTGCTCACAACGTTGAGCCGGCGTAACTTAAATGTGAAGGCGTAAGCCGGGGTAAGTGGAAGTGGGTGTGACCTTATGTAAATGATGGCCTGAGCCTGGCGCAGAGACTTACGCCCGGTGTATAATCCACGGAGCATGCGCAGTGATGTAGATGCATGATTGCTTCCCTGTGTGCATGCTCACAAATACGCCGGCCCAACTTCCTGGGATACGTTGGCGTACTGTCTTACGCTGAGCGCATAAATACGCCCGCCCGACGCAAAAGTACTTCCTGCTCCCCCCCCCCCCCCCCAGAGCAAGGTACTTTGCTTGGCGATGGCTACTAACGTTCCCCGAAAGGAGAGGAGAAAGAAAAATTTTAACCAACAGGAGATGTCAGCCCTCATCTCTGCCATGGAGAGGTATGACACCTTCCTCCATGGTCCCCAAAGTCGGGAGACCAGCAGGGCCAGGAAACGGGCCATCCTGGAGACCATCGCTGGCCAAATAAATAGCTTTGATTATGAGACCCGGACAGGCAATGACATCAATAAAAAGATCAACAATGTCAATGTCAGGCGCAAGGTCCGGGAGAAGGTGGCCGCCATCTAGAGGCACCAGAGGGGCACAGGGGGTGGCCCACCATGTGCGTTGATCTTGACCCCGGAGGAGGAGGTGGTCGCCCGGTGTCTGGAGAGGCAGCAGTTCGAGGGCGTGGAGGAATTTCATTCTGTTGCTGAAGCCTCGAGGACAGGTAAGTGTTTTTTTTCCCCCTATTCGGTGTGTAGCATGTGTGGGGGGGGGGGGGGGGTTGGAAGGGGACATGTGACAAGTGTGTGGGTCCACCAACATGTGTATCCACTTCCCGCCCGGCCAATAGCCGATTTACGGCAGGGAAGTGGTTATGAAATCGTGACTAGACGTTCTCAAACGTCTAGCACGATTTCAATGCCGCGCGCGCCCGTGGGGGCGCGCAGCGCGGCGATCGGTGATGCGGGGTGTCAGTCTGACACCCTGCACCTCCGATCTCGGTAACGAGTCTCCGGCGGAGCCTCGTTACCACGTGATCAGCCGTGTCCAATCACGGCTGATCACGATGTAAACAGGAAGAGCCGCCGACGGCTCTACCTCACTCGCGTCTGACAGACGCGAGTACAGGAGAGCCGATCAGCGGCTCTCCTGACAGGGGGGGTTCGCGCTGATTGTTTATCAGCGCAGCCCCCCCTCGGATCGCCACACGGACCACCAGGGAAATAAAAAAATACAAAAGAAAATACAAAAAAAAATGTGCCACCCCACAGTGCCAATCCATGCCCAGTGCCCACCTACCAGTGCCCACCTGTGCCACCTATCAGTGCCCACCTGTGCCGCCTATCAGTGCCCACCTGTGCCGCCTATCAGTGCCCACCTGTGCCGCCTATGAGTGCCCACCTGTGCCGCCTATCAGTGCCCACCTGTGCCGCCTATGAGTGCCCACCTGTGCCGCCTATGAGTGCCCAGTGCTGCCTATGAGTGCCCATCAGTGCCGCCCATGAGTGCCCATCAGTGCCGCCCATGAGTGCCCATCAGTGCCCAATACCAGCGCCGCCTATCAGTGCCCATCAGTGCTACCTAATCAGTGCCCATCAGAACTACCTCATCGGTGCCCATCAGAACTACCTCATCGGTGCCCATCAGTGCCACCATATCAGTGCCCATAATTGAAAGAGAAAACATACTCATTTACAAAAAAATTAACAGAAAAAAATAAAAACTTTATTTTTTTTTCAAAATCTTCGCTCTATTTTTAGTTGTTGCACAAAAAAAAAAAACGCAGAGGTGATCAAATACCACCAAAAGAAAGCTCTATTTGTGGGGAAAAAAGGACGCCAATTTTGTTTGGGTGCAGTGTAGCATGACCGCGCAATTGTCATTCAAATTGCGACAGTGCTGAAAGCTGAAAATTGGCTTGGGCGGGAAGGTGCGTAAGTGCCTGGTATGGAAGTGGGTATGCTTTGTGTCATCCACAGATGTGCAGGAGGGGGAGGGGCCATCATCTGCTGCCGGAGGCAATCCCATGCCATCATCCCTGGGACATCATGCTGATCCTGACCCCCTAGGAAGCCAGGATCCAGCGGTGGAGGGGAGTGGCCACACATCTCCTCTGGAGGTGGTTAAGGAGGAGACTGTGACCTTGGATCAGGGGTGCATTTATTTTGAGGATTCCTCCTATTTGGCAGGGCCCTCTCGCACCTACTCCCCCATCAGGGGAAGCCCCTCAGGCTCCGCCACAGCAGGGGAAGCCCCTCAAGGGCGACACCTTATAGCCGGGTCCATCCGTCTTCTGCCCCCAAGAAGGCGACACGGAATACCAGTGGGGTGTCTGATGCCGTGCACAATCAGATGGCAATGGACCAGGCCCGGCAGACCTGGCATATTGGAGAACTAGTCGGGCACCTGGACCGGGTGGCTGACAGCCTGGCCTCCGTGGCACAGATGACAGATGCAGTGCAGGATGTCAGCTGCAACTGCGCTGCAGTAGTCACCAGCCTGGGGGAGCTGCAGGCAGACATTCGCACCCTTACTGGGGCGGTCCACGCGAACACGGCTGCCATCCGGAATGAGGAGAGGCAGAGGCAGCGTGACCAGCGTCTTCATGTCAACCGGCAGCTGAGGATGCAGGCCCAGACTAACCATTTCCTGAGCCGCATTGCCGTGGCCTTGGAGGGCAGGGAGCCATCACCTGCCAGGAGTGGCCCACCTGGGGATGAGCCACCTCCAGATACCCCACCCCCCCACCCGAGGCTCCCTCCAGGCAGCTGAGGAGCCAGAGAGGTGGCACCAGACGGAGCCCCCGTCAGGCAAAATGAGTGGGGTTTTTTCGGCTCTGCATATAATTATTATTTTCTTTTTATATATGCTCAGGATATGAGTATATTTTTTTTATTTATGCTCAGGTCATGAGCGATTTTTTTTAAATTTCTGCTCAGGTCATGATCGATTTTTTTGTTTTAATGACTGCACACAGGCAGTAGTACAGACTACAGTGTGAATGGTGTGTGAATGTGGAGGTGACACTCCTGCCAGTGAGGGGTGTCACCCTCGGTCGTTGGGGAGAAGTTATCCCCATGGCCGTGTGAATGTAGTATGAATGGACAGCGACACCATTGGGGCCTTGGCGCAGCGTTGCTGCTCCCAAGTCCTGCATGTTGGACTTGGGCTAATCCAATGTGATGTGGATGTTGTGTGTGTGATCTAGGGACTGAAGTGGTGTGCATGCGTGCATTGTCTGTGTGCCATGATGAATGTGTGTGTTTAACATCCAAAGATGCCTACCGCGAGGCATCTCCTGACTGCTCTTCCCTCAGCAGACGGGGATATCTCTGACGTTTCAGTCCAACAAGACTGTCTATTACTCTGAAATTCCTCTATTGCCGTTCTATGGAAGCAGTAGGTTTAAAGAGCACACCAAATGCTTAAAATAACTTCTTTAATAACTTCACTTTTCTTCATATAAAATACTGCTGCTTTGCAGCAGACAGTCCATGTACAAAACACGTGATGAATAAGTATAACAGAAAATGGTGGTTCAAATATTTCTTTCTTCAGTATTTACTCTCTCCAGAGCTTTTTTTCTCAGAAAATAGGTGCAGGAACTCAACCACGACCCTGTTCAGATTTCACAAACAGTAGAAGGGTCTTAAAGGGGCATTAAATACCAGAATTGCATTACATACAGAGTGTAGAGTTCATTGGGTTACACACTGAGTGCAGAGCTGTCAATTGTAAACACAGAAACCAAACTTCTGTGTTTACAAGTGATTGTGGTGAGCAGGCACCAAAGGGTTTGAGCCAGAGGTGGTGGAACTCAGTTCCCCCAAGTTCCCCCTGAAAAAATCTCTCTCTCTCTCTCTCTCTCTCTCTCTCTCTCTCTCTCTCTTTCTCTCTCTCGGTTTCTGAATTAGGTTAGGAGGTATGGTGGAACTACAAGTGAACACACAGCCAAATCAGTATACAGCTCTAATCACACTATATACAATAAGAACATATATATATATATATATAACTGTATAGTTACCTAATTTTACCCTCTGGCTTCCATAAGAACAACTTTGGCCTTGTGTGCTGTTCTCTGTCTCTGCATGTGGTGGAATGAACTAGCACATGGAGTATTAGGAACCTCCCAGACAGAGTAGATGCAAAGCTGGCTGTGACTGGTCAAGACTGCTCAATGTGAGATTAGCTGTGATTGGGCCAAGGCTTCTGATGAGTCACAAAAGCTTAACTCTATGCTTGCTGGTATGAATTAACTGTGAATAACTTTGCTTCTTCTGTCCCATACAAACAAATGACTTTTAAAGGCATATTTTTCTTTTGCTTCTGTGAACACAACATACAACTGTTATATAACATCCAAACACAAAATATGTGCCTTTGTCTCTCACATATAAACATGTGCTCTACATTAGGTTCTTAGCAGGTTTAGCTGTATATACATGTAAGTTAAATTAGCTACCTAGGACAGGTTCTAGCTGGCCAGCTACAGTCAGGTCATCACACATGTCAATCTGCAGGCCCTTTCTCATGGCGTAGTTGTGCAGCATGCAACATGCAGCGATGATCTGACACACAAAGTTTGGGGAATACAACAGGGCCCCCCCAGACTTATCCAGGCATCGGAAACGGGACTTCAGGAAGCCAAATGTTTGTTCCACCACTGCACGGATATGTATGTGTGCCGCATTGTAGTTTCTCTCTCCTCTGGTTTGGGGATTCCGGAAAGGAGTCATGAGATGGGGCCCAAGTGCATATGCCGATTTACCTGGAAGGGAAAAGACAGGAGGATGTTAGTAGTGCATGTGCCCCTCGTGATGTCTGCATCATGGGGTCAGACAGTCATGCCTGACTCCCATGTCACTCACCAACCAGCCAGCTGTCCCTGTACACGTTCTGTTTGAATTCTGTTGGGATGGGGCTTTGACGGTATATGTAGATGTCGTGACTGGACCCGGGGTGTTTGGCACAGACGTGCCATATGAGACATTGGGCATCGGCTATCACCTGTACGTTGATGGAATGCCAGTGCTTCTGATTGCGGTATATGTGCTTTGTGGCACAAGGGGGGGGGGGGGGGGGGGCTGTAGTGCCACATGTGTGCAATCAATGGCCCCGATGGTGCGTGGGAATCCTGCAATTTTGTAGAAATCCAGCATTGCCTTCTGCCGCAGATGCTCATTGGTGGGACTGATGATATGGTGGGACATGCGTGTGAGGATTGCGGGGACAACCTGGTGCACACATCTGCTCATGGTGGATTGTGACATCCCAGCCACGACTTGTACACTGGAACGAGCCACTGGCATGGAAATATGGCAAGGAAATAGAGTGTGTCTTGCTGGTGATGTCATCTTTTAGGTGGTTATTTCCAGGATGGCATCAGGGCTGAATCTGAAGATGCGATACATCTCCTCATCACCCATGCCAAAGAGGCTCATGCGCGTGCAGTATATGCTCTCACGTGCCCTCCTCCTCCGTACCGGTGGACCCATTAGTAGTGCTAGGACCACAGCTGCCCCTGGCATGTTGGCAGACAGATGTGTTGTCCTGCAAGTGGGGTTGCTCAGCTTGCTCAGCTCGTCCGTAACACTGCTGCTGGAGCTGCTCTCCAGCTGACCTGTGCACGTCTGGTGCAAAGACAAACCAGCTATTTGTTAGAATAACTTTACGGCGGACGTATGACTTACGCGCACCGCGCGTAGCCAGCGCCGGGCGCGCGTACGTTCGCAAATGGGCATATTTCCCTCATTTGCATATTTGAATAGGAAATCAATGGGAGCACCAGAGGCGTCCAGCGTAAATATGCGCCTACGATACGCCGGCGTATGAAAGTTAGGTCGGTCGGAGGAAGCCTATTTTCAGGCGTATCTAGTTTTGTGGGTACGGCGCATTGATACGACGGCGCATATTTACACTTACGCTGCGTATTTTGAGATACGCCGGCGTAAGTCTTTCTGAATCTGGCCCACAGATTTTTTGCTTCGTGACAAGGTCTTAAAACCTTGAGACAAGCCCACACACTGCACAAAACAAATTGCAAATAACGTTGGAATAAAGATATTTCGTTTTCTAGCTACCTTTGTCCTCCAGTGCCATTTACGTCAGTGTCTAGGTCGCTACGTTACCCTTAAATGTAATCAGTTTTCATCTCCGCATTTCCCAGCAGACACTAATCCTACTTTTTTTCCCCTCCTAGATTGAAACTAGTGCTTTCTTTTAATAGCTAATAGAATAAAGCCGATCTCATCTGAAAGCCTAGAGAAGTGCAAATGATCTATAGAAAGCCCAAAATAAGATTGAGGTCTGAGATTAGAAGTTATCGATCCCTTGCTCTAACATCAGTGACCAGGAAATTAATAGAAACGGGGATAAACTGTGATAGACTAAATAATTGATAAAGTGTTGGAAACTGTTTTTTTTTTTTTTTAGCATAGAAAGAAAAAAAAAAAAAGACTTCAAGAAACTTGATTGATTGCGTTGACCGAAATCTCACGAAGAAGCCGGCAGGGTGTCCTGTTTTTCCAAGGTGTAGCAATATTTAATAATGTCTCCTGCAGTGATACAGCCACTTCCCGCTGTCCATCCAACAGGGAAAGGCTGTACGTGATATAAAGGGTTGACCGACCTCAGAAGCCTACGGAATGCAGCATTTAAAAATATATATATTGTTATTTTCAAATGTCAAATAGATAGTTGTCTTCTGGCTTCTGTTTTCCTCTATGGTTAGCGGGGAAAAAAAAATAACTCCTTGATTTCAGGCTGCTATTAACGCATTTTGACATACTGTGCTGGTATCGGGAGCTGACAGGGAGTTTAAGGGGAGAGCAAATGTCTAACAGGATAACTCACTACTACTTATCAAACTGGAATGAGTCAGCCGGTAGAATAACGTATGTCTAGCAATTTGGACCTGCAGTTGAATTAAAAAAAAAAAAAAAAAATGTAGCGCTTGGTTGCTATCAGTAACCAACATCCACCATATCACCCCCCGCTGCCACAGCTCAGACAATGAGCAGTCATTTGCATTGTTTTTTTTTTGTTTATTGGGGGATATAACCAGGGGAGGGCTGGCAGGGGGGGCGGGGTGGGAATCTCCCCAGGGCTGGTGACACTATGCACAGCCACCGGCCGGCACTACCAAATGCTGTTTTTGCAGAGCAGGAATATGCACACTGGAGCTCTGTTAACACAGGTCACGGCCCCCGCTCACCTCCCATTGTGCAGCCGTGCCTGTGTCAGCTCCGAGGTAGATGGCTGCAGAGCTGAGCTATGTCTCATTTCACACATAGCTCAGCCTCAGCGCACACCAGCGCTGACATCCCCTTCTCTCTCCGCACAGACATGAGGAGAGATGGAGCTCATCTGCTCCTCCTGCTTCTGAGTCTGCCTTGCCCACACTCCCCGGGCATGTGTGGGCACTGGACAGGAAGTTTAAACCTAAAAAAGCATCACACAGCCTGCCTGCGCTTCAGCCTCCATCCTGGTAAGCTCACCCTCTCTAGTCTCTCCTGCCTCTCAGTGTACAAAAAGGGGTGATCTGTGGACTTTGTTAAAGGGGAGGGGGGGCAGGCTTTGGTGATCGGAGACCCTCAACACAACACAACACAACACAATAGTCCTTGCTTTAATCAAGTTTCCCAGAACACCCCTTACATCAGATCTGATGTATATGGGGTCTGTGCGGACTCTGATGTAAGGGGAGGCTTTGTGCGGACTCTGATGTAATGCCGCGTACACACAATCACTTTTTGCGATGAAAAAAAACGATGTTTTCAATCATGAAAAAAACGAAGTTTTTCAAACTTCATTTTCCAAAACGACGTTGCGTACACACCATCGTTTTTCTACAAAGCCCTAGCAAAGCGCGGTGACGTACACCACGTTCGATGGCACTCTTTTCCATTGAAGCTCCGTCTCATAACTTGCTTCTGAGCATGCGCGGGTTTAAAAACGTCGTTTTCAACATCGTTTTGCCCACACACCATCACTTTTTATGACACAAAAACGACGTTTTGAAAAACGACACAAAAACTTCAAGCATGTTGGAATTTTTTTTTGGTCGCTTTTTTTAAGACAAAGGACGACGTTTTGCCCACACACGATCAATTTAAATGACGTCTTAAAAAAACGTCGTTTTTTTTCATCGCAAAAAATGATCGTGTGTACGCGGCATAAGGGGAGGCTATGTGCGGAATCTGATGTAAGGGGAGGCTATGTGTGGACTCTGATGTAAGGGGAGGCTATGTGCGGACTCTGATGTAAGGGGAGGCTCTGTGCAGACTCTGATGTAAGGGGAGGCTCTGTGCGGAGTCTAATGTAAGGGGAGGCTCTGTGCGGACTCTGATGTAAGGGGAGGCTCTGAGGGAACTCTGATGTAGGGGGGCCTCTGTGCAGACTCTGATGAAAGGGGGGCCTCTGTGTGGACTCTAATGTAAGGGGGGCCTCTCTGCGGACTCTGATGTAAGGGGGATCTGTGCGGACTCTGACGTAAGGGGAGCCTCTTGCGGACTCTTGTGATCATGAAAAATCTTAGACTGTTTTCCTCGATCCATCACTTTTTCACGCTTTATGGGCCACTTGACTGGACTTGCCCCCCAGGCCTAAGGCTGCCAGCCCTCCCCTGGATATAACTTGGTTGGGGGAAGGGGATATAGGATGCCCATAGAACATGTTGCTTTGCCATCATATAAAAAAAAAATGGAATTTGGTTGAGCCTTGAAGTATTAATGCACATATAATATCTACAGTCACTTCGCCTGCATCACCATGCAGACTATTTCTCCTGCAGACTGTTGCTCCCAGGACTTCTATGCTCCTGCACAAACTTTACTGTAGATATGTTACCTTTCCTTTCACTTCGTCCTCTATTGTCAAAAGAGGCCGCTCTGAACAGTCTCAATGGCTGGCTATAATAGATACTGTTGTTAGGCCAGAGGTCTGCAGTACCTCTCCCCGGGGGCCTAGTAATTTAGTAGCACGTGTAGCTTGGTGGGCTACTGCTACCAGCTTGTCCAGTTTGGAAATCCTGCGCCCTCAGGCCACATCGATTTGACACATTCACCAGTCTTCCCTCTGGCTTCACACCAAGCTCCCCTGGCATGCCTCATCCAGTAATCCACTGTGGTCCACTCACCGACCTCCTCCTGCCCAGAGTCCATGATGGAGAACTTTAACTGGACACACATTCCAACAGCTTCTCCAGCCCCTCTGTTCCAGGACACTCCATCCATGATGCTCCTCCACTAGGCCTTGCACCCCCCACATATCTAGCTCATTTGCATATTCGACGCAGAAATTTAAGCGTAACTGATTCTAAGAATCAGGTGCGCATATACGACGGCGCACATTCGGACTTACGACGGCGTACATGGAGATACGCCGTCATAAGTCTTTGAGAATCTGGCCCCTTATTTTCGAAATTAAATCAGGGGACATTTTTTTTATTTTTTTTGGCAAATGGTAAACAATTTTATAAGCATACAGTATATTCTTCAAATTATATATGTGTATGTGTTTATATAAGGATTATATGATATATAATCAGTGACTCTCAGTGCCGCCTGTGAGTACCCCCACACGAGTGCCTCTCGGTGCTGCCTACCAGTGCCACATGAGTGCCCATCAGTGCCGGCTATCAGTGCCACCGCATGAGTGCCTCTCAGTGCCACCTGTCAGTGCCACCACATTAGTGCCTCTCAGTGCTGCCTACCAGTGCCACATAAGTGCCCATTAGTGTCGGCTATCAGTGTCCCTGCATGAGTGCCTCTCGGTCCCGCCTATCAGTGCCACCACATGAGTGCCTCTCGGTGCTGCCTGTCAGTGCTGGCTACTAGTGCCACATGAGTGCCCATCAGTGCCACCTGTCAGTGCTACATGAGTGCCCCTCAGTGCCACATGTCAGTGCCACCACATGAGTGCCTCTCGGTGCCGCCTATCATAAGGTGACCAGATTTTTAAAATGAAATCCGGGACATATTTTTTTTTTACTAGTAATGGCGGCAATCAGCAACTCTTTGCCCATCGCTGCCACCCGCCTCACAGCCTGTCAAGTCTTCCTCTCCAGGCCCCAGCTACTACTGGGTGGGGAGCGAAGGAAGATCACTCCGCTGAGGAAAGCAGGGAGATAAGCAGGCAGGCGGCTGGCCAGGACTTGAGTCAAGGCAGAAGAACATGCATGTGGAGCTGAATTGGCATGCGCCCGAAACTGAAGAAATATTCCCTTCGCTCCGACCAGCACATGACCATCAGAAAGGGGCACAGATAATGGACAAAAATGGAGCGTGGGTGTGTAATTCAGAATTTGTTTTATCAATTCTGCACTGACTGTCTTTGAAATTGCCTCAGCCCCTATTCAAATCCAATCTGGGGACAAAACCGGGGACAGACTTGGTCCGAGGACAGTGTCCTCAATCCGGGGACTGTCCCCTGAAACCGGGGATGTTTGGTCACCCTAGCCTATCAGTGCCACTGCCTGTCAGTACTGCCTACCAGTGCCAGATGAGTGACTATCAGTGCCGCCTGTCAGTGCCACCACATGTGTGCCTCTCAGTGAAGGAGAAAAATAACTTATGTTAACTGCTAGCATAAAACTCACCTGCTTGTGGCCATTCACTGCTGTGCTGTGAATGCTGTGCTCTGTCCTCTCCCCTATGCTGCCAGGAGTGCGATTGGAGGAGGGAGCAGAGGTAGGAAGAGAGGGGCAGGATGCTGCAAGAGGGGGCGGTCATGTGATAGGATCTTTAGCTGAGGAGGAGTGGTGGCTTCAACACTAGCACAACATAGGCAGACTGCAGCCGCTCCAGCTCCTCCTCTACAGCTCTGCATGTGTTCTCTCGTGCACAACTAAATAAATATAGAGTAATTGCGCAAAACATTCATATATAAACAATATGAAGACACATAAACATCAAAAAGTGCAAATAAAGGTGCTGAGTGATCAAAATCTTAACTAAGAAGATGACGCTGAAGAAAATAGTGTCAAAGTCTAAATGTGAAAGTGACAGATAGGCTGCTGTAAATGGTTGTCCACTAATCCCAGAGAGAATGGAAACTCCACCAAAGACACCAGTCTGGTCTCCCAGAACTCTCACCTCAATAAGGGATAAATAGAGCGATCAATAATCAATCTCCAGCTCACGGCAGTCTCCTCAATGTCTCCTAATACCAACGGGTGTAAACCTGGTGGCTGAATGTGGTACCTGGAAGGACTCAAGCCAGGGAAACAAGAGGGACAAAAGAGGGCCTCCAATGGTGTAGTAAAAAGGTAAAATAGGGCATTTATTGAAAACAAGTTGCGCTTACATTAAAACCATAAAAACAAGCCGTCTAACGTCACTCCTGGTGTACGTCTTGTCCTACGGGCAATCCCTCTCGTGCACAATGCCCCTGGCCCCCGCCCATCGGGAAACTGCCACAGGATGGCTGCCCAGTACCGACTGGCAAAAGCGGGGACAAAAGCAGGGACGAATTGGGTCCGGGGGTCGTAGCCTTAATCCTGGGACTGTCCCCGGAAAACGGGGACGTCTGGTCACCGTAGCATAGGCCTGCCTAAATTTACCTGCACCGACAGTTTCCCTTACAAAAATCCTACTCTAGCACCTACCTACAGTAGAGGGTGCTACATAAAATAAAACATGAAGCATTGTATTGTTACTTGTTTTGTTTTTTTAATTTATGAGGCTTGTGCACACATAGTCACATCGTAACTGGATCTTAGACCTCCTTAGACACACAGGAGCCACTGCACTTTAACCACTTAAGGACTAGAAGGATTTGCCCCCTTAATGACCAGGCCATTGTTTACATAGACATTTGTGCGGTCCTGCAACGTTGTACCCAGACAAAATGTAATCCCTTTTTAGTGATATATTTTGGCTTTTTAGATTTTTTTTTTTTTTTTATTGTGGCAGTGGCACTCTTCTTTATTTCTCTTAAAGTGAATTGACCAAGCGGTGTGCACCTTTTCCTGGTAGCTATAAATTGATTTGAAAGGCTGCCACATTCTGTTGTTGATGTATAAACCTTTGAAGCTTGAGCAGCTTGAAAGGAAATCCAAAGTAATGGTCTTTGAACTTTGCCATCACAATAAAATTTGCATTTTTTTTGTGAAATCTTAAAAAAATAAATAAAAAATGTCCAAATAAAATATAATTTAATATCCTCCTGTTGTCCTCAAAGGGATCAACTTTCCTCTAATGACATTCTCTTCCCTAGTTTTTGTTATTATAGTCTCTCATTTTCATCAGTTCAATGTGGAAAAAAATAAAATAAAATTGTTTTCTCCAACATATTTTTATTCAATGGTG
The DNA here is from genome assembly GCA_029574335.1 of Rana kukunoris. NCBI lineage: Eukaryota > Metazoa > Chordata > Amphibia > Anura > Ranidae > Rana > Rana kukunoris. The sequence continues at coordinate 468,531,850 of CM056053.1, read as the reverse complement.
TATAAATATAGGAAATAAGGCAAATCTAAAGAAATGGCACAGACACATGAATGCTGCAAAATAAGGATAACAACTGCAGTGAGTAATGCCGGAACATTCAAATGTTAAAGTCTAGTGAAGAAAAACTGACATTTTTGCATAAATAGGCTACTAAAAACTTTCCATTTAAACAAATTCAAAACACTTTATTAGCCATAGGGCCAGATTCTCAAAGAAGTTACGTTGGCGTATCTCGAGATACGCCACGTAACTTCTAGGATGCGCCGGCGTATCTGTTTTCTGTATTCAGAAAGCAAGATATGCCAAAATTTTGCTTAGATCCGACTGGCGTAAGTCTCTTACGCCATCGTATCTTAGTTGCATATTTACGCTGGCCGTTAGGTGTCGCTTCCGTCGATTTACGCATTGAATATGCAAATGAGCTACATACGCCGATTCACGACCATACTTGCGCCCAGTCGCATTTTTTTACGGCGTTTGCATTTAGCATAAGTCCGGCGTAAAGTTACCCCTGCTATATGAGGCGTAGGTAATGTTAAGTATGGACGTCGGGACAGCGTCTAATTTTCCGTCGTTTGCGTAAAACGTTCGCGAATAGGGCTTTGCAAAAGTTACGTTCACGTCGAAAACCAATGAGTATTTGCGATGTAATATTGAGCATGCGCACTGGGATACGTCCACGGACGGCGCATGCGCCGTTCGGAAAGAGCGTCAATTACTTGGGGTCACGGTTCATTTACATGGATCACGCCCCCTACCTGCCTATTTTGAATTAGGCATGGTTACGCCGGCCCATTTACGCTACGCCGCCGTAACTTTGGGCGCAACTTTTTTGCGAATACGGCACCTGCCTCTCGAAGTTACTGCGGCGTAGTGTAAATGAGATACGCCCGCATAAAGATACGCGTCTGTACGAGAATCTGGCCCATAGGAAATAAGGCAAATCTAAAGAAATGGCACAGACACATGAATGCTTCAAAATAAGGATAACAACTGCAGTGAGTAATGCCGGAACATTCAAATGTCAAAGTCTAGTGAAGAAAAACTGAAATTCCTGCATAAATAGGCTACTAAAAACTTTCCATTTAAACAAATTCAAAACATAGGGCCAGATTCAGGTAGATGAGAGCATCTTTGCTCTGGAGTAACGCTTCTCATTTACGTTACTCTGCCGAAATTTTAGGAGCAAGTGCTGTTATTCATGAAGCACTTGCTCCTAAAGTTGCGGCAGCGCATCGCAAATGAGCCGGCGGAATTCAAATTGGGCGGGTACGGGGCGTGTATTATTTAAACTATGCGCGATCCCGCGGCGAACGTACTGCGCATGCGTCGAGTGTCAATGCATCCCAGTGCGCATGCTCCAAATTCTGTCAGTGAACGTCAATGACGTCACATCCCCATTCATGAACGTTTTACGCAAGCGACGCGATTATTATTTTTTCCGACGCGTTGACGACGCCTATACTTAACATAGGATACTCCACTAGGGGGCTGCTTTATCTTTACGCCGCGTATCGCTTCCGGAAACGTCGTAAAGTCACTGCGTCGCGCCCGAAAAAGATCGTGAATTTCCGACTCCCGCTGATTAACATATTTTTTCAGCGTTAATCAGCGGGAACGCCCCCGGCGCCATTTTTAAGTTGAAGTAACGATGCGATGGCGAAATTCAATTGCGCCGATCGCATTGGAACTCCAACCCGGCGTTTCTTGTTTTCTGGTTACAGAAAACAAAAACGCAGGCTTAAAGTGACAGTTAGGCTGGCGGATCAATGGATACTCCAGCCTAACTCTACCTGAATCTGGCCCATAGTTTGTGAATATTAAAGGTTGATTTACTGAAGAAACAAGACTTTAACTTAGATTCATGAATAGGACAATTTGCGTTCACTTCAATCAACCATATAACATATTTTATTTTTATTTTTTACATAAATAGAGCTTTCTTTTGGTGGTATTTAACCACTTAGGGACCGGAAGCATTTCCCCCCTTAATGACCAGGCCATTTTTTGCGATACGGCACTGGGTTGCTTTAACTGAAAATTGTACTTGTGACTTTTGTTTCCAAACGAAATGTATGTCTTTTGTTTCCACAAATAGAGTTTTCTTTTGGTGGTATTTGATCACCTCTGCGGTTTTCACTTACATATGTGTTCCCTTCTGTGCACAAGCACAGAGGAATGTGACGCTTTACATTTTATTATAGCAAAAAGTTGTCGCTCTATTTTTGTTTATAGCGCAAAAAATAAAAACCGCAGAGGTGATCAAATACCACCAAAAGAAAGCTCTATTTGTGGGGAAAAAAAGGACGCCAATTTTGTTTGGAAGCCACGTCGCACGACCGCGCAATTGTCAGTTAAAGCGACGCAGTGCCGAATCACAAAAAGTGCTCTGGTCATTGGGCAGCAATATGGTTCCGGGGCTAAAGTGGTTAAGCCAAAAACATTTCCACAAATATAAAAAAAAAAAATGTTGATCCTGACAGAAATTTATTTTTCTTGGCACTTCCTGTGAACTGCACACAAGGATATTTTCCCTACCAGCTATATCTCCTGTAAACAACCAGTTACCCTGCTCTCCAAGGCATAGTGATGAAGAGATATAGACATGTTTGTAGTAGATCGGGGGAGCAGCCTAGGGTGACAACCATGGCTCCCTCTGTAGATACAGTGGAGGAGTGACGTAGCTACCCAGGGATAGGAATGGTGTTATTTGCAGGCAGGGCTGGTGCAAGGCTTTTTGACACCCTAGGCGAAACCTAATTTTGCCCCCCCTGGATCCACCCCTACTCCACCCCCTTTGCCCTTCCCATGTACATCAGACCAGGCCAGAGTTTTTTTTTGTGTGTAAGGGATGCATTGTGTGTTTTCGGTGTCTATGTATGACTGTAAGGGATGCCCATCAAATGCAGCCTCACCAGTGCCCATCAATGCCACTTCACTAGTGCCAATCAATGCAGCCTCACCTGTGCCCATCAAATTCAGGCAGCTTCACCAGTGCTTATTAAATGCAGGCTCACCAACGCCCATCAATGTCACTTCACCAGTGCCAATCAATGCAGCCTCACCCGTGCCCATCAAATTCAGGCAGCTTCACCAGTGCTCATCAAATGCAGGCTCACCACACCCCTTAAAAATGCCACTTCACCAGTGGCAATCAATGCAGCCTCACCTGTGCCCATCAAATTCAGGCAGCTTCACCAGTTCTTATCAAATGCAGGCTCACCAGCGCCCATCAATGCCACTTCACCAGTGCCAATCAATGCAGCCTCACCCGTGCCCATCAAATTCAGGCAGCTTCACCAGTGCTCATCAAATGCAGACTCACCAGCGCCCATCAATGCCACTTCACCAGTGCCAATCAATGCAGCCTCACCCGAGCCCATCAAATTCAGGCAGCTTCACCAGTGCTCATCAAATGCAGGCTCACCAGCGCCCCTTAAAAATGCCACTTCACCAGTGGCAATCAATGCAGCCTCACCCGTGTCCATCAAATTCAGGCAGCTTCACCAGTGCTCATCAAATGCAGGCTCACCAGCGCCCATCAATGCCACTTCACCAGTGCCAATCAATGCAGCCTCACCCGTACCCATCAAATTCAGGCAGTTTCACCAACGCCCATCAAATGCAAGCTCACCAGCGCCCCACAAATGCAGTCAGCCCCACCAGCGCCCATCTAATGCTGCGCTGCCTTACACGTCATGGGCTCAGAGCGGTTGCCTGGTGTATAGTGCAAGCTCTGTGGACAGTGCAGGAGTAGGAAAACCAGTTGCCTCGCGCCCTAGGCGGCAGTGCGCCTTGGCGTCTGCCTAGTGCACCTAGTGGTAGCACCGGCCCTGTTTGCCAGAATAACAAGTGATAATAAAGCAAAAAAAAGTTTGAACAAAAGAAAACAAATGCAGCCACCAAACCAAGGACTAGTAATCTGCAATATATCACATTTTTTGTTTTGGGTTTAGATACACTAGAGGTTTTCCGCCATGTGGAACAGCTAGGAGGTGCTTACAAGGTGCCTATTACACAGTGTTCTTTTACAGGTAATGGAATTTCCAACATTTATTTTTACCGAAAGGGTCAAAAGATTTTAAATTGGTTGACAAGATCACTTTGAAAATGAAAAAGCTCTTACCGTGAGTGTGGTTTCCTAGTTTGCAGACTCTAACAATAATAGTGAAATGTTCTGCTCATCCAAGTACAAACAGCCAAGCATGAGACCATTGCATAGTAATTCAGGAGAGCTTTGTGTTACATGGCATGGCTAATTAGGCATGCCTACAGAGCAGAAAATGAACACTGGGTGCCTAACGCTATTGACCAGTTGTCAGAACAAACAACTTTTTAAAGGAAAAACACAAAATTGTATACCGTATGTACCAATTAAGATGAAAAAAAAAAAAGAAGAGAAGTGACTAAGGTTATAAAAGTTTATCTTCCTCACTGCTTGTTAGGACAGAGCTACAGGTGCCTCCCAATGACAAATAGCGGAATACGCCATATTCGATTTCGCGATATTTCGAAGAATATTCGCGAATATTCGTTAATATCGAATATTCGTGATATTTTATAAAAAAAAAAAATTGCGAAATTTCGCATTTTTTTTTTTTTTTTTATAAAATATCACGAATATTCGATATTTACGAATATTCGCTATATTTTGTAAAAAAAAAAAAAAAATATTGCGAAATTTCGCTAATGCGAATTTTCGCTAATGCGAAATTTTGCTAGTGCGAATGCGAAATTGATTGCGAAATTTGAAAAAATACGAATATTCGAAATAGCGAATATTCGCCGCGATATTCGAGTTATTCGCGAATACTCGAATATGCAATATTCATTAGACAAATCCCATAGCAGCTTCAGCTCACCTCCCATTCTCTTCTCCACCACTTTGTTCACCCAGTGAGTACAGTAAACCTCTCTGATCCATGACAGGGCTGATGCTTGTATAGGGCTACTGGTACGTACTGTCCTTCAGTAGATCCAGACTTTTAGATGTCTAACAGCCAGCGCCATTTGAAGGAATTTGGGGGCCCCAAGCAAAATTGAGACCCCCAAGCCTACTTCCCGTTCTTCCCTGTAGGCTGCCACTGTAGCGTGGTCGAGCTCCTCTTCCCCCTGCCTATTCCCCAGTCCCCTATCAGATAGTGCCGGGTACCGCACGTGGTACAGGAGATTCCTGTCTTCCCGGCCGGACTGAAAGGAAGTGAGCACTCAGGGCCAGATTCTCATAGAATTTCGCTGGCGTAGCGTAAGCCATTTACACTACGCCGCCGCAACGTAACAGAGCAAGTGCCGTATTCTCCATGCACTTGCTCCGTAGTTTGCGGAGGCGTAGTGTAAATGGCCCAGCGTAAGGCCGCGTAATTCAAAGGGGGGCGGCTTGTATTTAAATTAAGCGCGCCCCCGCGTCGATCGAACTGCGCATGCGCCGGCCGGGGGAAAAAGCCCAGTGCACATGCTCCAGCTCACGTCGGAAAGCGTCGTTGAAACCGACGTCAAAACGACGTGATGGTCACTACGCAATGCCCTATTCGCGAACGAGTTAGTAAAACGACGTAAGCGACGGAAAAAGCCGACGCTGACCCGACGCCATACTTAACATGGCATCTGACGGCATCCGACGGTACTGCGTAAGGTTACCCCTCATATTAGCAGGGGTAACCTTACGCATTCGAAAACGACGTACGCGGCGACGGGGCGGCGTAAAAGCGTTCGGGAATCTGCGTAGTAGCCTCATTTGCATAGGCAAATGAGAAAACAACGTAAAGGCCACCTAGTGGCCGGAGTTGTCATTACAACTACGATCCGCAAGTGTAATGGTATTACACTTGTCGGATGGTCAAGTGTATCTATGCCAAAGTGATTCAAGGAATCACTCGCATAGATACCCGGCAAAAGAAACGGCGATACGACGGGGTATCTGAGATACTCCGTCGTAGCGCCTCTGAGAATCTGGCCCTCAGTGTGCACTTCCTGTCAGTCCGGCCGGGAACAGGAAACTGAATCTCCTGTACCATGCATGGTACCCGGCCAGACTGACAGGACTCCAGGTGGAAAGAAGAGGAGCTCGGCCATGCTACAGCCTGGGAAGGGGAAGTTGGGGGCCCCATGCCTACTCGGGGCCCCAAGCAATTGTTTGTTTTGCCTGTCCTGTAGCGACGGGCCTGCTAACAGCTACATTTTAAATGTCCCATGTAGTCTTATATGACAATAAGGTCCAGGGCCGTCTTTAATGTTGATTGGACCCTGGGCAAAACATTTCTTGCCGCCCCCCCCAAGCAATTTATCTCTCCTGCTCTCAGACATACAATAATTATCAACTAGTCTTAAAATTAGTTTATTGTATCAGATCAGGAAGTGATTGCAATTGGTTGCCAGAGGTTACACCATGCCATTACCACTTACTGACTGGTTGCTAGAAGTTACATCACATGATTTCTTCTTGTTGATTAGTTGCTAGAGATTACTGTATCTTACTGATTGGTTTCTAGAGGCTACAGAACATCATCTCTTCACTGCAGAGGGGCGTGATTTACATATGGAGCTATACCCCCTCAGGAGCCGCTGGTTAGATGTGGGATCAGCATAAGTTAAGTTACCTTTGATGTGTCTAGGGAAATTGATGGTAGCAACTGTGAGAGCAGTAACGGAATGTCCAAGCCAACGGTTGACGTTTTCTAAGTGCTTTATTTTCGGTCCAACATCGACCAACAGTCAACTTGAGGTAGACAGGATAGGTTGGTGAAAATAATAACTTTACAGATTCAGGCTATGGATAACTAACAGAAGCAGTCCTGCTTCTAGAGTATATTCTTTCCTTCCATCGCCACTCCAGCCGGAGTGGGTGCAGTGCACCCGGACAGGCCTCTCCCACAGACCTGGCAGCCAGAGTGTCACTGAGAATGCTGAGAATGCTGAGAAGGAACAAGTCTCTGCCACCGACTTGGCTCTAGTAAATTAGTAAAGGCCTCTGCCACAGGTCCGATACTTGATAGCAATAGAGCGTATCCTCTCAGTCAGTTTCTCTTGAAGTGTAGGGACCCAGTAAGTCACTGGGGCCCCTCGGCAACTCAGTTGCTCTGAGCCATAAGGGCCCAGAGTTTGGAACTCTGCGTAGCACGGGCGCCGGCCAGGTAGGCCATAGTGGTGGGGCTCGTGACGTGGGCACACCCTGAAGGTGGGTGCCGCACCCGGAACCAGGAACCCACGAAGAACCCCCAAAAAATGGCGTTTGCCACAGATATACCCTCCCCCAGCATGCCCCGCGAGGAAAAAAAAACCTCCAATTGGCTGCTGGGGAAAAGTGGCTCTTCCTGAATCCCTCTGGCGCCACCTGCCGCCCAGAGATGGCACTGCATCCCTGGAGCACAGAATGACCCGCAGGATAATTCAGGGCCGACAGCAGCCTAATTTAACATAAATCAACCTGGGTGAGAGCAAATAAGTCTCTCACCCCACTAAATTTACAGATAGCGTCCTTTCTGAAAGTAAAGGGGCGCTACAAATATGAATGCCATCAGCCTCAACTATTTACATATAAATCCCCCACGTTATTTACATATACATGACGGTTATTTACATGTAAACACAGGGGGCCAGATTCAGGTAGATGAGAGTATCTTTCCTCTGGAGTAACGCTTCTCATTTACGTTACTCTGAAGACCCTTTCAGCGCAAGTCCTGTAATTCACATAGCAGTTGCGCGTAAACTTGCGCCAGAGTAACGATAATGCGCTGGCGTAACCCGACGCAAGTGGAAGTGGGTGTGATCATATGTAAATGATGGGCGGAGCCCGGCGCAGAGGCTTACGTTCAGCGCATCATCCACGGAGCATGCGCAGTGAGTGCGGCTCCACTCGCCCCCTTGTGCGCATGCTCACAACTTCCGTCGGCACCACTTCCTGGGAAACGTCAGCGCAATGCGTTCCGCTGGGCGCTTAAAAGCGCTGGCGGAAACGCCATTCCGGCGCAAAAGTAGTTCCGTTTCCCCCCACCCCAGGGAAGATACTTTTGCACTGTAATGGCTGCTCCCGCTACCCCCAGAGAGAGGAGGAACCTCAACTTTAATACCCAGGAGGTCTCAGTGATTATCTCGGCTATGGAGACGGATAATGAATTTCTCCATGGCAAAAAAAGCCGGAAGACCAGCCGGGAGAGGAAGCAGGGCATCCTGGAGTCGATTGCTGCCAGGGTCAATGTCCTGGGCTACTCCACCCGGACTGCTGGGGACATACAAAAGAAAATAAACGACCTGCGGCGCAAGGTGAGGGACAAGGTGGCCTCCATCAGGAGGTATGAGAGGGGCACAGGTGGTGGTCCCCCATGTCCTGTCACCCTGACCGCAGAGGAGGAGGTGGTTGCTCGCTGCCTGGAGAGGGAGCAGGTGGAGGGGGTCGCAGGCTATGACTCCGTGGAGGAAGGCACAAGGACAGGTAAGTGTTTTCTAATCCCCTATTTGTTGTTTTGCATTTGGGGGGGGGGGGACATGTGCCAAGTGTGTGGGACCACCAACATGTGTCTGCTTTGTGTCATCCACAGATGACGGAGCTGGGCCATCATCTGTCAGCCTGCATTCCACCCCATCCCCCCCACGCCATCATGTGCCCGAGCCACTGGGTGGTGAAGAGGTTGTGGAGGAGGAGAGTGGCCACACCACACCTGCCGAGGTGGTTGTGGAGGATCCTGCTGTGGCAGAGCAGGACTTTTCTTTGGTTTTGTCTGTCTCCTCCCCTTCTCCTGGGCCGTCTGTCGTCCCCTCCCCCATCCTTGGAAGCCCCTCAAGGGCGACTCCTTCCACCCGAGGACATCCATCTTCTGGCCCCAGGAAGGCGACCCAGAAGACCAGGGGGGTGTCTGATGGTGTCCAGGACCAGTTGGCGAGGGATCACGCCAGGCAGACGGAACAGATGGGGGCCATAGCGGTGCACTTGGAGAAAGTGGCTGACAGCCTGGGCTCCATTGCCAACCTCAGCAACGCAGTGCAGGATGTCAGCTGCAACTGCGCTGCAGTGGTCACCACTTTGGGGGAGGTGCAGGGGGATATCCAGCACCTTACTGCAGCCGTCCAGGCCAACACTGCTGCCATCCATGGGAACAGTGCTGCCATCCGGGAGCAGGGGAGGCTGAGTCGGCGGGCCCAGCATTACCAGGTGACCCGTCAGCTCCGGATGCAGGCCCAGACGAACACATACCTTGGACGGATAGCCAGGGCCTTGGAGGGCACGCAGGCCACACCTGCCAGGAGTGGCCCACCTGGGGATCAGCCACCTCCAGATGCCCCCCCACCCCCACCCACTCCATCCAGGCAGCTGCGGAGCCAGAGAGGGGCCCCCAGAAGAAGCCCCCGGCATCCCCGATGAGGCCTTTTTTTTTTCTGGTTTTATATTATTGTTTTTGACATACTCAGGTCATGAGTTTATTTTTTATTTTTCTCAGGTTATGAGATTATTTTTCTTTTAATGATCAGGATATGATATTTATAATTTCTTTTTGTACTGCACACGGTCAGGAGTGCAGGGGACAGTGTGAATGGTGTGTGAATGTGAGAGGGTGGCACTCCTGAAAGTAAGGGGTGTCACCCTCGGCCGTGGTGGTGAAGTGAACCCCACGGCTGAATGAATGATGTGTGAAAGGTGTGTGAATGGACAGTGACATCATTGGGGCCTTGACGCTGGCGTTACTGCTCCCAACTCCTACATGCTGGACTTGGGCTAATCCAATGCGATGTGCATGTGGTGTGTGTGATCTAGGGACATCAGTGGTGTACACTCGTGCACTGTCTGTGTTATTAATGTTTTGGTTTAGTGTCCAAAGATGCCTACGGCGAGGACCCTCCTGACTGCTCTTCCATCAGCAGACTGGGTGTCCTCTGGCAGGTGGGGACTGTGTGGGTCGGGGGTCAGGTCATCACGTAAGAAAAGCCCAGAGCAGGGGAATGTAATGGACTGGGCGGAGGGCTGCATGACTAGGGAAACAGGGTAACAACCATTGGCTGGCCAGGGGGTAGGGGAGGGGATAGGAGGTCATAAAAGGTCAGTTTCCCGCCCCCAGGCCAGCACAACGTGGGTAGAAAGTTTGATATGGCTGCCGTCACTGACATGCTGGCCAGGCTACAGGCGGAGGCGGCCTTACACGGTCCCGGTTGGCTGGAGGAGCAGCTGCGACCTATCTTTGGTAGGTCGGCAGCTTTGTCCACCGAGGGGGGGAGGGTCACGGGGCGAGCTCGGCGGTCGCGGCCTCCGGAGCGCTTCTCACCGGACACATCCCCCAGAGCCCAGCGTCACCATGGGAGTCCCCACTCGCGGGCCCCTCCGGGCCCCCCCGCGAAGCGCGCTGCTATGCCTATGGGAGGGGGGTCTGGGAGGAATCCCCAACGCGGACGGGGCTCGGCGGGAGGCCGCTCTGTCAGCCCTGGGGCGGCCGCAGCACCCGCTCGGCGTGTGGAGTCGGATCCGGCGGGCCCCGCCACGCGCGCTGCCGCGCGCGGTGCGGCGCCTCAGCGAGGGAGGACGAGGAGCGCGGCGGCCGGGCCTACTACCGCTTCAGCCGGCAGCCTTGCGATAGCCAACCCGACGGAGGCGGGGCCTAGCGACAGCAATGGTGGGGACAGCAGGGCTGGGGGAAGCCCCCCAGGCCCGCGGAAGGCGACGCGGAAGTCCGTGGACGGGTCTGGCGTGCTCAGGGATCGGCATGCGGCCGCCAGACTCGCGGCAGCCAGGGACCCTTCCCCTGGTGGGCACTGTGATGCAGAGGACGACTTGGAAGTGGTGCGGTCGGAAGGGGAGCTGACGGAGTCCGAGGACGACCTACCTCCCAGGAGTGCGGCAGCTGCGGTGGATGCGGGACGTTCGGCTGGTGGGTCCTTACCTAGGCAGCCCGGTGAGTCCAATTTTCATTTACCTTCTACTACTGGTTTAGGGCTGTTAGCGCCAGTTAGCGGTGGGGTGGGACCCGTTAGTACTGTGGGGTTAGGGCTGACAGACACGGTACAGGGGGCAGCAGCTGGGGGGGTGGCGGACCCAGGGTTGGGCGGCTTTGCGGGTTTTTTGGCGGGTATAAAGGAGCTGGTGTGCAAGTTTGAGACCTCGGGGGGAGCGGTGGTTGGCCCCGAGGCGGCATGGGCCCCCCCGGCTGGGGGGGTCGGGGGTATCTCGGTGTCGCCAGCGGTATCGCCGGCAGTTGGGGCCATCCCCCCAGTTCAGCCGGGCGCAGGGGTGTCTCCCGCGTGCTCAGCAGCTGCCACGTTGGGGGCGCAGGCTGACGGAAAGGGGGTTAGCGAGCCGTCTGTGAGGCAGGAAATAATTCGCCTCGCCGACTCGGCCAAGTGTGAAGTATACTTGTGCTATGAGGCGTCTTTGGGCACCCATTTGAAGGCGGATGTGAGGGAGAAGATTTGGAAAGGTGAGTATGTGGAGATTTTCTCCCTGCTTCCGTTGGAAAAGTTCAATCTGGATAGGGGCAAGCCAGATGAATCCAAGAAGGAGGAGGAGGAGAGACGCAGGTATCGTTTGATCCCGCGGACTTTCACAAATTGGCTGCAGGCCTTTAGCATTTTGGCATGTGTGGTAGGCGAGAAGAAGCCGGAGCACTGCTCGGCGCTCTTCATATACCAGAACGCAATCAGGGAGGCACACAGGGTGTACGGGGGTTCGGCGTGGCTACAATACGACGAGCAGTTTCGGCAGAGGATGGCGGTGCGACCAGACCTGCGCTGGAACCAGAAGGACATGAACTTATGGCTGTGCCTGATGACGGCGGCGAGGGCCCCGGGCCAGTTTTTTCAGGGGGGGGCCGGGGGTCCATCGTCCCAGGGGCAACCGGCCGGAAGGGCAAGAGGGGTGTGTTGGCAGTTCAACTCTGGCACCTGCAGGTTCGGAGGCACCTGTAAGTACAAGCACGAGTGCTCTGGCTGCGGGGGCTCCCACCCGTTGTCCAAATGTTTCAAGCAGGGAAAAGGGCGTACCGGAGAAGCTACAAACAAGAGGGAGGACTCCGGTGAGGGTGGAAAGGATGCTGCCGTTTCTCGGTAGGTATCCGGACAGACGAGCGGCGCGCATTTTAGAGGAGGGGTTTTCAGTGGGTTTCCGGATTCCGTGCAAACTGGAGGGGGTTCCGCCGGTTTCTCGTAATTTGCGGTCTGCTCAGTTGCATCCCGACGTGGTTTCGGAGAAACTACGGAAGGAGGTGGCGCTAGGCCGTATGGGGGGCCCCTTTTTGGTAGCACCCTTGGAGGGCCTGGTGGTTTCCCCATTGGGTGTGGTCCCCAAAAAAGAACCCAACAAGTTTAGGTTGATACACCACCTCTCCTTCCCAAAAGGGGGGTCGGTCAATGACGCGATCGCCCCCGAGGACTGTTCAGTGAGCTACACGTCATTCGATGCTGCGGTTCACTGGGTTAGACACTACGGGCGCGGCGCTTTGATGGCTAAGTCAGATATCGAATCGGCCTTTCGTTTGCTGCCGGTACACCCTGACAGCTTCCGGCTGTTAGGGTGTTACTGGGAGGGACGTTTTTACATGGACCAGTGTCTTCCTATGGGGTGCTCCATTTCTTGTGCGCTGTTCGAGACGTTCAGCTCATTTTTGGAGTGGGTGGTCCGGGACGTATCGGGTGTCAATTCGATCATCCATTACCTGGATGACTTCTTGTGCGTAGGGCCAGCTGACTCCAGAATTGCCGCGGTGCTTCTGGCCACTTTAGAGCACATAGCGGATCGTTTCGGGGTGCCCTTGGCCCCCGAGTAGACGGAGGGCCCGCGCACGGTCATGACGTTTTTGGGGATCACTTTGGATTCCGAGGCCATGGAATGCCGATTGCCGGCTGACAAACTGGAAGCGCTGAAGGCTGAGATCAGGGGTTTTTTGGGGGTCAGGAAGGTTCGTCTCCGGGAGGTTCAGTCCCTGCTCGGGAAGCTGAATTTTGCCTGCCGCATCTTGCCCATGGGCCGTGTATTTAGCCGAAGATTGTCGGCCAGTACCGCAGGGGTGGAATCACTGAATCACTTTGTGACCCTGAAGAGGGTGCACAGGGACGACCTGCGGGTGTGGCATACATTTTTAGAGGCATTCAATGGCAGGGCATTGTGGATGGCGGGCCCGGTCAGCAATTTTGATCTGGAGCTGTACACGGACGCTGCAGGATCCTCAGGCTTTGGGGCATTCTTCCAAGGCCAGTGGAGCGCGGGCTCGTGGCCTGGGAACTGGGTGGAGGCGGGCTTCACGAGGAATCTGGTGCTGCTGGAATTGTTTCCGGTGGTACTGGCGGTGGAATTGTGGGGAACCGAGTTCAGGGACCGTAAGGTGAGATTTCATGTGGACAACCTGGGAGTGGTACAGGTTATCAACCGAGTGTCAGCCGCCTCGCCTCCGGTAGTTCGCTTGTTGCAGCACTTAGTTCTGAGATGCTTGCAATTGAATGTTTTTGTACATGCAGTTCACATCCCTGGGGTTGAAAACGTCATTGCTGACGCTTTATCTCGGTTTCAGTGGGACAGGTTCCGAGAGTTGGCGCCGGCCGCGGAGCAACACGGAGTGCCTTGTCCGGAGGAGCTGTGGAGGATTGCGTTGGCGTGATCTCCAAGTGGATCAAGAGGTCGGTGAGTGAGGCTACATGGGGGGCATACAGCAAAGTGTGGCAGGAGTGGGAGTCATTGGCAAGATTGTCGGAGGTTGACCCGTTTGGTGCAGACGTCAGGTGGTTGGTACTGTATTTTGTGTCCAGGAACATTGAGGACGGGGTGTCGGTGGCGGCTATGAACAGAAAGATGTCAGGTCTGGCGTTCCTTTTCAAGTTACAGGGTTCCCCTGACTTCACCAAGGTATTTTGGGTGCGGCAGGCACTCAAGGGCTACAGGAAGGCAGGGGTGACCAGGGACGCCAGGCGTCCGGTGTCCTTCTCGATTCTTCAGGGAATCTTGGGCATGTTACCAGCGATCTGCTCTTCGGTTTATGAGGCGACACTATTCAGGGTGGCTTTTTTGTTGGCGTTTTTCGGGGCTTTCAGGATTGGCGAACTGGTTAGCCCTTCAAGGAAGGTTCAGGGTGGCTTAGGTTTTCACGAAGTGGTTTGTTGTGGGGACAGGGTGTCCATTTGGCTGCGCAGGTCAAAGACGGACCAAACAGGCAAAGGCAAGGAGGTCCAGGTATTTGCTTTGACTGGATCGCTGCTGTGTCCGGTGGGGGCGGTAAGGTCATTTTTGGACATACGTCCGGAAGGGCTGGGATCCTTCTTGGTACATGGGGACGGATCGCCTCTGTCGAAATTTCAGTTTGTCGCCGTTTTTAGGAAATGCGTTTGTTCATTGGGTTTGGATGAGAGGGTTTTCTCGTCCCACTCCTTTAGGATAGGGGCCGCTACTGAGGCGGCCCGTTGCGGGTTGGGTATTGAAGCGGTAAAACGGATAGGTAGGTGGGAATCCAGGAGGTTCCAGAGTTATGTTCGCCCCCATTTGGTAGACAACTAGGGGTGACCTGGGAGAAAAGGTGGATATTGGGAGTGTGTGCTCTGGTTTGTTTTTGTTTTGTTTTGATTGTTCGGGCTGTATGTGGTGATTATCGGGTTGTACTTATCTTCTCTTTCAGATGCGATTCAGGCCTTAGTGTGGATTCTGGGCCACTCCTTCGTCTTCTGGGGGGCGAGGAGGGCGGATGTTAGGCCAGATGGGCGGCAACTGGGCTTCCCTAGGGAGGAAGCCTGTATTCGATGGCTGGGAGTACCGGGAATGCTTTGGGGTAGGACAGTCCCTGAAGTACATCGTTTTGCGCGATTGGACCGGCCACCCGACGTTTTACTGCTGCACGTGGGTGGCAATGATTTAGGGGCTCGATCCATGCTGGACATTACAAGGGACATCAAATTTGATGTTCTGAGGCTTAGGATGGCATTCCCAGATATGATCATAGTATGGTCTGACATAGTGGCTCGGACCACGTGGCGATTGGCAAGATCGGTGGAAGGGATCAATCGGGCCCGAAGGAAGGTCAACCGGGATGTGGGCAGATTTATGGTTCGGAACGGGGGGTTGGTGGTGCGCCACATTGAGCTGGAAGAAGACACCTGGAGGTACCTGAGGGGGGATGGGGTGCACCTTACAGCAGTGGGGATAGATATGTGGGTTCTGGGCTTACAGGATGGCATACAGCGGGCTATTAGGGTATGGAGGGGCTCACAAGGTTAAGGTTTTATCCTTGTGTGCTGTGGCGTTAGTTGGTCTCTGCGGGTGAAGGACGAGACTTTAAAAGCTAAAATTCGACCTGTCGGTGACAGGGGGTAGGATGGTAATTCCAGATAACGGAGGTTAACTGGAGGGACTGAGTATGGAGCACTGCGGTCGTAAGTGTCTTTGAGCCAGCTTGTCGGCTTGAGGCCTGTCAGAGGAAGTCCAGAGACCGCAGTGCAAAAAATGTTGAGTTATATATATATATGTTTATATATATAGAGTTGAGATATGGTTGCTAGAGGCTTCGCCTGCGGAGACCAACTTTAGGTAGTTTAGGTTTTATAACAGATGTGTTTTACGTGAATGTTAAGTTATTACGTTTTAATAAATAGGCTGCTACGGCCTTTGTTTCCCCAACTCAAATGGTGTGGTCTCCAATTAATGGGAGGTTAATGGTTGGGGGGGATTTTGTGTTTCAAGGGGTTACAGTATGAGTAAGGGGTTACAGGTTGTAATACATCTGTTATACTATAGTCATGTCAATATGCAGGCCTTTTTTCATAGCAAAGTTATGTAGTATGCAACATGCACCGATGATCTGACACACAAAGGTAGGGGAATACAAGAGGGCCCCCCCAGACTTATCCAAGCATCGGAAACGGGACTTCAGGAGCCCAAATGTTTGCTCCACCACTGCACGGGTTTTGATGTGTGCTTCATTGTATTTTCTCTCCCCTCTGGTTTGGGGGTTCCGGAGAGGAGTCATTAGATGGGGTCCCAATGCATATGCAGAGTCACCTGTAAGGTAAAAGACAGGAGAATGTTAGTCACGCATGTGCGATTTCTGTTGTGCATCACGGGAGTGGATAGTCATGCCTGACTCCCTTGTCACTCACCAACCAGCCAGCTGTCCCCATACATATTCTGGTTAAATTCTGTAGGGATGGGGCTCTGACGGTATATGAAACTGTCATGGCTGGACCCGGGGTGTTTGGCACGGACGTGCCATATGAGGCGTTGGGCATCGGCTATCACCTGTACGTTGATGGAGTGCCAATGCTTCCGATTGCGGTATATGTGCTCTGTGGCACTGGGGGGCTGTAGGGCCACATGTGTGCAATCAATGGCCCCCACAGTGCGTGGGAATCTGGCAATGTTGTAGAAATCTGTCATTGCCTTCTGCCGCAGCTCCTCAGTGGTTGGTCTGATGAACTGGTTGGACATGCGTCTGAGGATTGCAGGGACAACCTGGTGCACACATCTGCTCATGGAGGACTGTGACATCCCAGCCACCACTCCACTTGTACGCTGGAATGATCCACTTGCAAGGAAATGAAGTGTTGCCAGGACCTTCACCAGTGGCTGCACTGCTTGTGAGCGGTATGTCTTGCTGGTGATGTCATCCTGCAGGGTTGTGGTTAGTTCAAGTATTGCATCTGGGCTGAATCTGAATAGGCGATACACCTCCTCATCCCCCATGCCAAAGAGGTTCATACGAGTGCGGTATATCCTCTCACGTGGCCGCCTTCTTGGTTCCAGGGGACCCATCAGTAGTTCTAGGACCACGAGTGCCCCTGGCATGTTGGCACACAGAGGTGTTGTCCTTGCAAGTGGGGGTGCTCAGCTAGCTCCTATCGTCGGTAACGCTGCTGTAGCTGCTCTCCTGCTGACCTGTGACCGTCTGGAGTAAAGATAAAGCAGCCTTTTGTAGAAATAACTTTGCGCCGGACGGACCAGATACGCGCGGCGCATGTAGCCAGCGTATGGTGCTAATCCGTTCGTGAATTGTGAAAAATCCCTCATTTGCATATTTGCAGGGGAAATCAATGGGCGCGACTGATGCGCCCAGCGAAAATAAGCGCTGACGATACTCTGGCGTCGGAACGTTCCGCCGGTCGCAAATGAGCCGTTATTGGGCGCATCTAGTTTGGTGGGTACGGGCACATAGAAACGTCGGCGCATCAGCACAGTTACGCGGCGCATATCCAAATACTCCAGCGCAAGTGTTCGTGAATCTGGCCCAGGGTCTTCAGGTGAGTCATCTGTACACATAAATAGGGCAGATTTGGTCAACATTAGTAGCAGCACTTCACATTGAGATATCAGGACACAGCACATGACTAAACCTTCAAGGGAGTGGGATAGTTGGCAAGTATGAGGCAGCTGCTTTGGGCCCCACAACATTGACAGGGCCCAGGTAAGCTTCCCCTTTTGCCCTGCCTTAAAGACGGCCCTGGTAAGGTCACAGGCACATTTAACCTCATGTGTGGATTCTTGCAATGGTGGGCACAAGTCACTTGTTTTTATACATTTTTCTGTATGGGGTACATGTCTATAACTTTAGACACAACGGGCCAGATTCTCAAAGCTGTTACGGCGGCGTAGCTCCAGATACGCTGCCGTAATTTTAAATCTGCGCCGACGTATGTTTACGCTGATTCTCAAAGGCAGATATGTTAAAAAAATAGGCTTCTTCCGCCGACGTAACTTGCCTACGCCAGCGTATAATTGTGTGCAATTATAGGCTGTCCGCTAGGGGCGCTTCCGTCGATTAGCCGTGTCGAATATGCAAATGAGCTAGATACGCCGATTCACAAACCTACTTGCGCCCGGTCGTCGTATTTTACGTTGTTTGCGTAAGCGTAAAGTTACCCCTGCTTTATATGGGGTAACTTTGCGTAGGTGAGGCGTACGCAATGTTAAGTATGGAGGTCGGGACAGCGTTGAATTTTCCGTCATTTACCTCGTTTGCGTAAATCGTTCGCGAATAGGGCTTTGCGTAAGTTACGTTCACGTCTAAACCAATGATTATTTGCGGCGTAATTTGGAGCATGCCCACTGGGATACGTCCACGGACGGCGCATGCGCAGTTCAAAAAAAGCCTCAAAAACACGGGGGTCACGATTTAATTCAATAACACACGCCCTCCTCATCCACATTTGAATTACCCGGGCTTACACCGGGCCATTTACGCTACGCCACCCTAACTTGGGACGCTTTGAGAATACGGCACTTGTGTCCAAACTTGCGTCGGTGTAGCGTAAATACGATACGCTACGCCCCGCTGGCATTTACGCCAATATACGAGAATCTGGCCCAACAACTTTATACCACCAATGTAAGGTGCATTTTTCCTGTGAACGAGGGAAATTTTTGGGTGAGATTTTTAAGGGTGTTGGTAAGGAAGAAGTAATTTCGATACTCCACAATATACATAAAATAACAGTAGCATTGGATTAATTGTCCCGACATGTTTCGCCACTCTGGGCTCATTAGGGGATGTTTTAAAGACTATAAGATGTAACACTGCATAGAACAAAACAGAAAAAAAAAAACATTAATTTGTGTAGTGTAGCCAGGGGCTGGCTTTTATTCTTCTCTCCTTCTGCTGAGATACTGATGATATGCTACACCATTCTCCTCCGGCCAGCGGGGGGAGCTAAAGCCAAGCAAGCCTATAGACTTCTATGCAGAACCTTGGGAGCTGCAGTTTGATATGGCAGCCATATAATAGGATGAATAGACTTCTTGGACTACAGTTCCCAATATATACTGTGCTGTAGGAGGGGTGGAGAGATGATTTGTATAAAATTGCCCAGGAAAGTTTTTCCTCTTGGCACCCAGGAAGTTAGAGAAAGAGGTCCTCTGCCTGGATACTCACCTGCCAGCAGGGAGACCACAGCAGCAGAGATCTGAGCCTAAGACTCAGACATAACAGCTGCTGCAAGGAGACTGAAGCGTCCACTTACCCTCTGCTTCCCACCACTGATCAACATCCAATCTATACCACACTTATTCCAAACCTAGACTGCGCCTACATTATACCAACTCTATACCATATTATATCAAACCTTTACTGCTTTACTTTATCTTGCACCTATTCTGAGACTATACTGTACATACTGTATACTGTATACCAGCCATTGCAGTTGTACTGAGGCAGGTTGGCTCGGCTGCGCGAATCCCTGTCATTGTACATCGAGCTTGTGCACGTTGATCTGTGGGCACACGCATGCTGCCGGAAGCGCATTTGCTAGCGGTGGGAGCCAACCAGCGGGTCCAGCGGACTTGATGTCCATTGGCCACCCACGATTGCTCCAGAGAGAGGCAGAATGGGGATCTACCAGTGTAAACAAACGGATCCCTATTCTCTCAGGGGAGAAGAGTGAGATTGTCTGATCCTAGTGATTAGGAAAAGTGATCCCTCTCCTACTCCAGTCAGTCCAGCCGACATATAGTTAGAAACACCTCCCAGGGAAGACATTTTACCCCTTGAGCTCCCCTAGTGTTGACACCTTCCCTGCCAGTGTAATTTATCTAGTAATCAGTGCATTTTTATAGCACTGATCGCTGTATAAATGTCACTTGTACCAAAAAAGTGTCAAACGTGTCCGATCTGTCCGCAGCAGTGTCACAGTGCCACAAAAATTGCAGAACACTACTTACTAGTAGAATAATAATAATAAATATGCCATAAATCTATCCCCTACTTTTGCGCAAACCAATCAATATACGCCAATATACGCTAATTGGGATTTTTTATAGCAAAAATATGTAGCAGGATACGTGCATGTGACACTGTAGGTGCACGTGGCTGCTGCACGTCGTGGGAGCAAGGCCGTGGGATCCACAGACTCGATGTCCACCGGCGACCCGCGATCGCGGTACACAGAGGCAAAACGGGGATCTGCATATGTAAATAAGGTGGATCTCCGTTCTGACAGGAGACGTCATGGAGATTTGCTGTTTCCAACAGCGATCTCAGAGGTGCTCCAGCCAACCCAGCCCCCACAAAGTTAGAACATACCCAGGGCAGGGGCGGACTGACAACTCATGGGGGCCCCGGGCAATAGAAGATTAAGGGGCCCCCAGGCTTACAGATGGCCACCAAGCCAGGTAGCAGTACAGAGGCGGGCAGCTAAAATCTCGAGATTTTCACATCAAAAGCATGTAGGTTTTGGACATAAAAGGGACAGATGTAAAAAAAAAACACAGATTTTTACATATTGTCCCTGGTTTTAATGAGCCTGGCAACCCTGATGGGGCCCCCTAGTGGCATGGGGCCCTCGGGCAGTGCCCGAGTTCCTCAATGGTCAGTCCGCCCCTGACCCAGGGAACATAGTTAACCCCTTGATCGCTCCCCTAGTGTTAACCTCTTCCCTGCCAGTGTCATTTATACATTGATCAGTGCATAATTTTAGCACCGATCAATGTAATAATGTCACTGGTCCCCAAAAAGTGTAACTTAGGTTCAGATTTGTCTGCAGCAAAGTCGCAGTCCCGCCAAAAATCGCAAATCGCCGCCATTGCCAGTAAACAATATAAAAACAAAACAAAAAGTCTGTTAATCTTTCTCATAGTTTGTAGACACGATAACTTTTGCGCAAACCAATCAATATGCACGTATTGCCATTTTTTTACCAAAAATATGTAGAAGGATTAATACTGACCTAAACTGATGAATAAATTAGTTTTTATATATATATATATATATATATTTGTATGGATATGTATTAAAGCAGAAAGTTAAAAATATTGTTTTTTTTTTTTCAAAATTTTCAGTCTTTTTTTGTTTATAGCACATATAGAAGAATATATATTGGCCTAAACTGATGAATACATTTGTTTTTTATATATATACATATATTTTTTTTGGGGGATATGCATTATAGCAGAAATTAAAAAATATTGGCCCAGATTCACGTACATCTGCGCATTATTGGACCGGCGTAGCGCACCGCCTTTACGTTAGACTTGCGCAATTTTGCCGCGTAATCACCCTATTCTCGTAGCTTTTGCGCAGGAAATTGCGCATACGTAACGTTTTTCCAGAGGCGTAAGGAGGAGTAATACAAATTGGGAAGGACGTGGGCGTGTTACATTGAAATGAGCCGTGACCCCATGCAAATGAAGGGCCGGCCCGGCTCGCGCATGCGCGCTTGAAGGAGACCATGGTCAGCTCCGCTGTGCGCATGCTCACAACTCGGGAGCGGCGCAATCAGTGAAATTGGAAATGGACTAGGGCAACGTTGTGAACTACGCAGACAGCATAAATAGACAGACACAAATGCACTTCCTTTGCAAAAGTACATCCCTTTGTGTCCCTCCCTCTACAGCAAGGTGCTTTTGTTTGTTTGTGACGTGTCTTTGAGATATTTGAGGACTGTTTTGCAGAGTGATTTTTGTCTTTTATGTGTTTTCTTTGTTGTTATTTTGTTTAAATTATATTTTTGCTGGGCATTTTTTTTTTTTGCTCGTCATTTATTTAATTTTTTTGGTTCTGTTTGTGTATGATTTTGGAATGTGGGGGTGATATTCCTGCGGGAAAAGGGGTGTCACCCTCATTTGTGGTGGAGAAGTGAACCCCAAGGTCTGTGTGAATGGTGTATGAATGTACAGTGACATAATTGGAGCCGTGGCGTGGCGTTGCAGCTCACAAGTCCTGCATGGTGGACTGGTGCCAATCCAATGTGATGAGGATGTGATGTGTCTGTGCTAGGGACCACAGTGGTGTGCATGCATGCATTCTCATTGTGCCATGATTAATGTGTGTGTTTAACGTGCAAAGATGCATAATGTGAGCTGGCATGAGATGGGGTCATGAGATGGGGTCCCAGTGCATATGCAGAGTCACCTTGAAGGGAAAAGACAGGAGGATGTTAGTAGTGCATGTGCCCCTTGTGATGTGTGCATCATGGGGGGGGGGAAGTCATGCCTGACTCCCATGTCACTCACCAACCAGCCGTCCCCATACATGTTCTGTTCGAAATCTGTGGGGATGGGGCTCTGATTGTATATGTAGCTGTCATGGGTGTCATGGGTAGTGTCATGTGTTGGGCTGGTGATGTCCTCCTGCAAGGTTGTGGTCATTCCAGGATGGCATGAGGGGTGAATCTGAAGATGCGAGACACCTCAGAATCACTCATGCCATAGATGTCTATGCGTGTGTGATATATCAAGTGAAGAGTGAGGGGCTTGTATCAGATAAGAATATTGTATTAGATTAGATTAAATTGTAAATTTTATATAAGCAAATAAAAAAAAATTAAAAAACATCTCCCGTGCCCTCCTTAGTGCCATCCTCCGTGCCCTCCTCCTTCTTTGTTCATCTAAAGTCAGTAGTATAGCTATGCGCGACGATGCCCCTGTCATGTTGGCATACAGATTGTTGAGCAACACGTGTGACTGCTGAACTCCTCACTAACAGTGTTGCTTTATCTGACAAGTAGACTTTTTTTCTTTTTTTAGACCAGCTTTTATATGGTCTAATTTTAGACAGGACATTTTGCTGTTGTGCACACTGCGTCGCCTGCGCTGCCCCAACGTTGTTTTGTGGATCCCCGTAAGTCCCTCATTAGCATATTTGACTAGCAAATCAATGGTGTGTCTATCGCACTTTGGCGCGGACGGATGCGCCAGTCTAACGAAATTACGCGGGACAAAAAAAAGACGATTTTTTGCGTATCTCGTTCTGGGGATGCCGCGCAACGAAACGCACGCGCACATTTAGACTTACGCATGTGCATCTCCTGTTGCGCAGGCGTAATCGCTCTGTGAATCTGGGCCTCTGTTTTTTTTTCTTCCAAATTTTTGGTCTTTTTTTGTTTATAGCGCAAAAAATCTAAACCGCAGAGGTGATCAAATACCACCAAAAAAAAGATCTATTTGTGGGGGAAAAAATTATAAAAATATAATTTGGGTACAGTGTTGTATTACTGAATTGCTGAAAGCTGAAAATTGGTCTGGGCAGGAAGGGGGTTTAACTGTCCAGTAAGGAAGATTTTGAAAAAAGAAACCACAATATTTTGTTACTTTTTGTTATAATATATCATTGTCTTTTTGAAAAT
The DNA here is from genome assembly GCA_029574335.1 of Rana kukunoris. NCBI lineage: Eukaryota > Metazoa > Chordata > Amphibia > Anura > Ranidae > Rana > Rana kukunoris. The sequence goes on along the minus strand of CM056053.1, from coordinate 468,508,849 downwards.
TAAAATATTTTTTCTCACTTTAGGCCGATACGTATTCTTCTACATACTTTTGGTAAAAAAAAAAAAAAAATCACAATAAGCGTATATTGATTGGTTTGTGCAAAAGTTATAGCGCCTACAAAATAGGTGATAGATTTATGATTTTTTTTTTTTTACTAGTAATGGCGGCGATCTGCGATATTGTGGCGGCCATATCGGACACTTTTGACACTATTTTGGGACCATTCGCATTTATACAGCGAACAGTGCTATAAATATGCACTGATTATTGTATAAATGTGATTGGCAGGGAAGGGGTTAACCCTAGGGGGCGAGGAAGGGGTTAAATATATTCCCTGGGAGTTATTCTTACTCTGGGGGAGGAGACTGACTGAGGGAGGTGACCGATCTGTGTCCCTATGTACAAGGGACACACCATCGGTCTCCTCTCTCGCTGACAGGACACACAGAGCTCCACGTCCTGCCTCTGTAATTGCCGATCGCGAGGACCTGGCGGTAGGGCCGAAACAACTAATCGATTAATCGACAACTAATCGATTATGAAATTAATCGATTACAATTTTCATAATCGATTAATCGGCCAGTAACACAATGGGGTTAAAAAACATAAAATTAGCCCTTTATAGTCCAACAAAGCAAATCAATACTGTAAATATTTCACTGTCCCCCTACAGTAGCGATTATTTGCTCTTTTTGTACTTATTTTTGTTTTTTTAACCCCCATTATGTTACTAAACATCTCAGGCCTCTGTGTTTTTTGGTGCTTTTTGCAGAAACACACTACATTTCATTTACATGTTTTCCGACGCTGTTGCGTATGGAAAGGGCAAGGACTATTTAACACAAAATGGTGCCATTTTGTTTTGTTTTTGGTTCAATATACTTCAATGGAGAAGCTGCAGAAAAGCATGAAATGTGTTTTTGCAGCAATTTGTGTTTTGTAATCTGCCCAACAACAAATTGGCCCAAAAAAGTTGTAAAAATTAAATTTTCTTTTTTTTTTTAAGGCTATTATCCGATTAATCGATTACCGTATTTATCGCCCTATAGCGCGCACACCCAACCTAGGAGGGAATCCTAAGGAAAAAAAAAAGAAATACATACAGTTTACAGTTAGTTACTTACAGTTGCCCGGCATCCATTGGCGGCCTTGTCCAGTCCGGCGTCCTTCTGCGGCCTTCGTGGTGTCCTCCCCGCTTGTCCCGCGATGCGAACCCCGCTTCCCACGCTGTGTTTGAATGCCGCCGCCAACATATACCGAGCGCAGTACACTCGGGCACGCTTAGCCACGCTCGGCTCCTCTCGCATAAAGGCTAGGAGGCGGCACAGAGCGTGACCGCGAGTGGAGCCGAGCCTGGCCCAAGTGTACCTGAGTGTACTGCGCTCGGTATATGTTGGCGGCGACTTCAAACACATCGCGGAAAGCGGGGATCGGCGTATATCGCGCACCCACTATTTTCCCCTGATATTAAGGGGAAAAAAGTGCGCGGTATACGCCGATAAATACGGTAATTGAAACAATAATCGTCCAACGAATCGTTTATGAAAATAATCTTTAGTTGCAGCCCTACATCGCGGCCGCCAGGCACGGGCATCGGCATCACTTGACACGGCGAGCACAGTTTTTCCCCGATGCGTGCCCTCGGCAGCACGCGGGGGGAATGAAAACAGAAGGACGTCCTGGGACGTCCCCCCGGCAGTTAAGAGCCACGCTGTGGACGTCTTTCGTCTATAGCACGGTTCTCAAGTGGTTAAAAACAAATCATACGTAATACTATCAATAGATCCAATTGAAAATGATTTGTATTGCCCATAGATTTTGCTTGTGTTGAGAACTGCAGCAAAGTGCTGATGTGCCCTACAAAAATAGGAGAATTTGAAATGTTCTTCACAAGTCAAGATGAAGACATTAAACTTAAAAAAAAATGAACGACAGACAGAAAAAAAAAAAAAGAAGAGAGCGTAAAACGCGAGTCACCTGAAGTACCCATACACCTCCGTTCCCTCCTGACAAGGGTACGGCTCCCGCTGTGGTTAGGAGACATGAGCTGCTGTGACAGGCACTGTGTGCTTGAAATCCACTAATTTCAAAGCGTGTCACTCACAGGCCAACTCAGCATCTCATTTCCTTCCCAGAGAAAGAGATGATTCTTCACAGATATTTCAGTCTCCCTCGTGTGTCTTTCACGCTAGACCCACTGGCATTCCTCTGCAAATCACTCATGCAATTATAAATACATTCTAGCCTACGAGGGAAGGGTGTTTCCCTAACGCCGTCTCCAGTTCGTGTCACCGAGGTGGCGCACGTGCCAGGCGGTGAACCGTCCCCGTTTTTTTAAAAGCATCACTCTGAGAATTAATTATGAACATCGTTATCCGTGCCTTTATGCAATGATAACATAACCCTTCTGTAGATGTCATCATGACTGAACGACAGAACAGACAAAACCTTGAAAACAAAATCAGACCTTGTAATTGGCTGTTTTAAGGGTCAGTCGTTCCAATACTTACATTTAGCTTTTCCTAAATGAAGATGAAAAGTCAAAGTAACTTGTAGCAGGGCCGTCATCAGGAATTTTTGGGGCTCCTTGTGTTGCAAGTTGAGAGAAGCGGGGGGCGCAGCAAATTGAGAATGGGGGGCTGCCATAGCAAATTAATGTTTGGGTGCTGACGAACCCCCTAAAAAATGTAAAAAAAAGGGGGATGCCATCCGGGGCCCCTTAGAGGTTTGGGTGCTGACAAAAAAAAGGGGGGTGCCATCCGAGGCCCTGGGGACCACCAGGCCTCTTAGAGGTCGGGGGGGGGGCTTTGGGTGCTGATGGAAAAAAGGGGGATGCCATCCAGGGCCCTGGGGACCACTAGGCCCCTTAGAGGTCGGAGAACTTTGGGTGCTGACAAAAAAAAATAAAAATTACAATTTTATTTTAATTTTTTTTTTTTATAAAGGGGGGGGGGTGCCATCCGGGCTCCTTAGAGGTTGGGGGGTGCTTTGGGTGCTGATGAAAAAAAAACAGGGATGCCATCCGGGCCCCTTAGAGGTCAGGAGGGCATTGGGTGCTGACGAAAAAAAAGGGGGATGCCATCCGGTGCCCTGGGGACCACCGGGCCCCTTAGAGGTCGGGGGGTGCTTTGGGTGCTGATGAAAAAAAAGGGGGATGCCATTCGGGGCACTGGGGACCAGCGGGCCCCTTAGAGGTCAGGGGGCTTTGGGTGCTGACAATTTTTTTTTTAAAATGACGATTAAAAAAAAAAAAATATTAAAAAAAAAAAAACGGGGATGCCATCCAGGCCCCTTAGAGGCCAGGGGGGGGGGGGGGGGCTTTGGGTGCTGACGAAAAAAATAAATGTAAAAAAAAAAAAAAAAGGGGGAAGGCCACCGGGCCCCTTAGAAGTCAGGGAGGGCTTTGGGTGCTGACGAAAGTATCACTTTGAAACTCTATTGGGGAGATCTCTGTGCTGGGTTTCCAGTTCTGTACACCTGCTGTGCCGATTATGAGGGACTCCCATCTTCCCTGTGATGAGTTGACATGTGCGATTTGTTTCGTACAAATCGAAAATGTGTACAAATTTCCAAAAATTCGTACATTCGGACGCATCCGAAATACGCATTTCTAGTCCTATGAATTTTATACGAAATACAAAATTTCGTTGATGAATTTTGTTTCGGGAGTAGGAGACTGCTCAGACTGGTACTGGTAGTCGATAGGGATTCAAAATTGGACAAAATAAGAATGTTTGTTAATATCGTTCTATTATTGTCATAATAATTACGATTATTCATTAAGATGAAGTTAAAAACCCAGGAAGTCAGCACAGCACAGGGATGGTGGGAGCCCCTCATAATGAGCACAGCAGGGGTACAGCCCCATGAGGAAGTCAGCACAACACAGGGATGGTGGGAGCCCCTCATAATGAGCACAGCAGGGGTACAGCCCCATGAGGAAGTCAGCACAACACAGGGATGGTGGGAGCCCCTCATAATAAGCATAGTGAGTGTCAGGAAAGGTTCCATCCGCTGGTGTTATTTATGTTCTGTCTTGCAGTGCTGCATCCCACCAGCAGGGGTCTCCTGGCAGTTCAGAGCTGTCAGGGGAACTTCCCCCTGCTGGTATATCACCTTTGGGACGCAGTACTGGCCTCGACCAGCGGATGGACCCTGGCAGTGTGGAGCACCTGGCCCTTGCTGCGTTCAGGTGTGACCTGAACATAATTAACACGCCCCTATTTATTACCGGCAAGTTCAAGCAGAACTCGCCCTGGTATCTGTCTATTTACCGGACCCTGAGCCTGCTGTCCCCGTTCTGGACTTCTGACCCGACCCGACCCGACCCGATCTGATCTGATCTGATCTGATCTGATCTGATCTGTCCCGACCTGATCTGTCCCGACCTGATCCCTCTCCTGGACATTTCCTTCCTGCCCATTCCTTGTCTGCAGCTTCTTTGGTGATCTCCTGGTATTTGACCCCGGCTTGGCTTTTGGTTTATGATTACGGCATTTCCCCTGGACTTGTATATATGCTTTGTGTTATTCGTGCACTGGTTGTCGTCACCTGTTTGTTCACCTTTGTAAATAAAACACCTTTTTATTCCACTATATACAGTGTTGGTCTCCTCTGTGTAGGCACACAGTCCTGGTCCATTTAGAATCTCTCACAGTATACCAGGGCCAGTTGACCAGACGTGCCTGCATAAGGAACCATCCTGTTGTGGTGTGTTTTTGAAACATGGATTACAATGAAATCCTTTACTTTTCTCTGCTGGCAGAAGAGGAAGAGGGGTATTGTCGCCAGGTTTTGGAGGGTTGGACTAGTGACCAACTGATGGAAACTATCCGATCGGCTCATTCCATGGTGGATCAGGGTTACATGACTTTTGATGATGTTCAGCCATTAATCAAGTTATGTGTTAAACCAGCCCTGTCAGTTATCCCAGATGGTAGTGATGACTTCTCTCCCCCCTTCAGTTGTGACCAAGTCGAATCCTTGGTGTGGTTAATGGAGGATGACCCGGCTTATTTTGATGAGCATTATTCCTCCTGTCCCCAGCAAAAGTTATCTGAGTGTATTGATTCTGTGCAGTCTCTGATTAGGCAAGGTGTGTGTGAACCTGCTTTTGTTCAACCTGTGCTGCAGGCATGGTCAGATCTCCTGATTCCAGCCAAGCCACTGCATTCCAGCCCTGCCATTAACCACTTGCCTTCCCAAGGATCTAGCCGTCCATTGCCAATGACATCCTCAGCTATAGCCCAGTTCATTCCGCATCCTACCAAGTATTATTACCCAGTCTCTACTGTTGTACCTACCCCGCCTTTAATCCACCTGCTTCTTCCTTTTCACCAATAACAACTCCACAAAAACCTCCTCCAGTCACCATCCCTGTGTCTCTGCCATATTCCAACCCTTCCTCCTACTTGATTCCATCCTCTTCATACATCACTTCTGTTAACAAGCCTGCAGTGACTAAGTCTAAAAAGAAACGGAAGTACTTCCCAACCCATACCATCGTGCCAGTTACCCAACCTGTCCCAGTGCCCTCTGCTCAACCTGTCCCAGTGCCATCTGTTCCAGTGCCATCGGTCCAGCCTGCTGTTCCTGTGCCAGCCTGCCAGTCTGATCCTGTGCCAGTCTGATGTTCCTGTGCCAGTCTGCCAGCCTGCTGTTCCTGTGCCAGCCTGCTGTTCCTGTGCCAGCCTGCCAGCCCGATGTTCCAGTGCCAGCCTGATGTTCCTGTTCCAGTGCCAGCCTGATGTTCCTTTGCCAGCCTGCCAGCCCAATGTTCCTGTGCCAGCCTGCCGGTCTGATGTTCCTGTGCCAGCCTGCTGTTCCTGTGCCAGTCTGCCAGCCTGCTGTTCCTGTGCCAGTCTGCCAGCCGCTTGTTCCTGTGCCAGCCGACCAGCCGCTTGTTCCTGTGCCAGTCTGCCAGCCTGCTGTTCCTGTGCCTGCTGCCCAGCTCGACGACCCAGAGCCTGCTGCCCAGCTCGACGACCCGGTATTTTTTCTTTTTAAATTCATCATAGCGGATGTTCGTAATTGTAACGAATCTAACGAAATTTCGTATTTCATACGAAACAAATCCAAATTGAATTTCGGACACAAATTCGTCTAATACGAAATGAAACAAATTTATTGACGGTGTACATGTCTAGTGATGAGTTCCCAAATCTAGTGGCGGTGCGTCCATAAGGGGTGCACGGGCGCCGCCCTCTTTCTCCTGCCATCTGTCTATCACCATAGATAGATTTATGCAATGCATGAATCTATCTCTGGTTGCTGCTGCCACCCCCTATTCAGGTGCCCAGCCCCTTTTCGAGTACCGGGAGCCTGATTTACAGCGGCGGGGGAACTTTTTGAAGCACCTGATAGGCGTCCAAAAAAGTGAACAGCAGGGGCCATGATGGGCGCTCGCAGTTCACTCAGCTGTGTGTTAGGAAAGCGGATGAATATTATTCGCTTTCCTAACACTGAACCACCTCTCCGCCAATCAGGTGCTCGATTCTGTTACCTGTCACCTGATGGGCTAAAAAGGCTGTGATTGGTTGCCTATCAGGTGTCCAATCATAGTAGAGAACGGGAGTAGACATTGGAGTGTGGAGGACACCGCCGCTGTGACCCGCTGCCCCACCGAGACAGGGTAAGTGGCAGCATTTGATAGGCACAGTGGCAGCAATTGATGGGTACAGTGGCTGCGTTTGATGGGCACAGTGGCGTCAATTGATGGGCACAGTAACTGCGTTTGATGGCTGCATTTGATGGCCACAGTGGCTGCGTTTGATTAGCACAGTGGCGGCAATTGATGGGCACAGTGGCAGTGTTTGACTGGCACAGTGGCGGCAATTGATGGGTACAGTAGCTGTGTTTGATGGGCACAGTGGCGGCAATTCTTGGGCACAGTGGTGGGAATTCTTGGGCACAGTGGCTGCATTTGATGGGCACAGTGGCTGCATTTGTTGGACACAGTAGCTGTGTTTGATGGCACAGCGGCAGCATTGATGGAACAGTGGCTGCTTTTGGGCACAGTGGCTGCATTTGATGGGCACAGTGGCTAGGTTTTATGGATACAGTGGCTGCGTTTGATGGCACAATGGTTGCGTTTGATGGCACAGTGGGGGCAATTGATGGGCTCAGTAGCTGGTTTGATGGGCATTGTGGATGCATTTGATAGGCACAGTGGCTGCATTTGATGACACAGTGGTGACAATTGATAGGCACGGTTGCTGCAATTGATAGGCACAGTGGCTACAATTGATAGGCACAGTGGCTGCAATTGATAGGCACAGTGGCTGCAATTGATGTGTTTTTTTTGTTAGTTTGTTTGCGACCCCCAAAAATGTTGAGCTCCAGCCGCCACTGCCCAGATCTGTACACCTACTGTGTCGATTATGAGGGGCTCCCACCTTCCCTGGGCAAAGTTTCCAGGACTGTACACATGCTGTGCCCATTATATTGGGTTTCCACGATCCCTGTGTTGAGTTCCTGGGCCTGTACACCTGATGTGCCCATTATGAAGGGTTCTCACCTTCCCTGGGTGGAGTTCCTGGGTCTGTACATCTGCTGTGCTCATCATGAGGTGTTCCCACCTTTCTTGTGCCGAGTTCCCAGGTCTTTACACATGCTGTACCCACTATGAGGGGTTACTACCCTCCCTGTGCTGAGCTCCCGGGTTTGTACACCTGATGTGCCCATCCTGAGTGGCTCACACCTTCCCTGTGGTGAATTCCTAGGTCTGTACACCTGTTATGCCCATTTTGCCGAATTCCCACTTTCTGTCTGAGTAACTGGGTCTGCAGTTAGCTGGTAGTATCACTTTGGAACTCTATTGGGGAACTCTATTGGGGGGGTCTCTGTGCTGGGTTCCCAGATCTGTACACCTGCTGTGCCTATCATAAGGTGTTCCCACCATCCCTGTACTGTGTTCCCTGGTTACTTATGCAGGGAGATTTGTTTCATCTCTGTGTATCATCTGAGGTTGTTCACTTCACTGGGTATATGTGAAGATTAACATCCACTTTAAGGTAAAAAGGCATCTGCAAGCAGCTTCCCCACCCCAGAACCACCCATATACTTACCTGAGCCTGGTCTCAATCCAGCGAGGCTTTCTCGGTTCTCTCTCTCCTCACTGGCTCAGATACAGCAACAGGAGCCATTGTATCTGGCTACTGTCAATCACAGCCAGTGAGTAGGGAGCAGAGGCAGGGATCTGACTTGGGAGCGAGTAGGCACTGGAAGTGGGGGGAGGAGCCGGAAGCACCAGCGGGGGGGGGGGGGGACCCGAGAAGAGGAGGATCGGCCTGCTCTATATGCAAAAGCATTACACAGAGCAGGTAAGTATAACATGTTTGTTATTTATTTATTTTTATGAAAAAAAGCCTATAGAATTTTTTTTTTATTATTACACTTTAACCGATTCAGCCTGGAAGATTTTACCCCCTTCGTGACCAGAGCAATTTTTACAATTTGGCACTGCGTCGCTTTAATTGACAATTGCGTGTTCGTGTGAAAATTTGTGTTCCTTTTTTCCCACAAATAGAGCTTTCTTTTGGTGGTATTTGATCACCTCTGCGGTTTTTATTTTTTGCGCTGTAAACAAAAAAAAACTACAATTTTGAAAAAAACCCACAATAAATAAATAAATATCTCTTTTTTTTTTTAAACACATTTTTTTTATTTAGGCCAATATGTATTCTACATATTTTTGGTAAAAACATTGACTTAGTTACACTACGCTGCTGTAAGTTACAGCGGCATATCCTTATCCACAAACAATTACTGCTGTAACTTACGGCGGCGTAGCGTAAATGGGCCAGCGTTCGCGGGTGTAATTCAAATGAACAAGAGGTGGGTGTGTTTTATTAAAATTATCAATGACCCGACGCAAACAACTTATTTTTTTAACTGCGCATGCGCCGGCCGTGACGTATCCCAGTGCGCATGCGTGAAATCACATTGCAAATAGTCAATGAAAACGACGTGTACGTAACTTATGCCAATCCCTATTCGCGAACAGGTTACGCAAACGATGTGAACGACGGAAAATTTGACGCTGGCCCGACGTCCATAACATTGTGTACGCCTCTATACAGCAGGGGTAACTTTACGCTTACGCAAACGACGTAAAAGGAATGCGCCGGCCGCTCGTACGTTCGTGAATTGCCGTAACTCGCTAATTTGCATATTCAACGTGGAAAAACGACGGAAGCGCCCCTAGCTTCCAGCGTAAGTATGCAACTAAGATACGACGGTGAAATAACGTTACGCCAGTCGTATCTTAGCGTAATAACGGCGTTTCTTGTTTTGTGGATACAAAACAAAGATACGCCGGCGGGAATTTGAAATTACGGCGGCGTATTTGGAGATACGCCGCCGTAATTCTTTTTGAATCTGGCCCATAGCATCTACAAAATAGGGGATAGTTTTATGGCATTTATTTATTTTTTACTAGTAATGGCGGCGATCAGTGATTTTTATCATGACTGCGACATTATGACGGACACATCAGACAATTTTGACACATTTTTGGGACCATTGTCATTTTCACAGCGAAAAGTGCTATAAAAATGCACTGATAACTGTGAAAATGACAATGGCAGTTTAGGAGTTAACCACTAGGGGGCGCTGTAGGGGTTATGTGTGATCCTATATGTGTTTCTAACTGTAGGGGGGCGGAGCTGGCTGTGTGACGTCACTGATCGCCTTTTCCTATACCAGGGAACAGACGATCAGTGACGTTGCCACTGTGAAGAACGGGGAAGGTGTGTTTACACTCACCTCTCCCCGTTCTTTAGCTCCTGTGACCGGTCGCACCGGCGGCGTTTGAGTCCCGCGGGTGCGGTCACAGAGCTTCGGAGCGTTCCCGCGACCCATGGCTGGGCACTTAAAGGGGACGTACCTGTACGTGCATGTGCTCAAGCCATGCCATTCTGCCAACGTAAATGTGCAGGAGGGGGTCCATAAGTGGTTAACCGCGTTACTCGCAATCCGAGATTCCACTGTAAAATACTGTAGTTAGGAAATTTAGCTATAGAGTTATTGACAAGTCAACCAACACACAGTGGCGCTGCTGCGCTTATCCTAGTCATTCAGGCGTCAATGACCTCATTATAAAAGGGTTAAAACCAGTTATAGGAGCCGGAGGATAAGGTAACTGGCTTATTCTGTTTACAAATGGGTACAAGCACCTAGGCTGCTTTTTGACAGGTTTAGAAAATTATATCTGGCTATAATAAAATGGAAAGTGAACAATACATTACTAAATGACTTTTTGAGCAATTATATACACAGTATATTAGGAGCCGTTTCCTGAGCTTCTGGCCAATTTCTGACTGCGTAATCAGATGGTATTAATCATACAAGTTTCCTCGCCACTCGAGCAGCGTGTGATCTCCGGAAGGGAAATAAAAAATAAAGCCTGAAAAGGTCGCCCGAAATGTATTTGTCTTTACCCTTTAAATGATGGGAAACCTTATACAAAAAAGAGGGAGAAAAATCAGAAATGTTTGTAATATGAAAAGGTCAGATCATTTAGAAAAAAGAGTGAAAAATAACAACGGGAAAACAAGAGCAAACACGTGTCGAGTATTAAGCTGTGTCGAGTGTGGTTCATGGGTGACATTTTCTGCAAACATGACACCTCCTATCCCTGCGGCGTTACCTTGTAATCTGGAATATAGATGTATTCCCTGCGGAATGCCGCTACACCGGGTACAATCACTTAGGCCGCATACACACGTACGGGAACCTCGACGGGCCAAACACATCGTTCCGCCCGTCGAGGTTCTCGCCCGGCCATCGAAATCGTCGACCAAGCCGTCGGGAAAGGCGCCGAACCATGGTTCTCGATGGGCCATCGAGCAAATAGAGAACCTGCTCTCTATTTTGGCTCGACGGCTTTCCCGACGGGACGCTCGGCGAAAACTTACACACGACCGAGTATCTCGGCAGAATATGGATCCCAGCGAGCTTCTCGCTGGATTCTGCCGAGGTTCTCGGTCGTGTGTACGGGGCCTGACTTATTCTAAAGTGCTCAAGTAAACCATCTTTGCCCATATTTTGTAACAAGTTCAATTTAGAAGAGGCCTCCACCACAGAACTACAGTGAAACCTCGGATTGTGAGTAACGCGGTTAACCACTTAAGTCCCGGACCATTATGCAGTTAAAGGACCTTGACCCTTTTTGTGATTCGGCACTGCGTCGCTTTAACTGACAGTTGCGCGGTCGTGCGACCTGGCTCCCAAACAAAATTGGCGTCCTTTTTTCCCCACAAATAGAGCTTTCTTTTGGTGGTATTTGATCGCCTCTGCGGTTTTTATTTTTTGCGCTATAAACAAAAATAGAGCGACAATTTTGAAAAAAATACAATATTTTTTTCTTTTTACTATAATAAATATCCCCAAAAATATATTTAAAAAAAATCCCCTCAGTTTAGGCCGATACGTATTTTTCTACATATTTTTGGTAAAAAAATCGCAATAAGCGTTTAACGATTGGTTTGCGCCAAATTTATAGCATTTACAAAATAGGGATAGTTTTTTGGTATTTTTATTAATATATATATATTTTTTACTACTAATGGCGGCGATCAGCGTTTTTTTCCGTGACTGCGACATTATGGCGGAGACATCGGACAATTTTGACACATTTTTGGGACCATTGTCATTTTCACAGCAAAAAGTGCTAGAAAAATGCACTAATTACTGTGGAAATGACAATTGCAGTTTAGGAGTTAAACACTAGGGGGTGCTGTAGGGGTTAAGTGTGACGTTATATGTGTTTCTAACTGTAGGGGGGCGGGGCTGGATGTGTGGCATCATTGATCGTCTTTCCCTATATCAGGGAACAGACGATCAGTGATACTGCCACTGTGAAGAATGGGGAAGGTGTGTTTACACACACCTCTCCCCGTTCTTCAGCTCCGGTGACGGATCGTGGGACACCGGCGGCGATCACGGAGCTTCGGACCAACCCACGGATTGGCACTTAAAGGGGTTGTACCCTTACCTGATTGTGCCCAGCCGTGCCATATATTGGCGTTAGGCGGTCCTTAAGTGGTTAACGAACGTTTCAAGAATTTTTTATTTTTAAATCCTGACTCGGTTTGCGAGTGTTGTCTCTCAAAACTAGCAGGATTCAAGCCTCTGTGGTGTGCATTACCGCATTTGGCCAGAGGTGCGGGGCGCCGGAGCCGAGCTTAGCCGATTGGAGACGTTCGGAAATAATGGTAAATACTCGGAAACACTTGGAAATACTCAGTTCCCGGGCCTTTCATAGGGTTTCCAAGTTTGGCCGAGCTTCCCGAGTATTTTAGAGCCTCTCCAGCGCTCCCCCACCTCTGGTCACATGCAGTATTGCATGCCATAGAAGTCAATGCAGAACACATTGAAACGGAACCCCAACGGCGTTTAAGATATTCCATTCCGAACCCAAGACAGCTTATCGACACTCCACAATCCAGCGAACATGACCCATATGGATTTCCCCCAGAAATGAGACACACGGCTCTGTTCTCTGGTTCAAAATTAATAGACAATCTTTATTGAGAAGGCTGGCTCTTATATACACCAAAAAGTATACTGCAGTAATCAAATGGACAATGACACACTCCACCCGCAACATTATACAATGGTTCCTAATGAGCCCCCCTCAATAAACATCTCTTAGTCAGACTTTCTGGCACCAGCTCTGACATAATCTACATGAGCTGATTAACTACAGCTGACAAGTCAGACATCTGACCTTTAGACTGTGCTAACTCACAACACACATCTATCATCAATAGAACTTTCACACAATACCGTGTCAATTAGCATAACACAATGAAAGGTTATTAGGAGCCATACTAAGGTTTATTTACATCACAGTAGCAGGCTTAATTACCACAGCTAGGCATGTGCAAAAGTGAAAAATTTGTTTCGTTTCGTTTCAATTCGTCATTTAATAAATTTCGTTAAGTTAGGTTCGTTACATGTGTTGAATTCGTTTTCGGAATTCGTTCGTTTTCGACCGAATTTCGAAAAATACGGTCGAAATCGAAAATATTTCGACCGTTTTTCGAATTCGTTCGTTTTCGACTGAATTTCGAAAAAATCGGTCGAAATCGAAAATATTTCAACCAGATTAGAAAACAAATAGTCTCTTTTCTAATAGAATTTTTTTCGAATTAAATTCGAAAATATTTTTTTTTTTTTTTTTTTTTTTTTTTTTCGAATTCCGATCGAATTTAGTCCGCGGGTATTCGATTCGGAATTCGAAAAAAAAATTTGATTTCGACCATTTTTTTTTTTCGAAATTCGGTCGAAAATGAACGAATTCCGAAAACGGTCGAAATTTTTCGTTATTATAGCAATTCGGAAATTCGTATGCATCCGAATGTCCGAATAATGGAAAATTTGTCCGAATTTCGATTCGGAACGAAACGAAATGCACATGCCTAACCACAGCAAGCTTGTATAGTACACATCAGCCAACACACAATATATATACACAATATACAGTATACAATATCTATATCGCATTAAATGTGACTAGCACAGACCATAGTGGGGTTCTCATTCACCCTGTGCCCCTATTAGAGACACAGGGTGATCTACACATAAGAGGCATCGGTGAAGCTGAAACAGGAGTATCTCATACTTTCTAAGCGCTTCTGGATTCCACGGGCCCTCCCGTTACACACATTATTTTAGTTTCCATTGACTTCTATGGGAAAACTTGCTTTGATATGCGAGTGCTTTCGATTACGAGCATTCTCCTGGAACAGATTATGCTCATAATACAAGGTTCAACTGTAGATTATACAGAATGTATGTGTGTACAGTAAGTAGATGGAAAAACTGCTAGGAAGTACCTCTTGCCCACCTTACTGTTGCTTCATCAGCCTCCTAAATCATCCATATGGGATTGGTAGCTTGATCACTGTTACACCTTATCTCTCTGGGATTGTTGCTTGATTATTCTCCCACCTCATCTCCAAAGGATTGGTTGCTTGATTACCTTCCCTCCTCATGCTCATGCAACTGGTTGTCTGACCCCCTTTCTACCTCATTTCCTTGGGATTGGTTTCTTGATAACCTTCTAATCTCATCCTCATGGGATTAAATGCAAAAAAGTGCAGCGCTTACATTGAAAATGGTCTTTGATTTAGACCAGGGCTGTCCAAAATTTTTTCAAAGAGGGCCAAATTTGATGAAGTGAACATGCGTGAGGGCCGACCATTTTGCCCGATATTCTTTGAACCATTAAAATTTGGTCTAAATGTGTTCGTCCGAGCGACTAATACACTGCCCAACAAGAATTCTCTTGCCTTTGTTGTTGTGTGTGGTGAAGAGATGAGCTTGGGAGTGTTATTTGGATATACCGGATTTATCAGCGTATAACACACACAAGCTCACCATTGCCATGAATGCAGCCTCACCATTGCCATGAATGCAGGCTCACCATTGCCATGAATGCAGGCTCACCATTGCCTTGAATGCAACCTCACCATTGCCATGAATGCAGCCCCACCATTGCAGCCTCACATGTGCCACGAATGCAGCCTCACATGTGCCATGAATGCAGCCTCACATGCAGAGCTTGGTGGTCCTCAGAGCTTGGTGGTCTGCAGTGCTTGGTGGTTGAGCACTGCAGACCACCAAGCTCTGAGGAAAGGGGTACGCCCCTGAAACGCGTCAGCCCTAACATCGACTTTAGATTCAAGTGATTATCAAGTTCTGCTGATGTTGCTGGATTTCTGCTGTACTGTCTTTTTAAGCCTGATTTTAACTCCACATTGTGAGTATAATGATTGATTTTAATATTTTAATAAAAATTCACTTAGCGGTATCACACTAGGTCGGTGCGCCCTCCATCTTTTTCTTTTTTCTTAGTCTTATGAACTCCCATGATTCTGAGGAGGTTTGCAAGACTCTGGAAACTATCGTCTAATTGAACTCAACTCAAAGCACCTTTCAAAAAAAATACCGGAGCGCAGGAGACTTTTGTTTACAAATGCAGCCTTACCATTGCCATCAGTGCAGCCTGATCGATGCCCATCTGCAGCCTCGGAGAGCAGAGGGAGGGGGCAAGACAAGTGCCGACAGATTACAAACAGGAGAATCTCATGTTAACCCTGTGGCCTCTTTAATACAAAGTCCCGCCTCATATGATAGACAGAACAGTCGTCCAATGACAGCACAGGAGACGGGACTTTTAATAGAGACGCTGCTGAGTAAACAGGAGATTCTTTACTTGTAATCCCACGTCGCTCGTCCTGCCCCCTTCCTGTCCCCTCCAAGGCAGCGCTGATAAATACGGCCCCTGGTGGCCATAAACAATATATATATATCCAAATCCCCAGGGGGCCATATTAAATCAACAGGGAGGCCGCATTTGGCCCGCGGGCCGGACTTTGGACATGCCTGGTTTAGACCATATAATGACTAGTGTTTTAAACCCTTGCAAGCATAAAAACACATATCAAAAGGAGAATACTAAACATATATAATAGTCCACACTGTGAAAAGATGAAAAATTTATAATTTGTGTAAATGTGAAAAATGTTATGAATTCAAATTAAAATAAAGTCCAATGAAGTCCAACTATAAAACTTTTGACAACAATCGTTGAATTTGTAATCCAAACGAGTGAGTGTCAGTCTTCAGATGTATAAATAGTGAAGATAGGACAATGAAAGAGCCCAACACTGATAAGACTAATGCCCCATACACACGATCGGGAAAACCTTGGATGGTTTTTCAGACGGAATTCCGCTCAAATTTGTCTTGCATACACACGGTCACACAAAAGTTCTCTGAACTTTCGACAGTGAAGAACGCGGTGACGTACAACACTACAACGAGATGAGAAAATGAAGTTCAATGCTTCCAAACATGCGTCAAATTGTTTTTGAGCATGCGTCGGAATTGCTACAGACGATTGTAAATTCATGCTCTTAATCTTTTGCTGGCAGAAATTCCAACAGCAAAAGTCCAATGGAGCATACACACGATCAGACTTTTGCTGGTGGAATTTCCAACCGTGTGTACACGGCATGAGGCTTACGGGGAACATATAGACTCAACAAGGCATATGCCAAATAAGTCTGTAGGGCTTTGTGGTGACACTACACCAATGATGGAAAACGTCAGCTTTTAAGGATGGTACAGTATGCACCCAAAAATTAGTAGTCACAATTTCCTCCTGGGGACATACACCACAAGACCACGACTCAGAGGTACAACCCGTAACAAAGGATTTAGCAGGTTTACCATAAATAGGAAAATAATTTCCTTCTCATCTCATCCTCATGGGATTGTTTGTGTTATCATGTCCTCGCCACATTCTTATGGGATTGGTTGCTTGATCACCTTCTTACCTCATCTCTATGGGATGGTTGCTTGTTAACCCTCCAACTTCATTTACGTAGGATTGGTTGCTTAATAACCCTCCCTCCTAGTGTTGCTCACGAATATTCGCATTGCGAATATTTGCTACGAATATTGCATATTCGAGTATTCGCGAATAACACGAATATCGCGGCGAATATTCGCTATTTCGAATATTCGAATTTTTTCAATTTTTTTTTTAGAACAGATCACATCCTAGAGATCCCCATCGACGTCTAAAAGCATTGCTGGTATGATTAGAGACCTTGGGCCGAGTAGCTGCAGCGCTCATTTTATATTGCCGAAAAATCGCAATGCGATTATTCGGCAATAGCGATATCACGCGATTATTTTATATTGTAATATATCACGAATATTCTGAGCCAATCAAAGTGCTCCATTCCGCATTTCTCGAAATTTCGCAATTATTTTGTATTGTAATATATCACGAATATTCTGAGCCAATCAGAGTGCTCCATTCCGCATTTCTCGAATATTCGCAATTATTTTATATTGTAATATATCACGAATATTCTGAGCCAATCAGAGTGCTCCTTCCGCATTTCTCGAATATTCGCAATTATTGTGTATTGTAATATATCACGAATATTTTGAGCCAATCAGAGTGCTCCTTCCGCATTTGCCGAATATTCGCAATTATTGTGTATTGTAATATATCACGAATATTCTGAGCCAATCAGAGTGCTCCTTCCGCATTTCTCGAATATTCGCAATTATTTTATATTGTAATATATCACGAATATTCTGAGCCAATCAGAGTGCTCCTTCCGCATTTGCCGAATATTCGCAATTATTGTGTATTGTAATATATCACGAATATTCTGAGCCAATCAGAGTGCTCCATTCCGCATTTCTCGAATATTCGCAATTATTTTGTATTATAAAATATCACGAATATTCTGAGCCAATCAGAGTGCTCCATTCCGCATTTCTCGAATATTCGCAATAGCGAAAAATCGCAATAGCGAAAAATCGCAATAATTTAATTTCCAAAAAATATCACGAATATTCGTATTTAGCGAATATTTCTCGAATATTCGACTAAATATTCGAGATATATCGCGAAATCGAATATGGCATATTCTGCTCAACACTACTCCCTCCTCATTCTCAAGACTAAAGATTAGTTGTTTGATCCCTTTCCCACTTCATCTCCATGGGATTGGTTGCTCGATCACATTACCAATTACTATCTCATCTCTGTTGAATTGGTGACAATCCTCCCATCCTATTTCCATGGGCTTGGTTGCTTGATAACCCTAACTCCCATTTCTCATGAGATTGGTTGTTTGATCCCCTTACCACCTCTTCTTGTTAGGATTGATTGCTTGATAACCTTCCCATGTTGTCCTCATGGGATCGATTATCACATTCCCACCTCATCCTAAGGGGAATGGTTGCTTGATCACCTTCTTACCTCATGTCTATGGGATTGGTTGCTTGAGGACCCTCCCTCCTTATGCTGAAGAGACTGGTTGTTTAATCCCCTTCTGACCTCATAGGACTGGTTGCTTTTCCACTTTCCTATCTCATTCCCATGGTATTGGTTGCTTGATAACCCTCCCTCCTCATTTACATGGGATTGGTTGCTTAATAACCCTCCCTCCTCGTCTCCATAGGATTGGTCGCTTAATAATAACTTTCCACCTCATTTCCATGGGATTGGTTGCTTTATAACCTCTCCACCCCATCCTCATAGACTTTGTTGCTTGATCCCCTTCCGACCTCATCTCCATAGGACTGATTGTTTTACCACCTTGTTACCTAATTTCCATTGGATTGGTTGCTTAATAACCCTCCCTCCTCATGCTCATAGGTTTAGTTGTTTCATTCACTTTCCACCTCATCTCCATAGGATTGGTTGCTTAATTCTTTCCGACCTCATCTCCATGGGATTGGTTGCTTAATAACGTCTCCACTTCATTCTCATGGAATTTGTTACTTGATCACCCTCTGAAAATGTATCGGTTGCCTGATAACCTTCCCACCTCATCTCCATGGGATTGGTTGCCTTCCTACTAATGCCTACTCCTTCAGACTCATACACACCTATCAGGGCATTTTGATATTTCCATAACTCCTCCCAAGGGTCACCTCACTGTGTGCATTAGGCCGAGGGCTCTTGAGAAAGGTACTGAGACACAGGACCATCTTAACGAATTGGCACACCTGAGCACCGGCCAGGGGCCCCAGGTGCATGGGGGTCCATGATCAGTGCCAGGAAAAGGGGGGGTGCTGTGTTGGGGGAGTTAACTGCAAATGTGTCCACTTGTGCCGCTGTTTTTTGACAGGAGTAAGGTAACTGCAATGTCACTCCGGTCAGAAGGAGCAGTGGCTGGCTTCTGTTGGAGAGAGGATTCACCTTTCTCCTCCTTCCTGCAGGGGGCGGAAGAGAGCCAGCACTGAGACTGAGAACTGGGCCAGGAAAAGGGGGGCGGGTACTGTGTTGGGGGGGTGAACTGGAAATTTGTCCACATGTGCTGCTCTTTTTTGATAGGAGGAATGTAACTGTAATGTCACTCCTGTCAGAAGGAGCAGCGGTTGGCTTCTGCTGGAGAGAGGATTCAGCTTTCTTCTCCTTCCTCCAGGGGGCAGAAGCAAGCCGGCACTGAGACTGAGAACTCACCTCAGTCTCGGCGCAGGAGAGGAAGGAGGAGATGCCTTCATTGTAGGTTGGAACAGCATTTGTGATCTGTGGGTACTAGTGTTGCTCACGAATATTCGTATTGCGAATATTCGGCTCGAATATGGCATATTCGAGTACTCGCGATATATTCCGAATTTCACGGTGAATATTCGCTATTTCGAATATTCGTATTTTTTCAATTTTTTTTTAGAACAGATCACATCCTAGAGATCCCCATCGACGTCTAAAAGCATTGCTGGTATGATTAGAGACCTTGGGCCGAGTAGCTGCAGCGATCATTTTATATTGCCGAAAAATCGCAATGCGATTATTCGGCAATAGCGATATCGCGCGATTATTTTTGAGAAATTCGCAATATTGTTTTTAGCTAAAATAACACATATATTCGATTTCAGAGTGTTACTGTCGAAATTCCGCAATAAATTTCTCATTCGCATTTTTGCGAAATTACGATAAAATATCAAGAATATTCTAAGCCAATCAGAGTGCTCCTTCCGCATTTGCCGAATATTCGCAATTATTTTGTATTGTAATATATCACGAATATTCTGAGCCAATCAGAGTGCTCCTTCCGCATTTGCCGAATATTCGCAATTATTTTGTATTGTAATATATCACGAATATTCTGAGCCAATCAGAGTGCTCTTCCGCATTTGCCGAATATTCGCAATTATTTTGTATTGTAATATATCAAGAATATTCTGAGCCAATCAGAGTGCTCCTTCCGCATTTGCCGAATATTCGCAATTATTTTGTATTGTAATATATCACGAATATTCTGAGCCAATCAGAGTGCTCCATTACGCATTTCTCTAAATTTCGCAATTATTTGGTATTATAAAATATCACGAATATTCTGAGCCAATCAGAGTGCTCCATTCCGCATTTCTCGAAATTTCGCAATTATTTGGTATTATAAAATATCACGAATATTCTGAGCCAATCAGAGTGCTCCATTCTGCATTTCTCGAAATTTCGCATTCGCAATTCGCATTCGCATTCGCAATAGCGAAAATTCGCAATAATTTCATTTCCAAAATATATCACGAATATTCGTATTTAGCAAATATATCTCGAATATTCGACTATATATTCGAGATATATCGCGAAATCGAATATGGCATATTCTGCTCAACACTAGTGGGTACAAGGGGAAAGGGGGTGGGGCACCTGATGTATGGAGAAACTGTTATAGGGGACAACTGATGAATGGGGACACAGCGATGGGGGACACCTGATATATGGGGATACTCAATGTATAGGGACACTGGGATGAGGACACTGTGATTGCGGAACCTGGGGTAAGGGGGAACAATGATGGGGAAACCTGTATAGGGACACTGTAATGGGGACTCCTGATGCAGGCTGGTAGGGGCCCCAGGGCATTACTTTGCCCAGAGGCCCATGATGCTATTAAGATGGCACTGCTAAGACAGGGTGCTCCGATGTTTTCAGAAAGCTATGCACAGTGCCCTGCCAGTTCCTACCACTAATCATAATCTGCCTGCATTGATTTGAAAGCACAGAGACCCAGTGATCACATAACCAGACTTAAAATAAGGTATGTAATGGAAACAAAAAAACAATAACATTTGAAATTTTGGTCAAACACCTTGCTTTCCTCTACTAACCGTATCCAATATATTCTTTTTCCCCTCAATCCAAAAAATTCTTCTTTAAAGTCATTATATACATTACACATACCCGGGCACATCAAAGATGTAATGAATGTAAGCTACAGTATTGTTGAATTGTTTATGTTTATTTTTCAGTGTGTGTATTCTTTTTTCTCCCATTGACATCTATTTGTGAGAACAGAAGCTATAATAAGCCCAGAGATGGCAGTTAATTGATTGCACCGAGGCTCAGATATCACCATAAAGTGCCACAATATTGCTTGTGTTACTGGAATCATGGAGACAGTCATATGGCGGGCAGACCAGAGGGAAAAATAAATGGAAAAGGAATCACAATATTTCTTTGGTTTCAATAGGAGTCAGATTATTATTTTCAGACTCGTTGTGCAATTATACTTAAAGGATATCTCCACTTAATGGGCATATATTATTACTACACAAGCTATTTTGTAATTTAATGTTTATAGAAACTACATTTCCATTTCAGTCTTCAGAAACTTAAAATGTATGGAAAAAAGTTTATGAAAACATAAAGAAAAGTAAAAAAAAAAAAAAATGCAGTTTTCGTGCAATACGACAACCCAGAAGTGTTCTTTATACTGTCATACCTCCCAACTTTTGAGCTGAAAAAGAGGGACACCTATTAGTAAATGTATGTAGGCATAGGACACACCTCCTACCACACCCCCTTAACCACTTAAGACCCGGACCATTATGCAGGTTAAGGACCCGGCCCCTTTTTGCGATTCGGCACTGCATCGCTTTAACTGACAATTGCACGGTCGCGCGACGTGGCTCCCAAACAAAAATTAAGTCCTTTTTTCCCCAAAAATAGAGCTTTCTTTCGCTGCGGTTTTTATTTTTTGCGCTATAAACATAAATAGAGTGACAATTTTGAAAACAACAAACAATATTTTTTACTTAAAATATATAATTTTTTTTTCCTCAGTTTAGGCCAAAACGTATTCTTCTACATATTTTTGGAAAAAAATAGCAATAAGGGGTTATATATTGTTTTGCGCAAAATGTATAGCGTTTACAAAATAGGGGATAGTTTTATGGCATTTTTATTAATATTTTTTTTTACTAGTAATGGCGGTGATCAGCGTTTTTTTTTCGTGACTGCGACATTATGGCGGACACTTTTGACACTATTTTGGGACCATTGTCATTTTCACAGCGAAAAGTGCTATAAAAATGCACTGATTACTGTGAAAATGACAATGGCAGTGAGAGGTTAACCACTAGGGGTCACTTAGGGCCCTTCTGCCATTGTATATCGGCGTGAAGGGGTCCTTAAGTGGTTAACCACTTCCATACCAGGCACTTACGCACCTTCCCGCCCAAGCCAATTTTCAGCTTTCAGCACTGTCGCAATTTGAATGACAATTGCGCGGTCATGCTACACTGCACCCAAACAAAATTGGCGTCCTTTTTTCCCCACAAATAGAGCTTTCTTTTGGTGGTATTTGATCACCTCTGCGTTTTTTTTTTTTTGTGCAACAACTAAAAATAGAGCGAAGATTTTGAAAAAAAAATAAAGTTTTTATTTTTTTCTGTTAATTTTTTTGTAAATGAGTATGTTTTCTCTTTCAATTATGGGCACTGATATGGTGGCACTGATGGGCACCGATGAGGTGGCACTGATGGGCACCGATGAGGTAGTTCTGATGGGCACCGATTAGGTAGCACTGATGGGCACTGATAGGCGGCGCTGGTATTGGGCACTGATGGGCACTCATGGGCGGCACAGATGGGCACTCATGGGCGGCACTGATGGGCACTCATAGGCAGCACTGGGCACTCATAGGCGGCACAGGTGGGCACTCATAGGCGGCACAGGTGGGCACTGATAGGTGGCACAGGTGGGCACTGATAGGTGGCACAGGTGGGCACTGATAGGTGGCACAGGTGGGCACTGATAGGTGGCACAGGTGGGCACTGATAGGTGGCACAGGTGGGCACTGATAGGTGGGCACTGGGCATGGATTGGCACTGTGGGGTGGCACTGACAGACACTGGGGTGGCACTGATGATCACTGAGGGGTGGCACTGATGGATCAATGTTGCCAATCAGTGCCCATGTGTGGGCACTGATTGGCATCATTTTTTTTTACTGCCCCCCCTTTTTTTTTTTGTCATTTTATTTTTTTGTCATTTTTTTTTTTTTTTTTTTGTCATTTTATTTGTATTTTTTTTTTGTATTTTTTTTTATTACCCTGGTGGTCTAGTGTGGCGATCCGAGGGGGGGCTGCGCTGATAAACAATCAGCGCGAACCCCCCCTGTCAGGAGAGCCGCTGATCGGCTCTCCTGTACTCGCGTCTGTCAGACGCGAGTGAGGAAGAGCCGTCGGCGGCTCTTCCTGTTTACATCGTGATCAGCCGTGATTGGACACGGCTGATCACGTGGTAACGAGGCTCCGCCGGAGACTCGTTACCGAGATCGGAGGTGCAGGGTGTCTGACTGACACCCCGCATCACCGATCGCCGCGCTGCGCGCCCGCACGGGCGCGTGCGGCATGAAATCGTGCTAGACGTTTGAGAACGTCTAGTCACGATTTCATAACCACTTCCCTGCCGTAAATCGGCTATTGGCCGGGCGGGAAGTGGTTAAAGGAGAATTATGAAAACAATATTAATATTCATTTAGGTTGGCTTGTAAAATTGAAGCAAATGCAGCAGTTTAGAGATTGGATGAAAGCTTTAGCACTGGGAAACACCTTTTTGATAAATAAGAAGTGCATTTTATATACAACTACATAGATTAGACCAAAATGAGGGACAGATGAGGAAGAAAAGGTGACAGAGGGACTTTGTTCCAAATCAGGGAGAGCCCCTCAAAATCAGGGATGATTGGTCCAAATGATACTGTTAATGTGCAGAATGCCTGCATATACAGTATGTTTTGCTTGCGTGATTATCTCACTCACCTGAAGCCTGTACTGAGCTGTAATTCATATTGTAGAGATATTTTCTAACTGTGGGGGGAGGGGGGGTGACTGGGGGAGGTGACCGATGCTGTGTCCCTATGTACAAGGGACACAGATCGGTCTCCTCTCTCCCCTGACAGGACATGGATCTCTGTGTTTACACACAGAGATCCACGCCTTGTCCCTGTAGCCGCCGTTCCCGAGTGCCTGGCGGACATCACGGCCGCCAGGCACGCGCATCGGCATGTCAGCGATGCGGCGGGCACGCGCGCCCCCCAGTGGCCTGGCGAAGTGCAGGCCGTAAAAACACGGCCAGTCAGAGATTCAGGACATCCCTTCGGCCGTACAAAATCGTACGGCCGTAAGGTAGTGGTTAAATATTGTACCTGCTGGGTGTCTATAGTTTGCCTGTGAAAACGTCTTTGAGAACCCGGGTCTTGCCCCAGGGAACATGTATCAATGGAAAAAAGTTTAAAAAACGGTGTTTGAGTCCCATAGACTTCAATGGGGTTCTAAATGTTTGCGCGAACGGTCGGTTCTGGTGCGTACCGAACGCGGGGGTGTTCGGCTCATCCCTACCTGTGACAGACTCAAGCGTCACAGGGGCTTTTTAGAGGGGACTGCAGGCTAGCCTCTTGCCTACTGACTTTGGGCCCTGGCTTTCAAGGGAACACTACTCTTCGAGTGGTCTTGTTTCTGATTGGGGTTCGTGTCTCCCCAGAACACACAGACTCTGTGAGTCTAAGCCTGGGATCCATGGTAAAGGCCTAGATGGCACATTACCAGCCATAAATGCTCAACACTGGGAAACTCATAGCAGATAGTAATCTCATCAGCGCAAGCCAACTCTCTTTCACCCATTGTTAATTGTGCTAATTAACACACCAATTGTCTGATAGCAAACTACTGTGGGGATGTGTTTATACTTGTAATAATGTGTAATGTACTTTGTGAGCTCGATGCCGGCAAGTCTGAGTGTCCAAGTGGCTAGTTGTTTAATTAACATAATGTTTAACTACTTTGCGACCAGCCACCGCAGTTATACGGCGGCAGGTCGGCTCCCCTGCGCGAGGTCACGTAGATCTACGTCACCTCGCAAAGCGGCAACTGACCCCGACGCGCGTGCCCGGTGGGCGTGATCACCGCCGGGCACCCGCAATTGCTCGTTACAGAGAGAGAACTGGGAGCTGTGTGTGTAAACACACAGCTCCGGTCCTGTCAGGGGGGGAAATTACCTATCGTCTGTTCATACAATGTATGAACAGCGATTTATCATTTCACCATGTCAGTCCCACCCCCCCCTTCTGTTAGAACACACCCAGGGAACATGATTAACCCCTTCCTCGCCCCCTAGTGTTAACCCTTTCACTGCTAGTGGCATTTTTATAGTAATCAATGCATTTTAATAGCACTGATCTCTATAAAAATGCCAATGGTCACAAAAATGTGTCAAAAGTGTCCGCCATAATGTCGCAGTACCGATAAAAATCGCTGATCGCTGCCATTACTAGTAAAAAAAAATATTAATAAAAATGCCATAAACTACCCCTTATTTTGTAGATGCTATAACTTTTGCGCAAACCAATCAATAAACGCTTATTGTGTTTTTCTTTAACGAAAAATAGGTAGAAGACTACGTATCATATTGTGGAAGAGAAAAAACGCATAGTAGGAGTCCATGGGCTGCGCACCCCGAAGTGCAAAAACAGGAATAAAAAGGTCCCCCAGTGGGGTTTTTAAGCGGCATGATGTACAAAGTATAGGAAATTGTATAACAATTTTGAAGATAAAGGGGCAGATTCACAGAGAATTAGATTATCGTAGAGTATCAGAAATACACTACGCCGCCGTTTTTTACCTGGCTCTACGTGGAATCCAGGTAGATTTTGTCCAGTAAACGACGGCGGCGTAGTGTATTTCTCCCGTCGCAATCCATCTGCGCGAGTAGGGGGCGTGAAGCATTTAAAATAGGCGCATTCCCGCGGCGATCGAACTGCGCATGCTCCGTTCGCAAATTTCCCGCCGTGCATTGCGCGAAAACACGTCGTCACGTCGTAGTAGCGTCGTTTACGTACATTCCTATTCCCGAACGAGTTACGTTAAAAAAAAAAAATATTTTCAAATCGACGCAGGAACGACGGCCATACTTTACATGGGTTACGCACTGTTAGACCAGCAAAAAGCTCCTCTAACATTACGTAGCCAAAAAATGACGTAGGCGATTGCGAGGGACACTCGTACCTTCGTGGATCGCCGTAAAAACTCATTTGCATATCCCGACGCATGAAAACGACGCGAACTCCTCCCAGCCGCAAAAATATCGCAGTGTAGATCCGAAGGCTTACGAAGACGTAAGCCTCTCGGATCGAAGCCCGAAGCCGCCGTATCATGGTTTGAGGATTCAAACTAGTGATACGGCGCGCAAAATTTGAAATTACTCCTGTCTAACACCAGTTAGACAGGTGTAATTGCTCTGTGAATCTGGGCCAAAATCTTTACTTGGTATGTACAGTACAGTAAAAATACAACATGGTAGGAGCATTTAAAAAACAGTAAACATAGTACACTCTGGTTAGACATGATTTAAAGGATATTAACAGTGGCAAGAAATTAAAAAAATATATAAACAACAATGCAATACATGATGGACCATAGTTCAATTGATTTCCATATGAGTACCCCAAAGCGTTTCGACCAATTACTGTCACGGTCTTCTTCAGGGAAATTGTACTCTGATGAAACATGTTAGAAACAACAATCATCTCTGGTCAGATGCCATTCCAAAAACCTTTTGAGTGCTAAATATAATTCCAACACTATCCCTTTAACGGATGCTCGCATTTTTTTAGAGGGATAGAACTATAATCAATATACCTTTTCTAACATGTTTCATCAGAGTCGGGTGCCCAAGCGGTTCCGTCACATTGCCTTTGCAAGAGCGTGCAGCTTCAGATCTCATTCCTTCTTACGCGAGAAATGCAAAAGTACTGATTTGCAGCACAATAGATTTTTTTTTTAACTGCTTAAGGACCGCCTCCTGCACATTTACGTCGGCAAAATGGCACGGCTGGGTACATGCACGTACAGGTACGTCCTCTGCTAGTGCCCAGCCGTGGGTCGCGGGCGCTCGCCCGCGTCCCAGTCCGAAGCTCCAGGACCGCAGGACCCGCGGACCCGATCTCCACTGGAGTCCCGCGATCGGTCCCCGGAGCTGAAGAATAGGGAGAGCTGTGTGTAAACATGGTTTCCCCATTCTTTTATAGGGATACACAATTGATGACATCACAGCTACAGCCACACCCCCCTACAGTTGTAAACATAAATTAGGTCACACATAACTTCTACAGCGCCCTCCAGTGGTTAACTCCCAAACTGCAATTGACATTTTCACAGTAATCAGTGCATTTTAAATGCTTTTTTTGCTGTGAAAATGACAATGGTCCCAAAAATGTGTCAAAATTGTCCGAAGTGTCCGCCATAATGTTCGCAGTCACGAAAAAAAACGATGATCGCCGCCATTAGTAGTAAAAACAATGCAATAAAACTATATCCTATTTTGTAAACGCTCGAAATTTTGCGCAAACCAACCGATCAACGCTTATTGCGATTTTTTTTTTTTTTTTTACCAAAAATAGGTAGAAGAATATGTATTGGCTTAAACTGAGGACATTTTTTTTTATATATATATATTTTTGGGGGATATTTATTATAGCAAAAAGTAAAAAAATATTGAATTTTTTTCAAAATTGTCGCTCTATTTTTGTTTATAGCGCAAAAAATAAAAACCGCAGAGGTAATCAAATACCACCAAAAGAAAGGTCTATTTGTGGGGAAAAAAAGGACCCCAATTTTGTTTGGGAGCCACGTCGCACGACCGTGCAATTGTCTGTTAAAGCGCCTCAGTGCCGAATCGCAAAACCTGGCCGGGTCCTTCAGCTGCCTAAAGGTCCGGGACTTAAGTGGTTAAATAATGCAATATGCCACCCACTT
The DNA here is from genome assembly GCA_029574335.1 of Rana kukunoris. Lineage (NCBI taxonomy): Eukaryota > Metazoa > Chordata > Amphibia > Anura > Ranidae > Rana > Rana kukunoris. Next base: position 468,481,264 of record CM056053.1, on the reverse strand, counting down.
TCAGATGCCATTGCAACAAGATAATACAAGTTATTTACATTAGCCATCAGTAGTCATATTGTTATAGCTGTTGAGTGTACTTTATACAGATTTGTGTAATGCCATTAAATGAATTATTTTCAATGCTGGTGTACTGCAGTAAGGGCACAGTGTGCTATAAATGGGGATTGTTTGTAAAAGGCCACACTGGTGGGCACTTTGGGGTGCATTTAAAAAAAATAATCACATAGTAATTCACCTAGTTCTGTGTGAATGTGGTAAAAAAAAACAACAAATGTTATTAGGTTATCTCTGGTTGAATGTTTTTCATTGATTTATGGATGGGAAATACTGCATTTGGCCATTAGATGGCACTAAGTATTATAGGACATAACTGTGCTACTTAGCACCATCTAATGGACAAATGTGGTATTTTCTATTTATACCTGGAGATAAAAAAAAACACCTTTAATGCAAAAAAAATATATATATATTTCCCCTCAAAGCTTCTCCCCTGCCTTCCTGCACTATTAAAGGGTATTGCCTCACTATGGATATTTTAAAGTGTAGGGGTGGGTACCATCATGCTATATTTAGACAATGAGGGGAAGGAAAGAGTTAACATGGGCTTCTCCAAAGAATTGCCCTATAATGCCAATAGTGTTTGAGGACCATCTCGGTACCCAGAAATTGAAACAGAATAAGACAAAAAATTCTACAGTTATTAAGAAAAATCATAAAATACAAAAACAACAAGACAACGGTAGAATTGTTGTATGTAGTTGTGTTGAATAAACACTTGAGAAACATTGAACCCAACTGGTGGATGGGATTACAAAGATGTTGGTACAGACGCAGTCCTCTACAAGTTTCGCAACCTGTGTCGCTTCTTCAGGAGGAGTCAAAGAATAACATCTAAAAAGAGATACAATCTCATAATTACGATATCAAAAAAAAATTTTTTTAATATTTTTTTGTAGCACAGCTACCAATAAGCCTATTATTTTGGAGTATTAGGAAAGCCAGCGCAACTCACCAATGGGGGCCCAAGTGGGCATCATCTGGCATTAGCGTAAAAAAAAAAAATTCGCCCTTGGGACTTTGAGTGAGGTGAGCACTTCGGAGCCAATAAAATAACAGGAATAATTACAGTACATGTTTAATTCAAGTAAAAAGTAGTACATACATGTCATGAACATAAGCCAATTCATACAGAAAATGGGTAAAATGATATTGCAAGTAACTGTCCATATTAAAAAACACACAAGCATCAAGTGTATACCCAACGTGTTTCGCGAGGCTTAGCTCACTCTTCAGGGGTAAATGCTCGTGGTATACCTACAATGAAAGGATAACGTATGTAGTATGATATAAAGGGCCTTGATATGAAAACCCCATACTCACCAATGGACATTACAAAAGACCAGCGCATGTGAGGGAGCAGAGGAGGCGGGGCCATCTCATTAGAGACACCCTAGACGGGTGTTCCCCCAGGGGCGAACACGGAAAGCTATAGGTGGTGGATGGACTAGAATGATATGAAAGGGTAGAAATATGATATGAGTGTCAATCCGATACTCAAGTAAGCACATTGGAATTAAAAAATGGGGGCGGGGGAAAAAGGAGGGGTTGGGGTGTGGACGAGAGGGGATACGGGAAGGGGGAGGGGACCACACAGCTCTGTCAAAAGCTTTGGCATCTACTGAGATAAATGAACTCACGGAAATGATGTCACCTCGCCTTGCCCAATCAAAACATCACTGAGAACTTTGCGATGCATATTTTTTACACTATTGTTATTTATTTATTTTTTTACTTCTATTTTGTCTTGGAGAAAAGCTCATATTTTCAAACTTTTCGCTTATTTATGATTGCCGCTGGGCGAAACCTCACATATTTTCACCATATTTCAATTGGTAAATTAACTCATTGAGTGAAAACAGTTCACAGGTAAATAGAAGATACGTAAAACATAATAAGCAAACGAAAGGCAACGTTTTAGCTTGGAACGATGACCCTGCATGCTATGTCACCCTTTTACCAGCAGATGGTGCAATTGCACTAAGACTTGACCAAGAACAGCGTGCAGCTCTATTATCTGCAGTACAAGTCATTGTCATTTTATAGCACTTTGTCTCTTATAATAAAGAGAACACAACTGTTCCTGCTGTATTAATGGCGGTTCTACACATTTTCCTCCCTTAGCTATCTAAGATGATAAAAAAATAAAAATAAGGAGAAAGTGATGGCAGTGCTCTGCCCATCCAAAATTCCAATTTTATTGATGGGTACAGTGTTACAGAAAGCCCAATGTGAACAGATTCACACCGCGCAGGGTTGTTTCTAGGTTTAAAATGGACATAAAAATTACATTTATTGGGTTCCTGTAGAGGTTATACAGTGGAACCTTGGTTTACTAGTAACGCGGTTAACGAGCGTTTTGAATAACAAACAACTTTTTATTCTGACCCAGTTTGCAAGTGTTGTCTTGCAAAACGAGCAGAAGTCAAGCTAATGAGGTGTGCAGTACCTGTCATGGATATGTAGTATGTCTAGCAGCTTACCTTCTCTCCATGTGTTCATTAGAGGCCAGACTCTCTTATCTGGTTGCCTTTTATCATCTCTCCTTCCTGTATGGTTCCACCCCAGGCCATCCCAGGAACTCTATATTAACCACTGCACTGCAGGTCTGCAGTATTGTGTTCCTGCTTGCCGTGTGCTACGTTATCTCTGTGTATCGACTTTGGGTTATCTCCAACTACTCCTGTTTGCCTGTGACCCTGACCCTTGACCTGTCCCTTGGTTATCCTTGTCTGCTTGTTTCTCCGACCTCGGCTTACCCTCCACTATCGCTTGTGTTCTGTGTGCTGCTTCCCCTCTCTCCCTACGGAGTGTGACCTAGGACACTCCAGGGGCCGCGAACTGGATCCAGCTGCAGCGAAGGCAATCTTCACCACTAGAGGCTCTGGTGAATACCAGCTGGGTCTTAGACTCCACGCCCTGGGGAATCTTGGGCTAAAGCTGCCTGTAGGATCTCTGTTTGCGCCTCAGCGAACCTCCCCTCCTATCCACTCTGTGGTCCATCTGCAGCATAGCTATAGGGTTCACTACGCTGTGGTGCACCCCTGACTCCAACGGGGAGCACTTGTCATCTGGCCACAGGTGACCTGACAGTACCACAGTTGGCCAGAGGTGCGGGGCGCCAGTGACACTCGGAGAGGTTCAGAAATACTCCGTTCCCGAGTGTTTCCGAACATTTCCAAGGGTTTCTGAGATCAGCCGAGCTGTCCCCTAGTATTTCCGAGGCTCTCCGGCTCCCCCCACCTCTGGCCACATTCTATGGGGAAACTCGCTTTGATATGCAAGTGCTTTGGATTACAAGCATTCTCCTGGAAAGGGATTATGCTTGTAATCCAAGGTTCCACTGTAGATCATTCAGTAATAGCACTACCATAATTAGGGACCCAGTGTAGTGTGAAAATTATTAGACCGTTTTCTTGTGATATTTTCAACCAAAGTTCAGATTTCAGGCTTTCGTTTTGCTGGAGTCATTGGTTTTAATACTTTCGGTGCTATCTATCTGTCTACAGTGGGGGAAATAATTATTTGATCCCCTGCAAATTTTGTAGGTTTGCCCACTTACAAAGAAATGAAGGGTCTGTCATTTTTATCATAGGGGTATTTTAAAAGATAGAGACAGAATATCAACCAAAAAAACAGAAAAATAACACATGATACAAGTGTTATAAATTGAGTTGCAGTTCAGAGAGTAAAATAAGTATTTGATCCCCAAGCAAAACATGACTTAGTGCTTGGTGGAGAAACCGTTGTTGGCAATCACAGAGGTCAGACGTTTCTTGTAGTTGGTGATCAGGTCTCCACACATATCAAGAGAGATTTTTTGTCCACTCTTTTTTACAGATCTTTTCTAAATCTTTAAGGTTTCTTGCCTGTCGCTTGGCAACCCGAAGTTTCGGCTCCCTCCTTACATTTTCTAAAGGATTAAGGTTAGGAGACTGACTAGGCCACTCCATGACCTTCATGAGTTCCACCCATTTTCGGCACTAGGTATGTATTGCTTCCCCTTAGCTCATCCTTTTCACAATGTACCGTATACACTCGAGTATAAGCCGACCCGACTATAAGCCAAGGTAAAAACCCGGAAAACACATTGACTCGAGTATAAGCCTAGGGTGTCACAATGCAGCAGCTACTGGGTAAACAATGCCCATCTGCAGCCTCACTGTGTCTATTTGCAGTCTAATTGTGCCCAGTTGCAGTCTCTCACTGTGCCCATTTTCAGTCTCTCACTGTGCCCATTTGCAGTCTCCCACTGTGCCCATTTACAGTCTCTCACTGTGCCCATTTGCAGTCTCTCACTGTGCCCATTTGGAGTCTCAATGTAACCATTTGCAGCTGTACCTTTCATTAGTAAAACACAGTGGCAGTAGTGGTAGTGGAGTGGGGGGATCAGTGGCAGTGTTAATATTGAGGGATGGGTGTGACTTACTTGCAGATCACTTGGTTCCCCCTCCTTGCTAAGTCTTGCTTGGGCGAGCAGAGAGGATTGGCGGGCCTGTGAGCACCAGTTAGTAGAAGATGGGCAAAGCGGGTCTGTGCCCGTGAGTGTGACGGGAAAGGTTGGGGGGAGCGGGAGGAGAGTTGGGGCAGTAAGAATGGACGGAGCGGCCGTAGAGGATGGGAGGAGTGGCGGGGACTTGTCAGTGAGTGAGGGAGAAGAGGATGGGTGGAGTGGGCGGGGACCGCAGTGTCCTGTTAATAAACAGTGTACTGTCTCCTGGACGGCAGCAGCATGTGTCTACCGATGTGTAATACAGTCTGTTCAGCCATCCATTACAACAAAGCCCCGCCTCCTATTTGTCCATCTGTGATAGAGGAGCACTGATACGATGCTGGGAAACTGTACCAGCGGCGTACACACGATCAGTCTTTCCGATGAGAACGGTCTGATGGCCTGTTTCCATTCGTTAACCGATGGAGCTGACTGATGGTCCGTCGGGCCTACACACCATCGGTTAAAAAAAACGATCGGGTCAGAACACAGTGATGTAAAACACAACGACGTGCTGAAAAATGAAGTCCAATGCTTCCAAGCATGCGTCGACTCGATTCTGAGCATGCGGGGTATGAATACTTTTTCAAGGCACTGTATATCCATGAAGTGCCCATGTCCTCAGACTGTGGACAATAGATTATTTGCATGGGCTTAACAAGGAATAAGTGAGCTTTAAAACAAGCCCTCAGTGAGCTTGGTATACCTTGGAGGAGGTTTACATACATACATGATCAATAATATAATATCAAACACATTATCTGGCTGGTGTAAGTCCTTTCACATGAACAATAAAGTGGTTGTAAATCTCAGATATGAATGAATGAATTTGAGAACTAAGTTCACAAACAAGAACCAATAAGATGGATAAAAAATCTCATGGTGTAAGTATCACTGGGGTTGTAAAAACGTCACAGGAAGTATATCTTCAAACAAATTATATATCTTAAACACTCTTACCGGAGCCGTTGGATCCGACTGTCAGCAACAACGGATCAATTAGACATGGGTGTTCCGATTTGGTTGGTAAACCGGATATCCAAGGAATCCAATGGAACGTGGAGTACTCCTTGAAAGGATCTGAATGGAAAAAAAAAACACAACTGGAACTTCTGGACCTAGTTATTCACAACTGGTACTCCGTCTGGCATTGATATTTCGATTCGGTAGGAGAACCAAACGATCCAAGAAAAGTCAAGAAGTATTCAGTGGAATTTAAATACTAATAGCCCCAACTGGGATCACGATGGACAAATGGAAAAACTTACGTCCACAGAACATGGAAGAAAGAAAAAAAGGGGAGCTCCCAATGGTGCAGGTCAAAAAATATAGGGTTTTATTTGATTAAAACCAATATACTAAAAAAAGTGATCACTGTAGAGTAAAAGCACTGGGGCATCGTCAGATACCCCAGTAGAAGTCCTAGTAGGACGAAACGTGTCTGGCCAGGTACACCACTCCCCATATTGCTCCTATTCTACAGTGATCACACCTCATAGGTGTGCAACCCCAAAAGCCATAGTGAAATGTGGGTGAGACCAAATGGCATGTACAGTGGCAGGGGCTTAAAGAGGCATGATTAAATGTAAAAAAAAAAAGCCTCTCTGTGCCCATAAAATATGCTTTTGGTCTTTCCTCCCCCAGAAGGGTGCTTTCACGCTGATGCGGTGCAGTTTTCAGCCTGGATTGGTGAGACATTGGGATTTAATTTAAATCTCAGTATGGTCCTGCCCAATCCAAGGCAGTTGGGAGGTAAGCACATGGGTTGATTAGGGCATGCCCAGGCACACCCTGTGCGCATGCCTATGGGCAGACTCGATCGACCAGTTGGTCTTTTTTTTTCTTCAGGGATTTCACTCAGATCTCAGTATGGTCCCACCCAATCTGAGACAGTTGGGAGGTAAGCTTATAGGTTGATTAAGGTGTGCCCGTGCAAACCCACCACACCCTGTGTGCACGCCTATGGGGAGACTCCATGGACCAGTTGGTCTTTTTTTTTTCTTCTGAGATTTAACTCAGATTTCAGTATGGTCCCGCCCAATCCAAGGCAGTTGGGAGGTAAGCAAATGCGTTGATTAGGGTGTACCCAGGCACACTCAGAACACCCTGTGTGAACGCCTATGGGCAGACTCAACGGACCAGCTGGTCTTTTTCTTTTCTTCTGAGATTTAACTTGAATCTCAGTATGGTCCCACCCAATCCAAGGCAGTTGGAAGATAAGCGTATGGGTTGATTAGAGTGTGCCGAGCCACACCCAGCTCACCCTGTGCAAAAGCCTATGGGGAGACTCGATGGACCAGTTGGTCTTTTTTTTCTTCTGAGATTTAACTTGAATCTCAGTATGGTCCCATCCAATCCAAGGCAGTTGGAAAGTAAGCATATGAGTTGATTAGGGTCTGCCCAGGCACACTCAGAACACCCTGTGTGAATGCCTATGGGCAGACTCGACGGACCAGTTGGTCTTTTTCTTTACTTCTGAGATTTAACTCAGATCTCAATATGGTCCCACCCAATCCAAGGCAGTTGGGAGGCAAGCATATGGGTTTATTAGGGCATACCCAGACATACTCAGAACACCCTGTGCGAAAGCCTATGGGGAGACTCTATGGACCAGTTGGTCTTTTTCTTTTCTTCTGAGATTTAACTTGAATGTTAGTATGGTCCCACCCAATCCAAGGCAGTTAGAAGATAAGCGTATGGGTTGATTAGAGTGTGCCGAGGCACACCCAGCTCACCCTGTGCAAAAGCCTATGGGGAGACTCGATGGACCAGTTGGTCTTTTTTTTCTTCTGAGATTTAACGCAGATCTCAGTATGGTCCCACCCAATCCAAGGCAGTTGGAAAGTAAGCATATGGGTTGATTAGGGTCTGCCCAGGCACACTCAGAACACCCTGTGGGGAGGCAAGCGTATGTGTTGATTAGGGCGTGCCTAGACACACCCAGCATACCCAGTGCTCACACCTATAGGCAGACAGTTGGTCTTTTTTTTCTTCTGCTGTCTCACTTCTATGTTTTATGTTTCTGTTTTGGATTCATTTGGCTTTCTGTCTTAAAATTGGCACCCAATTAGGCCCAATTTTCTTTCGTACAATATATCCCGATAAATGTCGAGAATCTTGAGAAATTCTGTTACTTTCAAGTATTTTTTCTGTATTTTTACAGTTCCTATTTGTTTTTGGAGTGATTGTGATGAACGGCATTGAAAGAACCCCCCCCCCCCCTTTTCCTCTCTGTGTCTAAACAGATTGGGAGAAGCAATACGCTGGTAGAAACCTTCAACAACAGTATTTAAAAGTTCGCTGTGAAAGCAACGCTATCATTTCCAGGCAGAATGCGTTCCTGGTGTGCATCTGACAATGTTCTTTTTATGCAAATAAACACAAGTTGTCGCTTTTTAATGGTATCATTAAGTGTCATGAGATTATCTGCAAGGAAAAAAGTACGTTTGGGGAAAAAAAGTACACAGTGTATGTTTGACTAACATAAAAAAAGAGCTAAAAAAAAAAGGAAAAAAAAGAACTCCAACAAAATGCTTTGTTTATTTCCAAGGCTTTAATGTCTCAGCTGTTTATCCACTCAGCACCTTAAATTTTTTTCCGAGCCATAAGGATTTCCAGATGCTTAAATTAAAAACCCCTTTAGGGGATCATGAGAGATTAGTAAGGCAAAGACGAATAGATTAGAAAAAAAAAATGCCCCCCCGGTTTTGCACCATTCACGCTGTTTTGTGGGATGCCGGTAGGCCAAGCTTCACTTGTAAATCACAAAAACTAGGTAGAGATTTTGGCACCTGCAATGCTGTTAGCCGGCAGCCATGTTAAACAGACTCTCCGGTTTTCACAAACTGCTCCGAAAATTCATTGCACTAAAAAAAAAAAAAAAAAATGTTCCCGTTGGAATAGAAAAAAAGGTCCAAAATGTACTTTTCAAAGACAAAAGTGCTTGTAGCGCCTTGAAATGAGGCTTGTCTGAGATCAAAAGTACATGCTTCTCCGAATTGCCTGAACTTTTCATCTGTTCCCCCGGAGGGGATGCATATTACTCTGTTATTATTGTTCTTCAAGAGTTGGCTGGATGCCCCCCCACCCACCCCACTAAATTCATTTGCTGTCATTCTGTCACAAATGACATCATTAGTGCCGAAGAGCTAAATCAAGGCCTTCCCGAAGACTCAGACATCGTTGACAGATACAACACATTTTGTCACAAATCCATCAAATGATTTTTGGAAAATAATAAAAGCCAGTTGGAGTTTTCTTCCCCAATGCCTTTTTTTTTTATTGGTTTGCAGTACAGATACTCCTCGTTTAACGACTTACCTGTTTAACCACTTAAGCCCCGGACCATTTTGCTGGTTAATGATAGGGCCACTTTTTGCGATTCGGCACTGCGTCGCTTTAACTGACAATTGCGCAGTCGTGCGACGTGGCTCCCAAACAAAATTGGCGGCCTTTTTTTTCCCCACAAATAGAGCTTTCTTTGAAAAAAATGTATATGTTTTACTTATCCCCCAAAAAATATATATATAAAAATTTCCTCAGTTTAGGCCGGTACGTATTCTTCTACATATTTTTTGTTAAAAAAATCACAATAAGCGTTTATTGATTGGTTTGCGCAAAAGTTATAACGTTTACAAAATAGGGGGTAGTTTTATGGCATTTTTATTAATATTTTTTTTTACTAGTAATGGCGGCGATCAGCAATTTTTATCGGTACTGCGACATTATGGCGGACACTTCGGACACTTTTGACACTTTTGGGACCATTGGCATTTTTATAGCGATCAGTGCTATAAAAATGCATTGATTGCTATAAAAATGCCACTGGTAGGGAAGGGGTTAACACTAGGGGGCAAGGAAGGGGTTAATCATGTTCCCTGGGTTCTAACTGAAGGGGGGGGTGGGACTAACTAGGGGAAATTACAGTTCGCTGTTCATACATTGTATTAACAGAGGATCAGGCATTTCTCCCCCTGACAGGACCGGGAGCTGTGCGTTTACACACACAGCTCCCGATTCTCGCTCTGTAATGAGCGATCGCGGGTGCCCGGTGGTGGTCGTCGGTGTCAGGGTCGAGTGGGGGGTAGGCGTGCGCGCCCCTATTGGCTGAACGGCAAGATGACGTAGATCTTCGTGATCTCGCACAGCAGAGCTGACCTGCCGCCGTATAACTGCGTGGCTGGTCGGCAAGCAGTTAACGACCACTCAGACTTACGACAAGCTCAATCCCACCCAAACCACGTGCTTATAGTTTTGTGCTTAAACCATTTTTTCACACTATATATTCACCGTCCAATAGGGGCGCCTGGGCACTGCCCCCTCTCTCCTTGGCACCCCCTATATGCAGCAGACATGTGCACACTGAAATATTTTGTTTCGGAATTTCGTTTTCGTCTGAAAAATACATTTATTTAGTTACTCACAAAATTTGTTTTTTTTATTTATTTTGTTTCATTAAAAAATGCATTTGTCCGAAAATCCGAATTAATTAAGGTCGAATCTGTCATTGCACAGAATCCAAAATCCGAAAGATCCAACATGAAAAAAACTCTTTATTTTTGTTTTCGTTGCTACAACATCCGTCGTGTCGGATCCTCTATCTATATCAAACTATTGTAGCAACGAAAACGAAAATAAAGAGTTTTTTTTCATGTTGGATCTTTCGGATTTCGGATTCTGTGCGTTCTTTTTCATTTGTTAAAATGATGACGAAAATACCCGAAATTTGGACGAAAATGTATTCGGACAAAAACGAATGCACATGTCTAATATGCAGTGGATAGATTCATGCTATGCATGAATCTATCTACGGCTGCCCCTTATTCATGTGTCTGGCCACCAGGCATATAAGTTTGAGCGGCTATCCACACTGTGCCCACTCTTGCAGCCTCGCTGTGCTCATCAATGCAGCCTCACCTGTGCCCAACTTTGCAGACACACTGTGCCGCTATTGCAGCCTCACTGTGTCCACCATTGCAGCACACTGTGCCTACTATTGCAGCCACAATGTGCCCATTGCAGCCACAATGTGCCCATTGCATCCTCACTGTGCCCATTGCAGCCACACTGTGCCCATTGCAGCCACACTGTGCCCATTGCAGCCACACTGTGCCCATTGCAGCCACACTGTGCCCATTGCAGCCACACTGTGCCCATTGTATCCTCACTGTGCCCATTGCAGCCACACTGTGCTCATTGCAGCCACACTGTGCCATGTGCCTCCATTGTGAGGACACTCACTGTTAGTGTTAGGACCACAGAATTATGGGGTGCCTTGGCGCGGCTCTGTGGCTCACGCATGCGTTTGCAAATGCGTGCGGACAAAACCCCTGTTTTTAACGCACATTGTTAGACAGGTTAATTGGTTGTTCTGCTAGCTGGTCGGTAAGTAGGCTTGGTTATTCCCTGGGCATTCCCCAGGTTCTTGTTGTTATCTGCTTTAGCCTTCCATTGCTACTTACTGTGATTGCCAGCCATAGATGGGGGCGGTGGATACGTTTTGTTTCACCTGTGGTGTTTATTTTGGTCCAGCAGTGCACCAACACCTTTGCAGCCATTGTGCTATATGCTGGGTGCTTGGTGTGCTTCTGTACCTTTAAGGAGGGGTGGCTCCCCTTCAGTCCACCTGCCCCTATCTATCCATTAAATTGCATGTGCCTCCATTGTGAGGACACTCACTGTTAGTGTTAGGACCACAGAATTATGGGGTGCCTTGGCGCGGCTCTGTGGCTCACGCATGCGTTTGCAAATGCGTGCGGACAAAACCCCTGTTTTTAACGCACATTGTTAGACAGGTTAATTGGTTGTTCTGCTAGCTGGTCGGTAAGTAGGCTTGGTTATTCCCTGGGCATTCCCCAGGTTCTTGTTGTTGCCCATTGCATCCACACTGTCCCCGTTGTAGCCATACTGTGCCATTTTCAGCCTCACTGTGCCCATTGCAGCCTCAATGGGGCACTGGTGGCGAGTAACCCTTGAGGCCTGGCTAGAAGCTTAGGACTTTTAAGACCTGAACTAGCTAGTAATAACTTAACTGTTACTAAAGCCCTGTACACACGATCGGTTTGTCTGCTGAAAACTGATTGTTTTAATCAGACAAACCGATCGTGTGTGGGCCCCATCGGTTTGATTTCCATCGGTGAAAAAAAATAGAACATGTTTTACATTTTTCAAATGGATAAAAGAACAATAGAAACATCCGATCGTCTGTATGGAACTCCATCGGTCAAAAATCCATGCATGCTCAGAATCAAGTCAACGCATGCTTGGAAGCATTGAACTTTTCTTTCAGCTTGTCGAAGTGTGGTACGTCACCGCGTTTGGACACGATCAGATTTTTGACTGATGAAAGTCAGCTTCATCGAATATCCGACAAAAAAATCCATCGGATTAGATTCCATCAGATATCCGATCGTGTGTACAGGGCTTAACTGTTAAATTATAGGTATTGGAATTTCCTTTTACATTTGGCTGTAACTAACACAAATTTTTCCGAAGTTACAAATTGTGCGAAATAACAAATGCCGTATCTAAATGAATGGAGTGTAACAAATTAATAATAATAATAAATAACAGTAATAATAATAACAATTATTATTATTTATTATTAATTAGTTATGTTCACTAACATCCACATTTGAAAGGAAATTCCAATACCTAAAATGTAATATTTAGTTACAGTATTATTTGTTAGTCAGTTCTTTCAAATTTTCGGATTCTCTTTCTTATTTTTGAATTTTCTAATTTACAAATTTATGAATTTATGAATTACGATCATAACAAATCACCCAAATAAAAAATGAAATGAAAAACACATTTTTCAGCAGTGCACATGTCTAGCGGTGATCGATTAAGCGAGGGGGATGGGGTGGGGGGATGGCTGGGGGGAGGGGTGACTGGCTGGCTGGGGGGGCGCTGGTTGCCCTTCCCCCCCAAGAAGATTAAGCAGCAGCTGATAGACACACTCCTAAACTTTGTGGAAGGCCTTCCCAGAAGAGTTGAAGCTGTTATAGCTGCAAAGGGTGGGCCAACTCAATATTGAACCCTATGGACTAAGACTGGTATGCCATTAAAGTTCATAGGCATGTAAAGGCAGGTGTCCCAATACTTTTGGTAATATAGTGTGTGTGTATATATATATATATATATATATATATATATAATATATATATATATTGTGACAGGAAGTCAGGTAAATCTGTATGTGTTGTCCCAGACGGGAGATACATTTCTGCCTTGTTTAGACAATACACCAATTACAATTGAGCGTCGGCTGCAGAGATGGCCAGAGAGGTTTGGGGCATTAAAAGGTTTCAGCTGTTCAGAATTAAGCAATTAAAGCCCCTATACAGATAGCCTAAGGATGACGACTGATTGCTGCATCCTGAGGCTGTGTGAGTGAAGGAGCAGTCACAACCAGTACTGCAGAGGTGAGGTGCTGATGGATATTTCTGTGTGAGAAATATCAAAGAGACTTTTTGTTTTCTGCTCTAGGACCAGCAGTGTCTGCCCAGCAGTAGGCCGTGCCAGACTCCATAGGTAGGTTCCTGTGTTGGGAAGGTAGACGCCCCAAGTGGCAAGGGTTTATTTTATGTTTTGTTTATGCTGTTTTGATGCTTGCACGTGTATCCAGCAATATGGAAAAATAAACCATATCATGTGTTTTCAATCATCCTCAATGGCCTTTTTGTACAGTTCAGCGTGTAGTGAACCCATCCAGGGGGTCACACACACCCGCTACCGAGCAAATCCCTCACAATATATATACCATATTTATCGGCGTATAACGCGCACTTTTTTCCCCTTAAAATCAGGGGAAAATTGTGGATGCATGGTATACGCGGATTCCCGCTTCCCGCACTGTGTTTGAACGCCGCCGCCGACAAATACCGAGTGCAGTACACTCGGGTACACTCGGCTATGCTCGCGGTCACGCCTCCTAGCCTCTATGCGAGCCTGGCTGAGTGTGCCCGAGTGTACTGCACTCGGCATTTGTCGGCGGCGGCGTTCAAACACAGCGCGGGAAGCGGGGATCAGCTGAGAAACATTGCGGGGGAAGCAGGGAGGACACCTTGAAGGCCGCAGACGGACGCCGGACCGGACAAGGCCGCCGATGGACGCCGGGCAAGACACCGATTAGGGGCATCCAAACTGTAAGTATTTTCTTTTTTTGCAGGAATTTTCCTTTCAGATTGGGGGTGCGCACTATACACCAGTGCGCACAATACGAAGATAAATACGGTAAATATATATATATATATATATATATATATATATTTTATTTTTTTCTTTAATTGTTGTCTTTTGACACTGCTGTTATCCTTTAAAACATATGTTGTTTGCTGAAAGATCTTCGATATTGCATGACCCTCACGCGTGTGACATTGCTTCTATAGTGCAATGCATACATTATTATTATTATTATTATTTTTAATTGCAGTCCTTTGAAAGCAAGATAACCCCTTATTAACACACGAAGATGAAGGCTTGTCTTTGTTCAGATATTCTTTTCAACAAATAGAATTAATCTGAGATCACAAAAAGCTTCTTTTTTTTTTTTCTAGTGATTATGTCACCTATTACATTCTAGATCCAGAAATAAGCCTTGTTATGTAACCCCCGGTATGTGAAGATGTGTGTATATCATGTGAATATTTTGTAATACAGAAAATTTACAATGTCTGCATCAGTGTCAGCTGGTGCTCCAACTTTTTTTGGGGGGCGCAAACAAACTGAAAATAAAAACATCAATTGATGCCACTGTGTCCATTAAACGCAGTCAGTGTGTCCCCTCAAATGCAGCCAGTTTGTCCTCTCAAATGCAACCAGTTTGTGCCCCCAAATGCAGCCAGTCTGTGCCCCCAAATGCAGCCAGTTTGTCCCCTCAAATGCAGCCAGTTTGTCCCCTAAATGCAGCCAGTTTGTCCCCTCAAATGCATTAGTTTGTCCCCCAAATGCAGCCAGTTTGTCCCCTCAAATGCATTAGTTTGTCCCCTAAATGCAGCCAGTTTGTCCCCTCTAATGCATTAGTTTGTCCCCTAAATGCAGCCAGTTTGTCCCTTCAAATGCAGGCAGTTTGTGCCCCGAAACAAAGCCAGTTTGTGCCCCCAAATGCAGCCAGTCTGTGCCCACAAATGCAGCCAGTTTGTCCCCCCAAATGCAGCCAGTGTGTCCCCTCAAATGCATTAGTTTGCCCCCAAATGCAGCCAGTTTGTGCCCCCAAATGCAGCCAGTTTGGCCCTTCAAATGCAGGTAGTTTGTGCCCCCAAACAAAGCCAGTTTGTGCCCCCAAATGCACCAAGTCTGTGCCCCCAAATGCAGCCAGTTTGGCCTCCTTTGGTATTAATTACTTTACTTATTTTTAGGATTCGTTCCTTGCCATCTCAATTTTTTCCCCCACCCCTCTGGCCTACCTGGGTGCTGCCATTTTTTGTCAGGTGCTTCTCCGTAAGTGGCATAAGGCCACCCTTGGATGGTCATCTTGGGGCTAAGGCGACATTGGGGGACCGTGATCGGGAGTATCGTCAGTTTCGGACCTTCACATCCCATAGCCGCATCGGACCCCTGCCTGGACGTTCCATAATTCTGTTTCTTGGTAAATATGCTGTTGATGATGACTTTCTTGATTACTTTGGGGGGAGAAGGAAAAGTTTTTCTTCCCACTCAAATAAGCTACACTTATACTACTCTCTGTGCCTTTTCTCCCTGTGAGTTTGGGATTTTTGTGCCCTCTCCCCCCTAAAAGGGTGTGGACTCTATAGGGAAGACACAGACAAAAAATACTTTATGTATACATTTATTTATACAATTAAATCTCTTTCAGCCACGATCCTTTGAAGAAGACCGATTGGTCGAAACGCGTTAGATTTATACACTTGCTTGCCACATTCCAGGCTATGTATTTTATTGTCTACCTTGAAACTGTATGGTTATTTTAATTTCTGTTACTCTGCCGCAACTCATTCCTTGTATACCCTACATTTTATGTCATCAATAATTTATTATTTTTTGTAATAAAAACGTTTTACTATAGACGTTGCATTGCTACTTTACTCCACACCAGCTGCTTCAAAGCCCCATTGGGACCATTTCTTTGCAATGCAGCCAGTTTGTCCCCTCAAATGCATTGGTTTGTCTCCAAATGCAGCCAGTTTGTGCCCCCAAATGCAGCCAGTTTGTCGCCTAAATGCAGCCAGTTTGTCTCTTCAAATGCAGCCAGTTTGTGCCCCCAAATGCAGCCAGTTTGTGCCCCCAAATGCAGCCAGTTTGTCCCCTCAAATGCAATAGTTTGTGCCCCCTAATGCAGCCAGTTTGTCCCTCCCAATTGCCGTTTGTGCCCCCATTGCCGCCATTGTGCCCCCAAATGTAGCCAATTTGTGCACCCAAATGCAGCCAGTTTGTGCCCCCAATTGCTGCCAGTTTGTGCCCCCAATTTCCACTAGTTTGTGTCCCCAACTGCCGCCAGTTTTTTCCTCCAATTGCCACTAGATGCAGCCAGTTTCCCCCCAGCCCAGCACTTACCTTCCTCGGATCAGCGCCATCCTCTCCACGCTTCCTCAATGTCTTCTCTGCCCTCAATGTCACTTCAGCCAAACAGGTGACTGGTAACCAGACCTGGTGCACCTGATTGGCTGAGAGGCGGGGCAGTGTTAGGGAAGCAATTCCCTAACACAGCACTGTGGGAACGCACAGCCTGGTGCACCCTCTGGTTAACCATTTGGAAGCCGGTTAGCGCTCGCAGGCTCTAATCGGGAAGCCTATTCGAGCATCTCGCTCTAATCAGGCACTTCTAAAACACACCCACCGCTCCCAAACAAAATTTACGTCCTTTTTTTCCCACAAATAGAGTTTTCTTTTGGTGGTATCTGATCACCTCTGCGGTTTTTATTTTTTGTGCTATAAACAGAAATAGAGCGACAATTAAAAAAAAAAAAAAAACAATATTTTTTACTTTTTGCTATAATAAATATCTCCAAAAAATATATATAAACAAATGTTTTCCGCAGTTTAGGTCGATACGTATTCTTCTACATATTTTTGGTAAAAAAAAAATCACAATAAGCGTTTATTGATAGTTTATGGTAGGGTTGTCCCGCTAGTACTTGTACTCCCGCAAATACCCCCGATACCCAAATAGAATACTTAGGTATCGGGGGTAAAGACACTCCGTCCAATCCCGAGAAGGGGAGCGTCTATACATGGCGAGGCGGGCATTACATGTATACAAACGAAAGCTTGTAATGCGCACTGTATTGCACGGGGATTAACCCGGCAGCAGCGGCGGCGGCATCTACTACAGGTATGGGGGACATGGCTGCAATATGTGGGGGACAGGACATGGCTGCAATATATGTGGGGGGACATGGCTGCAATATATGTGGGGGGACATGGGTGCAATATATGTGGGGCTGGATATATGTGGGGGGACATGGCTGCAATATATGTGGGGGGACATGGCTGCAATATATGTGGGGGGACATGGCTGCATTTGTGGACACATTTTAAAAAAGTATCGGTATTTGGTATCGGCGAGTACATGAAAAAAAGTATCGGTACTTGTACTCGGTCCTAAAAAAGTGGTATCGGGACAACCCTAGTTTATGGCAATTTTATTCATATTTTTTTTTACTAGTAATTGCGGCCATCAGCAATTTTTATCGTGACTGCGACATTATGGCGGACTCATCGGACACCTTCGACACATTTTTGGGACCATTGTCATTTTTACAGCGTTTGGTGCTATAAAAAATGTACTGATTACTGTGAAAATGTAACTGGCAGGGAAGGTGATTAACCACTAGGTGGCCCTGCAGGGGTTAAGTGTGTCCTAGGGAGTAATTCTTACTGTAGGGGGTGGGCTATCCGCGGTCGGGCTCACAGAGCTTGCGGCGTGCATGTGTGTCCACAATGCCACGATCTTAAACGGGACGTATATATATGCCTGTCCGTGCCATGCTGTTGATGTATATAGTCGTGCGCTAGTCGACAAGCAGTTAAGCTGCATAGAGGGTTGTATACTGTAAGAGCTGTAAGGATGTGGAATTTTCTTCCACAGGTGGTGGTCTCAGCGGGGAGCATCGATAGTTTAAAAAAACTATTAACCACTTAAGACCCGGACCAATACGCTGGTAAATGACCCAAGGTGTTTTTGCGATTCGGCACTGCGTCGCTTTAACAGACAATTGCGCGGTCGTGCGACGTGGCTCCCAAACAAAATTTGCGTCCTTTTCTTCCCACAAATAGAGCTTTCTTTTGGTGGTATTTGATCACCTCTGCGATTTTTATTTTTTGCGCTATATACAAAAATAGAGCGACATTTTTGAAAAAAAAACACTATTTTTTACTTTTTGTTAAAAAAAAAATCAAATAAACTAAATTTTAGTCAAACATTTAGGCCAAAATTTATTTAGCCACATGTCTTTAGTAAAAAAAAAAATCGCAATAAAAAAAAATAGCTACCTAGCGGGAACAGCGACACTAATACAGCGATCAGAAAAATGATCGCTTAGTGACGCTGGCAATAGGGAGTGAAAGGGTTAACTAGGGCGGTGATCAGGGGGTTAAAACTTTATTAGGGGGGGTGGGGGGGCTATCCTGAACCTAACACTAACTTTTTTTTACACTGTCTGTCACACTGACACTAAATGCAGTGATTAGATCACTGCATTCACTGACACTGTGACAGGGGGGTGGGGGGGGGGCGATCACAAGGGGTTAATATGCCTATGTGAGTGTGTGTCAGTGTTGTGTTGGTGCACACTTACTTGTGGTGTCTTCTCTCATCAGCAGCGCTGGGAAACAGCGCTGCGATGAGAGATTACATCATTTCCTCCTTCCTGTGTAAACACAGGAGGAGGAAATGACAGGATGGGAGCGCGCTCCCATTGGCTGGGAGCGATCGCGGGGGGGGCGGGTATTCGCCGACATCCGCCCCCAGATGCCGGATCGCTCCCGGAGCCAGGGGGACCCCCGCACGCCGCGGAGGGGGTCCCGATGGGACCCCCGAACCGCACTCAGGCGGGGACGTAAATTTACGCCCTTGTGCCTGTACGTGCCCTTCTGTGGCCGTATATGTGCGTGCGGGGGTCCTTAAGTGGTTAAATAAGCACCTGAACAACCACAACATACAGGGATATACAATGTAATACTGACATATAATCACACACATAGGTTGGACTTAAAGCTGAGCTCCACCCTATAGTGGAACTTCCGCTCATCGGAAACCCCCCCCCCCCAGGTGTCACATTTTACACCTTTTAGGGGGAGGGGGGTGCAGATACCTGTCAAAGACAGGTATTTGCACCCACTTCTGGGAGTCCTCTCTGCGGTGACTCTGCGGGGAGTACGTCACTTCCCGCCCCCGCCCGTTAGGTGTTCTGGGAAACACTTGGCTCCCAGAACACAACGGGAACCAGTGAGGACGGTGCTGCGTGACTCGCACATGCGCCTTAGGGAATCGGGCAGTGAAGCCAAAGCGCTTCACTTCTTGATTCCCTGACAGAGGATGGCGGTGGGGGCAGCAGAGTGACGAGTGATCGCTCGTCCTCTGCTGCCGACGTCACTGAACTCCAGGACAGGTAAGTGTCCTAATATTAAAAGTCAGCAGCTGCAGTATTTGTAGCTACTGGCTTTTAATTTTTTATTTTTTTTTCTGGCAGAGATCCGCTTTAATGGGCTTGTGTCTTTTTTCAACCTCACCTACTATGTAAATATGTAACTATGTAAAGTATATGTCCAGGCTAAATAAATAAAATATACATAAAATAAATACAGACAAATACACATAAATAAATACAAACAAGCAAATAAATAATTAAACATGAAGTATTACATTTAAATATGTTGTACAATACCTACTTGAGATCCGCGCTATGGACAAAAGACGTCCACAGTGCGGCTCTCAAGTGCCGGGTAGACGTCTTTAGACGTCCTGTCATTGTAATTCCCCTGGGAATTCACTGAGGAGCCGATGCGTGTGCCTGGCGGCCGCGATGTCCGCCGGGTGCACGCGATTGGCGGTGACAGCAGGGACGTGAAGCTCTGTGTGTAAACACAGAGCTCCAAGTCCTGTCAGGGAGAGAGGAGACCGATCTGTGTTCCTTGTACATAGGGACATAGCATCGGTCACCTCCCCCAGTCACCCCCCTCCCCCCACACAGTTAGAACACACCCAGGCAATACATTTAACCCCTTCCTCACCCCCTAGTGTTAACCCATTCAATGCCAGTTACATTTATACGGTAATTAGTGCATATTTATAGCACTGGTCACTGTATAAATGTGAATGGTCCCAAAAATGTGTCAAAAGTGTCCGATGTGTCCGCCGTAATGTCGCAGTCCCAATAAAAAATCGCAGATCAACGCCATTACTAGTAAAAAAAAATCATTAAAAAAAATCATAATTCTGTCCCCTATTTTGTAGGCGCTATAACTTTTGCGCAAGCCAGTCGCTTATTGCGATTTTTTTTTTTACAAAAATATGTAGAAGAATACGTATCAGCCTTAAAGGGACACTAAAGTCAGGGCTTTTAAAAAAAAAAAAAAATAACAAACATGTTATACTTACCTCCACTGTGCAGTTCGTTTTGCACAGAGTGGCCCCGGAAAACTGTCTTCTGGGGTCCCTCGGCGGCTGTCTGGGCTCCTCCTCGCAAAAGCTTTCCATCTTCATGCCAGGGCGCTCGCACGATGGAAAGCTTTTGCGAGCGCGCTCCCGTGATACAGCGGATGCATTAAGGTAAAAAAACTTGTACCTTTACAACCCCTTTAACCGGGAAAAAAAAAATGATTTTTTTTTTTTTTTTTAAATTGGGATATTTATTATAGCAACAAGTAAAAAAAATATATCTTTTTTAAAATTGTCGCTCTTTTTTTGTTTATAGCGCAAAAAATAAAAACCGCAGAGGTGATCAAATACCACCAAAAAAAAACCTCTATTTGTGGGGAAAAAAATGACATCAATTTTGTTTGGGAGCCACATCGCACGACCGCGCAATTGTCAGTTAAAGCGACGCAGTGCCGGAAGCTGAAATTTCGCCTGGGCACGAAGGGGGTTTATGTGCCCAGGAAGCAAGTGGATAGAGAAAATGTACAATGTATCTACTGTATGGTACCATTATAGGAATACACTTTTGTCTACTGCTAATTGTCTGCTGCCTACAATTATTAAAGTATATGTACAAGCTGAATAAAAAAAATATATATATATATATATATATATATATATATACATAAAATAAATACATACAAATATAAATAAATACTAAAAAACAGTTAAATAAACAAACACCTGCCCTCAGAGATGTACACACCCTTACTGAAGATGGCACGGCCTCCACCCGAGAGCCGAGGGACAAATATGCTTTTGGTGCCGAAACAGCGGGCGCCCTGGACAGGTAAGTGTTCTTTTTTTAAGGGGGGTAAATCCTTCCGGTGGCTGAAGTGGTTACATTTCTTCTAACAAGCCTGCTGGAGCAAATCAAAGCCTTGTTTATAGACGATAGGAAAGAGTTCTCGGCGACATAAATCTCAATCTATTCACTTATTTACCAGGGGAAAGTTCACGACACGGCAATCAGAAGCGGAATAGTAAGTGCCCAGATGATGACCGGACTTCATTATGACTACACCTCCCCGGGGGATATCGCTGTATAAATAGGGCATTTACACATTCAAATAAATAGCGAGCCCCCTGGTAACGATCCACTGTGTTCAGAATTGTTATTGTGACTTATAAATAATGGAATATGGGGTTATTAATGGTTTGCTGGTTTTCAAATATTTATGAGTATTATTTTTTGATATATTAAGACTTTAGGCTGCCGTATGCAGCCAATTGTAATGAAATTACTCATAGATTTAAAGCTGAACTCTAGGCAGATATAAAAAAAAAAAAACACAAATTAATGCAGCACTGTAATCATTAGGCCGTGTACACACGATCAGACCAGTCCAATGAAACTGGCCTTAAGGCCAGTTTCATCGGACCAAATTGATGGTGTGTACGGCCCATCGGACCGTTGTCCATCGGATCAAAGTTTTAAAACGTGCTTCAAAATCTGTCCGATGGACGCCTGACCGTCGGACCAAAGCGATGGTTAGTACGCAAAAGCATCGGACCAAAAACCTGTGCATGCTTAGAATCAAGTCGACGCATGCTTGGAAGCATTGAACTTCATTTTTTCAGCACGTCGTTGTGTTCTACTGTACGTCACCGCGTTCTGACACGATGGGATTATGGTGTGTATGCACATCAGACCATTAGACCACTTCAGCGGTGGCCCGATAAAAACGGTCCGTCGGACCATTCTCATCGGACCAGTCTGATCGTGTGTACAGGGCCTTAAAGAGGAGTTCATCTGATTCCTCCCTCTCTCTGGTGCCACATGTAGCACATTTCGGGAGGGGGGAACAGATACCGTGGCCTGGTCCCACTTTCGGGAGACCAGGCCATGGCGATCTACGTCAGCAGCTTGGTCCCCCATCACCTCCCTCCTCTTCTGCCGGCCACTGTAAGAGCGCATTTCGCTTCGAGCATGCGCAGTAGAGCCCCGGCCATGAAGCCAAAAGGCTACACTGCCAAGTTCACTTAGTAGCAATGGCCGAGTCAGCACCCGACCTGGCGTTCCCAAAATTGCCTGCGGTACACACATCACTGGACTCCAGGACAGATATGTGTCCTAATGTTAAAAGCCAGCAGCTGCAGTATGTGGGCGGGCGGAACTCTGCTTTAATACATCAATAACCACTTGCCGACCAGCTGCCGCAGTTTTACTCGTTATCTTATGTGCTTCACCCTGTGGCCACTAGGGGCGCACGTGCGCTGCTGGAGGCACGTCCACGCTGCTGGCCCCCGGAGCCGATGCGAGTGCCCAGTGGGCGCGATCAGGGCCGCCAGCTGGGAGGTAAAGCCATTACACCTGTAAGGGGCCCGATGGTCCCCAGGGCCCCGGTGCCCACCCTGTTTTTTTTCCGTCTGCCCCCCCTTTAGCAACTCTCGGAAGGCCCCCCCATTTTTTTGTCTTAACTTTTAAATTTGTTTTCGTCTGATTTTAGCAACTTGCGGCAGGAGAGAAGTTGACTTGAGTTGACTTTGTTTTGTTTGTCAGCACCAACCCCCCGTCCCGCTTATCATCTCGCGACAGGAGAGAGAAGAGATGACACTTTTGTTACCACAAATCCCCCCCCCCCCCGCTTCCCCGCTTATCATCTCCATGAAGGAGAGAGAGGAGGTCCCCCCCCGGTTCTCTGCTCCAGGGGGGCCTTGCCTAAAGCTGTGTAAGGGGCCCCATAATTTGTGAAGGCTGCCCTGGGCGCTATGACCGCCGGGCACCCGTGATTGCTCGTGACACAGCGATAAATTAGATGTATAAACACACAGATCCCGGTTCTCTGAGCGGTAAAATGACTGATCGTCTGTTCATACAAAGTATAAACAGTGATCTGTCATTTCCCTAATCAGTCCCACCCCCCTTAAGTTAGAACACACCTAGGGAACACAGTGAACCCCTTGAACACCCCCTAGTGTTAACCCCTTCCTTGCCAGTGCTATTTACACAGCAATCGGTGCATTTTTATAGCACTAATCGCTGTAAAATTGTCAATGGTCCCAAAAATGTGTCAAAAGTGTCTGATGTGTCCGCCATAATGTCACAGTCATAATAAAAAAGTCGCAGATTACCGCCATTACTAGTAAAACAAATAATAATAATAAAAATGCCATAGATCTACGCCCTCTTTTGTAGATGCTATAACTTTTGTGTAAACCAATCAATATACGCTAATTGCGATTTTTACTACCAAAATTATGTAAAAGAATACATATCATCCTAAACCGAAGAAAACATTTTCAAAGTGGGATATTTATTATAGCAACAAGTTAAAAATATTGGAGGTTATTTACTAAAGACAAATCCACTTTGCACTACAAATGCAAGCTACAGTACAAGTGCAAAGTGTACTTGAAATTGCACTGAAAGTGCACTTGGTAGTGCAGTCGCTGTAGATCTGAGGGGGGATATGCAAGGAAAATAAAAAACAGCATTTTAGCTTGCACATGATTGGATAATAAAATCAGCAGAGCTTCCCCTCATTACAGATCTAACCCTCAGATTCACAGTGACTGCACTTCCAAGTGCACTTTCAGTGCAATTTCAAGTGCACTTTGCACTTGTAGTTTGCACTTGTAGTGCAAAATGGATTTGCCTTTTGTAAATAACCCACATTGTGTATTTTTCAACATTGTCGCTCTTTTTTTTTGTTTATAGAGCAAAAAAAAAATCGCAGAGGTGATCAAATACCACCAAAAGAAATCTCTATTTGTGGGGAAAAAATGGACGCAAACTTTGTTTGGGTGTAACGTCACACGATCCAGTGCCAAATTGTAAAAAGTGTTCTGGTCAGGAAGGGGGTAAAATCTTCCGGGGCTGAAGTGGTTAAAGTGTTTGTGAAGTCAAATTTATTTGACTCTATTAGAGCCTGGCATACCACACTATGTAAGTCATTTCTAAAAACGAGCTTTGGAAATATCTATTTAGAGGGATCATTAGGCCGGTCACATGACTTGCAGGCCGCTTTACAGCTGTGAGACAAGGATTCTGTGGGAGGGGCTCAGAGTTAGCAGCTGGTGATTCACAGGCAGCATCACTAAGACCTCCCTCTACTTCCTAGAGTCCATTCGGCAAGCTGCAGGCATGCAAATTTTGGGTCAATCTCTTTTTGGCCAAATACTAGAAATGCGCAATTTGTTTTTATTCCGAATTAGTTTTTTTTTAATTTCGACAAATTTGTTAATTTGGAAATATTCGAATTAATGAAAACTCATTTAACATATTTTTCCAAATATTCATACATTTTAAAATCGGAAATAATAACTATTAATAACTTACCTATTACTAACTATTAAATTATAGGTATTAGTATTGGAATTTCCTATCAAATTTGTCTGTTAGTGAACGTAATGAATACAAATTTATCTGAAGTTACAAATTATCTAAAATAACAAATGTCATATCTAAACAAATGGAATGATACAAATTAATAATAATAAATAATACAAATAAAACCATTTCATTATTTTTATTATTATTATTATTATTATTATTATTATTATTATTTATTAATTAGTTCTGTTCCATTTGTTTAGATGTGGCATTCGTTATTTTTGGATTATTTGTAGCTTTGGATTAATTCATATTTGTTATGTTCACTAACAGCCAAATTTGAAAGGAAATTCCAATACCAATACCTATAATTTAATAGTTAGGTATTATTAGTTATTTATTCTTTCAAATTTTCAAATTTTTCTTTCTTATTTTCAAATGTACAAATTTTCTCATTAACACATATTCTAATTTGCAAATTTTCCAATTTATGAATTTTCAAATTTACGAATTCTCAAATTTACAAATTAACTACCGTACTTATCGGGGTATACTGCGCGCCAACGTATAGCGCACACCCCAAGCCTAGAAGGGAAGTTTAAGGAAAAAAAATACTTACATTTTAAATGCCCCTCGTCGGTGTCTTGCCCGGCGTCCATTGGCGGCCTTGTCCGGCGTCCGTCTGCAGCCTTGGTGGTGTCCTCACCGCTTTTCTTGGCTTAGAGCACGCTGTCTCTGAGCGCCGCCGACATAGACCGAGCTGAGCTGAGTGTACCCGAGTGTACTGCGCACTCGGCTAGGCTCGGCCACGCTTGGCGCCTCTGGCATAAAGGAGCCGAGCGTGGCCGAGCCTAGCCGAGTGCGCAGTACACTCGGCTACACTCAGCTCAGTCTATGTCGGCGGCGCTCAGAGGATCGGCATATAACGCGCACCTACGATTTTCCCCTGATTTTAAGGGGAAAAAAGTGCGCGTTATAAACCGATCAATGCGGTAGTTTATGAATTTTCTAATTTACACATTTTCTAATTTTGAATTAACCAATTTATGAATTAACACATTTTCAAATTTACACATTTTCTAATTTATGAATTAACTAATTTATGAATTAAAAAAAATTAAATTTCCGAATTTTCAAATTTCCGAATTTTCAAATTTCCAAATTTTCAAATTTCCGAAATTTCAAATTAATTTTTTTTTTGAATTTCCTAATTTCCTAATTTATGAATTTCCTAATTTCCTAATTTAATGAATTTACAAATTTCCTAATTTATAAATTTATGAATTTACAAATGAATGATTTTACAAATTTATGAACGTATGGATTTTTTTATGTACAAATTTACAAATTGCTATCATAACAAATGACCCAAAAACAAAAACAAAAAAAACAGAATGAAACAAAAACTAAAGCAAACACATTTTTCGGCAGTTCACTTGTCTACAAATAACTTGAATGACATCCCCAGTGCCCACCATTGCCATGACTCATATAACATGTTTTCCAGGCAATAACCACTCTTCTACTTTTCTAGTGTTACATATATTTTCAGCAAGATAATATCATTTTATAATTGCACTCTGGCAGAATCTGAAATACTCTTTTAAGTGATATAAATGTAGCCACTAGGGTCACAGTACCTCCTCCTCTCCCCTGCAGCTTCCGGCAAGCTTGCGGTCCCTTGAACTGGAATGGTGCAGACACACACACAGCAGTAAGGCAATATCACTTTACTTCTCTCTGCAGGAAAACACACAAGGGAGTTGAGCCCACACAGGGGAAAGGATTTTGCCAGATTAAATGAAAACCGCTTCACAGAATCAAAACACAAGCACAGTCGCAATCAGAACAAACCCGAAAAGATCAGACACAAGCTTTTTCTTAATTGGGAACAAACTGCAGATGGTAACAATAAAATATGGAGTTCAAGCACAACATGTTTAAAGCTGAATTACAGGTGAACAGCTAAACACACACTAAACACATTAAAGCGGAGGTTCAAACAAAAAGTGAACCTCTGCTTTTTGGATCCCCCCCATCCGGTGTCACATTTGGCACCTTTCAGGGGGGGTGCAGATATGGGCCCCCTGAAGCAGAGAACCGGGGGTGGTGCTGCCGCCTGAAATTGAGAAGCGGAGGGGTTCCCACAAATTGAGAAGAAGCAGGGGGGCCCTTCACAAAATGAAGCGGGGGGGCCCTGGGGACCTCTAGGCCCTTTAATAAAAAAAAAAGAGAAATATATATATAAAAGGGTGGTTGCCATCTGGGGACCTCTGGGCCCATTAATAAAAATAAATAAAAAATAAATATATAAACAAAAATAAAAAAAAACATTTATAAAAATAGGGGGGTTTGACACATGGGGCCCTGGGGACCTCTGAGCCCTTTAATAAAAAAATATATATATATATATATATATATATATATATATATATATATATATATATATATATATATATATATATATATATAAAAAAAGAAATAATATAATATAAAAAAAAAAGTAAAACTTTTTTATGTAAAAAAGGAGGGTTGTCATCCGGGGGCCCTGGGGACCTCTGGGCCCTTTAATAATAATAATAATAATAATAATAATAATAATAATAATATTATATTATATATAAAAATAAAAAAAATATATAAAAATAAAAAAATTATAAAAAAAGGAGGGTTGTCACCTGGGGGCCTGGGGGCCTCCGGGCCCCTGGAGACTTCCGGACCTCAAAAAAAAAAAGAAAAGAAATTGGCCCTTTAATAAAAAAATAAAATAAAATATATTAAAAATATATTTTTTTTTTATAAAAAAAGAAAAAAAGAGGGTTTTTTTTTTAGGGTGTTCCCATCCGGGCCCCTGGGGACCCCCGGGCCCCTTACAGGTGTACTGCCTCTACCCCCTGATGGCGGCCCTGCTTCTGGGTTCTGACTCCCGCGGGAGTCCAGCGTCGTCACGTCACCCTCCAGCTGTCTTCTGGGAAATACTGTTCCCAGGAGAGAGCGCATGTGCAGTAGGGAATCGGGCAGTGAAGCCTTAAGGCTTCACTTTCTGATTCCCTTACCAAGGATGGCGGCAGAAGCAGCCGAGGATTGATTGATTGCTCAGCCTCGTCTGCTGACATCGCCGCCGCGCTGGACAGGTAAGTGTCCATTTTTTAAAAGTCAAAAAGTCAGCAGCTGCAGTATTTGTAGCTGCTGGCTTTAAAAAAAAAAAAAAAACAGGTGGACCTTCGCTTTAACACAGTAGAAAAGAATGCCGGCAGTTGTAGAGTGGGACCCTTGATTTCTGTGTGGAAACAGTGGTCTCTCTGCTAGGGTGACCACGTGTCCCTGATTGCCTGGGATAGTCCCGCATTTTGTAGGTCTGTCCCGGGCACCTTCATTCCAGGACAATACAGTGTCCCGAAATGACACTGACACAGCCACCCCCCGGCCAATCTGATACCCCCCAAAAAAGGCTGCCACATTACCACTTTACTCACTGACAGTACTTGTCCTGGCCGGGAATGCCTGGAGGAGCACAATCCCCGCCCCCTGCTTGTGATTGGAGAAATCATAAATCCTGCCTCTTGTGTCCAATCACTGTGCTGTGATTCGTTACAGCACAAGCTGATTTTTGGGAAGGGGGGGTGTCCCTGAATGGTAGTTTGGAAATATGGGGCCAGATTCACGTACATTGGCGCATATTTTGACCGGCGTAGCACACCTCCTTTACGTTAGACCGGCGCAATGTAGAGGCGCAATCACTGTATCCTCGTAGTATTTGCGCAGAAATTTGCGCCGGTGTAACGCAAATTCCGAGGCGTAAGGCGGAGTAATTCAAATTGGGAAGGACGTGGGCGTGTTTTATTGAAATGAGCCGTGACCCCATGCAAATGGAGGGCCGGCCGCATTGTGCATGCGCAAATGAAGCAGACCATGGTCAGCACCTCTGTGCGCATGCTCATAACTCGGGAACGGCGCAATCAGTGAAATTGGAAGTGGACCCGGGCAACTTAGTGAGCTACGCAAACAGCATAAATAGACAGACACAAACACACTTCCTTTGCAAAAGTACATCCCTTTGTATCCCTTCCTATACAGCAAGGTGCTTTTGTTCTGTTGTGTGTTCGCGTTTGTTGCGTTGTGACTTGTCTTTGTGATATTTGTTGACTGTTTGAGCTAGTGTTTTGTAGAATATATTTGATAGTGTTTTTTGGTGACTGGTTGTGAGACTTTTTGGTTGATAGATTTTATTTGTTTTGTTGCTTGATTTTTCCTGCTTGTTTTTGTAAGTGTTTTTTGGTGATTGTTTGGGAGAGAGTTGTTGTATGAGTATGACTGAGAGGAAGCGGAAGAGCAATTTTTCTTTGGGGGAGAAACAAATTATTGCCCGGGCCCTTACCCAATATGGGCGTTTCCTTCATGGCCCAGAGAGTGCCAACACCACCCCGGCCAGGAAGAAGGAGATTTTGCAGAACATTACCGACCAGGTAAATTCATTGGGGGGGGGGAGACCCGGACACGCGAGGGTATCGTAAAGAAGATCAATGATCTCCGGCATCTGGTCCAAAAGAAGCTGGCCAAAATGGCAGCCCATGCCAGGGGCACTGGAGGGGGCACACCATGCCCTGTTAGGCTGACAGCGGAGGAGCGTGCGGTGGCCCAGACCTTTAATAGGCAACAAGTGGAGGACCTGCCTGGCTATGACTTCAGTCAGGAGCCCGTGATGACAGGTAAGGTTTTTTTTGTCCTATCTGGTGTGTAGCATGTGTGTGGGGGGGGAGGGAATATGTATGTGGCAAGTGTGTGGATCCACCAACCTGTGAATGTTTTGTGTCATGCACAGATGTGCAGGAGGGTGCTGGGCCATCTGGCCTGACTCCACCATCCCCGGGACACCAGCCTGATGAGGACCCCCAGACAAGGCCGGAGTCCTCGGAGGAGTTGGAGGAGGAGGAGTTTGAGCAGGAGGAGGATGTCATGTCAGCCAGTGGATTGTTATTTTTGGAGGAGTCTTTCCCTCTGGCTGGCAGCAGCCAGCCCTCCATAAGGGGTAGCCCCTCCCACTCCTCCCCCAACAGGGCTCCCCTCCCAAGGGGCTCCCCTTCTCCCCGGCCACAAGCATCAGCTAAAGGCAGGAAGTCATCCCAGAAGACCAGGGGGGTGGCCGAGGTTCTGCCCGCCAATCTCAGAAGGGACCAGGCCCTTCAGACCCACCAAACCACGACGGCTTCGGGCTTTGATTCGACTTCGTACGCCGTCGGATCTACGCTGCAATCTTTTTCCGCCTGCTGGGTGGAGTTTGCCTCGTTTTCAGCGTCGGGGTATGCAAATTAGCTTTTTCCGGCGATCCAGAAAGTTACGATCGTCCGTCGCAATCTCTTACGGCATCTGTAGTCATCTTTTTGCTGCGTAAAGTTAGGGAAGCAAAAATGTTGTCTAACGTTAGACAGCCCATGTTAAGTATGGCCGTCGTTCCCGCGTCAAATTTCAATTTTTGTTTTTGTTTTTGCGTAAGTCGTCCGGGAATAGGAATGTACGTAAACGACGCTACTAAAAAAAAAAAACTGACGTAACGACGGAATTTCGCGCAATGCACAGCGGGAAATTTCTGAACGGAGAATGCGCAGTTCGATCACTGCGGCGACGCGCCTAATTTAAATGCTTCATGCCCCCTAATAGCGTATTTAGATTCCGCCGCGAGAAATACACTACGCCGCCGTACCTTACGGGCCGAAATCTACCTGAATTCGTCTTAGAGCCAGGTAAAATACGGCGGCGTAGTGTATCTCTGATACTCTGCGCCAGGGCAATTGTACCTGAATCTGGCCCTATATATATATAGGGGTAGATTCAGGTAGGAGATAAGTCGGCTTATCTCCAGATAAGCTGTCTTATCTCTGCGTTTTACGGGTCCAATCTATGCCACTGATTCATAAAATCAGTTTAGCATAGATTTTCCTTAGATCAGACATGCATAAGTCTCTTACACTGTCTAATCTTATTTTCATATTTTAGGCTGGCCGCTAGGTGGCGTTTCCGTCTAAAATATGTAAATGAGCCCATACGCCGATTCCCGAACGTACGCCCGGCCGTCGCTATTCTTTTATGTCGTTTGTGTTAGCGTAGTACCGTCGTAATGTTATGCCTGCTATATGAGGCGCAGGCAATGTTAAGTATGGACGGCGTGCCAGCGCTTTTTTTCCTGTCATTTACGTAAAACGTTTGTGAATAGGGCTTTGCGTAAGTGCCGTTGACGCCGTTTACATTTGGAGCATGCGCACTGGGAACCAATCACGGGCGGCGCATGCGCAGTTCGTTCTGCTACCACCTTCCTGAACTGGCTGTTCCTCCATATGTACACTGATGTTATAAAAGCACCTAATTGACTCTTTGTTTCCCTTACACTGATATTACATGCACTAAATAAAGCACACATGAGCTTCTCCTCAATAAGTGATCAGACCAGACCTTGCAGAATAAGCAAACTAGTTTACTGTTTTTTTTCTTCATGACACTTGTACATCGATCGCAAACAGTTCAATGTTCAACACCTCCAGGCACAGCCTTAATAATTAAAATATAATTTCATGGAAACTAATTTGTTTCATGATAACATAGCAGAACCCCCTTCCCAGTAACCACATTGCTCACAGCAACAGTCAAAAACAAAAAACAGCAAAAGATCTCCGAAGGTAGGTCCGCGGCGGGACGCAAACAGCCCAGGTACCCCACCGAACCCAGCAAGTAGAAATACAGGGGAAGGATAACACAGATTATTTATTCAAAGAACACAAGTGGTGCCGAGAGGGAAAGAATAACTGGAGAAGGCACAAGAAAATACAATGGGTTTGCCAAGTGGTTTCCTAAAGCAGAAGGGTGCAAATAAGCAACTTGAATAGACGCTAATAGTTGACTGAGAAAGACTTTACCACAGTCTCTCCAACATAAAGAAGAGTTTGCCTATAGAATTCAGCAACCTTAACTGGGGTTAAATACAATCTAAATGAGATTTACTGGGTTAGCTCCCATAGTGTGGAGCAACATTATTATTATACAGGATTTATATTGCGCCAACAGTTTACGCAGCGCTTTACAATATAAAAGGGAGACAATACAATTATAATACAATGAAATACAATAGGATTAAGATAGCCCTGCTCAGAAGAGTTTACAATCTAATAGGGTGGGGCAGGTGGTACAAAAGGTTGCAACTGTGGGGAATGAGTTGATGGAAGTGGTAAAAGATTAGTTGGAGACGTGAAAGGCTTCCCTGAAGAGATACGTTTTTAGGGATTGCCTGAAGGTAGCAAGAGTAGGGGATAGCCGGACAGGTTGAGTTAGCAAGTTCCAGAGGATGGGAAAGGCTCTGGAGAAATTAGAGATTAAGAGGGGGATATTCATTGCAAGATGGGGCATTGAACCTCAGGTAGCCTCTGCTAAGCAGGCATTGAGGATAACTGTCAGGAGCTAGGCTTGAACCTGGAACCTCTTCTGTGTCTGGCATTGACTCTTCCCACTGAGCTATCCAGGATGCTGGACAGTTGCCTGCCTGATCTGCTGGATAAATCTATCTGATCCATTAGACTATTCTGCTTGGTATCTTGATTGCTGTTGAACCTTAAACCCCTTGCTCCTCCCATGAACTTCTTGAAAAAAAAATTGTCTCAGCACTTCCTCTTTGTCAGGTTATTGTACCTTCCCTGCCAGTGCCCTGCTGTTGTCTCTCCTGCTGCCATCTGTACCTACAACCACTCGCGATTGACTCTTGGCTTGTTCTTGGACTACTCTACTGCTTGATCCCAACCTGGGTTCAGACACCGAAGATTTCCACGCTTCAGGCACCAAACATGACTAAACGCGGTAACCCGCATTTAACAGAGCTTTATGTATAGACGTTTTTCGTTTTTGACCATTTAAAAAAAAAACGCTAAACGCGGCATGTAAACGCAGCAAAACGGACATTTTAAATGTGGGTTACTATCTGTCAAATTAAATCATTCAGCAGCAGTTGGAAAAACGTCCCATGTACATGGAGCCTAAGGGTTAAGAGCGGTACCTATGCCTGCTGGCTTGCTGGTGGCTGTAGCGAGCCGAGTTGGGGGAGAGGGTTGGAGTGTTGGTCTCTTGGGGTGATTCTGAAATGATTCCTCAGGTGTGAAGAAGTTGCATTCCTCTATGAAGAGATGTGACGTAGTGTGATAAACTATTGCCAGTGACTAGGAGGATAGCAGGGTCCAGAGTCCAACTGTCACCAAAGCTGAAGAGTATGTTTAGAGAGGTCTGGGAATAGTTGAAAATCCGTAAAGGGGTTCTGGCTGTGGAAAAGCAGTTGCTCCTTTATCTGGAAAAAGTGGACCCTCATTAGTAATCTCTAGGTATCGAATCTGGCAGATGGGGTGCTTTAGAGATGACGTGAATCCGATCAGTTGTGAAATCTATAGGTTAAGCTTTGGGGAGGATAGCAAACATCAAGTTGCAGGCGTATGCGAGCAATTCCTTGTGCCGAATAGACTCTGGTCCCCCTTACAGTTTGACGTTGTTACTTATTCTTAGACCGGGTACACACGATCAAACCGGTCTGATATAACTGGTCTTAAGATGGATTCGATGGTGTGTACGGCTCATCGGACCGTTGTCCGTCGAACCAAAGTTTTAAAACTTGGACGAACAAAAACGATGGTTAGTACACAAAAGCATCGGACCAAAAACCCGCGCATGCTCAGAATCAAGTCGACACATGTTTGGAAGCATTGAACTTAGTTATTTCAGCACGTCGTTGTGTTCTACGTCACCATGTTCTGGTCCGATCGGATTTTTGGCCCGAATGGTGTGTACGCACATCAGACCATCAGACCACTTCAGCGTAGTCCGATGAAAACGGTCCTTCGGACCAGTTTGATCGGACCGGTCTGATCGTGTGTATGCGGCCTTAAGGTCAGCAAGTTCATCCATCCATTATCCTCTTTTGTCTCCTCATATTCATTTACAAGGTCATTTATGGTTTCTGTACATAATGGACTCTGTCTCCCATAATGTTCAGGTTTGCAAAAAACTTATAGAAGAGAGTGCAGAACTCAGTGATCTGAGAAGATTGTAGGGCGGGCAGGCTTCTGGCGGGCGGGTTTCATGATTTACATTGAGGGACAATTTTTTTTATTTTTTAATAAAGGACTTGTCAAAAATTGTTTCCTGTGGGTCTTACTTTTTGACACTTGTTTTGGTGAATAGATAAGGGTACGATGTACCCGATACCTATTCACATAGGGGGGCTGGGATCTGGGAGCCCTCTTGTTAAAGGGGGCTTCCAGATTCAGAATAAGCCACACACTTACAGACCCCAAAAACCACAGCCCAGGGATGAGGCAAAAAGGGCCCTTGCCCCTTTTCATCCCACCCATTTTCCTGACATGCCAGACTACATGCTCGGATGAGGGTCTGGTATGGATTTTGGGGGAACTCCACTCCATTTAAAAAAAAAAAAATTGTGATGGGTTTCTCCTTAAAATCATACCAGACCCAAAGGGTATTGTATGAACTGGGGGGACCCCATGTTGTTCTTTTCTTTAGGTGCCTCCAATTGTAACCGCGAGTGGTGGGCATAGGTTTGTGTATATGGGATTGTATTATTATTTTTTATAAAAAAAAATTATGGTTGAACTATGAACTTGTGTCTTTTTCTCACCTGACTATGTAACTATGAGTCATTTTCAATTAGATTTTTTTCTTTAGAAATGTCAGTTTTGCTGTAGCACAGGCATGTCCAAAGTCCAGCCACAGGCCAATTTTTTGTGGCCCCCAAAGAATCCCAGAGTGCCACACAACCAAATGTATCATTCTGGCAGCCTTGGAGGGGGCGGGACGACTGTTCTGTCTATCAAAGGGGGCGGGACTTTGTATTAAAGAGGCCACAGTGTAAACAGGAGATTCTCCTGTATGTAATCTGTTGACTAGTCCCCCCCCCTCCCTTTCCCATCCGAGGCTGCAGATGGGCATCGATCAGGCTACACTGATGGCAATAGTGTGGCTGCATTCATGTCAATGGTGAGGTTGCATCCAGAGGCTACATTCATGGCAATGGTGAGGCTGCATTCATGGCAATGGCGAGGCTGAATTAAGGCAATGGTGAGGCTGCATTCATGACAAGGCAGAGGCTGAATTCATGGCACTTGTAAAGCAGCATTCATGGCAATGGTGAGTCTACATTCATTGCGCTTATGAGGCTGCATTCATGGCAATGGTGAGTCTACATTCATGGCATTGGTGAGGCTGCAGATGGGCACTGATTAGGCTGTATTGATGGGCACTGACCCATATTTTGCTTCTCAGTTGTTTATTTAACAAATGTTCTGAAACTTCCCTCTTAGGCTTCATTCACACTTGGCGGACTCCGTCGCAATCCGTCGCGACGGAGTCCGCTTGCTACCGCCAGCTCAGCGAGAGATCTGTCCGCAGATCTCCGCTGAGCCGATGGATGACAAGCTCCTCTCTGCTCACTGAGCGGGGAGCCGCTTGTCGGCACCGCTGTGTCCTATGGAGCGATCTGATGAAAACGGACAGCATGTCCGTTTTCATCAGATCTTACCCGATTCGATCTGTGCTGAAGGGGTTATGTGTGACCTAATGTGTGTTTACATTTGTAGGGGGGGTGTGGCTGTATGTGTGATGTCATCGATTGTGTCCCCCTATGAAGGGGATCACGCGATCGATGACGCCGCCACAGTGAAGAACGGGGAAGCTGTGTTTACACATGGCTCTCCCTGTTCTTCAGCTCCGGGGACCGATTGCGAGTCCCGCGGTCCAGTAGCTTCCGACCCGGTCGCAGGAGCTCCTATAAACTTCAATGGGGTTTGCTGTTTTGGTTAGAAGATTTCCCTTGTTCGGAAGTTCTGCTGTGAACCGAACAGGGGGGTGTTTGGCCCATCCCTGGTCCATATCTTTATTTTAAGGGTTAGTAGAAGGCCCAAGGTTTACAAATCCTTTACTCTTTACTATTTAGGTATGCAAACTTTCCATAGAATTTTTGTCAAATTATTGTCAATTTCCTGACCCTTGCTGGCACTGCTAAGTTTGGCCTGGACATCTATTTTATACATTATCAGTGGTTACGAAAAGGGTTAAAAGCTTGTCCATGTCACTAATAATTCCGTCCATGACCAGCCATGGTCACTCTACTTGTAAGCCCCATTTGCACTTTCTCCGGAGCAGTTTGGCTCTCACAGAGGAAATAATTATAGTTAATGCCATAGTCATAAAACTATTCTTTGAGCCGTGCTTGGTAGCGGTTACCTCTTATCACAGCAAGATGAGAGATAAGGCTCAGAGGTTGATCACGGCACCGACATGCACATTTTACAGGAGTGACACTGATCATCCAGCAACAGAAAGAGCTGATTTCCTCTGAAAGCACTGGGGGAGAGGGGACATTTGAAAGGCATGCAAAATGTACTCATTTAAACTTTGTTTTCCAGATATAGACGGCAGCAGCCGCACGCAGTCTCTCTTCTATTTAGTGTCATAATGACAGGCTGGAGTTGAGCCGCCAAATTAAACAAGTAGGGAAAAACAAAGTGGGCCTGGCTGAAAGGAGTTTGAAAGTATTGTTCGTTTAATAAGATGGAACGTTAGTACTTTATGCATCGTCGTTCCGTCGCCTTCCAAATAAAAGACTCTCTATCCGCTCTTGGCTTCCATTACTCCTATTTCTAAAAGCATCTCTGATTGAACACATCAATATATTATATTCTCTGAAGCATCTCGCCATTGTGCAGCTCCTCCGATGAACCTAACATATGGTCCATCCATTTTATCGGAAGAGACATTTTCTGGCGGAGAAATGGGAGAGAGCGATGCAGAAAGGCCAATTTCGTAAATCTAATTTGATGGGTTTCTACTTGTTTATAAGAAGAAGTAACTACATCTTAAAACACTTCAAAAGAAAGGAAACTTAAAAGTAAAAAAAAAAAGGTAATTGAAGCAATTCATATGAAGATACTATTTAAATGTGTTCTAAAAGTGAACTAAAGCTGGGAGTGCCCTCAGATAAAGGTGTTCTGGGGGAAGTGGCCTCTTGCATAGAAGACATCTTAAGCCGCGTACACACGACCGAGGAACTCGACGGGCAAAACACATGGTTTTCCTCGTCAAGTTCCTTGTTAGGCTTGTCTAGAAACTCGACAAGCTTGCTTTGCGTACACACGTTAAAGACCAAATCTCCTCGTTCTCAAACGCGGTGACTTCAACACATACAACAACAGGGGAAGTTTGATTCCATTGCCACAACCCCTTTTGCTAATCTCATGTTACTGAAAAGTTTGGTAAGAGACATTTTCACTTTTCAGTCTGTTACAGCGTGACAAATGTGCTATTTTCCTTACAAACGCTACTTTTACAGAAGGTGCGCGGGTTTCTTAGCATACACCCGCTCAAGTTTCTCGTCGGAAACCAGCCCGACGAGAAACTCGACAAGCCAAATTCGACTCCCGTCGAGAAAATAGAGAACCTGCTCTCTTTTTGGCTCGACGAGTTTCTCGACGGTTTTCTCGGCGAAAAGTGTACACACGACCGGCATTCAAAGTTTGTTGATGGATTCTGCCTAGAAAACCGGTCGTGTGTATGGGGCCTTACAGGTGCCCATTCCCCTCTCAGTCCAGGTATGGATTTGTGCCTGGTGGAGGGGGTAGTCCCCTCCAGGGCTCTCAGGACGTTATTGAATATTTTATTTGTTTATGGGAGGATGGCCATTCTACTTAAATGGAAATCACCTGCTTCCCCAAGTATAGCCTTCTGGAAAAGGCTTGTGAAGGCGACATACCTCTCCAGGGGGTGTGAGAAGAAGTTTGATAGGGTGTGGCAAGCATGGTTTAATTCTGATACTAGTGTTGGCTAGGTCGGCCAGCTGTCTGGCCTGAGATAAATTGCTGACCTTGTACCTGATCCGAAGGGCCCGTGGATATTGGCCTGACGTGCTGGGGGAGGGCACTCAAAGTTAATGGTCAGTTCTCTGGTTGAAATGCTCAGTCCGCTGGGGTTAAAAATGACATCAATATAATATTGTTTTTGTGACCACAAATGCTTACAGTGGATAGCGGACTAGTGTACCTATTTTTTTTTTGGCCGTTTGTTATCCGAGTAGGTATGGTGCGTGACACTGCGCTGCTAAATAGAAACAATATTTTAAAGCAGCTGACACGGCTGTTTGATGGAAGCAAAAAATCTAGAAGTAATAAAAAAGTGTCGCGCTATACAATTTGGAGCAATACATATATCTACATATAGTTAAAACTCATTAGTAAGCAATAAAAGATCAATAAAATTAAGCACCCAGTGTCAAAACACTAAAGTTGACAAAAAAGTCCACTGAAAAAACTGCAAAGCAATGTGATTCCAAATGATGAGATGTTGAAAACACCAGATCAATTCAGTGCAATTCCTTGAGTAACGGTGACAGAACCCTCCACCAATGACGATGCAGGCTTACCAGAAAATTCAGACCCAAATAAACATACGTTCCATGAGTCAAAATGGGCTTAAAACCAGAAGGATGTCCTGACGTGTCTCCACCGACAGAGGATCAGCGGCCAATATCCAAACTGATATCATAAGACTTGTAGATATATATCTCAAATTTTCAGCAATATACTCTTTCACAAGTAGAAAGGGAAGAGAGAAAAAGGCAACATAGCATAATACTGTAGCTGAACGAGAAATTTTAATAAGCAGATGCACTTACAATTATAGCAGTGAACAACGCATGTAAAAAATCAACAGCAGCGTCTCGCTGACGCGTTTCGTGTTAATACACTTCTTCAAAGGGTGACTAACTGCTGTAACCCACTCGCTTAAATAGGTGTAGGCCCCCATATTGTGAACCAAACCCACCTGTGTTTCAGGAAATAACTTGGCCCGATTGGTACGTCCATTTCCAGTATGGAGACGCCATACTGCTCTGGCGTGCGTTCCATACCTCACTAGCAAGCCAAGAGTGCGTTTGTTATCCGAGGAAGTTAGTGAACTGAGTTTTGGGTTATTGGGGGGGGGGAGGGGGTTGGGGCAAGGGTTCTTAGTTAAGCAGGAGCAGTCGGTTACCTATGTTAGGTAGATTGCACTAGCCGCTTGTTGTTGGTCAAGGGGGGCCTGGTGTTCTGCACCCTCTCTTTTCAATGTTTGTATGTCTTGCTTTAAACACTTCAATAAAAAAAATAAAAGAAATGAACTAAAGCCACGGGTGCCCACCAGCAGCTTCCCTTGACCCCTCCGCCATTTTGTTTGGCTTCTTGGAGCCAATAAAATTACTTGGTACTTTAGGCAATGGGGTAACACGGCTTACTACCCTTCCTCCCATGTAACAGCCCTCTATGCAGTAGTGATGAAGCCATCTTCCCTGGATTCAGTTTGAGAAGGTTTCGGGGGAACTTAACTTCCAATGAAGATACTATTTAAATGTGCTCTTAACGTGAATCCTGCATGATCAAAGCCAAGGGTTCACACAAGCAGCTTATGCTTAGCCTCCCTTGACCCCTCTACCAATTTTGTTTGGCTTCTTGGAGCCAAGAGAATTACCCGGTACTTTAGGTTAGTGTTTCTCAACCTTTTTTCAGTCAAGGCGTCCTTTAAAATGATGCACAATCTTGAGGCACAACAATATAAATCTCCTGCGCTCCGGTATTTCTTACTTATGGGGACATACAATTCAATTGTACAGTGTCTTCCAAAGTCTTGCAGCCCTCCTCAGAATCGTGGGAATTCAAAAGGAACTAAAAAAGAAAAAAGAATGGAGGGCGCACCGACCTAGTGTGATACTGTTACACAATTTTTATTAAAATACTAAAATCAATAGTTATACTCACAAAATGAGTTAAAAACAAGCCTTGAAAGACAGTCCAACAGCGCCAGCAGAACAGGACGGTTGCTTCAGTCCACAAAAGTATCTGACCGATAATCAGGCTAGGCTTACGCGTTTCGGGGGCGTACCCCTTTCCTCAGAGCCCCGGTGGTCTGCATTGCTCCCTCACTATGCAGCTTGTCAGAATATATACACATACACAGAGAGGTAGAAAGAGCATGTGCTAGAGGGTCACAGGTCACCCCGCCCACAGGGAGGTCTATTGGCAAAACTCCCCCCATTTAAGAATTAACCCTTGGATGTACAATCCCTATATCTCACAGACTTGGCATAGTCTTACCGATGGATATCCCACAGTCCAAAGACTCGCCAATCTGGAAGGGAAGGGGAATGGATGCATTTCTCCATACACCCTCATTCCCCTTCCCTTCCAGATTGGCGAGTCTTTGGACTGTGGGATATCCATCGGTAAGACTATGCCAAGTCTGTGAGATATAGGGATTGTACATCCAAGGGTTAATTCTTAAATGGGGGGAGTTTTGCCAATAGACCTCCCTGTGGGCGGGGTGACCTGTGACCCTCTAGCACATGCTCTTTCTACCTCTCTGTGTATGTGTATATATTCTGACAAGCTGCATAGTGAGGGAGCAGTGCAGACCACCGGGGCTCTGAGGAAAGGGGTACGCCCCCGAAACGCGTAAGCCTAGCCTGATTATCGGTCAGATACTTTTGTGGACTGAAGCAACCGTCCTGTTCTGCTGGCGCTGTTGGACTGTCTTTCAAGGCTTGTTTTTAACTCATTTTGTGAGTATAACTATTGATTTTAGTATTTTAATAAAAATTGTGTAACAGTATCACACTAGGTCGGTGCGCCCTCCATTCTTTTTTCTTTTTTCAATCTTGAGGCACCCCATTCTAAAATGTAAAAAACGAAACAAAAATATTTACATAATGTAGCGACATATACACATGTTTCAGTGCGAAACGCGACAGCAGTCAGGTTTTTATTTAATTTTGCTGTGACTTGTAGTGCTGTCCTTCTTTTAATAAAGGCTACAATTTGTTCAGAGTGCGGCTGTCCAGAGACAATTTTTGATCCTGATCCACACATATAGGACACCGAAAGTTAGAGGTGTTTTCTTCTACCAAAACAAATACATTGTTGTACACTGGTACTGACTAGTATTCATGTGTTTCTCTTTTTCCTCAGTTTACCTCCCTCATTCATATAATGTGACCCAGTGATGATGGAGAGGGGCAGGGGAGGGGCAAAAAGGATGCTCTGCAGGGGCCTGAAGTTCTCCCTATCACCACGTGACGACATTGGCAGTTGGTTGTAATGGTGCACAGTGAAAACGTGTGGCTTTGCCTAACTAAAAGGCAGGCTTGATCCCCAGCTGGCTTGTATACAATTTTTGGGCATTTTGCTAAAGCACCCCTGAAGAAACCTAAAGGCATCCCAGGGTACCTAGGCACTGGTTGAAAAAGGCTGCTTTAGGTAATGGGGTAACACATGGCTTACTACCCTTCCTCCCACATAACCAACAATTTTGTGACGAGCCAAACTGCCATAGGTTTAGTTTGAGTATGGTTCAGCTAACTTCAAAGAAGTTCAGATGCTGAACCTAAACCCCCTACAGAAATCAAGGGAAGCTGAATCTGTCAAAATAAAAATGTCATGTTTAGGTATAATAGGCAAGGAGCACTACCATGAAAAACATTTACTAATGCAATTTTTTATTAAATCCATTCAGCCAGGAGTAATTTTCTGAATGCTTGAAATGAACCCTCCCGGCAAAGCACCATGTCCCTATGTTGATGTGGACAAGGGCCTCTTTTCATCAAACCTTACCCAATGGTTGTGGGGAGTCCCCATTAATAATAAGGGGCCCCAAAAAACTGCCCTGTGGTAGATTCCCTAACAAGACAAAAAACAGCTATTATCTACAGTAGCTAAAGTCTTGGTAGAGAAGTTCTTCATCTATTTCAGACTGTTCCAACTAATCCATTTCAATCAGAGGAGACCATTTGAAAGAAGACTCTTTAAGAAGTTGCTGGATCTATTGGGTAAGAGAAGTCCAGAACAACCCCCTACTATCCCCAAGGGGATCCACGGGCAGAAAAGTTCAACCTCACCCATCTTGATATGCTTGGGACTCTCGCTACAGAGAAGAAACAACAATGGAGCTGGCACATATCAGCAGTTTTCCATGCTTACTCCCTCTGTGTACTGAAAACACAGAAACTTTCCAACCACCCCTGCAGCTGGATGGGGCAATCCTCTGTGCAGCACAGCTCATAAGAGACAGGGAGAAAAACAAAGGCTCATGGTGCAATACCACTGAAGCAGGAATACAACAAAGACTACAGCTAGTAACAATTGCAAACTCACGAATCCCCAGGAAAAAAAGGACGCCAATAAACACTCCTAAACAGCCGTTCAGGATGATGGTCTCCTCATACGGACATAGAATCCGTCAATCCCCTCATGTGCCTTTGTTTTTCTCCCTGTCTCTTATGAGCTGTGCTGCACAGAGGATTTAACACCTGTGTATGTAAAAGTTACCAGAATCACAGAAGGCCCATTCCACAGAGCAATCTCAAGTCTTTACCAGCCATTGGTTTTTCCTCTCCATAGAGGGTGTGCTGCACGGTTTAGCCACAGTATTCATTGGGACTTTTGATATGCTAATGTTTTTGCTTGTGCTTCACAATTATGTGTAATTGTCCTATTTGGTCTAGCATTACACTCCATGCTGTATACGTTTTTCACCATTCAAGTTAATATTTAGTACATATTATACATATATTTTTCACTGAGAAGATGCAATCGTCGGCAAGGGACCGTTGGATAGATGAGTATTCACCCTTTTGTTTCACTTTAAATCAAGCCAAATGCTGGTCAGAAGGAGGTCAGCTCCTGACATAGACACAGACCCAAAGTCCATTGACACAGGCCGTAAAGCCCAAATCCAGCTTATGTCTTTATGGACCATGCTTTGTACACTGGTGTGCAGTCATGTTGGAACAGGAAGGGGCCATTCCCAAACTGTTCCAACAAAGTTGGGAGCATGAAATTGTCCAAAATGTATTGGAATGCTGACGCCTAAAGTGTTCCCTTCACTGGAACTAAGGGGCCAAGCCCAACCCCTGAAAAACAACCCCACACCATAATCACTCCTCCACCAAATGATTTGGACCAGTGCACAAAGCAAGGTCCATAAAAACATGTATGCATTTGGGGTGAAGGATTTTAACTGGCCTGTGCAAAGTCCAACCCAATAGAACACCTTTGGGATAAATTAGAGTGGAGACTGCCTTCTCGTCCAATATTAGTGCCTGTCCTCACAAATGTGGTTTTGGAAGAATGGTCAAACATTCCCAAACCTTGTGGACAGCCTTCCCAAATGATTTGGACTAGTGCTCAAAGCAAGATCCATAAAGACATGGATGAGCAAATTTGAGGTGGAGAAACTTGACTGGCCTGCAGAGTCCTGGCCTCAACCCAATAGAACACCCTTGGGGATGAATTAGAGTGGAGACTGTGAGCCAGGCCTTCTCGTAAAACACCAATGCCTGACCTCGCTTTTTGGAAGAGTGGTCAAACATTCCCATAGACACACTCTTAAACCTTGTGGACAGCCTTCCCAGAAGAGTTGAAGCTGTTTTAGATGCAAAGGGTGGGCCAACTCAATATTGAACCCTATGGACTAAAACTGAAATGCCATTAAAGGTTCATGTGCGTGTAAAG
Organism: Rana kukunoris; assembly: GCA_029574335.1. Taxonomy (NCBI): domain Eukaryota; kingdom Metazoa; phylum Chordata; class Amphibia; order Anura; family Ranidae; genus Rana; species Rana kukunoris. The sequence continues at coordinate 468,438,263 of CM056053.1, read as the reverse complement.
GCAGGCATCTCGATACTTTTGACAATAGTGTATGTAATCTTTTATTTTGCTATTAGTTACTCTTGTTTATATCATTCACAACATAATTTATCTCCTTTAGTCAATCAGCCCCAATGTGTCTGACTTGGACTCATATAATCCACTGTACTTTGCAGGGAACTATTCACCAGTCTCTGCTCTCAAATTATCTTGCAATTGGATCTCCCACAAAGCAATATTTTGCAATAGAAAGACAATACATTTTTATAATGGAAAGAAATGCTCTATGTTATTGAAGGTCCAGTTCATATTGCATAGCGCTATTATTTTCCATTACAGCTGGATCAGCAAAAATATGAAAAGCTAGTGAAGCACAATGGCTTTCAGAGGAACAGAAGGGGGGAAAGGAACAATTGACTCTGTAAATCTATATTGAAAAACAGTACTTGATGACATTTGGTAATTATTTTAATGCGATCTCTCTAGGGCATGTCCGCTCTAGATATAATCAGTAAATCACTAGAAGGTTTCTTTGTTTTATATAAAATAGATGTATTGACATTTTGGTGTTTGACAAAGAGTGCAATTTCGGTGACAGAGCAGCGAGCTCTAAATGCTGCAGCGTGCAATGCTGACTCGGTATTTGTATTATCACCCTTGATTCAAGGCAAACTTTAGCTGTGTGGTTAACAAGAGCTTGACAAGAAGGTGACCTGGGTCTTTTGTGCATGATGTCTGCTTGACAAGGGCTCGATTCTTAATGGCAAGCACAAAGGTCTCAAGATCTTTCTTACAGAAATGAACAAACTTTGGGTTAAAAGGCCAGAGACTGGAAATTAAAAAATAAAAGCCAACTGATGAGAATTAAAGTAATATAGGTGCTTTTGGAGAAGAAGTGATTCAAAAATGATTGTGAAGTAGATTTTGACCCAAAACTCTTTTTAAAATTAGTTTCAAGTATCAGCACTTGAAGGTTCTTTTTCATCCAGGTCATGACATAACTAGTAGTAATTGGTCACCTACAGCTGGACTTGTTCTGTAATGTTGAAGATGTTTTGTAACTTCTTCAAGCCACTTCTTCAGTTGAGTGCCAGAAACATACCCCAGAATTTAAGTCCTGACAGGTATCATTGAGACCCTAATTCTAGAATGCAATTTCAGTGACCGAGTTTGTGAAAAAATGAAGTCAAAAGCCTCGTACACACAATCAGTCCATCCGATGAGAACGTTCCATTGGGCCATTCTCACCGGTTAACCGATGAAGCTGACTGATGGTCTGATGTGCCTACACACCATCGGTTAAATAACCGATCGTGTTAGAACGCAGTGACGTAAAACACAATGACGTGCTGAAAAAAATTAAGTTTAATGCTTCCAAGCATGCGTCGACTTGATTCTGAGCATGCGTGGATTTTTAACCGATGGTCGTGTGTACTGACGATCGGTTTTGACCTATCGGTTAGGAGTCCATCGGTTAAATTTTAAAGCAAGTTGTCTTTTTTTTAATCGAAGGTTAAGTAACCGATGGGGCCTACACACGATTGGTTTTGACCGATGAAAATGGTCCATCAGACCGCTGTCCTCTGGTTAACCTATCGTGTGTACGCGGCCAAAGACTCTGGGTCGGACTTGTAGGGTCGGACTTGTATGCTTCCCTGGGGGTTATACTGAATCCTACTCCATCCATGCCTGTCCTACAGATTCTTGGACTATATACAGTAAAACAGGCATGTACAAAGTCCGACCTGCGGACGGCTCACCTGGTTATTTGGACATTTATATCTTTTGTGGCCCCCGATGATCTCCCAGTGCCGGGGCCACAAAGGATATATATGCTGGCTGCCTTGGAGGGGACAGGGAGAAGGCGGGACAAGTGGCGTACACACACAGGAGAATTTCCTGTTTATGGGCGGCCTTTGTAATAGGAAGTCCCGTCTCTGGCACTGCCATTGCACGATTGTTCTGTCCATTAAAATGAGGCGGGACTTTCTATGAAAGAGGCCACCGTGAAAACCGGAGATTCTCCTGTAGGTAATCTTTGGCGCTCGTGAGTGCATTCCTGGCAATGGTGAGTGCTACATTCCCCGCAATGGTGGATCTGCAGATTGACGCTGACCCTTATTTTGCTTCACAGTTCTTTATTTAAAATTTAAAATAAATTCCTGAAACTTCGCTCTTAAAGTGAAGGTGCTTGTTATATGCCAATAAATACAGTATATCCAAATAACACGCCCAAGCTCATCTCTGAGGCAAGAGAATTTCTGTTGGGCGGTGTATTAGTGCTTGGAGGAACACACTTAGACCGAATTTTAATGGTTCAAAGGATTTCAGGCAAAATGGTCGGCCCTCACGCATGTTCACTTCGTCAAATCTGGCCCTCTTTGAAAAAAGTTTGGACACCCCTGCAGTAAAACCTTGGTTTGAGAGTAATGCCTTGTACACACGGTCGAAACAAAAAAAAATGTAGCGCTAATCAAAATATATAAATGAATAAATACGTGAAAACTAAAATGAATAAATACGTAAAACCTTGATAAATAAAGTGCTCAAATATTGATAGTGAACAATGTAAATAGAAATGTCCCCATAAGCACACTTAGAAAATCTATATGCAGGAAATTCAAAACAGGTGCAAAAATTTAAAGACTATCAGCTAGATTCACGTACCTCGGCGCATCTTTATGCGGGTGTAGCGTATCTTCTTTACGCTACGCGGGCGCAATGTTGAGAGTCAAGCATGGTATTCACGGCGTAGCGTATAGTTGTCGGCGTAAGTGGGCTGGAAGTGGGCGTGATATATTTAAATGAAGCGTGACCCCATGCAAATTATGGGCTAAGCTTCAAAAAACGAACTGCACATGCATCGTATCTTGGACGCATCCCAGTGCGCATGCTCCCAATCACATCAAAATAACTGCCTAAGATACGTCAATACACTGCCTGCGACGTGAACGTAACCTACGCACAGCCCTATTCACGTACTACGTAAACTACGTAAAAATCTACGGCGTTCAATCACTGGTTCATACCTTTGCATGGGTTGCGCCTCCTACATGAGGAATAACTTTACGCTGGACGTAACCTTTACGCAAATCTCTTAAAACAATGCGCCAGGCGCAAGTACGTTTGTAAATCAGCGTATGTTACTAATTTGCATATTTAAAATGGGTACGCCAAATGCATCCAGCGTAGCTATGTGCCCATGATACGCCGGCATAGGCAAGTTACGTCGGGCGGCAGAAGCCTATTTTTCCGACGTATCTAGCTTTGGGAATTGGCGCATAGATACAAAGGTGCACATTTGTATTTACGACGGCGTATCTCGAGATAAGTCCTACGTGAATCTGTTCTTAGAGTGAAGGCCTTTCTGTCCTTAGAGTGATCAAACTTCGGTGTTGACAAAGTTCAAAATATGGTGACGACTTCAAACCATGCAGATCCGTGCAAGTGAAGAAGTGAAGGGAACCACCCCACAGGTAAAAGGCTTACCAGAATGTATGTACCCTAGAGAACCTTGCGTGGTGGAACCACAATGTAATTTTGGCGATCCTATGGACTTCAGGATGCTGTGCCAGAGATGACAAAACACTAGCAGGATAGAGAGAATCTCAGGGAAAGGTGACTTCCTAGTGGGTTGTCTCATAGAAAATGATGGTCCAAGGAATCCCAAATAGATGTAGAAGGGTTGTGTCATATAATAGAAGAAAAAAACGGGCATATACTGTAGCGTATCTCTATATTACATATAAAAAGTTTTTTTTTTTTTTTATCTCAAACAAAAGTTTTATTGAGCAAATGCAGAAAATAACATACAAAACTCCAGAGCATATTCTCAACCAACATTCCAATGAATGATACACATATAACACATCATAACACTACGCCAAATGTCATTTCACGTTGCAGAGTCCCCTATCACCTGTATTTAGTGAACCCTGTCACTGCAACATCCTAGCTTTATTCCAGATCTTCTGCATGAGGTTGTACGTGGGGAACCGTTTGTTGGATTTAGCGTATTGCAGGGCCTCCAATCCCTCTCTCACCTCCCCCCCAGTCGTGAATCTGAGCAACCTAGCCGAGGAATCCCTCAAGTTCAGCTGTAAATCTCGTTGAGGTCCTACCACCCTCGCAATATGTTGCAACTGGGAGGCCAGGTAGTATAGCCAGGGATTGGGCAGTGCCAATCCACCTGCTTCCTTTGGGTGCTGCAGTTGCTCAAGTTTAACCCTAGGGGGCTTTGTGAGCCAGATCAGGGAGCGAAAAATTGAGTTAATGACCCTAAACTTTTTCAGGGGGATAACCGTTGGGGAGTTGTGTAGAACGTAGAGCAGGTGTGGCATAAGGATCATTTTTATGAGGTTCACCCTCCCAACCGGTGACAGTTTTAACTTGCTCCATACCTTGACCCGATTGTGGCGGCGACTGATCAAGGGGGTCAGGTTCAGGCCAATATAATCCAGTGGGGAAGCGGTAACCTGAATGCCCAGGTACCGGAAAGACTCAGAGACAGGGATGTCAAGTATAGTTCTAATGGGCACAGGGGACCGCCGGTCTAGCAAGAGGAGGGAGGACTTGGTCCAATTAATTGTCAAACCCGAGTAATCCCCAAACCGTCGCACTACCTTCATGGCCTCCGTTAGTGACTCAGAGGTGTCACCCAGGAGCAACATGGTGTCATCCGCATACAGCATGATCTTCTCGTGAAGATCACCGTATTGAAATCCCCGTACCAAGGGGTTAGTTCGAATCATAGCCGCCAGGGGCTCAATGGCCAAGGCAAATAGGAGGGGAGACAGGGGGCAGCCCTGCCGCGTGCCTCTGTGTAGATCAAAAGTATGCGAGACCCTCCCTCCCTTACCGCCGCCACCGGGGACGAGTATAAGAGCTGGACCCATGTGATGAATCCATCCCCGAAACCAAACTTCCGCATCACCGCCCAAAGATACTCCCATTTGACACTGTCGAACGCCTTATGGGCGTCCAACGATAGCAGGGCTCTATCCCCAATGTTATCTGCCCGTGATTGCATATTAAGAAAGAGTCTCCTCAAGTTTATTGTCGTTGACTTCTGCGGCATAAAGCCTGACTGGTCAGAGTGAATTATAGTGGAGATAGCCCCATTCAGTCTGACCGCCAGGACCTTGGCGAGAATCTTTACATCGTTCTGTAGAAGGGAGATCGGTCTGTAGGATCCCGGGTCAAGAGGGTCTTTATCAGGTTTCAAAATCAGAACAATGTTCGCCCTGGTCATAGAGAGGGGGAGCGTGCCCCTCGCCCTTGCGGCATTGAAGACCTTCAACAGGTGTGGGAGTATCAACTCCCCATACTGCTTGTATACTTCCGCAGGAAGACCATCGTCCCCGGGGGCCTTTGAGTTAGGGAACAGGCTGGTCGCCATCTGCAATTCACCGAGGGTCAATGGGGCATCGAGTATCTCCCTATTGGAGGCCGACAACATCGGTAGTTGAACAGGGTCTCAGTAATCCACCAGGGAATCTAGCGAGTATGTCCTCTTGGAATCATACAGTGAAGAGTAGAATCCCACTAGTTCGGAAAGGATTTGATCAGGGGAATTAGTCACCCCCCCCACCGGAAGTGCGCAGTGCCCCTATAGAGGGAGACATCTGCTGGGCATGGCCGATAGTTGCTAACATGCGACCAGTATGCTCACCCTCCTCATAGAATGCCGCCTTTTGGAAAAAACGCTTCCTCTCCGCTCCCGAAGTCGTGACCCGGTACAGGGCATCCTGCGCCGACAGCCACGCCTCCCTATTTTTGTCAGAAGGGTCTGCAATGAATGTGGCCTCTAGCTTTTCCGCCATCCGTTCCACCCCCTCTCGTTGTGCATTTGACCTTCCCTTGGTGGCCTGGATCTCTGTGATAAATAAGCCCCTCAGGACAGCCTTAAAGGCCTCCCAAGTGACAGCCATGTTTTCAAAATCAGCATGTACAGGCCAATATTCCTCGATGCGGGCCTCTATGTGTTCGTGGGAAGAGAAAAGGCTCAGCCAGAAGGCGATCATCTTCCACGGGGCCTTGGCCACCGCCAAAGTGGGGTGCACCTCCAGGGATGCAATCAGTGGAGAATGATCTGATACACTTCTCAGGCCATACGCCACATCTACAACATACCTCTTAGCAGCATGAGAACACAAACAGAGATCTATCCTAGATAAGGATGAATAGCTTTTAGAAAAAAAATGAGAATTGTTTCTCCCCTGGGTGTCTAGCTCTCCATCCCACCTCCCGACGGATGTTTATCCATGAGAGGGTCCATGTAGCAGTTGAAGTCCCCGAAGGCAAACAAGGGCACCTCCGGGAACTGCACCTGGAACTCCACCAAGGCCCTCAGCACCTGATTATTATACGGGGGGGGGGCACATATACAAAAGCAAGAATACATTTAAAGGCAAACAATTTGCATAAAAGAAAAACATATCTGCCTTCAGCATCTATATCAGCATGTAATTCCTCATAGTCGAGTGCACTATGCACCAGGACACTCACCCCCTCTTGAATACGAGGTGTGAGTGGAATGGTACACCCTGCCCACCCACCGATACCCCAAACAGGACACAGAGTCAGGGGTTAAATGAGTCTCCTGGAGTGCACAAATAGCTGGCAACTGTTTCCTCATCAGGGATGACACCATAGTTCGCTTCAGGGGGTCCTGCAATCCCCGGACATTCCACGATAACACAGTTACTGTCGCCATCAGGGGGGTTGAGGCATAACTTCAGAAGGGGAAAAAGCACCATCCCCCCAACCACCCGCCACCCACCCAGTTGAAGGTGTCAGCGTGGTACTCCGGGCTAGGAATAGGGACAAGGCAAACAGCCAAGTGGCAGAAAAAATAAAACTCGATCTTCCATAACTGGAAAAAGAAAAGTGTAAGAGGTCTCTGGAGTTAACTGGGATCTGATAGCAAGCTGAGATGCACAACTGTGCATCAATTCTCTCCCGTAGCAGGCCATCCGCCCGTAAGGGGTATACACCCATCTGCTCATAAGCCCTTTGTGGGCACAAACTCTGGGGCGCCAACAGGCAACCCCGGCAACTGTGGGACAACAGGTCCCTCCGAACTTCAAGTTGGCCACCAGACGTGGCGACCCCGTCAGCAATCATCTTCGCTGGGTGTGGTAGTAACAGCATTTCCGAACTCACATTGCAGCACCAAAATATATGGGTAATGTATGTTTCCGGCAGTTCCCTCATGTGAGGGAGCAAGTATGCAAGGTAGACAGTGTTCAGTCCGAGTGTCCATCTTCTGCCACGGGTGGTCTTCTGGCCTGTCGGAGTGCCCCCTCGTTGGCATCCAGCCAGTCCGATGCGTCAGCTTCACATGCCGCGCTGGCCACGCCCCCACATATAAAAAGTTTAATGAAGTCGGAACACTTACATTTGTGATGATATTCATGCGCTTTGTATAAAATGTGGCAACAATGGAGTCACATTGTTGCCACATTTTATACAAATGGAATTAAAGCAAAAAAAATTCTGTATACCATCGTACACACGGTCTGACTTTTGACCGTGCAAACGTCCGCTGCGAGTCCGTCGGAAGTCTGACAGAAAGAAAGAGAACAAGTTTTCTATCTAAGGTCCGTCGGACTTCCAACAAAAAAAGTCCAATGGAGGCTACAGACGGGCGGACTTTTTTTCTCGGAAGGTCCGGCCATGTGTACGAGGCATAACTTGGTTTGAGAGCGTTTTGCAAGACAAGCAACATTTTTTCAATACAATTTTGACTTGATATACAAGCGATGTCTTGATATAAGAGTAGCATCATGTTACAACTGAGTATAAAATAGAAGAGAGGAGACTCTGATGCCGCGTACACACGATCATTTTTTGTGATGAAAAAAAACAAAGTTTTCTGTGAAGTAAAAAACTACGTTTTTGAAACGTCACTTTTCAAAGACGATGTTGCATACACACCATTTTTTTGTTTTTTTCACAAAAAGCGAGGTTACGTTCACCACTCTTTTCCATTGAAGCTCGCTTCATAACTAGCTTCTGGGCATGCGCGGGTTGAAAAACTTTGTTTTAAACAACGTTTTTGCTACACACAGTGACTTTTTGTGAAACAAAAAACTACGTTTTGAAAAATGACACAAAAAATTCAAGCACGTTGGAATTTTTTTTTGGTCGTTTTTTTGAAGACAAAAAACAAAGTTTTGCCCACACACGATCAATTTAAATGACGTTTTAAAAAACAACGGCCCAGATTCAGAGAGAATTAGATTATCGTAGAGTATCCGAAATACACTACGCCGCCGTTTTTTACCTGGCTCTACGTGGAATTCAGGTAGATTTTGTCCAGTAAACGACGGCGGCATAGTGTATTTCTCCCGTCGCAATCCATCTGCGCGAGTAGGGGGCGTGAAGCATTTAAAATAGGCGCGTTCCCGTGGCGATCGAACTGCGCATGCTCCGTTCCCAAATTTCCCGCCGTGCATTGCGCGAAATCACGTCGTCACGTCGTAGTAGCGTCGTTTACGTACATTCCTATTCCCGAACGAGTTACGTTAAAAAAAAAAAAATAATTTCAATTCGATGCGGGAACGACGGCCATACTTTACATGGGTTACGCACTGTTAGACCAGCAAAAAGCTCCTCTAACATTACGTCGCCAAAAAATGACGTAGGCGGTTGCGAGGGACACTCGTACCTTCGTGGATCGCCGTAAAAACTAATTTGCATACCCCGATGGTGAAAACGACACAGACTCCACCCAGCGGCCGCAAAAAAATTTGCAACGTAGATCCGAAGGCTTACGAGGACATAAGCCTCTCGGATCGAAGCCCGAAGCCGCCGTATCATGGTTTGAGGATTCAAACTAGTAATATGGCGCGCAAAATTTGAAATTACTCCTATCTAACACCAGTTAGACAGGCATAATGGCTCTATGAATCTGGGCCAACGTTTTTTTTCATCGCAAAAAACGACCGTGTGTACGCGGCATTATGCCGCGTACACATGGTCGTTTTTTGTGATGAAATAAAACGACGTTTTAAAAAACGTCATTTAAAATGACTGTGTGTGGGCAAAACGTCGTTTTATGTCTTCAAAAAAACGACCAAAAAAAAAATTCGAACATGCTTGAATTTTTTATGTCGTTTTTCAGAATGTCGTCTTTTGTTTCACAAAAAATGATCGTGTGTGGCCAAAACAACGTTTAAAACGACGTTTTTAAACCCGTGCATGCTCAGAAGCAAGTTATGAGACGGGGGCTTCAATGGAACAGAGTGTCGTCGAAAGTGTCTTACGTAACCGCGCTTTGCAAGAGCATTTTCAGAAAACGATGGTGTGTATGCAACGTCGTTTTTTAAAATGAAGTTTGAAAAACGTCGTTTTGTTTCGTGAGATAAAACAACGTTTTTTACATCACAAAAAGTGATCGTGTGTACGCGGCATAAGAGTAGCAATATGGTTACATTTAATGAAAGTACAACATTTAGAAAACAGGCAAATATTAAAAGAGGCACATCTAAGTATGCAGGCATTCAGGGTAAAGCTGTCCACATAGACCATTCTCCTCACTTCCATTGATGTTGTCCCTTCAATGAGCGCTTCAAGATAATAATTATTATTATTTTTTACTAGTAATGGCGGCGATCTGCAATTTTTATTGTGACCGCGAGATTATGGCGGACACATCGGACACTTTTGACACTATTTTGGAACCATTGTAATTTTTACAGCGATCAGTGCTACAGTATAAAAATGCATTGATGATTACTGTGAAAATGACACTGACAGGGAAGGGGTTAACCACTAGGTGGCGCTGAAGGGGGTAAGTTTGTTCTAGGGAGTGTTTCTAACACTCACTGTTTCCGATCACATGAAACTCTTTTTTTTCCCCAAAAAATAAAACGCGTTACATGTGACATAAAAAGTTGCCTAGGGTTCCCTAGGGTCTGTGCTAAAAATATATACATGTATTATTATTATTTTAGGTAATTATATAGCTCCGTCAATTTACACAGCACTTTACATATACATTGTAACATTAACATCGATCCCTACCCTCAAGGAGCTTACAATCTAATGTATATAACGTTTAGGGGCTCTGAGTAATTTTCTAGAAAAAAAATATGATTACATGTAGGAGCGAAGTGCCAGAATAGGTCTGGACTGGAAGTGGTTAATCATGGTGATAATTAACCACGCAAGGACCGCCTCCAGCACATATACGTCGGCAGAATGGCACGCGGCTGGGCACGGGCATGTACACATACGTTGCCTTTAAGAGCCCAGCTGTGGGTTGCGCTGGTGCGCGCACGTGACCCATTCCGCAGACCCGATCGCCGCCAGTGTCCCGCGATCGGTCCCCCGGAGCTGAAGAACAGGGAAAGGTGTGTGTAAACACACCTTTCCCCGTTCTTCACAGTGGCATTGTCATTGATCGTCTGTTCCCTGATATAGGGAAAGACGATCAATGACATTACACGTCCAGCTCCACCCCCTACAGTAAGAAACACATATGAGGTCACACTTAACCCCTACAGCGCCCCCTAGTGGTTAACTCCCAAACTGCAATTGTCATTTTCACAGTAATCAGTGCATTTTTATAGCACTTTTTGCTGTGAAAACGACAATGGTCCCAAAAATGTGTCAAAATTGTCTGCTGTGTCCGCCATAATGTCGCAGTCACAAAAAAAATCGCTGATCGCCACCATTAGTAGTAAAAAAAAAAATATTAATAAAAATGCCATAAAAAAAAAAAAAAAAAGCCATAAAACTATCCACTATTTTGTAAACACTATAAATTTTGCGCAAACCAATCAATAAATGCTTTACCAAAAATAGGTAGAAGAATACGTATCGGCCTAAACCGGGGGAATTTTTTATATATATATATATATATATATATATATATATATATATAGGGGATATTTATTATAGCAAAAAGTCAAAAATATTGTTTTTTTTTTCAAAATTGTCGCTATATTTTTGTTTATATCGCAAAAAATAAAAACCGCAGAGGTGATCAAATACCACCAAAAGAAAGCTCTATTTGTGGGAAAAAAAGGATGTCAATTTTGTTTCGGAGCCACGTCGCACGACCGCGCAAATGTCAGTTAAAGTGATGCAGTGCCGAATTGCAAAAAAAGTGCCTGGTCCTTAAGGGGGAAACAAAAAAAGAAAATATTCTAAAAGACATAAAAGCTTACTTTTCCATAACAAACATTTAAACCCCACAAATTATCAGCTTGGACCTTCTAGGGAAATGCTAGTACAGAACAACGGCTTCAAGATTATCCTCAGCAAAAAAAAAACACATCTATTATCTACCATATAATTAAAGGCACATTAGGCAAAGTTAATATTTGATTTAATTTTTAAGCCCCTTGGTGCCTTGGGTGACCTATAAAAAAAAGAAAAAATGATAATAATAACCATAGCGCTAAAGCTCTTTCTTTCGAATGTATCTCTGCTATTAATGTAGCATATGCAAACATTGCCAAAAGCACTTGGCAACGAGAACCCGATTTAAATGTTTGGGATTCTATGCAAATGATTCCCAAACAACAAAGCACCCATCTTACAAAATAATCAAACAATATACATGTATTAAATACAAAAAGCGCTTATGCATAATACATGATTGTTTTTAGATTAGCTTGCCGAGCGCTTCTTGAAAGTTAAACTTTTTTTTTTTTTTTTTTATCTTCATTAATTGTGTTTTTTCTTGTGTTGACATATTTTTATTTAGCCTTATTCATCACGGCACGTCGAAAAGCTTTGGAGAGACTGGGAGAAACAGAAGCCCTTAATTGTGGTTGGCAGATGGATCGGGGAATGTGGACAAAATCATGAGCCACGGAGTAGATGAAATATGAATTCTGATTTGATTCACCCAATACATTATGCATTCCTATTGGTATCGTAAGCAGTCATTTAATATCCAGACATGCCTTGGCAACAATTATTCATGTAGAAAGAGTTCCACTTTTCAAAAATACTCATCGAATTGTTTTGACAGTTTCATAGTGAATTGGTTTTGCAGCCGGGGTCACATCGAAATACTAAATGGATTTTGGTCAAAGTATTTTTGATTATTCAACGCTTAACGTCTGTGGCAAAAGTAGGTCACGTCTGTTTATATTAGGGTGTTATTAAAATGGCAATTCATTGCAGTGTATCTTTTTAATGTATGTGTTTATTTTTACATGGATTTATCATGAGCTTGCTTCTGTGGATTGTATTTTCTTGTTAGCGGTAAAAAGAAAGGCCTTTGCCTTGGATTGCTTTTTGTATTGGTATTTGGATGTTAACTATTTGAATATCAAATAAACTGTACAGTTTTGGGGGGGTGCAAAGCCTCCCCCCCAGGGGAGATGGATGGGAAGGCAGCCACCCCCCCCCCCACGGAGACAGACAGGAGGATGGCGATCCACCAGCCCCCCCGGGGGTGACAGATGGACAGGAAGGTGGCAATTCCCTCCCCCACAGGAGATGGATGGGAGGATGGCGATCCACCACCCCCATGTACAGTTTTGTTCATATCTCTCATCAGTGGCGGCTGGTGCTCACAATTTTTTGGTGGGGGAACAAAGTCCCCCCCCCCCCAGGGGAGATGGATGGAAAGGCGATGATCCCCCCCCCCACGAAGACAGACAGGAGGATAGCAATCCACCAGCCCCCCGAGGGAAAGAGATAGGAAGGCAGCAAGCCCCTCACAGGAGAAGGATGGGAGGATGGCGATCCACCCCCCCCCCCCCCCGATGTACAGTTTTGTTCATATCTCTCATCAGTGGTGGATGGTGCTCACTATTCTTTGGCGGGGGACCCAAAGTCACCCCCCAGGGGAGAAAGATTGGAAAACAGTGAACCCCCCCACAGGAGGCGATCCACCACCCCCATGTACAGTTTTGTTCATATCTCTCATCAGTGGTGGCTGGTGCTCACTATTCTTTGGTGGGAAGCGTAAAGCCACCCCCCATGGGAGATGGATGGAAAGGTGATGATCCCCCCCACGGAGACGGACTGGAGTACGGTGATCCACCAGGCCCTCTGGGAGAGACAGACAGGAAGGCAGCGATTCCCCCCGCCCCCCGCAGGAGATGGATGGGAGGATGGTGACCCACCCCCCACATGTACAATTTTGTTCATATCTCTCATCAGTGGTGGCTGGTGCTCACAATTTTTTGGCGGGGGGTGCAAAGTTACCCCCCCAGGGGAGAAGGAAGGAAAGATGGTGCCCCCCCCACAGGAGATGGATGGGAGGATGGCGATCCACCACCCCCCATGTACAGTTTTGTTCATATCTCTCATCGGGGGAAGCTGGTGCTCACAAGTTTTTGGCGGGGGTGCAAAGTCAGCCATAGGGGAGATGGATGGAAAGGCGATAATCCCTCCCGCCACAGAGACGGACGGGAGGACAGCGAGCCACCAGCCCCCCCGAGGGAAACAGATAGGAAGGCAGCAACCCCCTCACAGGAGATGGATGGGAGGATGGCGATCCACCTCCCCATGTACAGTTTTGTTCATATTCAGTGGCGGCTGGTGCTCACTATTTTTTGGTGGGGGGCCCAAAGTCACCCCCCAGGGGAGAAAGATTGAAAAACGGTGATCCCCCCACAGGAGATGGATGGGAGGATGGCGATCCACCATATTGTTCATATTCAGTGGCGGCTGGTGCTCACTATTTTTTGGTGAGGGGCGCAAAGTCACCGCCCCAGGGGAGATGGACAGGGAGGCTGGCGATTCCCCCCCCCCCAAAGAGACAGATCGGAGGACGGTGATCCACCAGCCCACCCCGGGGGAAACAGACAGGAAGGTGGTGATCCCCCCTCCACGGGAGATGGATGGGAGGATGGCGATCCACCATACCCCCCATGTATGCACAGGAGATGGGTGTGAAGGCGGTGATCACCCCAGCAGGAGATGGACAGACAGAGGCCTCCTTATCTTAGGAGGCAGATCACAAGGGATGCTGCTTCTCACTATGGGGCCAATTGCTTCTCTTCCTGGCCGAACAGGAAGTGGGTCCTAAGACTCCTTGGCCAATGGGGTCTCAGGACTCGGCTGGGAGATGAATCAGGAAGACAATAGCGAATATTAATGTGCTATGATGAACTGAAGGGGGATAGCTTATGTAAAGGTAAGCCAATGAAGAGGGAGTTGCAATAGTCGAGGTGGGAGATGACCAGGGAATGAATTAGAAGCTTTGTGGTGTCATTGGTTAGGAAGAGGTGTATCTTGAAGATGTTGCAGAAGTTGAGGCGGCAAGCTTTGGACAGTGATTGGATGCGGGGGCCTAAAGGATAGCTCAGAGTCCAGAATTACACCTAGAACCTTTGCATGCTGGGACAGGCTGATAGTTGAGACGTCAATTTTGATGGAGAAGTCAGGGAAAGGGGCATGTAGGGGAGGAATGATTATGAGCTTGGATTTGAATAGACTGATTAGTAGACACTGCTACTTCAGTGATCTCTATTTGCTTCTGGGTCCTAAGCCGAGCAGTTGCCCTGTTGCATTCTGAATACAGGAGGTCAGCTGGGCATGGCTACCATTCAAAGAATGCCTTGCATCTTCTGAATGAATGCAAAGCATTCTCTGATTGGACGAGGTGGAGAGGCGAGGCAGTGAAATCCAAGCCAGACCACTATAATTATGTAAAAATACACCATGCCTGGAATGTTTCTCTAAATGTGTAAAGTGAACCTGAACAGTGAAAATTTGCTATATTATAATGATATCTAGGAAGGTTAATTGAGCCTGAAAATCCACACACTGATGCAAGAGGACAGCACACTCCTGTCAAAATACACTGATCATCATCAACCGTGATTGGCAGCAGCTGCTGATCAATAGAAAATTTTCCAACATTTAGGCCGCGTACACACGAGGGGATATGTCCGCTGAAAACGGTCCGATGGACCGTTTCAGCAGACATCTCCGCTCGTGTGTATGGGCTAGCGGACAGATTTCTCCACCCGACAGATTTCAAAGCAAGCTTTGAAATCTATCCGGTGGGGATCTGTCCGCCCGACATGTCTGCTGGTTAGTACACTTACCAGCAGACATGTCGTCCCCCACCGCCGCCGCGCCGCTGCCGAATGGATTCGGCGCATGCGCGGAAGTGTTTTACTTCCTGGTGCGGTGACGTGGCGGTGACGCGGCGGCGTCAACGTCACCGCCGCGTCACCGCCACGTCACCGCGCCGTCCGGCGGCGGGGAATTTGATCCGATGGTGTGTACACGCCATCGGATCAAACTCCCGATCGGACATATCCGATGGAAATGGTCCGCGGACCGTTTTCATCGGATATGTCCGATCGTGTGTATGGGGCCTTAGGCTCCTTACACACGGAGCGGTCCGTTTTTCCGTCAGCTCAGCGGGGGGTCTCCGCTCAGCTGTCGGCGGACAGGGCGGTCCCCGCACACTGTGCAGGGACCGCCCTGTCTCTCCTCCGCTCTCCCCTATGGGGAGTCGGATGGAAGCGGACCATCTGTCCGTTTGCATCCGATCCGTTTGGCCGGACGGAAGAAAAATAGGACATTCTGCCGGATCTGGCGGACGTTAGCGGATGCATCATCCGCTAACGGATCCGCTCCCATAGGGGCCCATTACAAGTCCGTAAACGGACTTGTAATGAGCGGACGAACGGTCCACTAGTGTGAAAGGACCCTTAGACATTTGACTTCTGTTGAACTGGGGAGCCCACACACTGACTGAAATTAAGTCGGTCACAGGGGCTGACTGACAACTCATGGCGCCCCCGGGAAATAGGAGATTATGGGCCCCCCTGGCAATAGGAGATTATGGGGCCTCCTTGCAATAGGAGATTATGTAGCCACACAGTAGACACACACACAGAGTATACACAGGGGCGGATGACCATTGACAAACTCGGGCACTGCCCGAGGGCCCCACACAGGGGGCATCAGGGATGCACTCATTAAAACCGGGGACAGCATGTAAAAATCTGTGTTTTTTTTACATGCCCTGAATGTCCAAAACCTACTGCTTTTGATGTGAAATCCCAAGATTTTACTGCCCTGCCTCTGTACTGAGGTGGGGCAGCTATAATCTTGGGATTATTTTAAAAACATACACATGCAAACACTGAAAATGTACTGGAGAGGTGGGGCAGCTATAATCTTGGGATTATTTTAAAAACATAGGGCCAGATTCACAAAGGATTTACGTCATAAGTAGAAAAACATGGCTTCAGCCGTCCGACGTAACTTGCCTACGCCGCCGTATCGTGGGCGTAAGGCTACCCCTCATATAGCAGGCGCAATTAATGCAAAGGTATGGGCCAGGGAATGACGTTGTCAAATTTTACGTCACGTACGCCGTTTACGTAGTACTACGTGAATAGGGCTGTGCGTAGGTTACGTTCACATCATAGGCATTGAGCCGTTGTATTTTAGGCATTATATGCGACGTGATTCTGAGCATGCGTGCGCATGCGCAATTCGATCGGACATTCATTTGCATTGGGTCACGCTTAATTTAAATAGATCACGCCCACCTCCTTCCTACTTTGAATTAGGCTGGCTTATGCCGGCCAATTTACGCTACGCCGCCGCAACTTACCGAGCAAGTGCTTTGTAAATACTGTACTTGCCTCTCTATGTTACGTCGGCGTAGCGTATATGAGATGCGATACGCCCGCACAAATATACGCCGCCCTACGTAAATCTGGCCTATAGATTTTTACATACTGTCCCGGGTTTTACTGAGGCTGGCAACCCTGGTGGAGCCCCCTAGTGGCATGGGGCCTTTGGGCAGTGCTGCCCCTGGTCGGTCAAGCTTGGCCAGCTCAATCAGTGTATGGCCAGCTTAACCACTTCAGCCCCGGAAGGATTTACTTTCTTCCTGACCAGGCCCTTTTTTGTGATACGGCACTGCGTCGCTTTAACTGACAAACAAAATTGATGTCCCTTTTTCCCCACAAATAGAGTTTTTTGGTGGTATTTGATCACCTCTGCGGTTTTTATTTTTTGCACTATAAACAAGAAAAGAGCGACAATTTTGAAAAAAAATAAATGAATATTTTTTTACTTTTTGCTATAATAAATATCCTCAAAAAAAAAAAAAAAAAATATATAATATATATATATATATATATATATAAGACTCACCCTCCGTCTAGGCCAATATGTATTCTTCTACATATTTTTGGTTAAATTTTTTTTAATAAGAATATATATATATATATATATATATATATATATATATTGGTTTGCGCAAAAGTTATCGCATTTACAAAATAGGGGATACATTTTATTTTTTTCAGGTGTGTCTTAACCCCTTCCTGCCCTGGCCTGGCATCTTTAATTGGGTATTTATATCTGAGGGTTGGAAGGACAACCTAGTTATGTGACTACTGTGATTGGTTGTCACAGTGGTCACATAATTGGCAGCTGCTCCCGCAGGCTACTGATCATTATTAACCACTTGAGATCCGCGCTATAGACAAAAGACGTCTACAGCGCGGCTCTCAAGTGGCAAGTTGACGTCTTTGGATGTCATTTAATGTGCATTACCCGCGCGCGCCACTGGGTGGCGCATAGCGTGTAAACACTGTCCTGGGGCATTGCTGAAGAGCCGATGTGTGTACCTGGCGGCCACGATGTCCGCCGGATAAACGTGATCAGCAGGAACACAGCAGGGACGGGGAGCTCTGTGTGTAAATAGTGTTGCTCACGAATATTCGCATTGCGAATATTCGTTACGAATATTGCATATTCGAGTATTCGCGAATAACTCGAATATTGCGGTGAATATTCGCTATTGTGAATATTCGTATTTTTTCAAATTTATTTTTAAAACAGATCACATCCTAGTGATCTCCATCGATGTCTAAAAGCATTGCTGGTATGATTAGAGACCCTGGGCCGAGTAGCTGAGGCGATCCTTTTATGTTGCCGAATATTCGCAATGCGAATATTCGTATTACGAATATTCACAAATACTTTCTATGCCCTTCTGTGTTTTGTGTATAAAAAAATAAATAAAATTGCTTTAGTTTAGTCATATAAGTTTGTGTAAGTAGAGTTAGTGTTTAGTGCATATTAGTTTAGTAATCCAGGAAATGATCTCCGTTTTCGCGTGTTGACGAGAATTTCGCAATCAATTTCACATTCGCATTAGCGAAATTTCGCGAATTTTTTTTTTTGATAAAATATCACGAATATTCAATATTAACGAATATTTTGCGAATACTTTCTCTGCCCTTCTGTGTTTTGTGTATATAAAAAAAAAAAATAGCTTTAGTTTAGTCATATAAGTTTGTGTAAGTAGAGTTAGTGTTTAGTGCATATTAGTTTAGTAATCCAGGAAATGATCTCCGTTTTCGCGTGTTGACGAGAATTTCGCAATCAATTTCGCATTAGCATTAGCGAAATTTCGCATTCGCATTTTGCGAAATTTCGCATTCGCATTAGCGAAATTTAGCAACATTTTTTTTTATAAAATATCACGAATATTCGATATTAACGAATATTTTGCGAATATTCTTCTATATATTCGTGAAATATCGCAAAATCGAATATGGCGTATTCCGCTCATCACTATGTGTAAACACAGAGCTCCACGTGCTGTCAGAGGAGAGGAGACCGATGCTGTGTCCCTTGTACGCAAAAAATAAAAACCGCAGAGGTGATCAACTACTACCAAAAGAAAGCTCTATTTGTGGGGGAAAAGGGACGTCAATTTTGTTTGGGAGCCACGTCGCACGACCGCGCAATTGTCAGTTAAAGCGACGCAGTGCCGGAAGCTGAAATTTCGCCTGGGCATGAAGGGGGTTTATGTGCCCAGTAAGCAACTGGTTAAAGAAGCATGAAGTTCACCTGAATAGTTTTGTTGGCGTGCTTTATCGGAATGTTCCTTTATTTGCGTCTACCAAAAAAAAAAACAGAGTTCTATTAATCAAAATAAAATAAAAAAACATAAATTTGTTGAGATGAGCGGCGAATGTTTTAGCATTATTTTCTCTACATTCTGAAAAGCGGAGTGTGCTAGATCTCCAATCTCTGGTGATAATGCATACTTAATCATCAATTTGTATTCAAAACACTTTCTGCTAAATGCCTGTAAATAATTCACCTACAACATTAAGTTTCATAAAAATTCTCCATCTGAACTCGACAGTTTGTACCCGACGATTTTAAAGAGGCTCTGAAAGCACAAACATCTAATGGACAAAGGCTGTTTGTTTTAAAAAAGTGTCTCGGCGTACTGAAAAATAAGACAGTTCTAATTACCACTCTCAGCTTCTGAGTTTTTATATGTATGCCGCACGTGCCAGTGTACACGCTGGGGACTGATAAAACTATTCCGGAAAAAGGTTTCAGCAACCAATACAAAGAAGTAAAACCATAAAAACTGTGAAGAAGGTAGTGCTGTATCCATGGGCGTCTGCTGAAATTTTTTCAGGGAGAGGCACTTTGGCAGCGGCGATACACAGTCGCATTTAACCCTTTCTTCAAGCGCTAGCGGGGATTAAACATGCCCCACTAGCGGCCGAATAACGCAGTTAAAACGATGGTAAAGCGTCACTTTTTAGCTGCGCTTTACCGATAACGCGGCCAGCTGACAGTTTGAAATAGCTCTTGAGATAATTCATCTTCACTCCATGCCCATATAAATATAGCCTAGAGAATGTACAGACCCCCCTTCAGCACAGATAGACCCCCCCTTCATTACAGACCCCCCTTTCAGCACAGATGGATCCCCCATTCAGCACAAACCCCCCTTCAGCACAGACCCCCTCTTCAGCACAGACCCCCTCTTCAGTACAGACCCCCCTTCAGCACAGATGGACCCCCCTCCCCCATCCAATTCAGTACCTCAGATCAGCGATCACAGAGGCACAGGCACAGCAGGTTCCCTCCCCCTCTGTACACATAAACACTGGAGGGGGAGGTGGCTTCACTCTGCTTGCTGTGCCTGTGTGACATCCAGCCCGGGACCGCTTAGACAGCCCGCAGCCGCAAAACTCTTCAACACCTTCTCGATTTTCCAGGGGGGGGGGGTCAATTGCCCCCCCTTGCCCTATGGAGTGGACGCCCATGGCTGTATCTAGCTTAGGGTTCAGGAATTATGAACTTCACGACCCTGACCTAAGCAAAAGTGTCCCTATTCTAAATTGAGCGCTGCTGGGCTGTAGTCAGTATTGGCTTGAATTGATCATTTTGCTATTGGTTTTCCCATACGTTCTGGATGTTGTTTGCTCCTTCCTGCTGTTGGGGAATGTTCCTGGGGTAGCACCCTGCTAGTTAGGGCAGTGCCTGGACAAGGTCACCTAGAGCCCAGGGCGAACATGCCAAATTGCTCCCCCCTTTCCCTCAAGATGTATGAACGTTATGTGCCAGCGAAAATCCCACCCCTCCCCCAAGAATATCGCTCACTCGCTAAGTATACATTTCCCCTCCTCCCAGTGCAAATCTGCCCCCCGCGCTGAAACCTCCCATCCCAGCCCAAATCTTTACCCCACCATCCTTTCCGGCTCAAATACTCTCTATTCCCCCTCATAGCACAAATCCTCTACCCCTCAAATTTCCCCTCCAAGCACAAATCCCCCCACTCCAAACCCTCCCCCCTTCAGCACAAAATCCCTCCCCACAATCCCCTATAATACCACAATCCAGCACAAATTTCCCCTCCTAGCACAAATACCCCCCAATCATCCCCTCTATTGTTTTACTTTTATAGCACTCCTCTTAGTATAAATAACCCCCTCAAAACCATCGTACTAGCACAATCCCCCCTCCCCCTGCATAAAATATTTCCCCTCTATTGTTTTACTTTTATAGTACTACACCCCTCAAATCCCTCTACTTAGTATAAATCACCCCCCTCCCCTCAACCCAAATCCCCCCAAATCACCACTTCTAGCATAATTATTACCCGTTCCACCACCTGAATTCTTCTAATCACAACCCCCCCCCCAAATCTCCTTGCGGTGCCCCCTCTACCTCTCATGATACCACAGTGCCCATTGCTTTCCCTCCTGCCCACCCCTTGTCCCGGCCCTGAGTAAGGGTGCTAGGTCAATTTAATTTTGGCTTTTGCTGCAATCACAGGAGCAGAGATTGTTTGGTTCAGTCTGCTTAGAGCACAGAGGTTAATAGTTTGATTACTTCCCCCCTCCTGCCCCTAGGAGACATTTAGGGCGGGATGATTCAAATGTGTAGTCTGAATATTCAGCAGGACATAATCAATTTCTGATGAGGTGTGCCCAGATGGAGCTAGGTTCCCGTTAAATAGTCTGTTAGAGTTCTGAGGGAATTGTCTCCCCCCCCCCCCACCAGTGGGGATGGATCTGTGAGCTGAGAGTAGAGGGGTGTCAGGAACCATGAAACAAATGGAGACAGAAAATGCAGTAAAAATCACACATTTTAATAAAATAGTAAAAATTGTAAAAATGTTCGGTCCTCACACGGGGCACCATTTTTTTTTTTAAATGGTACAACTTGTAAATGTAGTCAAAACATAGCCAGGGTTCGGCAGCCAAATCAAGTAGTCAGAACAAGCCAGGAAATTGGGGAGCCAGGGATCAGCGTAGTCAGAGGCAGCAGACAGGACCAGGAACTAGAAGGGACTTCAGCTAGGCAAGTCATAAACAGTAACACAGCTAGATATGTTTGACCAAGGCAAAGGCATCTGATAAAATTAACCAGGCAGTTTAAACAGACAGAAGGGGCGGGCTGTGGGCTTGACTGATGAGCAGGCGATGATCAACAGGTGAGCCACTGTAGAATGATAAGTTCTGACAATTAACTGACAGCTGAGCAACAGGGAAGGAAGGGCTGAGAGCCTGGCCCTGACAAGGGCTGGAGTCATATGGACTGAATGCTGGACCACTTTGCAAGAGGCTGCATCTATGAACTGTCTGTGTACCAGAATCCAGCGAGTAAAGCCTTTACTTGTGCTCATACTACTTCATGGTCCTCAGCCATGAACCGTGGACTGTAACTGTATACCTTTACCTGTGCTCATACTACTTTATGGTCCCCAGCTATGAACCGTGGACTCTTACTGTGTACCTTTACCTGTGTTCATACTACTTAATGGTCCCTAGCTACGAACCGTGGACTGTTACTGTATACCTTTACTTGTGCTCATAGTACTTTATGGTCCCCAGCCATGAACTAAGGACTGTTCCAGTCTGCCTATACTAGTGCTACCGCTGCTAAGCAGGAAGGGTCCTCTGCTATCAATACGTGCCATTTTGGAGTATCCTGCATCACCCCAAATCCCCTCGCGATAGGCTGAGGCATACATGCTAAGTTCTGCATCGTACTTCCTAGCTCTACCCTATGCGTTTTCGCCCATCGCAGCCATTTTGTGTATATGAAACGGAAACTATTTGCTTTGGTTGCATCGTATAATGAATGCCTGTATGCTGCTTTTATCTTGTAAGTGCAATATTTTATACGTTATTAAAACATTTTAGGCGAGATTACACTATGATTGGTTCCTCGGTTGCACTTATATGATGAGCAAATCCGGCTGACTGAACTGGAGGTCAGGCTGAGGATGCCTATCCCCTTGTGAGAGCCCATGGGAGTGCCTGAAGTGTTTTCCTATTTCCATAATAGTAACATTACTGCAATTGATGCCTCAACACATACATTAGGGCCCATATTGACCACCTTAATCTGGGTCATAATGGAGTGACCTCTCCTTGGGTGTTTTTCCAGTACTGGCCTTTCAATTTGCCTTTCCCGGTCCACATTCCTCCATTCTCATTGGCTGGGGACAAGCTGTGAACTATTTCCTGAATACAGAAGAGCACAGGGTGAGAACAGTCCAGGGGCTAGGTCAACTTTTGCATCAAGGCCCACAAGCTTCAAGCTACGCCTCTGCCTGGTGATGTTCCAACATACAATTTATGCTCTGCGCTTCTCTATTATTTACAATCTATTTGCAACTACCTCTCATCACCTATTCAAAGGTTTGGTTTTTCGTTTATATTTCATTCATGAATTTGTGGATATTTTTTTTTTTGGAATTAACACTGTATATGTATAATTTTTATTAATTACTGTACTAGATCTTTTATGTATTGATTTTGATATCAGGTGATTTTTTCACTGTATTGCACAGCACTTTATCACTTTTGAATGTCTATGCTAGGGTGACCACATTTCCAAACCATTTAGGGACACTTCAAAAAATAGCTTGTGCTGTAACGAATCACAGCACAGTGATTGGACACAAGAGGCGGGATTTACGATTTCTCCAATCACAAGCAGGGGGTGAGGATTGTGCTCCTCCTGGCATTCCCGGTCAGGACAAGTACTGTCAGTGAGTAAAGCGGTGATGTGGTGGCCTTTTTTGGGGGCATCAAATTGGCCCGGAGGGTGGCTGTGTCAGGTTCATTCCGGGAGACTGTATTGTCCTGGAATGAATGCGGGACTGTCCAGGGCAATCCAGGACACGTGGTCACCCTAGTCTATGCACTTTAAAACACATCAGTGGCGGCTGGTGCTCAAATACATTTTTTGAGGGGGGGGGCGCAAACGAAAAAAAAAAAACAATTGCAGCCTCACTGTACCTATCAAATGCAGCCACTGTGCCATTAAATGCAGCCACTGTGCCATGCCATCAAACATAGCCACTGTGCCATGCCATCAAACGCAGCCACTATGCCATTACTTGTCACCATTGTGCCATGTCATTAAACACAGTCACTGTGCCATGCCATCAAACACAACCACTGTGCCATCAATTGTCACCACTGTGTCATCATTTGTCACCACTGTGCCATGCCATCAAACACAACCACTGTGCCATCAATTGTCACCACTGTGCCATGCCATCAAATGCAGTCACTGTGCCATCAAACGCAACCACTGTGCCATGCCATCAAACACAACCACTCTGCCATCAATTGTCACCACTGTGCCATGCCATCAAATGCAGTCACTGTGCCATCAAACGCAACCACTGTGCCATGCCATCAAACGCAGCCACTGTGCCATCAAAACGCATCCATTGTGCCATGCCATCAAAACGCAGCCACCGTGCCATCAAAACGCAGCCAAAACACAGCCACTGTGCCATGACTATGGTATCCCAGATATAACCTTTACTGCTAAGACCCGCTGATTTATACTCCCTCTTAAACCTTTAGTAATAATGAGACCAACACTGTAACTTGGAGTAAAAACTGGCTGTAGCAGCCTCCTTTATTTTAGATAACTTTCAATAATAAATAACATATATAAACCATATAATTCCTGAGAAAAACAGTTCTTCTCATACTAGTGCTGGACTTTGCAGGCACCACTAACACTGACTTGTAAAACCTTTTAACATTATAACATTTTATTAGCACTGCGGTACCTCACCTCTGGTCATAGGCCTCAAGCCGACAAGCTGGCTCAGAGATGACCACTGACCGCAGTGCCCCCATTAACCAACATTCCAGCTACACCTTGGTAGACTGGAAACCACACCCCTTCAGAACCCATACCACCTCTGGGTAATGGTATCCATATTTGGGGTAATTTCTCCTCCTGCAAAGTCCAAACACCCGCCACTGCCACGACAGCATGCACCTCGTACCTGCATAAGGAGAAACAAAACACAAGGAAAGCACCCAAAACAAAATTCTCTCAACCATTATCACCACTATCAGCAGGCCCATAACAAAAAGGGAGGGTGGGTGGGAACTTTTCTCCCCAGACTGTGTGTTACCCGGGAAAGGAGGGGGGGGAATTTATAGCCTCTCCTACCCTCTCCACTGCACCTCTCATGACCACTCCCCCCTGGCTTGTAAGGGTTTCTGTTAACCCTGTCATGCCCGGCCCTACGCCTATGGCTTGTTCTTTTGCTCCGGGCCTCTCTTGCCATGAAAACGCAGCCACTGTGCCATGCCATCAAATGCAGTCACTGTGCCATGCCATCAAATGCAGCCACTGTGCCATGCCATCAAATGCAGTCACTGTGCCATGCCATAAAATGCAGCCACTGTGCCATCAATTGTCACCACTGTGCCCCCAATTGTCGCCACTGTGCCATGCCATCAATTGTCACCACTATGCCATCAAACACAGCCACTGTGCCCCCAATTGTCGCCACTGTTCTCCCAATTGTCGCCACTGTGCCCCCAATTGTAGCCACTGTGCCCCCAATTGTCGCCACTGTGCCCCCAAATGTAGCCACTGTGCCCCCAATTGTCGCCACTGTGCCCCCAATTGTAGCCACTGTGCCCCCAATTGTTGCCACTGTGCCCCCAATTGTTGCCACTGTGCCCCCACTTGTCGCCACTGTGCCCCCAATTGTCACCACTGTGCCCCCACTTGTAGCCACTGTGCCCCCACTTGTAGCCACCGTGCCCAGTACCCCCTGGCACTTACCTTTCTGGCTTCTACCGTCCTTCAATGTCCCTTGTCCCACACTCGATGATGCTTCAGCCAATCAGGTTACTGATTACCAGAATCAGATTACCTGATTGGCTGAGACGCCTGTCAGTCTTATCCTCAGAGTGCACGGCCGGTACATCCCGAGGATAAGCTTCAGGAAGCTGACTACAGCCTCAGGGCTGTACTCGGAAAGGCTATTAGAGCCAGCAGTGTATGAATCTGTATATTTTACTGGTTGTGAGCGATCCAGAGGGGGCCGCGCTCCGGCGTCCCTATGGACGCACCGCCACTGAAACACATACTGTAAATTGTAGCAGTGCACGTTTTTTTGGTCTAAAGTACTAAAATTTTACTTTGTATAAACCTCTTGCCGTCCATGTACAGCAGAGCTCAGTCTCTGAGAGGAAGAAACAGAGAGAAGAGTTTACCATTGTGATGCTTCTCCTTGAACTGTCCAGTCACAGGCTTGGGGAGGAGCAAGACCTGTAAGTGTTACTTAACCGCAGCAAAGAAAAACCAAGTCTATTGCCCTGCCAGGCAGGGCTGTGCTGTGCAACAAAGCTGTGTAAACCACAAGACTAAATGGACAGAAACACAAATCCTTTGAGAGATAAAACAAATATGTATTTAATCTCTGTATTTAGCTGTTTGACAGAAATTCAGCTTTAAAGCACATTTTTAATATTTGTTTTTAAAATTGAGTGCAGTTTACTGCAACTGCTGGAGAAGAAGAAGATGGCCCAGTGATATTGGCAGGCTGGGGTAAAATATTGCAAGATTTCCTTTTATTCACATGCTAATCAGACACCAAATGTCTCCATTTATTGGATGATCGATGTGAGCATTTATAAAAGAAAAGATGCAAGTCATGTAGTCTTTGGTCATATGTTGGTGACAATAGATGATCATTTTAGTAGACTTCCTTCTAATGTTGAATATTCTAATTTATACTTTTATGGTTCAATGTCCCAAGACTTGCCACAGATTTTTTGTGGTTATGAGTTATGAGACCTAAATGGCTCAAGAGCTTATTTGTCAAGACTCAGGTTTGAACCTGCAACCTCTGTTGTTTATGGTATTGTCACTTCCTGCTGGGCCATCTGGGATGCTGGACAGCTCCCTGGACAATTTCTTCAATGATACTACCTTGAACTTTGCTTCTATTGAACATTGAACTCTTTGCTCCTCCCATGCACTTCCTATTTTAAGCCATGCCTCTGCCCTTCCTGTATGCCAGATTATTGTGCTCTCCACAGCCAATATATCATTCTTGTAACTTCTGCTACAATCTGTATCTTCATACCGACCTTTGGCTTGTTTCTTGACTATGCTTCTACTTGATTCCAACCTTAAACCACTTGTTACCAACGATTGCCTGGTTTACTGACCAAGCTTCAGCTTGATCCCTACCTGCTATATGTGCCCTGGAGCTTGGTTTTCCCACCTCCTGGTGGGGCTATCCCGAAGCCTGGGTGTAGATTAAGTGCAGCATGGTGTGGAAAAATAACACACTCAGTCCCAGTGCAATGAAAGAATTGCATTCCTATAGTACAGAGACAGTTCGCATATACCCCAGTGGGAGGGCAGCCCAACTAGGAATACTCCCAGGTTCCAACAGCATGCAGGAAGGAGAATGTAGCTGACTGTCAGCATCTGTGAAGAGGGAAAGAATATGGTATGGCCATCTTGTGTCCAACAGGCAGGTGTCCAGTGAATCTGCGAGCCCTACAATTTCCCTCCTGATCATGAACCTCTCCCTGCTGTCCCTAACAGACAGGCTACCTGTCCCAACTCTACCAACTCGCAAATGCATGCCAAACCTAGAAGTCAGGGCCTTAAAGTGGATGTAAACTCGATTCATGAATAGGTATTTTCACTGTATTCAAAACGACGATTTTCGATGCTTTGTCGAATTTCTGTCTTTCAATTTCACAAAGTCATCGAAAATCGTCGTTCTGAATACAGGGAATAGGTATATTCCCTGTATTCAGAACAACGATTTTCGATGCTTTGTCGAATTTACGTCTTTCAATTTCACAAAGTCATCGAAAATCGTCGTTCAATCGATGCTTTGCTGAATTTCGTTGTTTAATTCGACAAAGTCATCGAAAATCGTCGGACGAAAACTTTCCCGACGAAAACGAATTAAATCAAAACGATTTTCGGGAGTAACTAAATAAATTAATTTTCTGGACGAAAACGAAAAAACGAAACAAAATATTCCAGTCTGCACATGTCTACTTCTGAGACGTTCTCCGAGATGGGAGACTGAAGTTTGTGTCAGGGAGGAAGCTATACATAGATTAGCACAAAGCAGAACTATTCACAGGCAAGCTCTGCATGTGTGGGGAGGTGATGTATGCCCTTCCTCCAATCAACTGTCTCACGGTGTTTCACAATGTATAGCAAGTATCCACACCCATAGGTGAACCAGGAAGAGAAAATATCAACAGAACATGGACTTTCTAAACAGTATATAAAGATAATGGAAGCAGATATACAGTACAGTAGGTGTCGCCGATTTTGTGTTTCCAGCGAGATGTGATGGCGCTGGAAACCGGCGTTACGAGGCTGTGCTTCTCGCACTCGCTGCCCCCACGAGATGCTGCACATCCATAGGAATCCATTGGGGGTAGCGAGCGGGAGGAGCGACATAGCTCGGCGCTTGTGCCCGGTGACGGGGATCGCAAGTGTCAATCTCACCGCTAGAAGAGGCGAGATTGACAAAATATCGGCGGCAGGTACTGTATCTCAAAAAAGTGAGTACACCCCTCACATTTTTGTAAATATTTTATTCTATCTTTTCATGTGACAACACTGAAGAAATGACACTTTGCTACAATGTAAAATAGTGAGTGTACAGGTTGTATAACAGTGTACATTTGCTGTCCCCTCAAAATAACTCAACACACAGCTATTAATTTCTAAACCGCTGGCAACAAAAGTGAGTACAGCCCTAAGTGAAAATGTCCAATTTGGGCCTAAAGTGTCAATATTTTGCGTGGCCATCATTATTTTCACCAGAGCTTCACAGGTTGCCACTGGAGTCAGCTATGTTCCTCTTGACTACCTCTCCAACTGCAGTGCCGCTACAGAGAATGCCGCCTGCAGTGGGAAAGTAGACTGCACCTGCCTACATGCAACCTGGTACTAATATGCAGAAAAAAACATCTCCACCACTAGTATCTCTTGGTGAACGCCGGTTAGTATTTAGACTCTGCACTTCAGATGAGCTTGCATCATCCACCAGGATGACCAGCTTCTGTACTGGTTGGTGGGTTTCTCTCTACTGCTATAACTACTGGTCTCGGAACCTGACTCCAGATCCTGAAAAGATGTTCATTAAAGAGGAGGTAGAGGAAAGCTTAATTTCAGAAGCTATCTCATATACATTATAAAATCATCGTAATTATTTACGTAGGTACATCTTGCCACTACAATCGAAAAAACCTCAGAAATTGGGATTTTGTGGGCAACAAATACAAAAATTCTAAAAATATATAGAAAAATTGAACAATTTATTACAAAAATATATATATTGAAAATACATTAACAGATTTATCAAAAAATTACATATTTATACAAAGACATAGACAATGCAATACTCTCCGTCATGCAAAAACCATCACCAAGATTGGGAGGTAGGTTGTAGCAGAAAAGCCTACGCGTTTCGAATGTTAAACATTCTTTGTCAAGGCATATAAAAGCATTGCATCTAAATTAGATCAAAAATATAAATATTAGATACATATATACAAAATATAATACATGGCACCATATTGTCAACATTTAAGCAGAAAACATAAAAAGGAAGCAGCATTGGTATCAGACAACTCACCCGTTGTGTTAAAAACATTGTGCTCAAGAGGGTCCAGGCCATCGGTCCCCTATATAGGGTGCCCCAGAAATCTGATGTCCCTAGAAGTCGACTAAGTCCTACTAAGTCATGCTCCTAATGCTCATAGGGTGGACAGAACTAATTAGATCAATTGAATGGCATAAATGTCCTAGATATGGAGAAAAGAGAGAAAGGAAAAGGAAGATATGTATGGAAAGCTATCACAGCACAAACATTTGTTCCAGGACTGATCTAAAAATCACTTACCAATAGGAGATGTGTAGCCAATTATCTTGTTTGAAAAATAGCCTAGATATCCAGCTGGCCACCAGCAATGATTTTCAGCCGACCACCAGCTTAAAAAACGTCTCCAAACCCTCCAGTGTATGGAGAGGGAATGATGCCAAACGTCCCCCTTGGTGTTCCTTTTATACTTACCCATCAGCGCACCAGGTGGTGAAACCCTCCCTCTAATTGTTGCTCTAATCACGGCCTTTGTAAGTGTATATGTGTCTCGTGTTGTCATCTCCATTCGAAAAATATCGTCTGCAGATGATGTGCTCCGTCCCGTCCACTATCTATGACGCTATTGCCGCGACCGGAAGTTACGGCGCGGCCATTTTGTTGGAAGGTTCCAGGTAATGCGAAGCTGCAGATGTCCAACCGGAACCGGAAGTTCCGGGGCGGCCATTTTAGAAGAGGGAAAATACTTTCCTTATTGGCCGTACTGATCAGGGCCCTTGTAAGACAACGCAGATAAATCTTAAATAAAAAATGTATATATAGAAAAGTATAAAGAAATATATATATAGTACATGAGTCCCGTGTTTCCTTCTCCATTAGGGCTTTGTTATCTAGGGGTAATATGCTTTCAGCATAGTCCCCTATATCTAGAGTCATTGCCGTGACCAAAGGATGCGGCGCGGCCATTTTGCTGGAGAACTTGCAGCGTTACAAAGCTCCTGGCTTCCGAACGGAACTAAAAATTCCGGGATAGCTATTTTGAGAAAGGAAAACACCTATATATTATGACTCTAAGTACCGGCGATTATGGCCATTTTGTTTTGAGAGGGGGAAACATTTGTATCTTATTGTTAACACCCCTCAAGATTGCGGTGATCTTGGGATAAGAAAAAAGTCAACAATGGGTAAAGGTTATAATACTATAGAATTACAGTATTAGGAATATTGGGCGATGGAGAGCCAGGGCGTGGGCAGATTTTGAAGCCCACATCCTAAGCATGTGGGTATTCCAGGGTTTGGATCCAAACCCCCGGAAGTCAAAGAAAACTAAAAACCACAGCTGCCATGGGAAAACACCCTCAGGTGAAGGGGAGAAATCTCTCCTTCATCCTGGAGGTGAAGTGGAGACGCCCGGGTAAGTACCCAGCGCGTCTCCCCCGGCAGCTGATGAGCATAGGGCATGAGTGAACTTTAAGTCGGCTAAAAAAGAGGGAGAACCATCATCCTCTAGAGGCCAACCCCTGGGATCAATTGTAGCATGGGCCCCCCAGGCACAAATCTGATTTGTGCCTGGGGGGCCCATGCTACAATTGATCCCAGGGGTTGGCCTCTAGAGGATGATGGTTCTCCCTCTTTTTTAGCCGACTTAAAGTTCACTCATGCCCTATGCTCATCAGCTGCCGGGGGAGACGCGCTGGGTACTTACCCGGGCGTCTCCACTTCACCTCCAGGATGAAGGAGAGATTTCTCCCCTTCACCTGAGGGTGTTTTCCCATGGCAGCTGTGGTTTTTAGTTTTCTTTGACTTCCGGGGGTTTGGATCCAAACCCTGGAATACCCACATGCTTAGGATGTGGGCTTCAAAATCTGCCCACGCCCTGGCTCTCCATCGCCCAATATTCCTAATACTGTAATTCTATAGTATTATAACCTTTACCCATTGTTGACTTTTTTTCTTATCCCAAGATCACCGCAATCTTGAGGGGTGTTAACAATAAGATACAAATGTTTCCCCCTCTCAAAACAAAATGGCCATAATCGCCGGTACTTAGAGTCATAATATATAGGTGTTTTCCTTTCTCAAAATAGCTATCCCGGAATTTTTAGTTCCGTTCGGAAGCCAGGAGCTTTGTAACGCTGCAAGTTCTCCAGCAAAATGGCCGCGCCGCATCCTTTGGTCACGGCAATGACTCTAGATATAGGGGACTATGCTGAAAGCATATTACCCCTAGATAACAAAGCCCTAATGGAGAAGGAAACACGGGACTCATGTACTATATATATATTTCTTTATACTTTTCTATATATACATTTTTTATTTAAGATTTATCTGCGTTGTCTTACAAGGGCCCTGATCAGTACGGCCAATAAGGAAAGTATTTTCCCTCTTCTAAAATGGCCGCCCCGGAACTTCCGGTTCCGGTTGGACATCTGCAGCTTCGCATTACCTGGAACCTTCCAACAAAATGGCCGCGCCGTAACTTCCGGTCGCGGCAATAGCGTCAAAGATAGTGGACGGGACGGAGCACATCATCTGCAGACGATATTTTTCGAATGGAGATGACAACACGAGACACATATACACTTACAAAGGCCGTGATTAGAGCAACAATTAGAGGGAGGGTTTCACCACCTGGTGCGCTGATGGGTAAGTATAAAAGGAACACCAAGGGGGACGTTTGGCATCATTCCCTCTCCATACACTGGAGGGTTTGGAGACGTTTTTTAAGCTGGTGGTCGGCTGAAAATCATTGCTGGTGGCCAGCTGGATATCTAGGCTATTTTTCAAACAAGATAATTGGCTACACATCTCCTATTGGTAAGTGATTTTTAGATCAGTCCTGGAACAAATGTTTGTGCTGTGATAGCTTTCCATACATATCTTCCTTTTCCTTTCTCTCTTTTCTCCATATCTAGGACATTTATGCCATTCAATTGATCTAATTAGTTCTGTCCACCCTATGAGCATTAGGAGCATGACTTAGTAGGACTTAGTCGACTTCTAGGGACATCAGATTTCTGGGGCACCCTATATAGGGGACCGATGGCCTGGACCCTCTTGAGCACAATGTTTTTAACACAACGGGTGAGTTGTCTGATACCAATGCTGCTTCCTTTTTATGTTTTCTGCTTAAATGTTGACAATATGGTGCCATGTATTATATTTTGTATATATGTATCTAATATTTATATTTTTGATCTAATTTAGATGCAATGCTTTTATATGCCTTGACAAAGAATGTTTAACATTCGAAACGCGTCGGCTTTTCTGCTACAACCTACCTCCCAATCTTGGTGATGGTTTTTGCATGACGGAGAGTATTGCATTGTCTATGTCTTTGTATAAATATGTAATTTTTTGATAAATCTGTTAATGTATTTTCAATATATATATTTTTGTAATAAATTGTTCAATTTTTCTATATATTTTTTGAATTTTTGTATTTGTTGCCCACAAAATCCCAATTTCTGAGGTTTTTTCGATTGTTTCAATTACTACGGGATGATGGCAACGACATGCCGCCATATATGAGTTGGTCTTTTTTCATCTTGCCACTACAGACCCGTGTACTTTATGGGGAAGCAGTGATGTCTTTATAGAGGTCCAACATGCCACCTATTGAGTCAGAGATTTCCAATCAATAGGGAACATGAGCTTTGCTGATTGTAGAGCTCTGACTCAATAGGGGGCATGTTGGACCTCTGAAATTAGACTTCTTTCCGACAGAGCGGGTCCCACTCTTTATAGCAAGCTGTAACCATACTGGGAAAAAAAGTCCTGCAGCAATTTTATTAACTTGTTTTCTTAGCCTTGCTCTTAACATTTCTTCCCCAGCTTTGTAATCTTGCGTTAATGGCGGTCAGGTTTTAACGTAATTTATATATGAATTACAAAGTGCATTTCTCAAGGTGTTTCAGAACTCCAACAAGCTGTGTCCACGGCACAATATTCCCTGTGTCATTAGAACAAATGAAGTCATTACAGAGGAAAAAAATAAGAGATTATGATAGCTTGAATAATATATTTTGTACTGCCCACCAGGATATCTCTTTCGAACAGTCAGTGTTCTTAATTGAAATGTAAATGCATGCTAAATAATAGCAAAATGCATTAGAGAAGGTAAAACATAAAAAAGCTCAGCTGAATATTTTATTCAGCTTCAACAAAATTGGAAAATGAGGAGAGAAAAAAAAATATAAGAAGTTAATGATGGCTTCTCACAAGTAGATGTATAATGCAACAATAACGTCATTTAAATATAATCCAGCGCAGCACAATAGTTATCAGTAGTTACCCGCTAAAGTAGAACAATTCTATAGGTAGTCAGCAGATTGGAAGTTTTTACGCTTCCTTTTATTCCAGCTTTTAAGATCACTTCAAAAGAAACTTCTGCAAAGTACCCGCCTCTGAAGTACTGGCCTTTCGCTTAATGTTCGAAGCTGAACTCCAAGTAAACAACTAAAAAATTGAATTACTTAAAGTAAAATTATAGGCTTATGTAGCTCCTGGTCCGAAACTCTGTTTTGTCTGACAGCAGGGGCCAAGCTATTGCTGCTGCTGCTGCTGCCCCCGCACTTTCCCTTCAGGCAGCCACAGAGCCAGGGAGCGACTGTGGGGAAAGAGGACAAAGATAGAGAGAGCTCTCGCCATTTGCAGGACTGGAAGAATTGGACTTTATAGGCACCGGATTTTAAAATAATTGATTTTATTCGATTATATAAATTCATAGAAAGACACTCATAAAGCCATAGATACAATAGATAATCAAATCAGGCCACTAATATGATTTATTTACTTCTGGCCAATCCTGTGGAGGTATTGCAACACCAGCCTATGTGCTTGAAGGCTGAAATGGTCTGAAATGGGTGAGATTGGCACAAGTCAGTAAAGCTCAACATGTTTCGCAAAATATTGCTTCCTCTGGAGTTTAGGTTAGTATGCTAAATCAATAAAAAATCATGATAAGGGTTGTAGTACAACAGTGATTCCATCTTGGTGGCCTACGTTTATATACGTTTATATACGTTTAACTTAAAGTCTCAGCCTCGAGTTATCAGCTCATTCTGTTTTTCCAGCTTGTAACTGCTTTTTGCAAGGCACACACACAAAAGGATAGCTTGCATAGGCATTTCTGCTTTGTATCTTCTATATAAAGTATGTGATCTAGGCTGTCTTCCTGTTTAATGAGACATGGACAGGGAACAGGAAAGCATGACTTATTAGTCATAGCCAGATGGTATATCCACTTTGGTGACCTTATGTCGGCTATGTTTTTAGAGGTTATAAGCGAGTATAAATCATTTAATTATTATTGATATTCAATATATCCCTTTACTAACCACGCCCCTTCCCCTATTGTGATTGTTAAAGTTGAGCCAAATATAAGTTGTATACCTGCCCAATAAAAATCAGACACTTTTTTGAACTCACTCTTGCTATCTTCTGTTCAATGAAGTTGTCTCCAGGTACCGGGGGTCTTTTGGTGGTTTGAAGTATTAACCCGTGGCTGGTCTGTCATGTACCTGGAGTACATGGAGGCACTGCTGAGATCTGGGTCTCCAAAAATATATGAGATCATATCCATCATATTTATTACAAACATTGATGGGTATACTAATATATTCAGAGAACTTTTCTTGGGTTGTGTATATTACTTTTCTCTGTGACCATTCAGCAAATTTGAGTTTTCCTACCTGAGAATCACCGGATTCCATGGGGCAGTGTCGGTAGGCTCCCATCGACGCCACTCTCTATGGTGTCCCATTGATTGTTTTCTTTTCCCATAGTAGAACATAGTTATGACCATGTTTTCTCATATCCAACGCCCTTAAAAAGGGCTTGAACCAGGTATGCGTCGGGTACCAGAGATATTATTCAATAACTGGAGAGTATTTACAATACTATTCTATGCTTGCTATGTCATTTTTCATGTTTTTGTCTATCTTTTTGTCTTTTGATGTGACATGTTTTTAAACAATCATTTCATGCTTGAATGATCTAATTTTACGAATACCAATAAATATATTTTCTACTTCTACCTCTATGTGGTTGTTGCCTATAAAGTACCAAACAAGGGGGGTCCTCTTTTTTCCTGTATAGAGATCAAGACACCACAGAAGCAGCACACCCAAGGTATCCCAGTGGATGTGGGGACAAATACACAACACCTATACATGAGGTGCGTATCCAAAATTCCAAAATAAGAGAGAGAGTTTGACTATTTGTATATATAGTGCTCCTAACCAGAAAAGCTTGGAGCAGGGGAAGGAAACAGACTCCTACAATGATATTGAGAAAGGCTAAAAGAGGGGTTTACAATTACGTACATTGAAATGTAGAATCAATAGCTTAACAGGTTGTAAAGTATTACTCAGCTAACCAAAAATTTTTTAAACCATAAACATTTAAGCCTGTTTGATCATTAAAATCGGTTCGCACCAGAACCGTGCTATTTCACACAAACATTTAGTACATGCTGGGTGTCTAAAGACCAATACCTGTGATAACGTCTTTAAATAGCACAATCACCTGCCTGGTTTTTTTTTTTTTTTTTTAATTTAAGCCAGTAAATTAGGAATAGCTCACCTGATCTAGCTAAGCTATACAGTGTATAAATATATGTACAACTCCTAAAGATGTATATATATATTCTCTACACACTGTAATAAAGCTAAACTAACTAGCCTGCCTGCCTGCTCTATCTAGATATCTAAAAAGACAATGGGCCAGATTCTCATAGAATTTCGCTGGCGTAGCGTAAGCCATTTACACTACGCCACCGCAACGTAACAGAGCAAGTGCCGTATTCTCCATGCACTTGCTCCGTAGTTTGCGGAGGCTTAGTGTAAATGGCCCAGCGTAAGGCCGCGTAATTCAAAGGGGGCGGCTTTTATTTAAATTAAGCGCGCCCCCGCGTCGATCGAACTGCGCATGCGCCGGCCAGGGAAAAAGCCCAGTGCACATGCTCCAGCTCACGTCGGAAAGCGCTGTTGAAACCGACGTCAAAACGACGTGATCGTCACTACGCAATGCCCTATTCGCGAACGAGTTAGTAAAACGACGGAAGCAACGGAAAAAGCTGACGCTGACCCGACGCCATACATTAACATGGCATCCGACGGCACCCGACGGCATCCGACGGTACTGCGTAAGGTTACCCCTCATATTAGCAGGGGTAAACTTACGCGTTTGAAAACGACGTACGCGACGACGGGGCGGCGTAAAAGCGTTCGGGAATCTGCGTAGTAGCCTCATTTGCATAGGCAAATGAGAAAACAACGTAAAGGCCACCTAGTGGCCGGAGTTGTCATTACAACTACGATCCGCAAGTGTAATGGTATTACACTTGTCGGATGTTCAGCTGTATCTATGCCAAAGTGATTCAAGGAATCACTCGCATAGATACCCGGCAAAAAAACGGCGATACGACGGGGTATCTGAGATACTCCGTCGTAGCGCCTCTGAGAATCTGGCCCAATCTCTCTGTCTCTCTGACTGCTCTCATTAACAACCCGGAACACACTACACGAGGCCGCCCAGCAGGCGGCCTTATATAGTGTGGGGCGTGTGCTAAAGCCCTGAGCCATAATTGGCCAAAGCACCCAGGCTTTGGCCAATTATGGCTCTCCTTTTTTTGCGTGCTGTGATTGGCCAAGCATGCAGGGTCATAGTGCATGTTTGGCCAATCATCAGGGCGCAATGCCGCAGTGAATTATGGGCCGTTTCGTTTCACCCGAATTTGCTGCGAACGATCGTTTTTGTTCGATATTCGTCGAATGATCGAACGGCCGATGTTCGATTCGAACATACGTTCGTTTCGAACGCGAAGCTCATCCCTATTGGTGACACAAATTTCTAATCAGCCAATCACATGGCAGCAACTCAATACATTTAGGCATCTAGATATGGTGAAGATGACATGCCGAAGTTTAAACCGAGCACTAGAATGGGGAAGAAGGGGAAATTACTTTGAAAGTGACATGGTTGTTGGTGCCAGACGGGCTGGTCTGATTTTTTCAAAACCTGCTGATCTACTGGGATTTTCATGCCGCATACACACGACCGTTTTTCGGGTTCTAAAACCAGTATTAAAACGGTCTTGCCTACACACGATCGTGAAACAAAAAAAGCTCTAGCAAAGCGTGGTGACGCACAACACGTACAACGGCACTATAAAGGGGAAGTTCCATTCGGATGACGCCACCCTTTGGGCTGCTTTAGCTGATTTTGTGTTAGTAAAAGATGATTTGCGCTTTTCTGTCTGTTACAGCGTGATGAATGTGCTTACTCCATTACGAATGCTAGTTTTACCAGAACGAGCGCTTCCGTCTCATAACTTGCTTCTGAGCATGCACGGATTTTTCACGTCGTTAAAGCCCACACACGACCATTTTTTACAACCTTAAAGCGGAGTTCCACCCAAAAATGGAACTTCCGCTTATCCCACTCCTCACCCCCTTCATTGCCACATTTGGCATGTCATTTTTTTGGGGGGGAGTGGGGGCTTCAGGAGGAGTGGGACTTCCTGTCCCACTTCCTCCTTTCCGCCGAGGGGCTGGTTAGGCGATTAAGCTTAATCGCCTACTGCAGCCCCTCCCTGTAGGCGATCGCCTAGGACATGTGACAGGTCCTAGGCGATCGCCTGTCCAATCGCATGCGCAGTGGTTGCCCGGCCGTGAAGCCGAAAGCTGTCACGGCCTGGTGCCCACAGTTGCAATGAAGACGCCGGCTGGATAGGGGGGGAGAGGAGCGGAGCCCCGGCTGGCGCGTCGCTGGAGCAGGTAAGTGTATGTTTATTAGAAGCCAGCAGATACATTTTTTGTAGCTGCTGACTTTTAATAAACATAAAAATTGGCTGGAACACCCCTTTAAAAACGACAACTTTAAAAACTTTGTGAATAAAATAAAGGAGAATGGGCAGACTAACATAATAATGCTATAAAAGCTGAAGCCCACATGAACAAGGCTTTAATACCCTCAATGACTTACTTGAACCTGGAATCATATGATGGATCCTCGATTGGACTTCTTACTTCTGGTCTGCAGTGACTGCAAAAACTCTTATGCTCTCTTACACTAGCTGAAAAAGCTAAAATAAACTACTCAAAATGCCAAAATATCCACAATATAATTTTTTTTTAAATTACATTTTATTTAGGAATTCCGTAGATGAAAAAAATTGTAAACAGCATTGTTAAATCCATTCCGTACTCATCAACAAAGTCTGACAAGGCTATCATACAGTCAAATAAAGTCCTTTATGTGAATCAGATAGTTTCACCTCTCTTTTGTTTACATTTTAGGAACTCCTGAAACCTAATTCTCCCCCAGCCCACTTATTATCTTGGTTTTTGTTTTGGATTTATGGCCTGTTTTCCCATGAGATGAGTCAAGGTCACCTTGGATTTATCTGTAAATGAGAAGAATGCATTAGACATCAAGGGATGCAAAGAGTCTGCCTTCTCACAAATAAGCCTACAAGGAGAATTGATTAGGGGATTGTAGCTCAGTCATATCCAACTCTTGCCAATTGCATGAGACAACGCTCTGGACACTACAGTAGGTGTCGCAGATTTTGTGCTTCCCGCGAGATGTGCACTGGAAACCGGCGATACGAGGCTGTGCTTCTCTAGCTCGCCGCCCCCACAAGATGCTGCACATCTAAAGGATTCCATTGGAGGCAGCGAGCAGAAAGAGAGACATAGCTTGGTGCTCTTGCCCGGCGATGGGGATCACGAGTGTCAATCTCGCCACTAGCAGAGGCGAGATTGACACAATATCGGCAGCAGGTACTGTATGTCTGATGCGCTTGAGAGCCTTTTTTTTTATAGAATTTTCTTGAAGATATTTTTACCAAGTAGGTATTTCCTCAACTCATTAAAATTGCTCATGGTTGGGAATAGTGTACAGTATTTGCCTAAAAAATTTGTATATACATACTAGAACAATTTAGACAGGAGGCGATTATTTTACCAGCATGTTTTTGGAGTGTGGGAGGAAATCAGAATAAAACTAAAAGGCGCAAATGGCACCCCTAATGGCAAAAAATGAGAATAATACAAAAATTACAACCACAAAACGTGAACAATAAATAATAAATAAACCAAAGTCCAGTGGTAGTGATAAATCACAACTGCATAGTGATGGACATAGAAGCCAGTCCAAAGGTGAATAATGACAATGATTGTGTCAAACAATTCAATAGCTTTTATCCCTTTAGGCAATCGGAAAAATACAGAGACGTCTTCAAAGAAAACTGTACTGACAGAGCGCTTACCTCCCAACAGAGAGAAAGGGGCCTCAACTCAATCCTCGATAACGTTGTTGGATTCCGTCTTGGATAGATAATGCTGCCCACATCCAGGCGTAATCAGGACCTGCTCACCGTGGATTAAGCATATGCATAGAATGGAAAAAATTAAGCTCTCATCGTGAATTATGTAAAAACTGAAACCAGTTTAATGGGTAAATTCACTTACAAACAAAAAAAACGGGTAAAAAACGCCAACAACAGAACCTCTGATGAAGTCACGTGACGTGACGCAAAGTGTAAGGTCAACTGGAAGTGACGTGACATCCTGGCCGTCCGACCGGAAGTGCCGTTGTTGGCGTTTTTTACCCGTTTTTTTTTGTTTGTAAGTGAATTTACCCATTAAACTGGTTTCAGTTTTTACATAATTCACGATGAGAGCTTCATTTTTTTCCATTCTATGCATATGCTTAATCCACGGTGAGCAGGCCCTGATTACGCCTGGATGTGGACAGCATTATCTATCCAAGACGGAATCCAACAACATTATCGAGGATTGAGTTGAGGCCCCTTTCTCTCTGTTGGGAGGTAAGCGCTCTGTGAGTACAGTTATCTTTGAAGATGTCTCTGTATTTTTCCGATTGCTTAAAGGGATAGAAGCTATTGAATTGTTTGACACAATCATTGTCATTATTCACCTTTGGACTGGCTTCTGTGTCCATCACTATGCAGTTGTGATTTATCACTACCACTGGACTTTGGTTTATTTATTATTTATTGTTCACGTTTTGTGGTTGTAATTTTTGTATTATTCACATTTTTTGCCATTAGGGGCGCTGTTTGCGCCTTTTAGTTTAGTTTAGGTTTTGCGCTCATCACCTTCTATTTCACATTCATTTTATTGTTGATAGCACATAACAGATTTGAGCTGCATTTAATTTAGTTTAAGATTTTCACTGTTTACGTTTATTCACTGTTGGTCAACGCTGTAGCTTTCCTCTTTTAATCATTTTAGGAAATCAGAATACCCACAGGATCCACACACATACACAGGGAGAATATGCAACTCTAGGCAGATAGTGTCCTATGAGAGATTTGAACCAAGAAGGTTACTGCATAAGTGCAGCATAGTAAGTGGTTAGCATTTCCACTAAGCAGCACCAGGGTCGTTGGTGGAATCCCAACCATGGCACTACCTGCACAAGTTTGCATGCTCTCTCTGTCTCTGTCCTCCTACATTCCAAAGACATCCTCTAAATTAAAGGAGTTGTAAAGTAAAAAAAAAATTCACCTTAATGCAATCTATGCTTTAAGGTGAAAAAACATCTGATGCTGCCCCCCCCCCCCCCCCCCCCGCGCCCCCATTATACTTACCTGACCCCTCGAAATTCCAGCGCGCGGTCCCGACATCTCCACAGCATGATGCTGCCACCACCATGTTTCACAGTGGGGGTGGTGTTCTTTGGGTGATGTAATGTGTTGGGTTTGCACCAGACATAGGGCCAGATTCACGTAGGAGCGCGTATCTTTGTGCGGGCGTAACGTATCCTATTTACGTTACGCCTCCGCAACTTTTACAGGCAAGTGCTGTATTCACAAAGCACTTGCTCCGTAAGTTGCATCGGCATAGCGTAAATGGGCCGGCGTATCCACGCGCAATTCAAATTAGCAGGTAGGGGGCGTGTTGTATTGAAATGAACAGTGACCCCACGAAAATGACGCGCCAAACGAACTGCGCATGCGCTGGCCGTGGACGTATCCCAGTGCGGATGCTCCAAATCACGTCGCAAATAGTCAATGAAAACGACGTGAACGTAACTTACGCCCAGCCCCATTCTGAATCGGCTTACGCAAACAAGGTCAAATTTAAAAATTTCGACGCAGACCCAAAGTCCATACTTAACATTGGCTGTGCCATCGTTTTGTTGGAATAACTTTACTCCGGAAAAAGGCCTTACGTAAACGGCGTATCTTACTGCGATGGCCGGGCGTACGATCGTATCTTATCTCAATCCCAGCGTATCTTGTTTTCTGAATACAGAAAAAAGATACGCCAGCGCATTTTAAAAGTTACGTGGCGTATCTCGAGATACGCCGTCGTAACTCGTGATGAATTTGGTCCCATAGTGTTTTCTTTTGCCAAAAGTTCAATTTTAGTCTGATCAGACCAGAGCACATTCCTCCATATACTTTGTTGTCTCCCACATGCCTTTTCGCAAACTCAAAATGTGCCATTTTGTTTGTTGCTGAAAGTAATGGCTTTCCTCTGGCCACTCTGCCATAAGCACAACTCTTTGGAGCATACAGCTTATTGTTGTCCTATGTACAGATACTCCAGTCTCTGCTGTGGAACTCTTCAGCTCCTCCAGGGTTACCTTGTCTCTGTGCTCCTCTCTGATTAATGCCCTCCTTGCCGGCTTCATGAGTTTTGGTGTGCGGCCGTCTCTTGGCAGGTTTGCTGTTGTGCCATGTTCTTTCCATTTGGTTATGATAGATTTAATGGCGCTCCTAGGGAACATCAAAGATTTGGATATTTTTTTATAACCTAACCCTGACTTGTCTCAACAACATTGTCCCTTCCTTGTTTGGAGAGTTCCTTGGTGGCAGTGTTTGGTTAGTGGTGCCTCTTGCTTAGGTATGGATGCGGCTTTTAGCAGGGACGATGCAGGCTTTGTTTGCAGGTAAGTGTCACATAATGTGCTAATATGCGAAATAACAAATGCTGCATCTAAACAAATAAATTAATAATAATAATAATAATAATAACAAAACGTTTTTATTATTATTATTATTAATTTGTTACGTTCCATTCGTTTAGATACGGTATTCGTTATTTCAGAATATTCGTATCTTCGGATGAATTTGTATTCGTTACATGCCAAATTTAAAAAAGGAAATTCCAATACTTATAATTTAGTAATTAGTAATTGTTATAATTAGTTAGTTATTATTTCAGATTTTCAAATTTTCTGGTTTTCAGATTTTGGTTCTTATTTTCCGATTTTGGGAAAAATCGTATTTTCGAATTTTTGTATTTCTGAATTTTTGAATTTCCGAATTTTCGAAAAATTTGAATTTACAAATTCACGGATTTAGGAATTTGGGAATTATCGAATATTTAAATCTCATTTGTATTGAATATTTGATCATTCCCAAATTCCTAAATTCCTAAATTCAAATTTTCAAAAATTTCAACAATTTGGAAATTCCAAAATCTGAAAATATGTAGGGCTGTGCAAATTAACTTTTAATTAATCGATTAATCTTTAATTTTTTTTGATTGGTCAAAATCTTTTTGATCGATTCAAATTCTTTTGATTAGTACTCACCTCTCCGCCGGCTTCTGGGCCTTCAGGGTTTTACCGTCGGAGGTCCGGTAATGTCACGGACAGTCGGACACCAGAAGTGCTTGCCGCGTCCATCTGAAGGGCTTCTTTGCTGTGCCTTCATATCTGCATGCCGGAGGGACCTTACTATCTGCCACACGCAAGGGCTGTAACACCTCCCTCTATCACTTCCCTCTATCACTTCCTTCTATCACTTCCCTCTATCACTTCCCTCTATCAACCTGGGATTCTACAACCAACTACTGGGAGTTGTGATAGTTCCCTTCACGGGACATCTACGTGCTGACGGACTGATGTTCACCTCTCCTAATCTGGATTCAGCAGTGGTATCGTTGTACACATTTTTATACCAGTATCATACTTAGCTACATGTTTTTATGACTGCTTTTGGTACCTTTTGGTATTACTCGCACCATTTTTACAGTTTATGTAGCTACATCGATTTTATCTTCAGTGCAATATTTATTTGGTTACCCACTTGAAGACTATAAAAGTTTTAATGCTATTCCCATCGAGCACTGCCTGTGTGTGTTTTTTGTATCCTGCTATCCATTTTTCCAGTGATTGGGAGCTGCACTGGGAATCGGCCTGCAAGGAGCGCAGCTAAAAGTAGTTGGATCTGTATGTGCATTATAATTAATCAAAATTAGTCAATTAATCGATTAAAAAGAAAAACGATTAATCGAACACAAAAATTTAGATCAGTAACCTAGCCCTAAAAATATGATTTTTCACAAAATTTGGGGGAAAAAAAAACGGAAAATAAGAACCAAAATCCAAAAATGTGAAAAATATCCTGACATTTTTTAATTTGGAACGAAATGATTTGCACCTGTCTACTAAAAATGTAATAGGTGTAAATCAGCCCATATACATTACATAGATGGCAACAGGTTCAACTGCAATGAAAACCGTGTTTAATGTTTTCAATTATCACCTAACCGGGTTCATTTATGTTCATATATCTGCCTGGAGTTCAGTTTCAAGGAAAATATTAAAAGATGATTTATTTTGCAGCGTACAATTATCCTCCGAATAGC
Organism: Rana kukunoris; assembly: GCA_029574335.1. NCBI lineage: Eukaryota > Metazoa > Chordata > Amphibia > Anura > Ranidae > Rana > Rana kukunoris. The sequence continues at coordinate 468,394,508 of CM056053.1, read as the reverse complement.
TACATCAAAACACTATTTCTCATTACCTTAAAATAAATGCACATCTCTTTATTTCCAACTCTCGGCACTAAAACATTTCACCTGACTTTAATTAAAAGCACATAGCCTTTAATTAGATGTTCTAACTTGCATGCACTCTCGTTATTTAGAAATATAAAGCAAATAAAATGACTCACAAATCAGTAAACTCAACTTGTTACAGAAAACCTCCGTCACTTGCCAATATTGTAATGAAAAAATTGACGTTGCAGTTTGCGGAACATTGCTAAAAAAGATTTGTTCTCAATCCTTGCAGCATAATCCAATTAGTTCCAATTAAAAGCCGTACTTTTCTAAAAAAAAAAAAGAAGAAAACATTGAAAATATTTGGCACAGTGCGTTCGATTCCTTTACCCTCGGGAGAGTCCTTCAAATCGAATTTATACCTATCTGATTTTTTTTAAACAAAGATCAAAGCTTTTCATTTAATATAAACATATTTCTTATTAACAGTTCACGATTTCAATCATCAGTGAGAAAAATGTTGATTCCATTTTTTTTTTACCTTCCAGGTATATTTTAATTAAAATATACCACCGGAGATTAAATTGTTGCGTTAAACAATGAGAGACAGTTTCATATTTTCTTAGAAAATAATAGATTTATTTTTTGCAGTATATTGATAAGAGAGTTTTCTTTTTTTCATTAAAGGATCACTAAAGGAATTTTTTTTTAAACTAAATAGCTTCCTTTACGTTACTGCAGTACTGGTTTCATGTCCTTATTGTTCGTTTTTGCTTTGAATTTGCTGTAATCCTGCTCTGTTCTCCACACTTCCTGCTTGTCTGTTTTCTTATAACCACAGTGCTGGGAGCTTTCTCACGGTTGTCTAAGCTGTCATTATCGTGTGTCTAAAACTTCCCAGAACCAATCAGATTCATTTTAAAAACAAAACACTGCCCTGGATTTGTTTGTTTTTGTTCTGTGTGTCTATTTCTACTTTGCAGAAACATGAAGCCAGTTCAAAAAAAGTGAAACTAACCTGCAGGCACATTATATGATTGATTTTTATCTATTTTTAATCATTTTGAAAAGGAATCAGTTAACTTTTATGTCTCTATACCCTGTAAACAGTCATTTCAGCAAAACAATTTTTTTTCTTTAGTGACCCTTTAAGCCTTTTTTTTTAAATCTGTATAAAGTTGTTCTTATTATTCTAGCGAGACAGATAAAGTACATAGAGTTTCTGTATCCTGTGTTGTTTTCTTAACCACTTGCTGACCGACGCACACAGATATACGTCAGCAGAATGGCACAGGCAGGCAAATGTACAGTACAGGTACAGTACGTCCCTTTAAATTTGCATGCCCCCGGGTCAAGCAAACTCAATGTTCGCCGGTGGCCCGAGATCGTGTCACAGAGAGGCAGAATGGGTATTTCCCTGTTCTGGCTAGTAACAGGACAGTGATCTACTGCTTCCTGCCATCGGGAGCAGTGATTGATGTCATGTCAGTGGTAGCCCATCCCCCCACAGTTAGAATCACTCCCTAGGACACACTTAACTCCTTGATTGCCCCCTTGTGCTTAAGCCCTTCCCTGTCAGTGTCATTTACACAGTAATCAGTGTATTTTTATAGCACCGATCGCTGTATAAATGACAATGGTCCCAAAATAGTGTCAAAAGTGTCCGGTGTGTCCACCATGATGTCGCAGTCAAGATAAAAAACACAAATCGCTGCCATTATTATTTTATTTTTTTAAATGCCATAAATATATTCCCTACTTTGTAGACGCTATAACTTTTGCGCAAACCAATCAATATACACTCGTTGCAATTTTTTTTAACCGAAAATATGTAGAAAAATATGTATCCGGCTAAACTGAGGAAAAAAATTTTTTTTTATATATTTTTGGGGGATATTTATTGTAGCAAAAAGTAAAAAAAATATTGCTGTAGGTCTTATACAGCAAAATCAGAAAGGTAAAGAAGATTTAACCACTTGACCTCCGTAAGATTTGCCCCCCCCCCTTCATGATGATGTCCGCCTGTGTCTTGTGATCATGTCACTGAGAGGCAGAATAGGGGGTGCCTGTGTAAACAAGGCATTCCCCTGTTTTGCTTAGTGACAAGACAGTGTTCTACTGCTCCCTGTTAATGGGAGCAGTGATCAGTGTCGTGTCACTGGTAGCCCAGCCCCCTCACAGTTAGAATCACTCCCTAGAACACACTTAACCCCTTCCTCGCCACCTAGTGGTTAACCCCTTCCCTGCCAGTCACATTTACACCAGTGCATTTTTACAACAATGATCGCTGTATAAATGTGAATGTCCCAAAATAGCATCAAAAGTGTCCATGATGTCGCAGTCACGATAAAAATTGCTGATCGCCACCTTTACTAGTAAAAAAAAAATATTCATAAAAATGCCATAAAACTATAATATTTGTTTATAGCCAAAAAATAAAAACCGCAGAGGTGATCAAATTTGTGGGGAAAAAAGGACGTCAATTTTGTAAGGGAGCCACGTTGCACGACCGCGCAATTGTCAGTTAAATCGACGCAGTGCCAAATCGCAAAAAATTGCCCGGTCATTGAGCAGCAAAATCCTCTGGGGCTGAAGTGGTTAATGATGCAACAATCGTTACAGAGCCCTATCAATTTGTGTCTTTTATTTCTGCACTTTTAATTGACATTTAACCACTTAAGACCATTATGCAGCTAAAGGACCTTGCCCCTTTTTGTAATTCGGCACTGCGTCGCTTTAACTGACGATTGCGCGGTCGTGCGACGTGGCTCCCAAACAAAATTGGCATCCTTTTTTTCCCACAAATAGAGCTTTATTTTGGTGGTATTTGATCACTTCTTATTTTTTTTCGCAAGAAACAAAAATAGAGCCACAATTTTGAAAAAAATGCAATACTTTTTACTTTTTGCTCTAAAAATATCCCCAAAAAATATATAAAACAATTTATTTTCCTCAGTTTAGGCCGATACCTATTCTTCTACCTATTTAAAAAAAAAAAAATTGCAATAAGCGTTTAAGGATTGGTTTGCGCAAAATTTATAGCGTCTACAATATAGGGGATAGTTTTATGGCATTTTTATTAATCTTTTTTTTTTACTAGTAATGGCGGCGATCAGCGTTTTTTTTTTTTTTTGTGACTGTGACATTATGGCGGACACATCGGACAATTTTGACACAATTTTGGGAGCATTGTCATTTTTACCGCAAAAAGTGCTATACAAATGCATTGATTACTGTGAAAATAACAATTGCAGTTTAGGAATTAAGCACTAGGGGGCGCTGTAGGGGTTATGTGTGACCTCATATGTGTTTCTAACTGTAGGAGGGCGGGGCTGTACGTGTGATGTTATTGATCGCGTTTCCCTATATCAGAGAACAGACGATCACTGACACTGCCACTGTGAAGAATAGGGAAGGTGTGTTTACACACACCTCTCCCCATTCTTCTGCTCCTGTGACCGATCGCAGAGCTTCTGACCGCCCGCGACCCATGGCTGGGTACTTAAAGGGGACGTACCTGTACGTGCCTGTGCCCACCCGTGCCATTCTGCCGACGTATAGGTGGTCCTTAAGTGGTTAAAGGGGTTGTAAAGGTTATTTTTTTATTTTTTAAATAGGTGCCTTTTAAGCTAGTGCATTGTTGGTTCACTTACCTTTTCCTTCCATCTCCCTATTTTCTTTGTATGAATTTCTCATTTCGTGTTTCTCCTTCACACCATCATTCGAGTGGTGGTTAGTCAGAACAGCTTACTGAGGAGGAACAGGAAGTGAGAAATTTAGACAAAGAAAACTAAGAAAAAAAACATTTAGAAGGGAAATGGAAGGAAAAGGTAAGTGAACCAACAATGCACTAGCTTAAAGGACCCTATTTAGAAAAAAAAAAAAAAAAAACCTTTACAACCCCTTTAAGCCATTTGAGTTTAGTAAATAACCAGAAATGGTAAAGCTAAGTGGTAATCTGTCAGGGTAAAAAAAAGTATAGGTTACCAAAAAACAAAAACAAAAAATAATGTATTTATCGGCGTATAACACGCACCCTAACTTTAGGGCCGCGTACACACGATCAAAATTTGTCTGCTGAAACTGCTCTGACGGACCATTTCAGCAGACAAATCCGATCGTGTGTATGGGCTAGCGGACATGTCTGACATGTCGGACATGTCCGCCGTAGACACTAGTACACTAACCAGCGGAATATCTGCCCGCAAATACGTCGAATGGATTCGACGCATGTGTGGAAGTTTTTTACTTCCTGGTGCGGTAACGTGGCGGTGTCAACGTCACCGCGCTGTCTGCAAGCGGGGATTTTGATCCGATGGTGTGTACACGCTGTCGGATGAAAATCCGGAGGAGACATGTCCGCTGGAAACGGTCTGTCGGACAGTTTCAGCGTACACACGATCGAACATGTCTGGTGAAACTGGTCCGCAGACCAGTTTCAGCGGACATATCTGATCGTGTGTACGGGCTAGCGGACAGGTTTCCAGCGGACAAAAGTTTTAAAACATGCTTTAAAACTTGTCCGCTGGAAACCTGTCTGTCGGACACAGGGCTGGTGCAAGGATTTTTGACACCCTAGGCGAAACCTAATTTTGCCGCCCCCCCTGGCTCCACCCCTTACCCCACCTCCTTTGCCCTGCCCATGTATACCCCACCCTGCCCATCAAATGCAGCTTCACCAGCCCCCATCAAATACAGCGTCACAAGCGCACATTAAATACAGCGTCACCAGCGCACATTAAATACAGCGTCACCAGCACCCATCAAATACAGCGTCACCAGTGCACATTAAATACAGCGTCACCAGCACCCATCAAATACAGCGTCACCAGCGCACATTAAATACAGCGTCACCAGCGCCCATCAAATACAGCGTCACCAGCACCCATCAAATACAGCGTCACCAGCGCACATTAAATACAGCGTCACCAGCGCCCATCAAATACAGCGTCACCAGCACCCATCAAATACAGCGTCACCAGTGCACATTAAATACAGCGTCACCAGCACCCATCAAATACAGCGTCACCAGCGCACATTAAATACAGCGTCACCAGCGCCCATCAAATACAGCGTCACCAGCACCCATCAAATACAGCGTCACCAGCGCACATTAAATACAGCGTCACCAGCGCCCATCAAATACAGCGTCACCAGCACCCATCAAATACAGCGTCACCAGCGCACATTAAATACAGCGTCACCAGCGCCCATCAAATACAGCGTCACCAGCACCCATCAAATACAGCGTCACCAGCGCACATTAAATACAGCGTCACCAGCGCACATCAATGCAGTGTGTGTGTGTGGGGGGGGGGCATTTGGCAGTTATTTAAATACACATACACACTTTAAAATTCCATGTCAATGATTATGAGAGGGGTTCAGGGATCAGGATACTCCAAAATGACACTAGCAATCAACAGGACAATCTTCAACCTAAATCCTCATAAATGCAGTTACACAAGAAATTGTCACTACATATATACAATATACAAAAGTTTTTTATTCACCGCACCAGTGTTAACTGCTGTACTGTGTACTTGCCTGCTTCCTATGTGTTGATGCCTCTTCCAGGCTCCACCTGCCCGTCCCCTCCGTCCCCCAGACACAGCCAGGAGAGCGTGGGGGGAGAGCGTGGGGGGGGGTTGGTGCTGCCATACACTGTAGAGAGGAGTGAGAGCAGCCTCGATGCTGGAATGTGGACACGGACAGAGCAGAGAGGGGGGAGAGAGGGGGGAGGGAGCGGCTGCCTGATTCTGAACGGAGAGCAGAGAGGGAGATTGCTGGACAAACACATGTGACAGTGTCAGAGGCTCAGAGCGGAGAGCGAAATGCCGCGCACGCGGGGGGGGGGGGGGGGTGTGTGTTCGCTGCTGCTGCTGCTTGACATGTCAGGGTGGCTGCCTGGTGGATAGTGCAGCCGCTCTTTGGAGGACAGTGCGTGACTCACATTATAATAACCGGCGCCGTAGGCGGCAGTGCGCTCTAGGCGGTCGCCTATTCTGCCTAGTGGTAGCGCCGGCCCTGGTCGGACATGTCCGCTGGTTAGTACGCCTAACCAGCGGACCGAAATCCCCCGCATGCGTCGAATGGATTTGACGCATGCGTGGAAGCATTTTACTTCCTGGTTTGCGGACGTCACGGCGTCAACATCCCCGCAACGTCACCGCGCTGTCTGTCCGCAGGGATTTTGGTCATCAGATCAAAAGATCCCCGGAGACATGTCCGATGAAAACGGTCCGCGGACATGTGTGTACACGGCCTTAGAGGAAAGTTTCAGGAAAAAAACTTTCCACAGCCCCCTGCGTATGGATGGACTGATCATACACATGATCAGTCTATCCGATGAGAATGGTCCGACGGAACGTTTTCAGCGGTTCACCGCTGAAGCGGCCTGATGGTCTGATGTGCGTACACACCATCAGTTCAAAAACCAATCGAGTCCAACGCAGTGACGTAGAACACAACGACGTGCAGTGAAAAATGAAGTTCAATGCTTCCAAGCATGCGTCGACTTGATTCTGAGCATGCGCGGGTTTTGAACCAATGCTTTTGCGTACTAACCATCGTTTTTTACCGATCGGTAGGCGTACATCAGTCCGATTTTAAAGCAAGTTCAACATTTTTGGACTGAAGGACAACAGACTGATGGGGCGTACACACGGTCGGTTTGGACCGATGAAACTGAACTTCGGTCCGTTTTCATCAGTTTGGACCAAATGTGTGTATGCGGCCTAACACATAGGCACAGTTTACCCTCTAGGGTCAAAAAGTGAGTGTTATACGCCAATAAATACAGTATTTAAATTTCATGGTAAAACAAAAGGGCCTGGATTTAAACAGATTAACAACTTGGAGCTTTTCTGCACCAAAGGAAACAATAATTTCTACAGGTGTTCAAACTATTGTTGGTTACTTGTAGGGTTGTCCAGATACCGATACTAGTATCGGTATCGGGACCGATACCAAGTATTTGCGGGATTACTTGTACTCGTGCAAATGCTCCCGATACCTAAATAGAATACTTTTTTGGTATTTATCAATATGTTCTGTGAAAATTCTTTGAGTTTTTTACTACTGCGTGACAAGAAAATAAAACATTTTTATTCATTTTTACTCATTTTTACTCATTTTTATTCTTTTATAATTTCTTGAGTTAGAGTTCTTCATAATTCTAAAGAAAATATCCTTAGTCTGTATTGTGGTTTGAAAACTGTCACATGACATTTAAAAAAAGTATCGGTATTCGGTATCGGCGAGTACATGAAAAAAAGTATCGGTACTTGTACTCGGTCCTAAAAAAGTGGTATCGGGACAACCCTAGTTACTTACAAACTTTCTTTTTGTATAGAAATGAGTGCTGGTACAAACTGTGTTACTGCACTCTCTGATGTTTGGACAATATTCCACTGCTGAAAGTCATATATTGCTCTATGCTCTTATAATGACGATAAAAGGGCTATTAACCTACAAGACAGAAAAAACATTAGAACGTCTAAAATTGGTATTTGCTTTAGAGAATTGCAAAGAACACTGAGGTGATTACAGTTTCCTATGGCATTGAAAGACACTTGGAAAATAAAAGTAGATATGGCAGGAACAGATCTGCCAAAAGATAGACGTGCACTGGCACGTTTTTCGTTTGATTTGTTTTTTATTTTTAACGTTGTTTGGGTCTTTTATTATGATCGCAATTCGTAAATTTGTAAATGAAAAAAATTGAAAATTCATAAATTTGACAGTTTGTAAATTCGTGAATTCGTAAGTTAGAAAATTCTTAAGTTTGAAAATTTGAAAAACTGAAAAGAATTTCTTCTTTTCAGGTTTTCAAACTTATGAATTCACAAATTTACATCTGAATATCTGAAAATTCAAAAGAATAACTACAGTAACTATTCAATTATAGGTGTTGGAATTTCCTTTCAAATGTGGCCGTTGGTGAACATAACAAAAACGAATTTATCCGAAGTTACAAATTATCCAAATTAACAAATACTGTATATAAACAAATAAAAAGAAACACATTAATAAATAATAATAATACATTTTTTTTAATTATTATTATTATTGTTATTTATTATTATTCATTCTTTACGTTCCATTCGTTTAGATACAGCATTCATTATTTCGGATTATTCGTAAATTTGGAAAAATTTATATTCGTTACATTTACTAACAGCCCAAGATGAAAGGAAATTCAAATACCTATAATTTATTAGTTAGTAATAGTTAACCACTTAAAGGATTTGTAAATAACAAATTTTTTTTTGGCCAAAATGACTGTTTACAGGGTATAGAGACATAATAGTTAACTGATTCCCTTTAAAAAAAAATACAACTAGATAAAACAGAGCCACAGAGCCAATAGAGGGCAGTGATGGTTTGGAAAACAAAACTGATTGGTGCTGAGGGATTTTAGACACACAGTAATCACACCTCCTTGATTAGTGACCACAGAGAGAAAGCTCCCAGTACGGTGGTGATCAGGAAACAGACAACCAGGAAGTGTGGAGATCAGAGAAGGATTACAGCAACTTGAGAGCAAAAACAAACAATGAGGACATGAAAACAGCACTGCATTAAGGTAAAGGAAGCTATTAAGATAAAAAAAAAATCCTTTACAAACCCTTTAAGGACCGACCCTTTATATATACATCGGCATAATGGCGCGGAAAGGCAAAGGCATGTACAGGTACGTCGCCTTTAAGATGCCACCGTGTGACCCTTCCCCATGAGTCGGACCGTGTGTCTCGCGGACTCGATCGCCACAGGGATCTCCACGATCGTCTCACAGAGGTATGGAGCGGGCAGATGCTTGTGTAAACAAGCATCTCCTTGCTCTGCCTAGTGACAATGACACTAATCTCCGCTCTGTGTACTCGTAGCAGAGATCAGTGTCATGTGACACACAGCCCATCCCCGCTACAGTAAGACACACTCAAAAGGGAACACCTAAACCTTACAGCGCCACCTAGTGGTTAACCCCTTCATTGCCATTGTCATTTTTACAGTAAGCAGTGCATTTTTACAGCACTGATCGCTGTAATAATGACAATGGTCCCAAAAATGTGCCCAAAGTGTCCGATGTGTCCGCCATAATGTCAAAGTCACAATAAAAATCGCCGCCATTACTAGTAAAACTAATTGTTAATAAACATGCCATAAAAATATCCCCTATTTTGTAGACATTATAACTTTTGCGCAAACCAATCAATAAACGCTTATTGCAATTTTTTTACCAAAAAAATGTAGAAGAATACGTATCGGCCTAAACTGAGGAAAAAATATGTTTTTTTATATATTTTTGGGGGGATATCTATTATAGCAAATATATTTTTAGTTCTATTTTTGTTTATAGCGCAAACAAATAAAACCGCAGAGGTGATCAAATGCCACCAAAAGAAAGCTCTATTTGTGTGGAAAAAAAAGACGTAAATGTTGTTTGGGAGTCACGTCGCACGACCGCGTAATTGTCAGTTAAAGCGACGCAGTGCTGTATCGCAAAAAGTGTCCCCGTCATTTGGCAGCCAAATCCTCTGGGGCTGAAGTGGTTAAAGACCAAAGAGGACACAGGGCATCTTGTGACTGTTCAGAAGACTTCAAAACTGTAAGTATAAAAAATATTATAACAAAATATTTTTGGGAGACCTTTGAGGTAGGAGGTCTAGGGGTGAGAAACTGAAACCGGAGTTGGGCTTTAACTGAGTTAAAGGGTTAATAAAGAATTTTTTTTTCCTTTAAAATAACAAACATGTTATACTTACCTTCACTGTGCAGTTTGTTTTGCACAGAGTGTCCCCGATCCACGTCTTCTGGGGTCCCTCAGCGGCTGTCTCTCTGGTCCTCCCCACAAGAACTCACCACAGTCATGCGAGAGAGCTCGCATGGTGGTGAATAATTGCGAGTGCGCTCCCGCCGCTCACTGTATCACTCGGCCCCGCCCCTCGGTGCGCCGCGTCACTGGATGTGATTGACAGCAGCACCAGCCAATGGCTGCGATGCTCTCAATCCATCCGCTCTAGCCAATCAGCCCCCAGGCTGAGCGGCAAAGAGGATCTCGGGACCGAGCGCGGAACTTTCGAGGGGTCAGGTAAGTATAACGGGGGCTCAGGCGGGGGGCGGCATCATCAGATGTTTTTTCACCTTAATGCATAGATTGCATTAAGATGAAAAATACATTTTCTTTACAACTCCTTTAACTCTTGTGCCAACCTTTTAACTCCACATTCTATTTTATGTCCCTTTGTTCAGACACAAAAGTGTTTTTGCTTTGCTTTCTCTCTAATGCATTTTAAAAAATCGAATTAGTTATTTTTTTATGTTTTACCAAAACTAGACAGAGTCAGAGACGGCCTTGGTAAAAATCAGGTGCCTTTCTGCATTTGAAAATATAGATCCTCCTTCCATTAAAATCCGGCGTTCACAAATGCATTTCCAAAGGTACATGTAATTGCATTATTTCAATTTAGCAAACCACTGCTGCAGAAAATTAGACATGGACTTTTTTTATGAAAATGACTCGGCGGGCAAGCGATGAAATTCTGTTTCTAAATAAAACGCCTTTTTAAAATAATATTTCCAAATGAATTTTAAGCAATGTTTAACAACAAACATTCATCTCCCAGTTTATGTACCATTGTCACAATTTTAACTATTTTATTCAAATGACTGTTAAACAGAGAAGTGTGTTCTAGTACAATGTTGGCAGACAAGCACGAAGGAGCCAAAGTAATTTATATTTACAAAGACCTAGGATTATAAATTCAAAGATCGCATGGACTTGTCTTGTCTTTCTACTGTCTAGCCTCGTACACACGATCGGTTTTCTCGGCAAGAACCAGCAAGAAAACTGCTGGCAGAGTCAGGCCGCGTACACACGACCGAGAAACTCGACGGGCGCAACACATTGCTTTCCCCGTCGAGTTCCTTGTTCGGCTGTCAAAAAACTCGTCAAGCCAAATTTTCCTATTGCCCGTCGAGGAACTAGAGAACCTGCTCTCTTTTTGGCTCGACGAGTTCCTCGACGGTTTTCTCGGCGAAAAGTGTACACACGACCGGTTTTCTCGGCAGAATACGTCTCCCATCGAGTTTCTTGCTGAATTCTGCCGAGAAAATCGGTCGTGTGTACGGGGCCTCAGAAGGGAAATGGAAGGAAAAGGTAAGTGAACCAACAATGCACTAGCTTAAAGAACCCTATTTAGAAAATAAAAAACAAACCTTTAGGCGGCGTACACACGACCGAGGTTCTCGCTAGAAACCAGCAAGAACCTCGCTGGAAGCTGCATTCCAGCGAGAACCTCGGCCGTGTGTACGCTCTCGGCGAGCATCCCGTCGGGAATGCCGTCGAGCAGAAATAGAGAGCATGTTCTCTATTTGCTCGACGGCCCGCCTGGATGAATGGCTGGTTGCCATTCCCAACGGGCGGGTCGCCGAATCTAACGGCCGGCAGAGAACCTCGACGGGCAGAACGATGTGTTCTGCCCGTCGAGGTTCTCTGCCGTGTGTACGAGGCTTCACAGGTTTTCCTCAACAAAATCCATCAAGAAACTTGGTGGCAGAGCTTTTTTGCCGAGGAAAACGGTCGTGTGTATTAGGGTTGTCTCGATACCACTTTTTTAGGACCGAGTACAAGTACCGATACTTTTTTCATGTACTCGCCGATACCGAATACCGATACTTTTTTTTGTTTACGAAAGCTTTATTGGAAAGTTTAAATCATGACAGAATTGCAGTACATACAGAATACATTATATAGTTTGACATGGCATTGGGTAAGAATTATATACAGGGAGGTAGTAGATAAGGATATGTCATGTGACAGTTTTCAAACCACAATACAGACTAAGGATATTTTCTTTAGAATTATGAAGAACTCTAACTCAAGACATTATAAAATAATAAAAATGTTTTATTTGCTTGTCACACGGTAGTAAAAAACTCAAAGAATTTTCACAGAACATGTTGATAAATACAAAAAAAGTATCGGCAGAAGCATCGGGAGCATTTGCGCGAGTACAAGTACTCCCGCAAATACTCGGTATCGGACCCTAGTGTGTATGTTTTTCGTCGAGAAAACTGTTGTGGATCTCAACGAGAAAAAAAAGAGAACATGCTCTCTTTTTCCTCGTCGGGAGTCTCAATTTCCTTGTCGTGTTTCTCATCGGGCTGGTTTACGACAAGAAACACGTTCGTGTGTATGCTTAGAAACCTGCGCATGCTCAGAATAAAGCATAGGGGTGCACAGCCTTTGGAATTAGGGTGTGCACCCCAAAGCGCAAACACACTCTACTAATCTCTCACGATGTTCATTCAGAAAGAGAAGGGGCTGGTAAATGGCATATTTACTGGCCCCTTCCCCCACTCACCCTAAAACATCCACAGCAACAACCGGTGAGAGTGGGGGGGAGCCGGTAGTGCTTTGGGGGGAAGGAGGGGGAGCCAGGTCAGTAGGGAGAATCTGTCCTGCACTGGGTGATTAGGGTGTGCCTGGGCACACCTGGCACACCCTGTGCACACGCCTATGGAATAAAGTATGAGACGGGAGCGCACCTTTGGTACAAGTAGCGTATGTAATGGAGATAGCACATTTGTCACGCTGTAACAGACTGAAAAGCGCGAATCGTCTCTCACCAAACTTTTACTTAACACGCAGTAACATGAGATTAGCAAAAGCAGCCCTAAGGGTGGCCCAGGTGGAAAGGAACTTCCCCTTTATAGTGCCGTCGTACGTGTTGTACATCATCGCGTTTGAGAACGACAAGATTTTGTCTTGACAGTGTGTACGCAAAGATTGCTTAACAAGATTCTCGACAAGCCTGAGAAGAAACTCGTCAAGGAAAACGATATTTCTTTTACGACGAGTTTCTCGGTCGTGTGTGCGAGGCCTAAACCGAGCGTTTGTACGAGGCTTTCAGATTTCCCATCAAGAAAACTGCCCAGAATCTCGATGAGAAAAATAGAGAACCTGCTCTCTATTTTCCTCGTCGTGATTCTCGGCAATGTTTTCCTGCCGAGAAACACAAGCTTCTGTACACTTACCTGTCGCTGTGGAAACCCGCGCATGCTCGAAATGACTTTGACGCATGCGCGGTAGCTTCCAAGGACAGTGTAGGGTATAGCAAGATGGCAGCAACGGCATCGAATGTGACAAGCGCATGCTCGTCGTACTCGATGACGTCACCGCGTTCTTGCCATTCAAAAGAACGGCGGTTCTTTTGAAATGAGTGTGCGTACACTCAGCCGGCAAGAGATTCTTGCCAAGAATCTCCTCAGGGAAAACAATGTTTTTTTTCTGATGAGATTCCGGCACGTGTGTACAAGGCTTTACAGACTGTTGTAGAAAAACTTTGGAGCTCCAGCATAGAATGAATTTTTCAGTTGCTTGAGATCATTCTAACTATTCCTGGTTGGAGGTTCAGGGATGGTTAAGAGAACCCACAAGATTCTCTGTAGCTCAAACAGCGTAAACCTTCCCTTCCCCACTTTCACGATGGATGGTAAGGTTGAATAATAAACAAAATAAAGCGTAGTGCAGGAAATGCTTATATAATAGCATTTCAATACTGGGCACTTTCCTTTTTTGCGCAGGCCATTTTTCACCTTTCAGCGCCGTGGCACTTTGATTGACATGTACGCAGTCAACGCTGTGCCCAAAAATTTGTGCCATTTTTTTTGTGACTGGTGCTGGTATTTATTCACCACTGTTTTTTTGTTTGCTAAACAAACAAAACAACTAGATTTTTTTCCCTAGTTTCTGTTATAAAATGTAGTAAATATGTAATTTTTCTCCTTCACTGATGTGCGCTGATAAGGTTGCACTGATGGGCACTGATGGGGAGGCACTAATATGTAGCACTGATGGGCACTGATGAGGTGTCACTGATGGGGTTGCACTGATGGGCACTGAGGAGGCACTAATATGCAGCACTGATGGGCACTGATGAGGTGACACTGATGGAGTTGCACTGATGGGTACTGATGAGGAGGCACTAATATGCAGCATGGATGAGGTGGCACTGATGGGCACTGTGGAGGCAGTAATATGCAGCACTGATATACAGCACTGATGGACACTGATATGCAGCACTGATGGGCACTGATATGCAGCACTGATGAGCGCTGATAGATGATACTGATGAGGAGGCACTGATGGGCACAAAGGGGCATCCCTAAAGGGCGCTAATTGGCATCACTGGTGGACATTACTAGTGAACACCGGAGTGCATCACATCATAGGGTCTTGTGGCAAAATAGAATTTTTGCTGGGGGTCATCTCTGGATTGAAGTTGAGTATTGTAGCATTATCTGCTTTATACTATATTTTAGACACTTGCTGGGAAATATAAAAAAAATGCCCAAAGTTGAGCTTTAACTACTTAAGACCTGGACCATTATGCAGGTAAAGGACCTGGCTCCTTTTTGCGATTCGGCACTGCGTCGCTTTAAATGACAATTGCGCGGTTGTGCGACGTGGCTCCCAAACAAAATTGGCGTCCTTTTATCCCCCACAAACAGAGATTTCTTTTGGTGGTATTTGATCACCTCTGTGGTTTTTATTTGTTGTCTTATAAATAAAAATAGAGCGACAATTTTGAAAAAAAATGCAATATTTTTTACTTTTTGCTATAATAAATATCCCAAAAAAAATCTAAAAAAGGCCGATACGTATTCTTCTACATATTTATGGTAAAAAATAAATCGCAATAAGCTTTTATTGATTGATTTGTGCAAAAGTTATAGCGTTCACAAAATAGGGGATAGTTTTATGGCATTTTTATAAAAAATGTTTTACTAGTAGTGGCAGCGATCAGTAATTTTTTTCGTGACTGCGACATTATGGCGGACACATCGGACACTTTTGACACATTTTTGGGACCATTGTCATTTTCACAGCAAAAAGTGCTATAAAAATGCACTGTTTACTGTGAAAATGACAATTGCAGTGAAGGGGTTAACTACTAGGGGGCGCTAAGGGGTTAAGTGTGCCCTAAGGGAGTGATTCTTACTGTAGGGGGGCATGGCTGTAGGCGTGACATCACTGTTCGTTGTTCCCTACATCAGGGAACAGACGATCAGTGTCACTGCCACACAGAAGAATGGGGAAGGTGTGTTTACACTCACCTCCCCCCGTTCTTCAGCTCCCGTGACCGATCGCGGGACATTGGCGGCGATCGGGTCAGCGGGTCCTGCGGGTATAGTCATGGAGGTTCGGACCGGGTTGTGTGCGCGCCGGTGGCGCCCGCTCGACCCACGGCTGGGCTCTTAAAGGCGACGTACCTGTACATGCTTGTGCCCAGCCGTGCCTAATGGGGCTATCCAGATATTGTTTTTAGCAGGTCTCGTAGTCCACCCAGCTGCAATGATGAGAACACTGATTAGAAGATCGTACTGAAGAGTGAATGAACTCTAAAGCCTCGTACACATATACGGGTTTCTCGACTGACTTTTTACCGCTGGGAAACCTGAGGGGAAAACCGAGAACCTGCTTTGTAACTTTTTCCTCCTACACACGTTTTTCCGACGGGAAAACCGGTCGTATGTACGAGGCTTATCAATACATGGACCGGTGCAGAGATATACAAAAACAAAAAAAACTCTAAAGAAAGAATTTTCCACCTCATCCAGGATATTCCCTGAGAGAATATCCAGTAAGCTGGGAGTTCTGTTTCATGTGTTGGGTATCCGATCCATACCTGAGTGAGTAAGTGAGAAACTTGTATAGCGCAACACATGCGAACTGAATCGCCTCTGGGCACTTGGTGTCCATGACCTCAGAAGAGATGGGTTTTGATCTTTCTTCTGAATGCCAGGTGGTTCTCCTCTAGCCGGATGCTGGTTGGTAGGGATGAGCCAAACACCCCTGGGTTCGGTTCGCACCAGAACCTGCGAACACACCAAAAGTTTGTGTGAACTTTAGAACCCTGTTAAAGTCTATGGGAACTTGCCGCGAACACCTCAAATTGTTCGCTGTTAGGCGAACAGGCAATGTTCGAGTCGAACATGAGTTCGACTTGAACTCAAACCTATTCCCTACTGGTTGATAGCGCGTTCCACAGTCTAGGTCCTTGGACCGCAAATCTTCTTTCTCCTTTGGACTTGTATTTGGCTTTGGGAATCTGAAGAGTGATTTGGTACTTTGGGAGTCCGAGATAAAGGGCATTTGCATAGTCAAGTCTGGAGTTAATAATTGTTCCCACTACGACTATGTCCTCTTTTGGGATAAAGGGAATGAGTCTGCGTAGTAGGCGCAGCAGATGGTGCGATCCGCTGACTACTGACCCAATTTGTGCATCCATTGTCATGTAAGTGTCGAAAATTATTCTGAGGCGGCGTACACACGATCAAATTTATCTGCTGAAAACGGTCCGACGGACCGTTTCAGCAGAAAAATGTGATCGTGTGTACGGGCGGACAGACAGATTTTTCCAGCAGACAGATTTTAAAGCATGCTTTAAAATCTGTCTGCTGGGAATCCGTCGGACCGATATGTCTGCTGGTTAGTACGCTAACCAGCAGACATATCTGCCCGCACATGCGTCAAATGGATTTGACGCGTGCGCGGAAGTGTTTTACTTCCTGGTGCGGTGATGTGGCGGCGTCAACGTCACCGCCACGTCACCGCGCTGTCTGCCGGCGGGGATTTTGGTTTGATCGTGTGTACACGATCAAACCAATATATCCCAGCAGACAAATCCGATCAAATCGGTCTGACAGACCGATTTGATCTGATTTATTTGGTCGTGTGTACGCGGCCTGAGACTTTTGACTTTGGTGCTAGGAGTAATGATTTTTCCCAGAATGGGCAGGGGTGTCCATGTTGTTGCGGGATGAATCTTCCGATTGGCACGAAACAGGAGAAGTTCTGTTTTTGAGCCGTTGAGTTTAAGATAACTCTTTGTTATCCAATTTTCTATCAAAGTAAGGCATTTCTCTAGTCCGAGATAATGATCCTTTTTGTTACAGATGCGAAAATACAGTTGTGTGTTATCTGCATAAGAGTGGTAATGTAACTTCTGGTTACTGATGATTTCAAAAAGAGGGTGGAGATAGATATTGAACAGAACTGGCGACAGGGGGATCCCTGATCCGCATGACACCGTGCGTTTTTTCAAAAGTGAAAGGCCCCAATTTCACTATTTGTGATCAGTTTTCCAAAAAAAGAGGAGAACCATGATAGATCACCTTCTGCGACTCTGGCTACTTCAGCTAGCCTCGTCAATAATAGTTTGTGGTCTATCGTGTCAAAAGCTGTGCTTAGGTCCAACAGTACTAGAAGACAAGATTCTCCTACTCTATCTCTAAGGCCACGTACACATGATCAGACCGGTCCGATGAAACTGGCCTTAAGGCCAATTTTATCGGACCAAATCGATGGTGTGTACGGCCCATCGGACCGTTGTCCATCGGACCAAAGTTTTAAAACTTGCTTTAAAATCGGTCCGATGGACGCCTGACCATCAGACCAAAACGATGGTTAGTACACAAAAGCATCGGACCAAAAACCTGCGCATGCTCAGAATCAAGTCGACGCATGCTTGGAAGCATTGAACTTCGTTTTTTCAGCATGTCGTTGTGTTCTACGTCACCGCGTTCTGGCCTGATGGGATTTTGGACTGATGGTGTGTACGCACATCAGACTATCAGGCCACTTTAGCGGTCCATTCTCATCGGACCGGTCTGATTGTGTGTACGCGGCCTTAGGTCCACTCATCAAGTTTAACACTGCTGAAAGATTTCTAATGACCGGCACCCAATTGTTTTATCAGCCACTACTATCCTGTGCTATACTATAATATATTCTGAAGACCAGTCCCTGGAAATGACAGGGCTCGGAGCTCCTGCGGGTGTGCAGAACTGTCTGAATGTAATGTGTTCTGACAGAATGGAGCATTAGCATCATGTATGTCTTTTCCTTTGCAGGTTGATGAGGGATTCAGAGACAAAGGCCCAGATTCACAGAGCAATAACGCCTGTCTAACTGGTGTTAGACAGGAGTAATTTCAAATTTTGCGCGCCGTATCACTAGTTTGAATCCTCAAACCATGATACGGCGGCTTCGGGCTTCGATCCGAGAGGCTTACGTCTTCGTAAGCCTTCGGATCTACGCTGCGATATTTTTGCGGCCGCTGGGAGGAGTCCGCGTCGTTTTCATGCGTCGGGATATGATGTGGATGAGGATGTGTTTTTACGGCGATCCACGAAGATACGAGCGGTCTTCGCAATCGCTTACGTCTATTTTTTTTTATGTACTGTTAGACCAGCTTTTTGCTGGTCTAACGGTGCGTAGCCCATGTTAAGTATGGCCGTCGTTCCCGCGTCGAATTCAAAATTTTTTTTTTTTTACGTAACTCGTTCGGGAATAGGAATGTCCGTAAACGACGCTACTCAAGAAAAAATGACGTAACGACGTGATTTCGCGCAATGCACGGCGGGAAATTTCTGAACGGAGCATGCGCAGTTCGATCGCCGCGGGAACGCGCCTATTTTAAATGCTTCATGCCCCCTACTCGCGTAGATGGCTTGCGCCGGGAGAAATACACTACGCCGCCGTCGTTTACTGGACAAAATCTACCGGGATTCCACGTAGAGCCAGGTAAAATACGGCGGCGTAGTGTATTTCTGATACTCTACGCAAATCTAATTGTATCTGAATCTGGGCCAAAGTTTCTCAAAGCTGAACCCTAGGCTGATAAAGAAGCAGATAAGTAGCTCATAAGGGATTCAGTTGATTCTTAAAACTGAACTGTAGGGAGATAAGAATGACACACATCGATGCAGAAGCCTAAACATAGAAATAGAGAAAGGAGTCCCAGACAAAAATCAGATAAAAAAAATCCAAAATAATTTTAATGGTTGATTAACCACTTCAGCCCCGGAAGAATTTACCCCCTTTCTGACCAGAGTACTTTTTGCGTCGCTTTAAAGGACAATTGTGCGGTCGTGCGATGTTGCACCCAAACAAAATTAACGTCCTTTTTTTCCCACAAATGGAGCTTTCTTTTGGTGGTATTTGATCACCTCTGCGATTTTTTTTTTTTGCGTTATAAACCAAAAAATAGCATCAATTTTGAAAAAAATAATGTTTTACTTTTTGCTATAATAAATATCCCCCAAAAATATATATATAAAAAACGAATTTATTTCTCAGTTTAGGCTGATACATATTCTTCTACATATTTTTTGGTGAAAAAAAGTGTATATTGATTGGTTTGCACAAAAGTTATAGCTTCTAGACATGTGCATTCAGTTTCGTTAGAATGCATTTTCGTCCAAAATTCTGATTTTTTCGTTATCGTTTTAACAAACGATAACGAAAACGCAAGTAACGAAAACCGAAAGATCCGACATAAAAAATGCTTTATTTTCGTTTTCGTTGCGGTAAAAATTTGATATAGAGAGATTCGACATGACGCTGACTGAATACAGTGAATAGCAATCTGTCTATCGACCTGATATACACACACATACGGTACTTTTCGACATCATAGAGAAAAGATTCGGCACTATAGAAATAATAGTTTCAACATTCGACGGAGAAGATATACTGCACTCGTACATTTTAATGCTCCGCCCATAGGCTATAGAAACATTCTAATGTTGGTTGACTATGACTAGTAATAATAATATAATTATTTATTATTATTATTACTAGTCATACAACATTAGAATTCTTGTAGGCGTAATATTCGACCGGAAATGTACGACTCAACGTAAATTTTCTAAGTTCCGTTGAATTTTCTTTGACCATTCGACAGAAACCAAGTATTATTGGATTTTCAGACAAAAGCTATTCCCCAACGAAAAACAAAATAAATCAAAACGATTTTCGGGAGTAACTAAATAAATTTATTTTCCAGACGAAAACGAAAAAACGAAACAAAATATTCCAGTCTGCACATGTCTAATAGCTTCTACAAAATAGGGGTTAGTTTTATGGCATTTTTATTATAAATATTTTTTTATTAGTAATGACGGCGATCTGAGATTTTTATTGTGACTGCGACATTGCGGCAGACACATTGGACACTTTTGACACTATTTTGCCACCATTGTCATTTATACAGTGATCAGTGCTATAAAAATGTACTGATTACTGTGTAAATGACACTGGCAGGGAAGGAGTTGAGCACTAGGGGGGGCGAGGAAGGGGTTAAGTGTATCCTAGGCAGTGATTCTAACTGTGAGGGGGCTGGGCTACCAATGACATGACAGCGATCACTGCTCCCAATCACAGGGAGCAGTAGATCCCTGCCATGTCACTAGGCAGGAAAGAAAAAAAATACCGCTCCAGATAGAGCTGTGTGGCTGGTCAATCGCCTCCTGGAGACCATGGGTGCTGGCACTGCATATAGCAGAGAACAAAAGAAAAATATTTGGACAGCCGTACTCCTGGGAAATACCGAATTGTCCTTTAATAGTAAAATGGAAATATACTACAATCCACAGCAAAAATAAGAAGTGGGATACACAGCTGACGTTTCACACTGATGCTCAGTGCTTACTCATAGTATCGTGTCACTAGGCAGAACAAGAAAATGCCTTGTTTAGATAGACATCGCCCCATTCTTCCGTTCTGTGACACGATTGCGGGACATCGGTGGACATCGAGTTCGCGGGAACCGCGGGCACGCTCACGGAGTACGCGGGCAGGCGCGAGCGCCCGCACGGCAGCAGCAAATTCAAAGGGGCGTACAGGTACGTCCCTTTGCGCAGCCGTTCCATTCTGCCGATGTAAATGTATGTGTGGTGGTCGCCAAGTGGTTAAAACAAACAAATTTAATGGATGATAATGAACTCGCATAGTATTATATTGTATAAACCTTGTGCATCATTACGCCTCCTGTCCATCACTGATGACTAGACATGTGCACACTGAAATAATTTGTTTCGGAATTTCGTTTTCGTCCGAAAAATAAATGTATTTAGTTACTCCCGAAATGTGCTTTTATTTATTTTGTTTCGTAAAAAAATGCATTAGTCCGAAAATCCAAATGAATTAAGGTCGAATCTGTCATTGAAGGCTTATGGTGTCTTGTCGAATGTTCTAAGAATTCTTATGTTGTTTGACTAATAATAATTATATTAATAAATTATTATTACTAGTCAACCAACATTCAAATTCTTCTATAGCCTATAGGCGGAGCATTTGACCGGAAATGTACAAATGCGGCGCCGGACAGTTTAGCTGCTTGTTGAATATTCTTAGAACTTTTGACAGACACCATAAGCCTTCAATGACAGATTCAACGTTTGTATGTTTTTCGCTGCTTTGTCGAATCTTTGTCGTTCATATCAAATAGTCTATCTACCCAACACTGTCTCTATAATGTCAAATCTTTTCTCTCTATGTAGAATAAACTCAGACTAATAGAGTTAGGTTAGGCACATTCAACCGGAGATTCGATAGACACAGATTGCTATTGTCAGCGTCATGTCAAATCCTCTATCTATATCGAACTGTAGCAAGGAAAACGAAAATAAAGCATTTTGTTATGTCAGATCTTTTGGATTTCGGATTCTGCGCATTTGTCTTTGTTTGTTAAAACGATAACGAAAATACCCGAAATTCGGACGAAAATGTATTCGGAAAACTGATGACACTGTGACAGTTCTATGCCTCTTCTCCAGCCTTGTAACTCTGGAATCCACCGGCCAGAACTGACAAAACATATTAATTGTAGCACTAAAAAATACAACAAGTGATATAAACACTGGGCCAGATTCACGTACATCTGCGCATTATTGGACCGGCATATCGCACCGCCTTTACGTTAGACTGGCGCAATGTAGTGGCGCAATCACCCTATTCCCGTCGGTTTTACGCAGAAATTTGCGCCTGCGCAACGTTATTTCTGAGGCGCAAGGCTGGGGTAATACAAATTGGGAAGGACGTGGGCGCGTTACATTGAAATGAGCCGTGACCCCATGCAAATGAAGGGCCGGCCAACTTGCGCATGCGCGCTTGAAGCAGACCATGGTCAACACCTCTGTGCGCATGCTCACAACTCGGGAACGGCGCAATCGGTGAAATTGGAAGTGGACTAGGGCAAAATAGTGAACTACGCAGACAGCATAAATAGACAGACACAAACGCACTTCCTCTGCAAAAGTACATCCCTTTGTATCCCTCCCTATACAGCAAGGTGCTTTTGTTCTGTTGTTATTTGCGTTGTGGTTTGTCTTTGTGATATTTGTGGACTGTGTGATCTAGTGTTTGTTAGAAGATATTTGAAAGTGATTTTTGGTGACTGCTTGCGAGAGTTTTTGTGAGAGTTTTTGGTTGATAGTTTTTGGTTTGTTTGTTTTCTTGCTTGATTTTTCCTGCTTGTTTTTGTGAGTGATTTTTCCTGCTTGTTTTTGTGAGTGATTTTTGCTGATTGTTTGGGAGAGAGTTTTTGTATGAGTATGACGGAGAGAAAGAGGAAGTTAAATTTTACTTTGGGGGAGAAACAAATTCTTGCCCGGGCCATTTCCCAATATGGGCGTTTCCTCCACGGCCCGAAGAGTGCCAACACCACCCCGGCCAGGGGGCGTGATATCTTGCAGAACATTACGGACAAAGTCGGGGATTGAAAAGAAGATGAATGACCTCCGGCGTCTGGTCAGAAAGAAGCTGGCCAAAATGTTAGCCCATGCCAGGGCCACAGGAGGGGGCCCACCATGCTCTGTTAGGCTGACAGCGGAGGAGCGTGCGGTGGCCCAGACCTTTCATAGACAACAGGTGGAGGGCCTGCCCGGCTATGACTCAAGTCATGAAGGCGTGATGCCAGGTAAAGTTATTTTTCCCTATCAGGTGTGTAGCATGTGTGGGGGAGGGGGTGAAAGGGAATATGTGGCAAGTGTGTGGATCCTCCAACCTGTGAATGTTTTGTGTCATCCACAGATGAGCAGGAGGGTGCTGGGCCATCTGGGCTGACCGCACCATCCCAGCCTGATGAGGACCCCCCAACAAGGCCGGAGTCCTCGGAGGAGGTTGAAGAGGAGGATGAGTTTGAGGAGGAGGAGGATGTCATGTCAGCCAGTGGATTGTTATTTTTGGAGGAGTCTTCCTCTCTGGCTGGCAGCAGCCAGCCCTCCATAAGGGGTAGCCCCTCCCACTCCTCCCCCAACAGGGCTCCTCTCCCAAGGGCCTCCCCTTCTCCCCGGCCACAAGCCTCAGCTGGAGGCAGGAAGTCGTCCCAGAAGACCAGGGGGGTGGCCGAGATTCTGCCCGCCAATCTGAGAAGGGACCAGGCCCTTCAGACCCGCCATCTGGGACAGGTCAGCCAGACTTTGGGGCGGATGGAGGAGAGCCTGTCCTCCATAAAGGATACACTTGGGGATCTGGACTGCCACTCCCGGGCTCTTACAAACTGCCTAAACGCACTGCAGACTACAACAGCAGACGTTGGGCAGGATGTGAGGGCCCTCACCCAGGCTATCCAGGCCAACATGGCATCACTAAGTGCTGGCCTGAACAGAATTGCCGTGGCCTTGGAGGGCAGGCCGCCAGGTGGGCAGAGACCAGGGGCTGCTCCTCCTTCCCCGGATTACCCCCCCCCCTCCCCATGAGTCTCCCCTGAGGAGCCGGGGCCGTGGCCGTGGGCGCCCCAGGCGTGGCTCACGCCAACGGCATTAATTTGTTTTCCCCCTTTTTTTTTTTTTTTTGCTAGACATTTTTTTTTTTTTTGTGATGTGAATGTTTTTGGAATGAGGGGGTGATATTCCTGCCGGAAAAGGGATGTCACCCTCAGTTTTGGTGGTGTAGGGTTCCCCAGGACCAGGGGAAAGTGATCCCCAGGTCTGTGTGAATGGTGTATGAATGTACAGTGACATAATTGGAGCCGTGGCGTGGCGTTGCTGCTCACAAGCCCAGCATGGTGGGCTTGTGCTAATCCAATTAGATGAGGATGTGATGTGTCTGTGCCAGGGACCACAGTGGTGTGCATGCATGCATTCTCATTGTGCCATGATTAATGTGTGTGTTTAACGTGCAAAGATGCCTAATGTGAGCTGTCTCCTGGCTGCTCTTCCCTCAGAAGACGGGGTAACCTCGGTTAGGGGGGATTGTCTGGTTCAGGGGTCAGGTCATCACGTAGGTCAATCTGCAGGCCCTTTTTCACTGCGAAGTTGTGCAGAATGCAACATGCACCAATGATCTGGCACACAAAGTTGGGGGAATACAACAGGGTCCCCCCAGACTTATCCAGGCATCGGAAACGTGACTTCAGGAGGCCAAAGGTGCGCTCCACCACTGCACGTGTTTGGGCGTGGGCTTGATTGTATCTTTCCTCTCCTGGTGTTTGGGGGTTCCGGATAGGAGTCATGAGATGGGGTCCCAGTGCATATGCAGAGTCACCTGTAAGGGAAAAGACAGGGGGATGTTAGTCATGCATGTGCCCCTTGTGATGTGTGCATCATGGGGGGGGACAGTCATGCCTGCCACCCATGTCACTCACCAACCAGCCAGCTGTCCCCATACACATTCTGTTCGAATTCCATTGGGATGGGGCTCTGATTGTATATGTAGCTGTCATGGCTGGATCCGGGGTGTTTGGCACGGACGTGCCATATGAGGCCTTGGGCATCGACTATCACCTGTACGTTAATGGAATGCCAATGCTTCCGATTGCGGTGTATGTGCTCTGTCTCATGGGGGGGCTGGAGTGCCACATGTGTGCAATCAATGGCCCCCACGGTGCGTGGGAATCTGGCAATTCTGTAGAAATCTGTCATTGCCTTCAGCCGCAGGTCCTCAGTGGTGGGTTTGATGATTTGGTTGGCCATGCGTCTGAGGATTGCGGGGACAACCTGGTGCACACATCTGCTCATGGAGGATTGTGACATGAATGAATGAATGAATGAATGAATACTTATATATCGCGGCACATGCGAACTGAATCGCCTCTGGGCGCTTGTTGTTCCTGTCTCCTTTGATATCAAAAGAGAAAAGCCTTTTTCCTGAATGCTAGGTGGTTCTCCTCCAACCGAATGCTGGTTGGTAAAGCGTTCCATAGTCTGGGACCTTGGATCGCGAATCTTCTTTCTCCTTTGGACTTGTAGTTGGCTTTCGGAACCTGGAGCAGGTTTTGATAGGTGGATCGCAAAACGCGATTGGGGTTATGAGCTTTTATTTTTTCGCATAAATAAAGGGGGGCATTCCCATGGACACATCTATGCGTAAGACAGAGTGCTTTGAAAGCAATTCTGTCTTTAACTGGCAGCCAGTGAAGGGATCTCAGTGAAGGTGAGATTGATTCCCAGGTTTTTTTCCCAGTCACAAGTCTGGCGGCCGTATTTTGAACGACTTGCAGACGAGCGATTTGGTACTTGGGGTGTCCGAGGTAAAGGGCATTTGCATAGTCCAGTCTGGAGTTAACAACTGCTCCCACCACGACCGCTAAATCTTCTTTGGGGATGAACGGAGTAAGTCTGCGTAGTAGGCGCAGCAGATGGTGAGATCCGCTGACTACTGCCCCTATTTGTGCGTCCATTGTCATGAAGGAGTCCAAAATGACCCCTAGACTTTTGACTTTGGCGCTAGGGGTGATGATTTTGCCCAGAATAGGCGGGGGTGTCCATGCTGTTGAAGGTTGATTCCTGCGCTTGGCATGAAACAGGAGAAGTTCTGTTTTTGCTCCGTTGAGTTTAAGATAACTCTTGGTCATCCAGTCCTCTATCAAAGAGAGGCATGTCTCTAGATTGAGGTGGTGATCCTTTCTGTTGCAGATGCGGAAATACAGTTGCGTGTCGTCTGCATATGAGTGATAAAGCAGTTTTTGGCTGCTGATAATCTCAAAAAGAGGATGAAAGATAGATGTTAAACAGCACCGGTGACAGAGGCGATCCTTGAGGGACTCTGCATGATACTGTGCGTTTCTCAGATGTAAAAGGTCCTAACTTCACTGTTTGCGATCGGTTTTCCAGAAAAGAGGAGAACCAAGATAAATCGCCTTCTGCGACTCTGGCTACTTCAGCAAGCCGAGTCAGTAACAGTTTGTGGTCTACAGGGTCGAAAGCTGCACTTAGCCCTAACAGAACTAGAAGACAAGATTCTCCTTCGTCTGCGGCCTCGAGAACATCGTTCCATATTTTAAGCAGCGCGGTTTCAGTCCCGTGTCCGGGACGGAACCCTGATTGCAATGGGTCAAGTAGCTTGTGGGTATCTAGATGCTGTTGCAGCTGTTGTACCACTACTTTTTCCATTACCTTTGAGAGTACATTGAGGCTTGTTATGGGACGGCGGTGGAGTGGGTCCTTGGGGTCCAGGGAGGGTTTCTTCAGGATGGGTTGGATTATACCCTCTTTCAACTGTGAGGGCACTATGCCCTCCAAGAAAGACTGGGTGATAAGCTGCGTGATGGGAGGAGCCAAGATGTAGGCGCATTCCTTCAGCAGTTTTGTGGGGATAATGTAATTTGGCGCTGTGCCATTACGCAAAGTACCAATGACATTCTTAGTGGCTTCGATGGAGATGGGTTCCAGGGTGAACTTACCCGATATAGGAGAATTACTATGGGTGTTGTGTGAGAAGCTGCGGGGGGGACTGAGGGGGGAATTGTTTTGCTGAATGCTTTCACGGATTGCCTCGATTTTATTAATGAAGTAATCCGATAGTTCATTGCAAAATTCTTGTGTGTCTGTATTGGGGGCTTCAATACATCCTGGTTTCATGGTCTGAGTGACCATCTTGAAGAGTTCGCGGGGACATCCCAGCCACCACTCCACTTGTTCTTTGAAAAGAGCCACTGGCAAGGAAATGGAGTGTTGCCATGACCTTGACCAGTGGCTGCACTGCATGTGAGCGGTGTGTTGGGCTGGTGATGTCATCCTGCAGGGTTAGAGTTAATTCCAGGATGACATGAGGGGTGAATCTGAAGATGCGATACACCTCAGAATCACTCATGCCAAAGAGGTCTATGCGGGTGCGGTATATCCTCTCCCATGCCCTCCTCTGTGCCCTCCTCCTTCTTTGCTCCTCTAAAGTTAGTAGTATAGCTATGAGCATGGATGTCCCTGGCATGTTGGCATTCAGATTGTTGGGCAACACGTGTGACTGCTCTGCTCCTCACTAACGGTGTTGCTTTCTCTGACATGTAGACGAATTGTCTAATTTTAGACCACCTTTTATATGGTCTAATTTTAGACAGGCCATGCAGCTGTTGCGCACAGCGCGTAGCCTGCGCTGCACCAACGTTCTTTTGTGGATCCCCGTAACTCCCTCATTAGAATATTTGAATAGCAAATCAATGATGTGTCTAGCGCAGTTTTGCGTGGACGGATGCGCCTGTCTAACGAAATTACGCTGGACAAAAAAAGTACATTTCTTGCGTATCTCGTTTTGGGGATGCGGAGTATTGAAACGCATGCGCAAATTTAGACGTATGCCGCGCATCTCCTGTTACGCCGGCGTAATCGCTCTGTGAATCTGGCCCACTGTGTTCAATAATGAATGGAAATGATAATAATAATAATGGACATATATCCGTAAAAATATATGAAGAAAAAGTCTCTAATGTGAAATATATGAAAAAGTGGCAGTGCAATGAAAACAAAAGTGCTGATGTTCCCACAATCCGAACGTGACACACAATGTGAAAATGACCGCCACCAAATGGAGAAAGGCTTACAGTATTGAACCCGGAAGAACGTTCAAAAGGCTCAACCAAGCTTGATATAAATGCTTTAGGACCGAATCCTCAGCTGCAATGATTACACGATATCCAACACCTCAATCCGCTATGCCTAGGGTAGATAAGTATATGGGTGCTCATGGGCAATGACCCACCGGTGGTCAAACAACAGAAACAATGGGTATTAAGGAAAGGAAAAAGGAAAAGCACATAGCGTGATATTGTAGAAAATGTAATGTAGGTACAGTAGGTGACTGGGATATTGTGTCAATCTCGCTCCCTTTCTCGGCGAGATTGACCACCTACGAGCCCCATCGCGGGAGCCAGCGCCGAGCTGGCTTGCCGCGATGGAGACAAAGCCGTCATAGAAGCGACGGGGATCCGACGCGGATTCCCGCCAATTCTACACGTGGGCGGAGTTTGTTATGAATCCTGAAGGAGAAATCCCCGCTGGATTTTTAAAGAAAAATCCGGCATGGGTTCCCCCCTCAGGAGCATAACGGGCCCTTAGGTCGGTTATGGGTTGTAAGGAGACCCCCTACGCCGAAAAAATGGCGTGGGGGTCCCCCCACAATCCATAACAGACCCGTATCCAAAGCACGCCGGCCGGCCGGTCAGGAAGGGAGTGGGGGCGAGCGAGCGCCCCCCCCTCCTGAGCCGTACCGGGCAGCATGCCCTCAACATGGGGGGATCAGGTACTCTGGGGCAGGGGGCGCACTGCGGCCCCCCACCCCAGAGCACCCTGTCCCCATGTTGATGAGGACAGGGCCCCTTCCCGACAACCCTGGCCGTTGGTTGTCGGGGTATGCGGGCGGGAGGCTTATCGGAATCTGGAAGCCCCCTTTAATAAGGGGGCCCCCAGATACCGGCCCCCCACCCTAAGTGAATGAGTATGGGGTACATTGTACCCCTACCCATTCACCTGCAAATACAAAGTGTAAACACAAATAAAACACACAGGGTATTGAAATATTTTATTAGTTGGCCGCCGGGGGGGGGTGTGTATGATCGCTTTTATAAAAGCGCCCCCCTCCGGCGGGCTTCTGTGGGGGGGTGGGTGCCGCCGTCTGGTTCTCTTCCGCCGCCGGGGGGCGCTTTGATAAAAGCGCCCACCACCCGGCGGGCTTCTTTCGACGTCTTCGGCGGCGGGGGGGTCTTCTCCCACTCTCCGGGGTCTTCTCCCGCTCTCCGGGGGTCTTCTCCCACTCTCCGGGGTCTTCTCCCGCTCTCCGGGGGTCTTCTCCGCTCTCCGGGGGTCTTCTTCTTCTTCAGGACTCGCCGCCGCTATCTTCGTGTGTTAGCTCAATTACTAGCGGCGGCGGCCCCCTCTTCTGCGACGACGTCGGCGTCTTCTTCTTCTTCTTCTTCTGCTGTCCAGATGTTGACGCGACGCATCCTTCCGCTGTTATGCCGGGCGCGCGGCTCGCAGCGAAATATATAGGCCTGTCTTGTGACGTCGCAGTCCCATCATGCTCCGGTAGGTATCACGTGGGTAGGTAGCACGTGGTACCTACCGGAGCATGATGGGACTGCGACGTCACAAGACAGGCCTATATATTTCGCTGCGAGCCGCGCGCCCGGCATAACAGCGGAAGGATGCGTCGCGTCAACATCTGGACAGCAGAAGAAGAAGAAGAAGAAGAAGACGCCGACGTCGTCGCAGAAGAGGGGGCCGCCGCCGCTAGTAATTGAGCTAACACACGAAGATAGCGGCGGCGAGTCCTGAAGAAGAAGAAGACCCCCGGAGAGCGGAGAAGACCCCCGGAGAGCGGGAGAAGACCCCGGAGAGTGGGAGAAGACCCCCGGAGAGCGGGAGAAGACCCCGGAGAGTGGGAGAAGACCCCCCCGCCGCCGAAGACGTCGAAAGAAGCCCGCCGGGTGGTGGGCGCTTTTATCAAAGCGCCCCCCGGCGGCGGAAGAGAACCAGACGGCGGCACCCACCCCCCCACAGAAGCCCGCCGGAGGGGTGCGCTTTTATAAAAGCGATCATACACACCCCCCCCGGCGGCCAACTAATAAAATATTTCAATACCCTGTGTGTTTTATTTGTGTTTACACTTTGTATTTGCAGGTGAATGGGTAGGGGTACAATGTACCCCATACTCATTCACTTAGGGTGGGGGGCCGGTATCTGGGGGCCCCCTTATTAAAGGGGGCTTCCAGATTCCGATAAGCCTCCCGCCCGCATACCCCGACAACCAACGGCCAGGGTTGTCGGGAAGGGGCCCTGTCCTCATCAACATGGGGACAGGGTGCTCTGGGGTGGGGGGCCGCAGTGCGCCCCCTGCCCCAGAGTACCTGATCCCCCCATGTTGAGGGCATGCTGCCCGGTACGGCTCAGGAGGGGGGGGGCGCTCGCTCGCCCCCACTCCCTTCCTGACCGGCCGGCCGGCGTGCTTTGGATACGGGTCTGTTATGGATTGTGGGGGGACCCCCACGCCGTTTTTTCGGCGTAGGGGGTCTCCTTACAACCCATAACCGACCTAAGGGCCCGTTATGCTCCTGAGGGGGGAACCCATGCCGGATTTTTCTTTAAAAATCCGGCGGGGATTTCTCCTTCAGGATTCATAACAAACTCCGCCCACGTGTAGAATTGGCGGGAATCCGCGTCGGATCCCCGTCGCTTCTATGACGCACTCGCTGGAATGTACTTTTACTATTCCAGCGAGTGCGAGATGTCGACAGCCTGTCGCCGAGATTCAGCGCGATGCTGGCGTGCTGAAAACACATTCTCGGCGGCAGGCACTGTAAGAATACTTACATTAGAAGATAAAACAGCGCTGATCAAATATAAAATACGACAGTGGGGTCTCCCGACGCGTTTTGCAACATGGTGCAATGTCTGGGGTGGCCAGAATTGGTGATCGCATGGACTACAGCTACAGAGACGGACATTGGCAAGCTCTTGCGTTTGGTCATGTGACAGGCACTCAGGGCTTTTTTTTTTTCAGCTGGAACTTGATGAAACTCACTTCCACCACCTCTGGTTCAGAGATCACACCCCTGAACTCTGCAGCACTACGTACATAGCACACCTCACAACTCTACATGTAGCGCATCCTTAAACTCTGTACTATGTACCAAGTGCACCCAAGAACTCTGCACATAGCGCACCCCTGAGGGAGGAGGGTTTTGAGGGTTGTGGTTGAGTTCCTTCACCTATTTTTTTTTTTTTTCTGATAAAAAAAAGCCCTGCATGGACTAGAAAGAATATGGAGCATTAGCTTCTACATGCATGCATTTCTGGTCTTGTTTTATTATTTATCACTTCTATAGAGCAAGACAGTAAGGATAGAGACGGGGGTGGTGGAATGAGGTCCACTTGTGACCTTTTGTTTGCAGTAAATATTGCCTCTATACATCATACAGATGACTGCGGATTATATTTCCTGTTGCGTTCTGTTCTACAAAATATCAGTAGAGACCAGCCTAATAATAAGAACAATACTCCAACCCGTTCCCAGAATCCACCATGCTTCTTATTCTTGTCCCCTGTTTTCTAATTATGGTGGAAGATACACTTCAGTAGTTTCTGGTGTGGCCTTTCCATCAGAGATGAAAAAACAAAGTATGTGTTCAACTCTCTCCCCGGAGAGACTCCCGAGCAAATATAACATCTAATGTATTTTGTGCTTTGGTGTGACGGAGTTGTGTAAATGTCAGTTCAGATTGTTTTCTGCTGCACATTGATATGTTCTGATGCATCCATTGGTCACCACAAAAACTCTGGACAAATATTAATAAATAAGATCAATATAACAAATATTATATTTCTGAATCCTTGTTTTTGTTCATGTTGGGATGACTTTACTTGTCCTCTGTTGGTGTATGTGGAATGATGTATACCCTACCCTAAAATTTAACGATGACTTGTCACTTTTAAAATATATTATTCATCAGTCTCTGGCAAGTTACATAATTGTCTGATATACTTTGTCAAAAATGTCTGAAAACCAGTGAGACTTGGATGTATGTATGGATGTGTCTATTTCTAGATATATAAATGAATACATTATTAATCCATCCATCCATCTATACCTAAGGGCCTTGGCGTGGAGTTCCCCCACCAAACATCGTGGCTAGAATTGGCGGGAATCCAAGTCGGATCCCCGTCGCTTCTATGACTGCTTTTCCCATCCCGGCTCAGTGCTGGCGCCCACGACGGGGCTCGTAGGTGGTCAATCTCGCCGAGAAAGGGAGTGAGATTGACACAATATCGCGGTCACCTACTGTACATGCAGTACATCTATATAAACAGTGAAACATATGGATGGATGAAGAGATGAGCATCTTTAGAGAAAAAAATATCTTCCTACTACTTTCTAACACAGAGGGCCAGATTCTCGTAGATGCGCGCCTAATTATGCAGGCGTTGCGCATCTCAGATGCACTACGCCGACGTAACACGGAGTGGCAAGTACCGTATTCCCTAAGTAAATGCGCTCCAAGATGCGCCTGCGTCGCGTAAAATCATGGGCGTAATCCGGCGCAACTCCAAAGTAGGAGGGAAGTGGGCGTGTTGCATTATAATGAAGCGTGACCCCATGCAAATGCAGGCCGGGACGAACGGAGCATGCGCCGTGACATGGATGACCCGCGCCATGACGTGGTTGACCCGCGCCGTGACGTGGATGCCTTCTGCGCATGCGCAAAGCCTCCCTACGATGCGCCGGCGCAGGGTATATAATGCGCCCACACATGCGCCCGTGCAGCGCAAACGTCTCCCATTTTTTAGAGAGTGACGGCGAAAGTTTGTGCTGGACAAGATGGCAACTGCTGTTAAGGAGAGGAGGAAGAAGAATTTCTCCCCAGAGGAGAGGGCCATTGTCATACGGGCCATGGAGAAGTATGACTCGCGGCTCCATGGTGCTGACAGTGCCCGGACCAGCAAGTCCCGGAGGGATCAGATATTAATGAGGGTGGCGTGCCAGGTCAATGCCCTCTCTCATGAGGTCCGGACACCGCAGGACATTCAAAAGAAAATGAATGACCTGCGGCGTCATGTGAAGGGCAAGCTGGCTGCCATAGCTCGGCATGCCAGGGGCACTGGAGGGGGCCCACCCTGCCCTGTCCGCCTGACTGAGGAGGAGAAGGTGGTTGCCCGCTGCCTACAGACTGAGCAGGTAGAGGGAGTTGGGGGCTATGAGTCCCAGAAGCCAGCCGTGAGGACAGGTAAGTGTGTTTTCTATTCTATCTGTTGTGTACATGTATGGGGGTGGAAGGGAACATGTGCCAAGTGTGTGGGTCCACCAACATGGGCATCTTTTGTGTCATCCACAGATGTGCAGGAGGGAGCGGGGCCATCTGTTGATGCCAGGGCCCATCAGGATCCATCCCCTGAAGATCCAGTCCCTCTGGCTGCCCCCCTGGAACAGGACTTGGAGGGAAGTGGGCACACCTCAACGGAGGAGGTGGTTGAGGAGGGTGTGGTAGTCCAGGACCAGGCCCTCTATGTTGTTGTGGAGGAGGATGGTGGGTTGGCCGGACCAGCCCAGGCTATTCCTCTACCTGTAGCAAACCCCTCAGTGTCCCCCTCCAACCTCTCCAGTCTCTCTCTTTCCCCCCCCCTCATCTCCGGCCCCTCAACATCCTCCCCTTATGCCCGGTCCCCTGCCACTCCCCGCAAGGCGACGTCCAAGACCAGGGGTGTATCCCAGGTCCTGCCGGAACAGCTGGTCAGACAGCAGGACCAGCAAAATAAACACCTGGCCGAGGTCGTGGAGGAGATGAGGCGCCTGGCCGACAGCCTGGCATCCTCGGACAATATAACAGATGCCATCCAGGATGTTGCTGTTAACAGCGCAGCAACGCTGACCAGCTTGGGGGAGCTGCAGGAAAACACCTCAGAACTTGTGGGGGAGGTTCAGGCCCTGCGCCTTGCTATCGAGGCGCAGACTGCTGTGCAGACCCGCATAGCGGTTGCCCTGGAGGGCATGCAGGCAGCCAGGGAGGGACGTGGGGATGTTCCTCCTCAACCTGCTCCCCCCCCCCCATCTAGGGCTGCCCCCAGGCAAGTGAGGGGCAGGACCCGTGGCACCAGGCAGAGCCCCCGCCAGGCCCATTAATTTGAGTTTTCTTTAGTATTATGCTCTGGATAAGAGCTTATTTATTTTTTGTTATGCTCTGGATAAGAGCTTTTTTATTTATTTTTGGATACTGCACACGGTGCAGTGTGAATGGTGTGTGAATGTGAGAGGGTGGCACTCCTGAAAGTAAGGGGTGTCACCCTCGGCCGTGGTGGTGAAGTTAACCCCACGGCTGTATGAATGATGTGTGAAAGGTGTATGAATGGACAGCAACATCATTGGGGCCTTGACGTGGCGTTGCTGCTCCCAAGTCCTACATGCTGGACTTGGGCTAATCCAATGCGATGTGCATGTGGTGTGTGTGATCTTGGGACATCAGTGGTGTACACGCGTGCATTGTCTGTGTGCCATGCTGTATGTGTGTGTTTAAAGGTCAAAGATTCGTAACACGAGGACACTCCTGACTGCTCTTCCATCAGCTGACGGGGTCTCCTCTGGCGGGGGGGGGCTGTGTGGTTGGGGGGTCAGGTCATCACGTAGGGCAATGTGCAGGCCCTTTCGCATGGCAAAGTTGTGCAGAATACAACATGCACCAATGATCTGACCCACAAAGTTGGGGGAATACAATAGGGCCCCCCCAGACTTATCCAGGCATCGGAAACGGGACTTCAGGAGGCCAAATGTGCGCTCCACCACTCCACGGGTTTTGATGTGTGCTTCATTGTATCTTCTCTCTCCTCTGGTTTGGGGGTTCCGGAAAGGAGTCATGAGATGGGGTCCCAGTGTATATGCAGAGTCACCTGTAAGGGAAAAGACAGGAGGATGGTAGTCATGCATGTGCCACTTCTGTTGTGCATCATGGGAGGGGATAGTCATGGCTGCCACCCATGTCACTCACCAACCAGCCAGCTGTCCCCATACATGTCCTGCTCAAAATCTTCTGGGATGTTGCTTTGACGGTAGATGTAGCTGTCATGGCTGGACCCGGGGTCTTTGGCACGGACGTGCCATATGAGGTATTTGGCATCGGCTATCACCTGTACGTTGATGGAATGCCAATGCTTCCGATTGCGGTATATGTGCTCTGTGGCACTGGGGGGCTGGAGTGCCACATGTGTGCAATCAATGGCCCCGATGGTGCGTGGGAATCCGTCAATTCTGTAGAAATCTGTCATTGCCTTCTGCCGCAGGTGCACAGTGGTGGGTCTGATGAACTGGTTGGACATGCGTCTGAGGATTGCGGGGACAACCTGGTGCAGACATCTGCTTATGCTGGTTTGTGACATCCCAGCCACCACTCCACTTGTACGCTGGAATGATCCACTGGCCAGGAAATGGAGTGTTGCCAGTACCTTCACCAGTGGCTGCAGTGCATGTGAGCGGTATGTCTGGCTGGTGATGTCATCCTGCAGGGCTGTGGTTATTTCCAGGATGGCAGCAGGGCTGAATCTGAAGATGCGATACACCTCCTCATCACCCATGCCAAAGAGGCTCATGCGTGCTCGGTAGATCCTCTCACGTGCCCCCGTCCTCCTCCTCCTCCTTCTATGCTCCTCTTCCTCTGCATACCTTAGTATTGATAAGACCATGGCTGGCCCTGGCATCATTGGCATATGAATGTGTTGTCCAGTAAGTGTGATTGCTCAGCTAGTCCGTTACGGTGCTGCTGTAGTTGCTCTCCAGCTGACTTGCACACGGCCTTGAGCAAAGTTACCCGTGCTTTTATGAGGGGTATGTTTACTCAAGGCTTTCGAGTTATGCGCACCACGAGTAGCCAACGCCGGACGCGCGTACTTTCGGGAATACGCGCATCTCCCTCATTTGCATATTTGCATGCTAATTCAATGGGAACTGAATATTTTTGATGCGTAACTATGCGCCTACGCCGCGCTAGCTTAATGCATTTTCGCCGCCCAGACGGAAAAAAAAAACGCGCGTATGTGGTTCTGTGTTTACCGCGCATCGATACGCAGGCGCACATTTACTATTACGCCGCGCATATACATTTACGCAGGCGTAGCGCCGCTGAGAATCTGGCCCAGAGACTCTACAGAGAGACTGCCAGACAGACCGACACGTGAAAACATAGTGGCCTACACATTAGAGTTATATATGGAACAGCTGGGCAGGAATGCCTAATATGTGCCGCTCAGTGACACTAATACCTACATTTCTTGCAGAGCTACTGTAGGCTAAAACTATGTAAGCTGAGCCTCGTGTGTCTCCAGTGTCTCTTCCTCTGTTCCACGTGCTTTCAGTGACTGTGACCCTTGTACACTCCAATAATGATCCCTGCATGCTTGTGCCCCCACTGAACGCTGCACTCCTGAGCGTCCAGTGACCCCTGCACGTGCCTCCAGTGACCCATGCACTCCTGTGCCTCCAGTGACCCTGCACTTCAGTAACCCTGCACTCCCATGCCTCCAGTGACCCCTGAGATCTTATGCTGCCAGTGACCCTACACTCTTGTGCCTTCAGTGAGCCTGCACTCCTGTGCCTCCAGTGACGCTGCACTCCTGTGCCTCCAGTGAACCTCCACTCATGTGCCTCCAGTGACCCCTGCACTCCTGTGCCTCCAGTGACCATGCACTCCCTTGCCTTCAGTGACCCCTGAGCTTTTGTACCGCCAGTGATCCTACACTCCTGTGCCTCCAGTGACCTTGCACTCCTGTGCCTCCAGTGATCTTGCACTCCTGTGCCTCCAGTGATGCTGAACTCCTGTGCCTCCAGTGACCTCTGCACTCCTGTGCCTCCAGTGACCCCTGAGCTCTTGTGCCGCCAGTGACCCTACACTCCTGTGCCTCCAGTGACCCTGCACTCCTGTGACTCCAGTGATCCCTGCACTCCTGTGCCTCCAGTGACCTCTGCACTGCTGTGCCTTCAGTGACATCTGCACTCCTGTGCCTCTATTGACCCCTGCACTCCTGTGCCTCCAGCAGTCCCTGCAGTTCTCTTCTTTCAGGAACCCCTGCACTTCTGTGCCTCTGAATTCCTGTACCTCCAGCGACCCCTTCACTCCTGTGCCCAGTAACCGCAGCACTCTTGTGTTTCCAGTGACCCCTGCACCATTGTGCCTTATCATCCCCTGCACTCCTGTGCCTCCAGTGACCCTGCACTGCACTTTTGTGCCTCCTGTGACCCCTGCCCTTGCGGTGCCTCCAGTAACCCCAGCACTTCTATGTTTCCAGTGACCCCTGCACCCTTGTGCCTCCATCAACCCCTGCAGTTCTGTGCCTGCAGCAACACCTGAACTTCTGTGCCTCCAGTGACCCCTGCAACCTTGTGCCTCCATCAACCCCTGCACTCCTGTGCCTTCAGTGATCCCTGCAACCTTGTTCCTCCATAACCCCCTGTACTCCTGTGCCTCCAGTAACCCTGCACTGCTTTCCCTCCAGTAACCCCTGCACACCTGTGCCTCCAGTAACCCCTGCAAGCCTGTGCCTCCATTAATCCCTGCAAGCCTGTGCCTCCAGCAACTTCTGCACCCTGCACTCTTGTGTCCCCTGTGACCCCTTCACTTGTGTGCCTTCATTGACCCCCTGCCTTCCTGTAACCCCAGAGCCTCTGAGACCCCTGTGCCCCCCTGTTAACACTGTGTCTCCCTTAACCTAAGCACTCCTGCGCCTTCTCTGTCTCTGTGCACTACAGTGACCCCAGCATCTCAAGAGACCACTGAATTCATGTTACTCCCATGTATGAAGTGTGCCCTGTAACTCCTGTATATCCTGCCCCCCCCCCAGTGACCTCCAAGCTTTCTGAGTCCTTCTGTAAGCACCTCAGTGATACCTGTGTCTCCATGTAATCTCAGGTACTCCTGTATTTCCCGGACTGTTCACCTCCCTGTGAATACAGACCCCTGTGCATGACCATGAGGTTATGCTCCATATTTATGTTGGTGTCTACAAAGCAAAAACAATTTAACATTTTTATAAAGGGGTGTATATCTTAAAGTAATGAACCATAAAAACATACATTTTATTAGAATAATAATTTCCAGATTCCCAGTCGGAGCCAATGGAACACCCGTCCATCTTTACAACTGACAACCTACCATCATATGGCCTAAGGATCAGAAAACAAGGGCGGCTGCATTCAGGGGCCTTCTCACACAGGCAGGCCCAGATTTCCCACAAGGCCACTGAGGCCAGGCCTTGGGGCGGCAGGGTGGCGAAGGGCGGCAGGGCCTGGAGTCCCCCAATGCCCAGAACATACAGTTTAGGGCGGTAAGTTGCTTTCTAGCAGGACTAAATGTAGTGTGGGGGAATCCGCTCGCTCGTTAACAAGTGATTGCAGGGATGTTGCAGAAATCACTTGTAAAATGTGTACTGCCGTCTGTCCCCCCCCCATGCCTCTCTCTGCTGGCTCTGTCTTCGGGGACCCCCTCCTCCCCCGGCCGCCGAGTCTGTCTCATGTCTCTACCGCCGATCTACACAGTGAGAGAGGGGAGCTGTGCTCTTCCCATCTCAGCTGTGACAGGAGTTCTAGCACAGGGCTAGGACTCCTGTTTTGGAGGTGACAGGGTCAATAAAGAGAACCTGTCACCTTCAATTGCTATCACACATGGGGATTATTTTCTCCTGTGTGATAGCAATAAAGTTAAGTGAAAAAAAAAAGATAAAAAAAATATCAAATAAAAAATAAGAAATACTAATTAAATTAATAAAATAAAAAAGTAATTAAAAAATTAAGAATAAGAAATATAGTATTAAAAATAAGAAGAAAATTATACAAAAACAAAAAAAGGTAAACAAAAAGCTACAAAAAAAAGTTAAAAAAGAAAAAGAAAAAAATATTTGAACTAACCGTGCCGCCCCTGCCATCTGGTTAGTAAGGTTGGCGTGGAGGGGGTGCATTGTGAAACCTGGCCTTGGGGCAGCAGGGAGAGAAAATTCGGCCCTGCCGAGTGTCGAAGGACACATTCACTTTTAGATGGCCTTGTTGATAAGTTGTCACAAATTGCCAGATTGAAGGCAATCCTTCGTAGGGTCATTGGTTTGCAACTCGTGGAGGAGACGGCATTGAATAATCACAATGTCATTGCTATCAGGAGGAGAAAATTGTTACAAGCAGTAAAATCCCGAATTAGAGAAGGTGAATGATCATTTTGGCGTATTTGTCACGGTCATTTAGATGACAACGATAACGATGATGCTAATGAGAAGGAGGACGACAATGATGATGGGGAGGACGATAGTGTTTAATAAAATGTAGATACGGTGCTTTTTAAACATAATTTGTTTAATCTTGGAATGTAAGTTGGACGCAGGAGGCATGGCAGATGCTCTATCACCTCTATCAAGATTATCAGCACTTCTGCTCAGAGATTCAACTGCTACTGGGAATACCTTGTATGAACTTTCTAAAGTGAAAACTATTGGGTATAAAACCATTGTGAAGAACTGATAGATAGGAAGTAAGTCTTATAATTATTCAAGGTGAAATTCAAGAAAACAGAAAAATTCTGTATTTTATGGATGAATCCTGGCTAGGGATGAACAAAATCAAGTTTTTTTTTTTTTTAAATCTTGTTGATTTGTTCCATCTTACATTAACCACTTCCATACCAAGCACTTACGCACCTTCCCACCCAGACCAATTTTTAGCTTTCAGCGCTGTCGCACTTTGAATGACAATTGTGCGGTCATGCTACACTGTGCCCAAACAAAATTGGCGTCCTTTTTTCACCACAAATAGAGCTTTCTTTTGGTGGTATTTTATCACCTCTGCGGTTTTTATTTTTTGCGCAACAACTAATAAAATACTGAAAATTTTGAAAAAAAAAATGCGTTTTTATTTTTTTCTGTAAATTTTTTTTGTAAATAAGTAAGTTCTCAATTACGGGCACTGATATGGAGACACTTATGGACACTGATGAGGTAGTACTGATGGGCAATGATAGGCGGCGCTGGTATGCGGCACTGATACGCACTCATAGGCGGCACTGGGCACTCATAGGCGGCACAGATGGGCACTCATGGGTGGCACTTATGGGTGGCACTGATGGGAACTTATGGGTGGCACAGATGGGCACTAATAGGTGGGCACTGGGCATGGATTGGCACGGAGGGGTGGCACCGATGGATACTGTGGGGTGGCACTGATGGACACTGAGGGGTAAAACTGATGGATCCATGTTGCCAGTCAGTGCCCATGTGTGGGCACTGACTGGCATCTTTTCTTTTACTGGCCTTTTTTTTTTGCCCTTTTTTTTGCCCTTCCCTGGTGGTCCAGTAAAACAGTTTAATGATATTATTTATTTATTTTTACTCTGTATTCCAAAGGCATTTTTTGTTGTTGTTGTTGTTGTTTAGAACATGTGACCAGCAGCAGAGGACTAGAAGCTCTTCCCGATTATGCTTCCCTGCAGACAGGCTGGGAAAGATGTGGATCATGTGACAGCTGTATATTGAAAAAGGTTTTTTTTTTTTTATTAAAATAATTACAGTGAATAATAATTACATCCATATAAATAAAATAAATACATAAAATAAATAATACATAAATAAATAAATAAATACATAATAAATGAAAAAATAATTACATCTATATATAGAAGAAAAGGGGATCATGTAAATTAAATTGTGTCTGTGTCTATCAGTCTGCCATAATATAAAACGGGAACTTTTTGGAAGCAATTTCCAAACCCGTTTAAAGGTATAGGTAACTCTTTCAATAAATAATGCCTTGAAGGTCTGATTCGAGTTATTAAGAAAGTATAGCGAGGCATAGAGAGGAGGAAAAGCCTGGCGAGGAGGTAGGAGAATATAAAAAGAGGGTTTTGATTTATTTATACGTATGATGACTGTTCTCAGCGGGAGCCTGAAAATTGCCATTTTTATCAAGCTTATAGAACACAATTTGAACAATTCCCATTTTCCTCTCCGTAGAATAAAACATTTTTTGTGTGTGTGTGTTTTGTTTTGTTTTTTCATTTTTTTAACCTCTCATTAGTAGAAAAATAAAAGAACATGTAAATACACATTTGCAGGTATTGTGTTTTGAGTGAAAAGTTTTGATTTTTTTTTCCCAAAATAATTTGCCATAACAAAAAAAAAAAGAATATTTCAGGACGGCAAATATACCAATCTGCAGAAATAGCTGAAAGGCAGTAATAACGTCCTCCCCGCTGTTTGCTAAGCCATTTTGTGTGATTTCAGCACTTTAACTGCATTTGTAGCCATTTCTGAATTGTTTTGAATTCCCAGTATTTGCTTTATTTAGCCGGTAATAGCCTCCATTCTCCATATACAGTCATCCGGCACCAGATTGCCGAAACGGTCCCTTTCCGGAAAAAAAAGGACATTAACTCCAATAGTTTATTAACAAATAGAAATGTTGAGTGCGAAATGCCGACAATTGGGTTTGTTTGCCACAAAACAAAATTGTTAAAAAAAAAAAAAAGAAATAAACCCGCCAGCCTTAGTGTAATCTTTTGATTAAGTTCTAAATCTAGAGATTATGATTTTTCTGTCTCCTTCTATGCCTTTTTTTTTTAAAGTGTTATTTTTTTGCCATAGGGAAAGAATGCTTCTCTCAAACTAATCCCTTTTTCATGAAGAGTATTTTGTTTCAAGATAAGAAACAGCTCTCGGTTTTTTTAATGCATGTACAATTTGTTCTATGCTGACTGTGGAATAGACTTGATTTACAAAAAAAAAAAACATAAAGGAACATTTAAACCCCCATGTGAATAAGCTGGATGTGATGGAATTCATATATTTTTTTTAAAGGTAAGGATAACAAAAGTCTAGTCTGAAATATCAAAGTTTTTTTTTTCTCTTGTAATATCAAATGAGGACAGAGATACACGTGGATCCCGATCTGACCTAGTTTGGGTTGATAAGAAGATAACTGCAAAAATGTTGCACTTGGTCTACCTGGTCTGCTCCAGTTATTAACCACACTAAATAAATACAAAAATAACTAAATTAATAAAGTGGCATAACCTATGCTACAATTGCTTGGCGGGACTGTCCCAGGATTGCAATAAAATCCCAGCGTCTCACATGGGCACGCTAGTGTTGGGCTTCAAGGAAAGGTGCTACACAGTGGCGGCTGGTGCTCAATTTTTTTGGGGGCGCAAACAAACAAACAAAAAAAAAGACAATTGCAGCCTCACTGTGCCCAAAGGCAGCCACTGTGCCCATCAAAGGCAACCACTGTGCCCATCAAAGGCAACCACTGTGCCCATCAAATGCAGCCACTGTGCCCATCAAATGCAGCCACTGTGTCATGCCAACATTTTTACTACTGTGCCATGCCAAACGCAGCCACTGTGCCATGAAACGCAGCCACTGTGCCATCAATTGTGACCACTGTGCCATCAATTTTCATCACTGTGCCCATCAAATATCACCACTGTACCCATCAAATGTCACAATTGTGCCCATCAATTGTCACCACTGTGCCATACCAAACACAGCCACTGTGCCATCAAATACAGCCACTGTGCCATGCCATCAATTGTTACCACTGTGCCCGCATCAATTGTTTTCACTGTGCCCACATCAATTGTTGCCACTGTTCCCACATCAATTGTCGCCACTGTGCCCACATCAGTTGTAGCCACTGTGCCAACAATTGTCCTCACTGTCCCCACATCAATTGTCCCCACTGTGCCCACATCAATTGTCCCCACTGTGCCCACATCAATTGTCCCCACTGTGCCCACATCAGTTGTAGCCACTGTGCCCACATCAATTGTCCCCACTGTGCCCACATCAATTTTAGCCACTGTGCCCACATCAATTGTCCCCACTGTGCCCACGTAAATCGTCCCCACTGTGCCCACATAAATCGTCCCCACTGTGCCCACGTAAATCGTCCCCACTGTGCCCACATCAATTGTCCCCACTGTGCCCACATCAATTGTAGCCACTGTGCCCACATCAATTGTCGCCACTGTGCCCTGTAAAAAGCTGCCAGTCAGATTGCCTCCCGCCCGGCACTTACCTTTCTGGGGTCAGCCATCCTGCTTACACGGTCCCTCAATGTTTTTTTTCGCCCTCAATGGAGCTTCAGCCAATCAGGTTACCTGTAACCAGAACCGGTGAACCTGATTGGCTAAGATGCCTGTCAGTGTTAGCCAGGGAACGCACCCCCCTGGCTAACTATTTGAAAACCGATTACAGTCTGAGGGCTGTAATGGAAAAGCCTATCAGAGCTGCTGGCTCTGATAAGCACTTCCAAAGCCAACCAGCTGCCGTTATTCAGATGGCTGGCGCTCACCAGAATAGTGGGCGGCAGCAACAATACATAAATTTATGCAATGCGTGAATCTGTGTATTGTATTTAGTGGCGGTGCAGGAGAGAAAGGGGGTGACGCTCCTGCGCCCTCTATGGACGCACCGCCACTGGTGCTACATCTCCTGTGTCGTAGGGGTTTGGAGAGATGAAGATTTGTGCTTGTACTAGAATAGGTATGAGGGGGGGGGGCTGTGCTGGGAGGGAAAGAGGGTGGGAATAGACGGGATTGACCAAAATAATAAAGGAACATTTAAAGCCTTATGTGAATAAGCTGGATGTGAGATATATATATATATATATATATATATATATATATATATATATATATACAGGCCAAAAGTTTGGACACACCTTCTCATTCAAAGAGTTTTCTTTATTTTCATGACTATGAAAATTGTAGAGTCACACTGAAGGCATCAAAACTATGAATTAACACATGTGGAATTATATACATAACAAAAAAGTGTGAAACGAACTGAAAATATGTCATATTCTAGGTTCTTCAAAGTAGCCACCTTTTGCAGCAGACACATCTCTAGAAGAACTGATAAGAGGAGACTGTGTGAATCCGGCCTTCATGGTAGAATATCTGCTAGGAAACCACTGCTAAAGAAAGGCAACAAGCAGAAGAGACTTGTTTGGGCTAAAGAACACAAGGAATGGACATTAGACCAGTGGAAAT
Organism: Rana kukunoris; assembly: GCA_029574335.1. Lineage (NCBI taxonomy): Eukaryota > Metazoa > Chordata > Amphibia > Anura > Ranidae > Rana > Rana kukunoris. The sequence continues at coordinate 468,350,937 of CM056053.1, read as the reverse complement.
CTGTGCTTTGGTCTGATGAGTCCAAACTTGAGATCTTTGGTTCCAACCACCGTGTCTTTGTGCGACGCAGAAAAGGTGAACGGATGGACTCTACATGCCTGGTTCCCACTGTGAAGCATGGAGGAGGAGGTGTGATGGTGTGGGGGTGCTTTGCTGGTGACACTGTTGGGGATTTATACTGAACCAGCATGGCCACCACAGCATCCTGCAGCGGCATGCTATTCCATCCGGTTTGCGTTTAGTTGGACCATCATTTATTTTTCAACAGGACAATGACCCCAAACACACCTCCAGGTGGGGGAAGGGCTATTTGACCAAGAAGGAGAGTGATGGGGTGCTGCGCCAGATGACCTGGCCTCCACAGTCACTGGACCTGTACCCAATCAAGATGGTTTGGTGTGAGCTGGACCGCAGAGTGAAGGCAAAAGGGCCAACAAGTGCTAAGCATCTCTGGGAACTCCTTCAAGACTGTTGGAAGACCATTTCAGGTGACGACCTCTTGGAGCTCATCAAGAGAATGCCAAGAGTGTGCAAAGCAGTAATCAAAGCAAAAGGACCTAGAATATGACATATTTTCAGTTGTTTCACACTTTTTTGTTATGTATATATATCCACATGTGTTAATTCATAGTTTTGATGCCTTCAGTGTGATTCTACAATTTTTATAGTCATGAAAATAAAGAAAACTCTTGGAATGAGAAGGTGTCTCCAAACTTTTGGTCTGTACTGTATATATGTAGCACTACGCCCGGAGGAGCTGCTGGATTGTTTTGGCGGCATGCTACCTCTATTTCCTCACCGTCTAGGGTATCAGATGAGAGTTGAGAAAAAGTTCAATGTCCACACTTTAAACTTATTTTTCTTTGCTTTATTTGCTGAACTTGGTAAAAGAATAAAATAAGTAGTTGAAGAGGTGGAAGGGTAATAGGTAGTAGGTTCAGGTGTATACCTTCTGTCCGGAAACACTCCTGCCTCCAGAAACGCAGCTTTCGTCGCCACTCTAGCCAGAGCGGGTATTGCGCACCCGAATAGGCCTCTCTCACTAGCCTAGCAGCCGGGATGTTACACGGAATATGGTACAGTCTCTGCCACAGACCTTCCCACAGGTGGAGGTATGTTCGGTCCAAAATCCTCTCAACACAGAATTCAGCACCCGGATCTCTCCCGAATAACTTCTTTTTTTTTTTTTTTAACACAATGTTTTTATTAAGAGTTTCAAATAAGCACTACAAGCAAAAGAATAAAAGAGAAAAGAGATCGTTTGATACACACGAAATACACAATATATTTAATATGCACAAAATACTTCATACTTCACGCGCAATAACTTGTCAGGAAGATGCCAAAAAAAGAAAAAGAGAAAAAAGAAAAAGAACAACAGTACCTAGTTATTATACTATTAACACAATTTTATCATTTCTTAGGCCAGATAGACCAACATTTGTCAAATCTATGACAGTGCAGAGAATTGATTGCAATCAACCGTTCGAACGTGTAGTTCCTATGAACTGCCCTAACAATATCAGATAGATTTGGAGTTATATTTGTTTTCCAAGTGCGCAGAATGGTCGCCCTGGTTTCCATAAGGACGTGGCCAACAACCTGCCTATGCTCCATGGGGAATTGGTCTACACCTAGGTGGAGGATAGCCAATGCTGGAGAGGGCTGGGTCAATATTCCCGTCAGAGAGGAAATAAAGGAAAAGACTTGGTTCCATAGACTCCGTATATTCGGACATTGCCAAAACATATGTAAAAGATTACCAATTTGACCACATCCCCTCCAGCATTGTGGTGAAAGCGCCGGATAGTATGTTGCCATTCTGAATGGAGTATAGTGCCATCTATTGGCAATTTTTATAGTCATCTCCCAATGACCAACACAATGGGAGGCTCTGTGAATCTCTCTAAATGAGTCCTGCCATTGTGAGTCAGTAAAGGATATGGCAAGATCGGATTCCCATTTATCCATTGCACTCGTCTTTTTGAAGGTCAGTTTGTGCTGTAAGAGATTATAAAACAGCGCCGTACCTTTCTTTGAATCGTCATTGTCAGAGTAAAAGTTCCATAGTCTGGGTGGCACGCGAATCTCTGGTTTAGTGTGTGATTTGAGGAAGTGCAGGATCCGTAGGCATGTGAACAATTTGCCATCTGGCAAATAATATTGCTCCATTGTTTGTGCTAGGGATTTGGGCTTGGGACCGTCATAGAAGTCTGATATGCATGTAATACCATGGTTCGTTAAGTCCTTGGTTGACAGCGAAGGAATTTTAGCTTCCAACAGTGTTATTGGAAGTCTGTAGGGTAGTTCCTGAGCGTCCGCCCTATTGCGTGTGAGGCATAGTCTCCATGCACTCAGCGAGACCCGTATGGGTGGAGGAAGGTTTGCAAAGTCCCATGGAGACCATCCATCACTAAGAAGTAGCAGTTCTAGGTCAGTCGTGGGTGCCATGTTTTTTTCTATGTCCACCCAAAGTGGTGTTTCTGTGGTACTTGTCCAATGTTTCATTTGGTCTAATCTGACAGCCCATAGATAATCAGTCAGGTCTACCAACCCTGCCCCCCCCACCTTTCTATGTGCAGTAAGGGTGGAACGAGGACACCTAGCCTTTGTCTTTCCCCAGACATATTTCCAACTCATACTAGAGATTCTGTTAAGGAACCTTTTAGGTATATGGACCGGCAACGTGCGGAATATGTATAAAATTTGTGGTAGGATTATCATTTTATAGGCCGATATCCTTCCCATCCATGAGATTTCCTTTTTTGACATTTCCTTCAATTGGGATTCCAGTTTGCTCATTAGATTAATCATGTTTGTTTTAGCTAGGGTCGAGATGTTATTGGTTATGGTTATACCAAGGTATACAATACCTCTATCACTCCAGGAGTACGGCAGTTGTTTTTGTAGAGAGGCACGTGTTGTGGGAGGTACTCCCAAGTCTAGAATAAGGGATTTGCTAAAGTTCACTTTATAGTAGGAAATTTCTCCAAATTCCGTTAAGATGTTATGGGCATGATGCAGAGATTTATATGGATTGGTCAGTAGCAGGATAACATCGTCTGCAAAAAGGTTTATTGTATGGGCGCTAGCACCAAACTGGAAACCCGTGATAGAAGGATGAGACCTAATTGATTCGGCTAAGGGTTCGATCATAAGATTGAATATAGTTGGTGAAAGGGGGCAGCCTTGTCTGGTACCATTAGTCAATGGGAAAATCCTGGACAGGAAGCCAGCCGAGTGCACCTGTGCAGACGGGCAGGAGTATAGTGCTAATATAGCTGATAATATATGCCCTCTGAAACCAAATTTGGAAAGCACCATTTGCATATAGGTCCAATGGACCCTGTCGAACGCCTTCTCTGCGTCGATGGACAACAACAGAGAAGGCGTTCGACTAGACACAGCAGAGTACAACACATTTACAATTCTCTGAGTAGCGTCGGAAGTTTGTCTCCCCCTCACAAACCCCATCTGGTCTCGTTGTATAAGCGATGGGATGACAGACATTAATCTTTTGGCCAGTAGTTTGGCATATACCTTAATGTCGGAATTGAGTAAAGAGATCGGCCGGAAGTTGGCTGGGGTAGTAGGGTCTTTGCCTGGTTTGGGCAATGTAACAATGTGTGCTTTTAACATTTCTTGAAGAAAGGATGCGGACTCTGCTGCAGAGGAAAATACCGGCAGCATATATGGAGTTAGCATGTGTTTAAATATTTTAAGGTACTCATTAGCAAAACCATCCGGTCCTGGAGATTTACCATTCGGGAGAGTATCTATGATTCGTTCAATTTCTGGGATCGAGAAGGGAGCGTTAAGGTGTTCAATTTGTTGTTCTGAAAGGGAAGGGAGATGTAGCTTCTGAAGGAATGAGTGTATTCCGTCTGCAGACGGCTGAGGCGTGTTGCTATCCTCTTTTAAGTTATACAATGAGCTGTAATAATCAGCATAACGGTTTGCAATATCTTGTGGGTCAAGAATTTTGTGTTGTGTTTTGGGATGAATAAGAAAGGGTATTCTGGTTTTTGTGCGTACTGCTTTCAATCTGTTCGCCAGGTACTTGCCTGCTCTGTTAGCGTAGTAGTTCAGTTGTAAACGCCTCAGGTGTCTATCATATTGCTGAGAAAGATGTTCCCTTAACGATTCCCTGAGTGTGGCTAATTTATTCGTTAGACTCTGTGTTGGAGCTAATTTGTTCAGTGTTTCTGCTTCATGTATGTCTTTGAGTAAGGTATTGATTCTTTGGGTGAGGCGTTTCTTTTCCTGAGCCCCTAATTGGATAAGAATTCCCCTCAAGTATGCCTTATGGGTATTCCAAAGCATAAAGGGATCTTGTACCGACCCTTTGTTGTCAAGGAAGAAATTTTCAATATGCTGTGTTATTGTTTTATACGTATGTGGTTCTTGGAACAACCTCGGATTACAACGCCAGATGGGGGGGAAGAGGAGACACCCCTCTCCCGCACAGACATAGAAATTACTGCGTGGTCTGACCATGTTATGTCATGTATCTTAGCAGAGTCTACACATTGAAGGAGCCATTTATCCGTCAGGAACATGTCTATTCGAGAGTATGAACGATGTCTATGAGAAAAGAACGTATAGTCTCTTTCATTGGCATGGTGACATCTCCACGTATCGAACAATTCCTCAGTGTGGAGTAGCGTTTGGAGTGATACTTTCCCCTTGGTCTGCCGTGTTGTGGTATCTATTGACAGGTCAGACACCAGATTGAAGTCCCCACATATTAGGGTGCTGCCATATTTCATAGAGTTAACTTTTTTCAATACTTTCCGTATAAAGCGGAGCTGATGAGTATTTGGGGAGTATAGTGTGACAAATGTGTAGGGTTTGGTATTCAGGTCTCCAGTGACTATAATATATCTCCCTCCATCATCTAGAAAGGACTCTTTTAACTGGAACGTAACTGAGTCACTAATGGCCATTAGAACTCCGCCCTTTTTGTGGTCGGGCGTACAGGCAAGAAAGATGTGTGGGTAATTTTTATGAGAGCAGCGTGGAGCCTTATCCCGTTGGAAGTGCGTCTCCTGTACGCAGAGCAAATCTGCTTTGTGTTTGTATGCTTCGGACCAAAGTGAGAATCTTTTCGCGGGGTGATTCAGACCCCGAGCGTTAATGGATATGCACTTGAGTTGCATTTGTAGGATAGAGTAAGTGGTAGAGTGACATTGTAATGTGATTACTCACTGCGAGTCCGGTTTCACGAATGGCAGACTTAAACCTTGGTATACAATGAATCACATAAGCGAAGGTCCTTCTTCTCTGCGGCCGGAAGTATCTTAAAGTTCCGTGTGCATCATAGGGTGGAAGTGAAAAAGTGAACGAAAAAAGAAAGCTGAGAACAACAAAAAGAGAACAAACAGTCAACATATCGGACATAAGAAAAGGATCCTGAACTGATCCGAGTGCAGGAAAAATGCTGAATGTCACTAGTGGGGGTAGAGGGGATAAAGTAGGCAAGTAACAGCCACTAATCCCCTGTCCCCGGAGAAGAGTCGGTTTTGTGAAGGGTTGGTTTATGAGTTTCCACCAGCTGCGGCCTACTTTTTCTTTTTATGTGATCGCTTGTGAGACACTATTTGCCACTCACCATGTACGTATTGCGGGCTTGCGCTTGGCAGTTGTTCAGCCACTTCCGGCAGGATATTCCATTTTCTCAGGGCAGTGATCCCCTCCTCCAGTGTGGAGATCACTGTCGTGGTCCCGTTGTGGGTAATGGAAAGGGTTGCTGGGTACCTCCACTTATGTATGATGTTGTGGTTTCGCAAAGCCTTGGTGATGGTCGCCAGATTGCGTCGCCTTTGCAACGTATGTTTGGAGAGGTCCGGCAGCAGCCTTATGCCAGTGTGTTGAGAGGGGATATTATCTAGGTTACGGGAAGCCAGTAATATTTTTTCTTTAACATGATAGAAGTGCACTCTCAGGAGGACATCTCTTGGTGTTTCATCTGGAAGAAAGGACGGCTTGTGAACCCTGTGGATTCTGTCCACAATGAGGTCCTGTGCAGTCAGTTCTGGTACCAGAGTGGAGAACATGGTCTGGGCTAATTGCAGGAGTTGATTAGGAGGGACGGATTCCGGGACTCCGCGTAGTTTAAGGTTATTCCTCCTAGTTCTGTCCTCTAAATCTGCGATTTTATCTTTTATCCAAGCTATGTCTTCTCCCTGTGCAGCGTGGGCTTCCACCATTATGTTGTATGAGGCAGTGTAATCTTCCATCTTGTGTTCCACTCTATCTACTCTGGCACCCAGGGCCTGCACTTCCTTATTTCAAGTATTAATCCCCCTCACGAGATCAGCATGTAATGAGGCCCTCAGAGACAGCAGCATTTCTTTTAGTGTTGTATCAGAAATAGGGGCATTAGTGGTCGGGAAGTCAGTAAAGGGATCCCCCCCTGTCTGTCCCTGCGCTGCTGTAACGTTGTGAGGCCTGCTTACCTCCATCTGATGCTCAGGCTGCGGCCTAGCAGGTGAGGCGGTCCTCTGCCTAGATTTCACTGGGCTTATTGTGGTGGGGCTTGGGGTCCCAGAGGAGGATTCACTGTGGAGGACGGCAACACCCGAGGGACCGGGTAATGTGCTGCCTCTGTGGTGTATCTGTTTTGCCGTCGGATCCGCCCGTGGATGCCGCGCACCGCCGCCATGTTGGGGATCGGCAGCGAAATAGCTGTCCAGCTTGCGCGGCTGCTGTGGGTCTTTCCGGCGCCTTGTCACCCTCGAGGCGTGCTTCGGGGCACGTACGATCCGATGGGGCTGCTTTGCAATGCGGATGGCGCTGGTGGGCTTCTGTGATGTTAGTTTTCTCCGGCGGACGAGCGGAGCTCTTTGACTATACGGCCATCATGGAGCTCGGACGCCACGCCCCCCCGAATAACTTCTTGAGAAACCTGGAACTGACGATCATCATTCAGCCTTTCAGTAAAGGTGCGTCCTTCGATGAAGTTCAAGGCCTCTCCTGAGATATGTCAAAGGGGGGAACTAATGCACAATACCAACAAATAATAATACAATTAAATAATAAGCGCCACCATACCCCCTTATTTTATACTGTTATCTCTCCCGAGATACCAGCCTCGTGCTCGGTGCTCTCCAAGATAAGTTCTTCATCGAGTGGCTTTCTCCCTCCAGCACAGGACCACTCTGCGAACATAGACCCAGTCTGACTACCGGGCCTACTTAGTAGATCACAACTCCGGACCAACGTGGTCCCGGAGCCAGGAACACTTGAACATGGCAACCCCAGCCAAGAGGGCCACATGGGGGGGTTGTAGGAAGACAGACCCAGGATTGATGACCCCGGACCAAAGTAATCCTCCCCAGCATGCACAGTGGGACGATCAACTCCCACTGATTGGCTGCCGGAGGGGAACACCCAAAACACCCTGACCTGACTGCTGCCACCCTTGGCCTGGAGTGGTAACGGCCCCCCCAGACAACAATAGTGGTCACTCACAGTACATCCATGGCTGGAACAGAGGCCCAAATTTGGAAAAAAAATCATACAGTCTGTGTCAACTAACTCTCAGACTAACCCCTAAATTTAAACAACGCCGGCTATAAAGTAGCAGGCCGCTACATATACATATATATATATTAGGGTTGTCCCGATACCGATACTAGTACCGAGCATTTGTGCGAGTACTAGTTCAATGCCAGATCCGATATCTGGAGCCGGAAGACGGCGGACGGAGAGGGCAGAGTGGAGATCTGTCTGGCAGCAGTGGATCAGAGTGCAGTGGGTAAGCTGCCCAGGGCAGGGGTGCAAGATGCCGCCGCATATTCCAGTGACCGGAGCCGTAACATTCAGTACAGGAAGTGACGTTCCGTGTCTCCGTCGGAAGGGTAAATATCATGACGGCCATCTTGGTACACCCTGCACTTGGCTGCAGTAAGCCAGCAGTGGACATCTTGTTACACCCAGCTCATATAGTTGTCCACTGCTGGCTTACTGCAGCCAACTGCAAGGTGTACCAATATGGGCGTTGTAGCATACTTACTAGAAGTTAAATGACATGAATTATGAGAGGAAAGGGAGGATTTTGCAATGCTATATGCCAAATAGCATTGAAAATTCCTTCCTCTCATCATTCATGTAATTTATTATGCAATTGCCAATCAGTGCCGCATTTAAGTGTCCATCATTGCCTGCCCATAAGTGCCCATAAGTGACATCTGTTTCATCTATAAGTGCGGCCTATCAGTGCCATCCATTAGTGCCCAGAGTGCCATCAATCTGTCAGTGCCACCTATCAGTGGCCATTAGTCAAATTGTCACATGGCATTAAAAAAAAGTATTGGTAATCTGTATCGGCAAGTACTTGAAAAAAAGTATCTGTACTTGTACTCGGTCTTAAAAAAGGGGTATCAGGACAACCCTAATATATATATATATATATATATATATATATATATATATATATATATATATATATGGATTACAAACGACTTCCATGAAATATCATTTTTTTCCCCTTGTATTATCAAAGGACAGAAATACATGTGGATCCCGATCTGACCTAGTTTGGGTTGGTGTCTACCTGGTGTGCTCCAGTTATTAACCTCTATTCGACCAGTAGCCGCAGTTATACGGCGGCAGGTCAGCTCCGCTGGGCGAGATCACGTAGGTCTCGCCGAGCAGCCGCTCACCCCTGAACACACAGGTCCCGGTCCTGTCAGGGGGAGAAATGCCTGATTGTCTGTTCATACAATGTATGAACATGAATCAGTCATTTCCCCTAGTCAGTTTCCCCTACAGTTAGAACACACCCAGGGAACATACTTAATCTCTTCCTCGCCCCCTAGTGTTAACCCCTTCTCTGCCAGTGTCATTTTTATAGTAATCAATGCATTTTTATAGCACTGAAATGTATCAAAAGTGTCCGAAGTGTCCGTCATAATGTCGTAGTACCGAAAAAAATCGCTGATCCCCGCCATTACTAGTAAAAAAAAAATATTAATAAAAATGCCATAAAACTATCCCCTATTTTGTAAACGCTATAACTTTTGCGCAAACTAATCAATAAATGCTTATTCAAATTTTCTTTTTATATATATATATATATATATATATATATATATATATATATATATATATATATATGTAACAGTAGGCGCTACTGTAACTATAAAAATGATGATGAAGTGGACACAGAGTCTGCATTCAACCAATATGCAGAGCTGCAGAGCATACATTTAAAAACAGAGAAAACTGCGCTGGCAGTTTTCTCATATTTTTCCTATTACTTCATGGGGCTCTATGGCTTGGAGATCCTTCAGAGATCTGGGTGGGACTGGATCTCCAACCTGTGTCCAGGTTTTTAACATAGCCTGCAAGCTGCCTTCCCAGGTGCAGACAGCTCATTAAAGGAAAGGAAAGAAGAGGAAGGTGGAAGTGGGAGCAGTGGCTGCTGGTGAGTGTCTCTGTGTGAGAACAAACGCTGTGTGCGTTGAAGGGCTTCAAAGCTGTGTGCCCCCAAGAAGCCTAAAGCTGTGTGCATTAAGGGACTTCAAGCTGTGTGCGTTTAAGAAGCCCAAAACTTGTGCATCCAGGTCTGTGGGTCTGGAGGAGCTTATGGTTTGAGGAACCAATACCTATAACAGCAGTGCTGTTGAAGAGTAGCCAGGTGGGCTGTTATTTTCATTTATTTTTGGATAACGTTTAAACCCCTGCGTGGGATTCCTGAATGGACTTTTGTTTCTTTTTTCTCCTTTAATAAACGTGGGCTACCAGGCCCTTAACATTATATGCCTGTTTGGTGTTGACTCACTGCACAAAAAAACGCATCTGCCACGAGTTAATTACCCCAAACGTTTACAGTGGTGGATTCAGCGGGCATCTAGACGGTGTAATCCGGGTCCTTGCTACAGTGGTGAGTCGCATCAGGAACTGCTGCTAGCTGTGTGTGGCAGCCAGGCAAACAGCATTGCACAGAAATTTGATGGACTGTGTTGCATACAGGTTGTGTACCTGTGAAAGGAGAATCACATTTTTTCTCTCTTCTCTGCTATGAACTGTGTTACTGGTTGCTGTGTGCAACACTGCAAGGATGGGGCGGTCAAAACAGAAAAAGGAGGCGTTTCTTGCTGAAGCCAGAGATAGAGCTCTGTGGCTGGAGGGGTTGTTACCGCCTGATAGAACCCCATACATGCCTGAACAACGTTTTTCAAGTGAAAAGAGGGCTGCTGTCGCCCCTAGCAACATGGCTGCAATGAGATCATATGGGACTGCTAGTGTGGAGCATCCACCAGCATTTGAATCTGCAGTGGATTGGTGCAAGCGGCACCTGGCAGGAATGGACAAAACTGAAGTGGAAGGCAAGCCAACCTTCGCTACAAAGAGAGGTGTTGTTGCCCCTGGCAACGCTGCTGCAGTTAAACAAGCAGCTATTGCAAAAAGTGTGAAAGCGACACGGCTTGAGACAGGATCCAGCGGAGGGAAGCCTGTGTTCTGTGCCAGAAGAGAGGCTGACCAAAGGCCAGGTTGGGGAGTGGTTGCCCATAGCAACACAGATGAGGCCAGTCGGGCTGTCTGTGCACCATGGGGTGTGCCTGCCAAGCGTCATGACAAGTGGCTTCCGGAGGAGCCAATAAAGCCTGTTGGAGAGAGGCAACCATGCTTTGCTGGGAGAGTGTGATCTCCCATGGCAACAGAGAGCCAGGCATTGAGGAGATGCCAAGAAATGAAATTTCAGCGTCCAGTACCGTGCCTGGAATGTGGCCGAGTGGGACATGGCATCTTTACTTGCCCAAAGTTCTGGAACACCGCTGAGGAGTCTGGAAAGGCTGCAGTGTCATTCTGTGGCCCCAAAGAGACAGTAGCTGGTATAGATGCAGCTCAGAGACAGCGCACTCAAGTGAAGACTATGATACCAGCCACTGAGAATGGTAAGACTGTTTCAATGTATCGCAGTGAAGTGGGAGTGTGTCCAGCAGAGAGATCTGCACTACAAATGGACATGGACTTGCTGCAGAGCAGTGGGATGGCATATGGGGAAGCCCAGCTGACAGCAAGGTTAAAGATTCAAATGGACATGGGGACTGTGCATGCGCCTGCTATAATCCAGCAGAGTACTGGGAAAGTTGAACTAGGGGTGACCAAAAGTGTCTTTGTGCCATGTTCCCTAGTGACAGGTGCTGCAGAGTTGCCCAGGGAAACCTCCAATGAGCTTGCAGTGGCTAAGCAGGGCGTTTCCCAGGTCAGCTATGGAGCTGCTCAAGGAGCAAATAGTTCCCCTTTAAAAATAGAGAGTGCTGTGAGGAGAGGCTCACAGACTGTTGTGGGTAATGGACAATGCGCAAAAATAGAAGTTATGTCTAAGCGTAATGAAAATTCTGATTGTTATGCTGATAAAAGGGTAAATGTTGGCAAATGTGATGGTATTGGTGATGATGACATTGAAAAATGTGTTTCCTTTAATGTCATGTCTGCAAATGTTGAAAATGTGTTTACTACCAATGGTGGGAGGAGGATATCTCCCATAGCAACCGGACGCACAGGATTGTCCAGGGAAGTCTCATGGGGTCTCCATGGGTTGGAACCAGCGGTTTTCCAGGATGGTTGTGGTGCTACTCTGGTGAAACAAGGGAAGACTGTGTCACACAGTGAGTGTGTGTGGGCGCAGCCCCACAACCCTAAGTGTAACCCAGTTGTCAAGGGGTTAATTCAGCCTGCAAAAGCTGAAAGTGCAAAGCTGTGTGTGTCAGTAGTGCCCCCAGAGCTGGTAGGGCAAAAGCATGTATTACAGCCTGCCTTGTCAGATAATGTGTCATCCCAAGGGGATATGTATATAAATGACCCAGGTGATGTTGTGGCAAGTGGTTCCCAGGTTCCTTTGGTGCCTCTTGGGACAGGTGTTGCAGCGCTGCAGAATGCCTGTCAGGGAAGTACCACAGACTGGGAAGCATGGTGCAAGGAAACAGTCGCAGCGCTAAACAAAGTAACCATGAGTTATAAAGCAATGATGGGAGACAAGTGTGTGGACACAACATCTGTTATGCCAGACAGAGGGTTTGCAGAGTGGCCGGTGCTCAAGGGCATGTCAGCCCCTGTGAAGGTTGATCCCCTCCAGTCTGAAGGAGCGGTTCTTGGCATAGACATGGCAGATGTGTTGTCCACAACCCAGCAATTAAGTGGTAGCAAGTGTCAAGGTGACAATGTGACTTGTAATGACCTGCAGAGGCTCATTGACACTGGTGCAGGAAGGAAAAGTGTGAGACATGTGTCTGATAGCGCTCCAGGGGAGCAACAGGCAGTGATGATGGGTACCTCCAAGGAGGTGGAGGTCTCTGCATATGTCTCAACCTTTCAACTTTCAGTGGATGAGCCCCTTCATGTCTTGGACAGGGAAAAGGTCCCTAGAAAGGTCTGGTATTTAGACATGGGTTGCATAGAGATGACACAAACTTTATTAGAAATGCTGGAGTTGGTAAAAATGCACTCGCTGTACACTTGGGTGTCTCCACCACAGACGGACCAGGTTGTGCTGCGTAGTACCAATAGGTGGAGCCAAGTGGTACAGGCTGTGCAGGGAAACTTTGATCATGAGTTGTATTGGTGGGTCCAATACTTATTAACAATGTGGCGAATAGTCCTGAGGTTCTCTAAGAGGATGCCCCTAGTTACTGAGTGGTATGGAAGGCGCTCAGAACTGTTGGAGACATCAAATGTCTCTCCGGCTGATGTAGTGACTGGAAACATCCCTGCTGGTGTGGTCCGAGGTGCAGCTGAGCAGTGGTCAGTGGAGGGCGCAGATACTGTCTCACCAGCTGAACCTCATGAGAAGGAAGGGCCCAGAATAGACACAGCACTAGCAGAGATGCTTTCTAACACTCAGAAAGAGGTACAACTTAAAGTACCCGGAGATGCTGGGAGAAAAATTACTAATGTTGGTTTCTGCAACAATGTAAGGTGTACATCAGAAAGAAGTAGTTTGTGTGTGGATCAGTGTCATTTGTTAGATCAGTTGCCCATGGAGTGTTGGACAACAGGTGAAGTGGCGATGTGCTATGGACCAGTGGGTTGTAGTCACTTACCTGTGTGTGGTCCCTCCTCGGGTCTAGTTCTAACAAACACTGAGATGGATGGCACGGATTGTGTTGGACTGGGTGACATTGAAATGTCTGATTGGCTAATGAGTGGTGCTGTTAAAAGTGATGTGGTTGCCGTGGGTAACCAGAGAGAGTTTTTTGAACCTGAAAGTCCTGTGGTGAAAGGTAGGATCAGGGAAGGCAGAGTTTCCCCAAGAGAGGAGAGTATACTTCGGGCTGGTGTGTTCCGCCCCCTTCGGGTTCGAAACAAGGGGGGGAGGTATGTAACAGTAGGCACTACTGTAACTATAAAAATGATGATGAAGTGGACACAGAGTCTGCATTCAACCAATATGCAGAGCTGCAGAGCATACATTTAAAAACAGAGAAAACTGCGCTGGCAGTTTTCTCATATTTTTTCCTATTACTTCATGGGGCTCTATGGCTTGGAGATCCTTCAGAGATCTGGGTGGGACTGGATCTCCAACCTGTGTCCAGGTTTTTAAGATAGCCTGCAAGCTGCCTTCCCAGGTGCAGACAGCTCATTAAAGGAAAGGAAAGAAGAGGAAGGTGGAGTTGGAGCAGTGGCTGCTGGTGAGTGTCTCTGTGTGAGAACAAACGCTGTGTGCGTTGAAGGGCTTCAAAGCTGTGTGCGCCCAAGAAGCCTAAAGCTGTGTGCATTAAGGAACTTCAAGCTGTGTGCGTTTAAGAAGCCCAAAACTTGTGCATCCAGGACTGTGGGTCTGGAGGAGCTTATGGTTTGAGGAACCAATACCTATAACAGCAGTGCTGTTGAAGAGTAGCCAGGTGGGCTGTTATTTTCATTTATTTTTGGATAACGTTTAAACCCCTGCGTGGGATTCCTGAATGGACTTTTGTTTCTTTTTTCTCCTTTAATAAACGTGGGCTACCAGGCCCTTAACATTATATGCCTGTTTGGTGTTGACTCACTGCACAAAAAAACGCATCTGCCACAAGAGTTAATTACCCCCAACGTTTACAATATATATATATATATATATATATATATATATATATATATATATATATATATATATATATATATATATATGGGGATATTTATCATAGCAGAAAGTAAAAAAATATATATTTTTTTCAAAATTGTCGCTCTATTCTTGTTAATAGTGCAAAAACTAAAAACCGCAGAGGTGATCAAATACCACCAAAAGAAAGCTCTATTTGTGGGAAAAAAAAGGATGCCAATTTTGTTTGGGAGCCACGTCGCACGACCGCGCAATTGTCAGTTAAAGCGACGCAGTGCCGAATCGCAAAAACTGGCCAGGTCTTTGACCAGCAATATGGTCCGGGGCTTAAGTCGTTAAACACTCCAAATAAATAAATAACAAAATAATTAAAGTGGCATAAATTATGCCACCATTGCTTGGCGGGACTGTCCCAGGATTTCAATAAAATCTGTGTATCACCTTTTTTTATTTAATTTTTTTAAGCTTGGTTAGGTCACTTTATTGGGTATATTGAAACTATAAAACAAAACAGAGGGCACATCGGCCTAGAGCAATATCCTCAAAACATAACTTTATTTCATGCAAAGGCAGGGGCGGACTGATAACTCATGGGGCCCCCGGGCAATAGAAGATTATGGGGTCCCCGGGCTTACAGAGGGCCACCAAGCCAGGAGGCAGGGCAACTAAAATCTCAGGATTTTCACATCAAAAGCATGTCGGTTTCAAAGATATCAGGGACAGATGTAAAAACAAACAAACAGATTGTTACATACTGTCCCTGGTATTGAACCTGGCAACCCTGATGGGGCCCCCTAGTGGCAAGGGGCTCTCGGGCAGTGCCCGAGAACTCCAATGGTCAGTCTGCCCCTGTGCAAAGGTGATAAGTATTATACTTACAAAATGACAAATGCATCAAAGCTCAGCATAATAGAAACAGCAACATCCAGTCCACAATTCATCATATCACGTGCCAGCACAGTTGGAGATCCAACAGGCTTCATTGGGTATTTAAGGGTTTACAACCACTTTTAATGATTTTTTTTTTGTGTTTGAAGTTTTACTTTAATATTGTTATTTTAGCATTGTGAAGTTTGATGACTTTAAAAGATGAGCCCCTCCCAGCCAGAAAGAATAACTTCCCTGCTGTAAATCTTCAAGTCTTCAAAACATTTCTGATAATTCTGTCTCCCTCGCAGCGCTATTAATTTTTCCAATATCCTTTGTGTTTTTTCAGCGATGACATTCATGCTTCAACTAAGAATTATTCTCAGATTCCAATCATATACCTGAATGATCATAATGCTTTAGATGGTGAAGGGTGATGGGATTTTGTGATACAATATTGAGTGACAGAATACTCAAAGCCTCACTAACTCCCTAATCTACATTATTAGGCAGGTCAACGCATTCTGCCTATGCTTCACATGATTAGTATTTCTGAAACTAATTTGAAGTGACAACATTTTGTGGCAGGAAAGGAGCAAGTGGGGGAAAAAAAACAACCGCAGATTGGGTGTCGTTTGAAGGGAAAAAAAATCTACTTTGACGGGTTTTCAGAAAATGCTTATTCTTTCGTTACCTTAAAAAAAAAAAAAAAACAGAGTTTACCTTTTCTATATAATGTTTTGGATGGATGAATTTGTAAGTGAGTCTTCTTGTGGTTTTCAGTATGTCCATTCAGTATTCCTATATAAAGCCCAACTCCAAAATATCTTTTTACTCAGGCCTCGTGCACACGACCGTTTTCCTTGACAAAATCCAGCAAGAAAATTGGTGGCAGAGCTTTTTTGCCGAGGAAAACGGTCGTGTGTATTTTTTTCGTCGAGAAAACTGTTGGGCCCCGTACACACGAGGAGACATGTCCGATGAAAACGGTCCGTGGACCGTTTTCATCGGACATGTCTCCTGCATGATTTTGGTCTAGCGGTGTGTACACACCATCGGATGAAAATCCCCTCGGACAGAGAACGCGGTGACGTGGCAGTGACGTTGACGCCGCCACGTCACCAAACCAGGAAATAAAATGCTTCCACGCATGCGTCGAATCCATTCTACGTATGCAGGATGTAATGGCTACCCAAGTAGGGAAAGGGTATCAGCCGTTGGAGACTACTGATGAGCGGAATACGCCATATTCGATTTCGCGATATTTCGCGAATATTTCTAAGAATATTCGCGAATATTCGTTAATATCGAATATTCATGATATTTACGAATATTCGGTATATTTAAAAAAAAATATATAAAAAAAAACGAAATTTCACATATGCGATCGCGAATATTCGTTAATATCGAATATTCGTGATATTTTATTAAAAAAAAAAAAATTGCGAATTTTCGCCAATGCGAAATTTCGCGATTTTTTTTTTTTTTATAAAATATCACAAATATTCGATATTTACGAATATTCGCTATATTTTATAAAAAAAAAAATTGCGAAATTTCGCATATGCGAAAGCGAAAATGATTGCGAAATTTCGCTATTTTTTTTGGATAAAATATCACGAATATTCGATATTTACGAATATTCGCTATATTTTATAAAAAAAAATTGCGAAATTCGTGAATGCGGAAATTCGCGATTGCGAAATTGATTGCGAAATTTATTGCGAAATTTGAAAAATACGAATATTCGAAATTGCGAATATTCGCCGCGATATTCAAGTTATTCGCGAATACTCGAATATGCAATATTCGTAGCGAATATTAGCAATGCGAATATTCGTGAGCAACTATTGGAGACGTCCTTTTCCCTGGCAAGTTGCTATGCAAGTAAGTCCAGTATAAACTCATCCACGAGGTCCAGAGGGAGAGTCAGGTCCAGTTGTAAAATGAACAGAATAATAATCCCATCGCATTCCCTTTCAAGAACGAGACGGGGCTACGTTTTGAAGGGTCAAGTAGACTAGCTTTAATGGTACATCTCTTGGTTTATATCTAGTTACAAGCTTGTGAGTAATCAAGGAACAATGGAACTCCCCACCCCCTCTCTCCACAGGGGGGCCCCAAGGTAGACACCCTGGCACCAGGCCAAAGAAGCCACATTCCTTTATCAATAGAATTCAATCAATCCCCAGAACAATACTCAATCACAGATAATCCCATCAGTAGCTAAACAGTTTGGCACCGCAAAGCCTGACAAGTTCTTCTGAACATAATTGACATGCTAATTCAATACACTGACAGGAGACTGTTAATTTGTAATACAATACACAAAAGAGAGAAGAGGACATTTAGAATTTAGTAGTGAAAGATTCACTCTACAATTAACCCTTTGAGCTCAGAATTAATAAAATTAAAATAGCCCTACAGATATCTCAGAATATAATGTGGATAATCCATATCTCAGGTAGTCCCAGATATCATTCATCCTATTGTAACACGTCCTTCGGTTCTTTGTATGTCCCACTGCATGATTTATTATAGATGTACAGGCAGAATACATAGTTCTGTTACACAGAGGATTTCTGTCCGCTGGTTAGTCGTACTAACCAGCGGACATATCCAAAGGACATGTTTCCAGAGGACAAGTTTTAAAGCATGCTTTAAAATTTTTGTCCTCTGAAAACCTGTCCGCTAGGCCGTATACACGATCGAATCTGTCTGCTGAAACTGGTCCTCGGACCAGTTTCAGCAGACTTGTTCGATCGTGTGTACGCGGCCTTGTGGATCTCGACGAGAAAAAAAGAGAACAAGTTCTATTTTTCTCGTCAGGAGTCTCAATTTCCTTGTAGTGTTTCTTGTCAGGCTGGTTTGTGTGTATGCTTAGAAACCTGCGCATGCTCAAAATAAAGTATGAGACGGGAGCACACCTTCGGTAAAAGTAGCGTTCGTAATGGAGATAGCACTTTTGTCGTGCTGTAACAGACTGAAAAGCGCGAATCGTCTCTTACCAAACTTTTACTTAACACACAGTAACATGAGATTAGCAAAAGCAGCCCCAAGGGTTGTGCCAGTGGAATTGAACTTCCCCTTTATAGTGCCGTCGTACGCGTTGTACGTCACCGCGTTTGAGAACGACAAGATTTTGTCTTGACAGTGTGCACGCAAAGACAGCTTGACAAGATTCTCGACAAGCCTAACAAGGAACTCGCCGAGGAAAACAATGTTTCTTTTACCACGAGATTGTCGGTCGTGATTATGAGGCCTTACACTACGTAAAGGCATAGTCATGTGACATTTGTGTCCCAAGCCTTCTCTCTTCTTCCATTTCCTTGGTTATCAACATCACTGCTTCTATGACCTAGACACTACCTACTTCTATCAAGAACAGTTTCGGTGGCAGAATCCTCTCACATAGGTTTTAGAGGCAGGGGAACTTCATTTGACGGTTCCCAAGAAGATAAGATACTGCCAAAATGAGGGACAGGAAATAAGAGTTTCAGAGCAAGGTAATGGTGTAGTTACATGCTGAGAACACGTGTTTGTGGTAACCACAGAAGAAAAAAGTCAGGCAAATACACTGGCTCTAATCAAATGGCTCACATACAACACAGCTTCCCTTGACATGTATACAGAAGTGACTCAAACCAACAAAAAAATGAAAAGGAGTACCCAGAAGTGGTTCAAACTAAAGCAATATAGTAAGGCACCCCAAAACCTGGATGGGTACTTAGAAGTGACTTAAACTAAATAAATATGAAAATGAACCCCAAAACTTTGATGGGTACCCAGAAGTGACTCAAACTAAAGAAATATAGAAAGGCACACCAAAACCTTGATGGGTACTCAGAAGTAATTCAACCTAAAGAAATATAAAAAGAAGCCCCAAAACATAAATGAGCACTTAGAATTTACTCAAACTAAAGAAATGTAGAAATGAACCCCAAAACATTGGGTACCTCAGATAGTGACTTAAACGAAAGATATATAGACAGGCACCCCAAAACCTGGATGGGTACTTAGAAGTAATTCAAACTAAAGAAGCCCCAAAACATGAATGGGCACTTAGAATTTACTCAAACTAAAGAAATATAGAAATGAACCCCAAAACATTGAAGTGAATTAAACTAAATAAATATAGAAATGAACCCCAAAACCTTGATGGGTACACAGAAGTAATTCAAACTAAAGAAGCCCCAAAACATGAATGGGCACTTAGAATTTACTCAAACTAAAGAAATATAGAAATTGACCCCAAAACATTGATTGGGTACCCAGAAGTGACTCAAACGAAAGAAATATAGAAAGGAGCACCAAAGACAGTGCACAAAATTATGTTTATATTTTATTTTGTGTTCAGATTTTGCTCTTTCGTACTATGAACCTATGATTATATATGTTGAGGGGGGGGCGCGATTCATGGCTCACGGCGACATGCGGTTTATTTCTCACTAATCATCTTTCTTTTGGATTATTTATATATGGACTAGGACTGGCTTAATGTGGTGAGTAAATCGCATGTCGCCGTGACTAGCCATAGGAGCCATGAATCGCGCCCCCCTCAGTATATAATCATAGGGTCATAGTACGAAAGAGCAGAATCTAAACAAAAAATAAATTATAAACATAATTAGGCCCAATATTTGCATTTGATTCTATATCAAAACTCATATATTTGTTTATTTTGTCATTATTGATTATGTTCATACATACTTTTCATTTTTGACTACTTGCTATTTCAATATTATTATGTATATTTACCTATTTGTGATAATTCACTAATCTGCTGTTCCATTCTTTGCACATTTTCTTTGTGATTTATAGCATTACCTGTACAGCTCCTGAAGAAGCTTGTCGAGAGCGAAACATGTTGAGCAACTTGTCACAGGTCCTTAGCTCACGGTTGAGCATGATGTATCCTCATTGGATGGTTATTTATGTTTAAATTTTACTGTATTTGTAAAATAAAAAAATCCTTTTTTTACTATGTCTGTAGTATTGTATCACTGACACTGTTTAAAGTCCCAGGGTTTGTTACCCTCTTTCCCATTTTCCTCCCAATATATATTTATACGGGATGTGGTGACTTGATTTAAGCATTTTTGTCCCACAAATTGTTCTTGCTAAAGAAATATAGAGAAGAGAACCAAAACGTTGCACTCAGAAATAAATTAAACTAAAGAATTATAGAAAGAAGCCCCAAAACATAGATGGGTAATCAGAAGTGACTAAAACTAAAGAAATATAGAAAGGAGCCCCACAACCTGGATCAATTAAAGAGAAACTTCATCTTTGCATCAGCTTCACCCTCACAAATTCACTCTCTTGTCCCCCCTCTTTTCCTGCAGCCTGTCAGATTGCGTGCTCGGATAAGGGTCTGGTATGGATTTTTGGGGGGACCCCTACGCCGCTTAAAAAAAAAAAGTTGGTACAGGGGTCCCCTTAACCTCCCTGGCGGTATTCCCGAGTCTGACTCGGGGTTACATTTTTGTACTGCGATCGGTAACCCCGAGTCAGACTCGGGCTCGCTTCGCAGCATCCACAGGCATGGTTTTCTTACCTTGTCCCTGGATCCAGCGATGCATCCCCGCTGTGTGAGCGAGCGGGTCCTCGCTCGATTCACACACTGCCTGTGTGCGGTCGAATCTCCGTTCCCTGCGACGTTACGATGCACGGGGCTTAGAACCGCGCCAAATTCAAAAACGTAAACAAACACAGTACATACAGTACACTGTAATCTTATTGATTACAGTACTGTATGTAAAAAATACACACCCCCTTTGTCCCTAGTGGTCTGTCCAGTGTCCTGGATACAATTGGGATATTTATCATAGCAAAAAGTAAAAAATATATATATATTTTTTTAATGTTGCTATTTTTTGGTTTATAGCACAAAAAATAGAAACCGCAGAGGTGATCAAATACCACCAAAAGAAATCTCTATTTGTAGGGAAAAAAGGATGTCAATTTTGTTTGGGAGCCACGTCGCCTGACTGCGCAATTGTCAGTTAACTACTTACAGACCGCCCACCGTCGTTATACGTCGGTACTTTAAATATGGATATCTCGGTAATGGCAGCAGCTGCTGCCACAACCGAGATATCCATCTCTTTAGTGGGCGGTCCGGTCAACGATAACGGCGGTCTTTTTGACCCCAGATCTCATATTTAAGAGGACCTGACATGCGTTTTTCTATTACAAGGGATGTTTACATTCCTTGTAATAGTGAAAAAAATGCGAGTATGGCCTTAATTAGGAATTTATAATAATATCCTTTTTCCCCCCATTCCCCTCCCCCTCCCTCTGCCTACCCACTTCCCTAACCCCCCCCTCCCCTGACCCACCCCCAACCTTATTCATGTCCTGGGCCTCCTCCCCTAATTTAGTGTATGCCAATTTTTCAGAGATCCACATACTATCCCCCACGTTCGCCGCGGGGGGACCACCTATTGGGCAAATCTGGCCCCAAGCCTGCTTCGTTACACTTTGGGTAAAACCTCTATGTCTATTAAATTTTTAATTTACTGCTGAACTGTATTATCTGAATTTTACTTTTCATTGCATTATTGTCCTTCAGATGGTTCTCCTGAAGAAGCGAACACCGCGCAAAACTAGTCGAGAATCGACCAATCTTTTGATGTACACTATTGTTTTTAATGCAACTATTTTTATTTAATAAATCATTCCTCATTTATCATATTGTTTACCCTGACCTATTTTGTACCGCGATAGTCCACACTTCAACTGGGCAGGTATGTGTTGGGTAATAGGAATAAAAGTGATATTTTTTTATTTTTTTATTTTATTTCAGTGTTAAAAATTGTAAAATAAATAAAAATAAATCCGAAAACATTTTTTTTTTAAAGCACCCCGTCCCGACGAGCTTGTGCGCAGAAGCGAACGCATACGCGAGTAGCGCCCGCATATGAAAACGGTGTTCAAACCACACAAGTGAGGTATCGCCGCGATCGTTAGAGCGAGAGCAATAATTCTAGTCCTAGACCTCCTCTGTAACTCAAAAAATGCAACCTATAGAATTTTTTAAACGTCGCCTCTCAAGATTTTTAATGGTAAAAGTTTGACGCCATGCCACGAGCGGGCGCAATTTTTAAGCGTGACATGTTGGGTATCATTTTACTTGGCCTAACATTATCTTTCACAATATGTAAAAAAATTGGGCCAAACTTATTGTTTTATTTTTTAATTTAAAAAAATGATTTTTTTCCCAAAAAAGTGCGCTTGTAAGACCGCTGTGCAAATACGGTGTGACAAAAAGTATTGAAATGACCGCCATTTTATTCTCTAGGGTGTTTGAAAAAATATATATATAATTTTTGGGGGTTTTAAGTAATTTTATAGCAAAAAAAAAATGTTTTAGTCTCGTAAACACCGAATCTGAATAACAGGCTCGGGGCTTAAAGTGGAGTTCCACCCATTTGTCTGTGCTGCATGCCCTAATCTCAGTGTTCAGAATGGACAATTTTTATTTATTTTGTTGCTTGTAAATACCTTTATTTTGTAGTCCTTCATTACTTCCTCCTCCTTATTAGCCTAGGCTATTAAGTCACGAGGCTATTTGCAAGGGTTTCTGGGATAGGCATCATGTTTCCCAGTAGTCCTTGCAAACCTGACTGAAACATATTACTTTGCTTGTGCAGCAATGAGCATGTGCGAGATATACAAAACTGATTCCAGGAAGTCATACAGTCTGGCTTCATGATGCCCACACTTAAGATGGCCACGGTCCATTTCTAGATTATAAACAATCTAAATGCTTGAACAACCTAACAAAACGGACCTTAGTTTACAGACTAACTTTACTAGAATACATTAAGCTTGTGTATTACAGGGGTATTTATATTTAAAAAGTGAAATTGTGGGTGGAACTCCCCTTTAAGTGGTGTAGCAGAGCGTCCCAGAGAGAGCCTGGGAGAGTCCAGTTCGGGGTTTATACCTCTCCCAGGCTCCTCTCTTACACGTTCAGGGATCTCTGATCCCTGATCCAGGTCAGGTGTTGGCCCTCTCCCCCAGGCCAATTTAAGCTCACCTGAGCTAACAGCCATTGCTCTGTCCTGGGAAACAGTGTGAATCTGTGAGAGCAAGGAGGCTGCTGAAAAAACTGGTGAGAAGTGTGTGTTTGAGCTAACAAGCGGTAGGCTTGTTTAGCTTAGTAGCTAGGACCTGTATAACGTGTAGTTAGAGCCGAGACACGGCTAGGTGTTTGTTTGACTATTTTTGTTTTCTGCACACTGTACAGCACCTGTAAATAGACTTTGTATAGCACCAATAAACATCCCACTGTTGTTCACTGATCCTATGGACTTTGGTATCTGTGCTGGCTCATCCCAGGGAGCTTTTGTACCCGCTACCTATCCCCAGATTACATATGGTGGAGAATGCGGGCAGCAATAGTAAGTTACTATTTAAAAAGCCAGTACCTAAAGTGACAACATGGAGGAAATCCTC
The DNA here is from genome assembly GCA_029574335.1 of Rana kukunoris. Classification (NCBI taxonomy): domain Eukaryota; kingdom Metazoa; phylum Chordata; class Amphibia; order Anura; family Ranidae; genus Rana; species Rana kukunoris. The sequence continues at coordinate 468,327,557 of CM056053.1, read as the reverse complement.
AAACAAATGGTGCTATTCAATGCTGCACAACAGCAAGCAAACGCTGCACAACAGCAAACTAATGCTGCGCTGCAGCAAGCCAACGCTATCGCACAGGAGCAATCGCAGAGGCAGATTAGTGCTCTACAGGAGCAATCGCAGAGGCTGTTTGAACAGCTTGCCACTGCTGCAGAAGCGGATAGGAAAACCCTGACTAAAGTTGCAGAAACGCTAGCACAGTGGGCACCTGCGGAAATCAAGGATATTAGAGACAAGCCTTCAGCCATCCATGTGGCTCGCTTTCTGTCAAAAATGACTACGGATGATGATCCAGAGTAGTGATGAGCGGAATACGCCATATTCGATTTCGCGATATTTCGAAGAATATTCGCGAATATTCGTTAATATCGAATATTCGTGATATTTAAAAAAAAAAAAAATTGCCAATTTTCGCCAATGCGAATTTTCGCCAATGCGAATTTTCGCTAATGCGAAATTTCGCGATTTTTTTTTTTTATATAAAATATCACGAATATTCTATATTTACGAATATTCGGTATATTTTATAAAAAAAAAAAAAGCGAAATTTCACATATGCGGTCGCGAATATTCGTAAATATCGAATATTCGTGATATTTTATAAAAAAAAAATTGCGAAATTTCGCTATTGCGAAATTTCGCTATTGCGAAATTTCGCCATTGCGAAATTCGCGAATGCTAAATTGATTGCGATTTTTTTTTTGCGAAATTTATTGCGAAATTTGAAAAATACGAATATTCGAAATAGCGAATATTCGCCGCGATATTCAAGATATTCGCGAATACTCGAATATGCAATATTCGTAGCGAATATTCGCAATGCGAATATTCGTGAGCAACACTAATCCAGAGGCCTTCCTGCTAACATTTGAACGAAGCGCTGAGAGGGAAGGTTGGCCTAAAACCAAGTGGGCAGGACTGATCGCCCCCTTACTTTCTGGTGAATCGCAGAAGGCCTACTATGATCTGGAGTCGGCAGAAGCGGGAGACTATGAAAAGGTCAAGCAGGAAATTCTGGCGCGACTCGGTGTCACCTTGGCCGTTCGAGCCCAACGGGTCCACAGCTGGTTCTTCCAAATTGAGAGGCCCCCAAGATCGCAGATGTTCGACCTAATCCACCTGGTGAGAAAATGGCTACAGCCGGAGTCCCTGTCTGCGCCACAAATAGTGGAGCGTGTAGTCATGGACCAATTCCTGAGGTCACTCCCAATTCCCCTGCAGAGGTGGGTGAGTCAAGGGGACCCCAAGTCGGCAGATAACTTGGTGGAACTCGTCGAAAGGTACTTTGCTGCAGAGAACCTGGTCACCACCCCAACAGCCGCACAGACTTTCCACCCAAAGCCATGGTCTCTCCAGGCAACCGGTAAGACTGTTCCAGGGGAAGTGGGTGGTAAGCATGGCAAGGAAATAGGGGGGAGGATCTTTGGTGCCAGGACTGAAGTTTGGCGTCCCAAGCAAGGGAAACCACTGCCTGTCAGCAAACCAACTTGGGGAAACATCAGGTGTTTTCGTTGCCAAGAGCTGGGACATGTTGCAGCAAATTGTCCTTTGACTGATGAACCAATGCAGTGTGATCTGTCTGTTAGAAGGCAGTCTATGTTTGCTGCTGTTTCATGCGCTGCAGTGCCAAATGTGGGGAAACACATGTATCACATGACTGTTAATGATAAGCCTATTACGGCCTTACTGGACTCTGGAAGTCTGGTTACTTTGGTTACAGCTGAGATAGTTAAAACTGTGAATTTTCATGAAAAAAAAGTTGCTGTGATCTGTGTACATGGGGATACCCGGGAGTATCCTATAGCCACAGTTCAGTTTAAAACTGGCTTAGGTACGGTGTCCCATGCGGTCGGACTTGTGCCCCACTTGGTGCATGAGACCATCATTGGTAGGGACTTCCCTAAGTTTTGGGAGCTGTGGGATCGTCCCGACCCGGTGGCAGTACCTAACTCAGTCGCAGAGCCAGAGCTCCTGGCTACTTTCGATATTGTGGGTTCAGGGGACTCATCTCAGGGCTCTCCGAGTTTTCCTTTCCCGGTTATGGCAGGGGAGCTGGAGGAGCCTGAGGAAGTCCCCACAACCAGTAGAGTCGGACAGCCGTCTGCCGACTCGGAGCCTACGTTGGAGTTTACTGACCTCAATGTGCACAAGGAAAATTTTGGTACTGAGCAGAGAAAAGACCCTACCCTTGCCAGGGCCTGGGAAAATGTAATGGTGATTAATGATGTACTTGTCGAACCAGGGGATAGGCCCTTATTTCAGCAGCAATGATGATTTACTGTATCGTGTATGTAAAAAGAATGATGAAGTTATTGAACAGTTGGTGGTCCCTAAGCCTTATAGAAGGGTGGTGTTGGAACTTGCCCATAGGCACTTGCTAGGAGGCCATTTAGGGGTTGAGAAAACCACTGAAAGAGTGTTGCGCAGGTTTTACTGGCCTGGGATACAGAAAAATATTGAAAATTATTGTCAATCCTGTCCGGTGTGTCAGATGTCAGCCCCCCAGCCCCACTTCCGAAGTCCTTTAGTGCCCTTGCCCATTATTGAAGTGCCCTTCGAGAGGATTGCCATGGACCTTGTGGGTCCGCTCCCCAAATCCGCCCGTGGTCATCAGCATATCCTCGTGATTATGGATTACGCTACCCGTTATCCTGAGGCCGTTCCCTTACGCGCCGCGTCTGCTAAAAACATTGCCAAAGAGCTGTTTATGGTGTTCAGTCGGGTTGGCATCCCTAAAGAAATCCTTACGGACCAGGGTACCCCATTTATGTCACGGATAACTAGGGAGCTGTGCAAGTTATTTACGGTGACGCAGTTGCGAACCTCTGTGTATCATCCGCAAACAGATGGCTTGGTGGAACGTTTTAATAAGACGTTAAAGGGCATGTTAAAAAAGGTTGTTGACAAAGATGGGAAAGACTGGGACTTCCTGATACTGTACCTGATGTTTGCTATCAGGGAGGTTCCCCAGTCCTCTACAGGGTACTCTCCATTTGAGTTGCTTTACGGGAGACACCCTCGGGGACTCTTGGACATAGCCAAGGAAACTTGGGAGGGGGAACAGACACCTCACAAAAGCATAATTGAGCATATCGCTCAAATGCAGGACAGGATTGCAGCAGTAATACCAGTGGTGAAAGAACATTTACTACAGGCACAAGCAGCCCAACAGAGAATATACAACCGGGGGGCCCAACTCCGTGTTTTCTCACCGGGTGACAGGGTCCTCGTATTAGTTCCCACTGTTGAGAGCAAGTTCCTGGCTAAGTGGCAGGGCCCCTTTGAAGTAATTGAAAGAGTTGGGGAAGTCAATTACAAGGTGTATCAACCAGGTAAAAGGAAGCCGGAACAGATTTACCACGTGAACCTGTTAAAGCCCTGGAAGGATAGACTGGCGTTAACTGCAAGGTCCCTCCCGGTAACGCCTAAGGGTACTGAATCCCCTCTGATCCCTGAGGTCACGATTCCAGACACCCTGTCATTTTCCCAAAAACAGGAAGCTAGAGAGTTCCTGATAAGGAATAGAGAGAAATTTTCAGAGTTGCCTGGCACGAGTTCGGAGGTTCAGCATGATATTGTTACTGAACCTGGGGTCTGTGTCAAGCTCAAACCATGCCGAATTCCTGAATCGAGGAGAAAGGACATCAGTGCTGAAGTTAAAAGAATGTTGGAGCTAGATGTCATTGAGGAATCTAATAGTGATTGGTCGAGCCCCATCGTGTTAGTCCCAAAACCGGATGGCACCTGGAGGTTCTGTAATGACTTCAGGAAGCTTAATGCAGTGACAAAGTTTGACACGTACCCAATGCCCAGAGTAGATGAACTTATAGACCGACTTGGCAAGGCTCGCTATCTGACTACTTTGGACTTGACAAAAGGTTATTGGCAGATACCCCTGACTGCTAGTGCCAAAGAGAAGACTGCATTTGTGACCCCGGAGGGTTCCTTTCAATATAAAAAGATGCCTTTTGGGTTGCAAAATGCCCCTGCGACATTTCAGAGGGCCATGGACAGGACCCTAAGACCTCACCGACAGTATGCTGCAGCCTATCTGGATGACATAGTGGTGCATAGCACTGGCTGGGGCTCTCACTTGCCCCGTGTCCAAGCGGTTCTCGATTCCCTCTTCAAAGAAGGGTTTACAGCAAATCCCAAAAAATGTGCCATTGGTCTAGAGGAAACCAAGTATTTGGGCTACACTATTGGCCGTGGTGTCATAAAGCCCCAGGTAAATAAAATAGAAGCCATCCAGGAGTGGCCACGTCTGGCAAACAAGAAGCAGGTCAGGGCCTTTCTTAGCATTGCGGGGTATTATAGAAGATTTATCCCAAATTTTGCAACTTTAGCTGCCCCACTGACAGACCTTACGAAAGGGAAAGACTCTGTAATGGTGAAATGGTCCCCAGTAGCGGAAGAATCTTTCCAAGCCCTGAAAAAAGCTCTTTGTGCACAGCCAGTGCTATACTCCCCCGATTTCGCCAAAGACTTTTTGGTACAGACAGATGCCTCTGATGTAGGTATCGGGGCAGTATTGTCACAGGTACACAACGGGGAAGAACACCCTGTGGTCTACCTAAGCAGAAAGCTCAATGATCATGGGAAAAAGTATGCAGTCATTGAAAAGGAATGCTTAGCCATAAAGTGGGCCGTGGACGCGCTCAGGTACTACCTGTTAGGGCGCCAGTTTGAGCTAATAACTGACCATGCTCCCTTGAAATGGATGGCCCAAAAGAAGGAGACTAATAGGCGGGTGAACCGGTGGTTTTTGGCTCTACAGGATTATTCCTTTACAGTAAAACACAGGCCATGTGTTGAGATGGGAAATGTAGATGCCCTGTCCCGTGTTCACTCCTGTTGGGCTACAGGTGTTCCAACCCTGGGGTTGAAACAAGGGGGGAGGGTGTGTAGCAGAGCGTCCCAGAGAGAGCCTGGGAGAGTCCAGTTCGGGGTTTATACCTCTCCCAGGCTCCTCTCTTACACGTTCAGGGATCTCTGATCCCTGATCCAGGTCAGGTGTTGGCCCTCTCCCCCAGGCCAATTTAAGCTCACCTGAGCTAACAACCATTGCTCTGTCCTGGGAAACAGTGTGAATCTGTGAGAGCAAGGAGGCTGCTGAAAAAACTGGTGAGAAGTGTGTGTTTGAGCTAACAAGCGGTAGGCTTGTTTAGCTTAGTAGCTAGGACCTGTATAACGTGTAGTTAGAGCCGAGACACGGCTAGGTGTTTGTTTGACTATTTTTGTTTTGTTTTCTGCACACTGTACAGCACCTGTAAATAGACTTTGTATAGCACCAATAAACATCCCACTGTTGTTCACTGATCCTATGGACTTTGGTATCTGTGCTGGCTCATCCCAGGGAGCTTTTGTACCCGCTACCTATCCCCAGATTACAGTGGTTAAAGTGACGCAGTGCCAGAAGCTGAAATTTTGCCTGGGCAGGAAGGGGGTATATGTGCCGAGTAAGCAAGTGGTTAAGGGCGGATTGCAGGCGCTATTTTTAAAGCTAAAGTGTGAAAGGGGTTTTAACAATGTATTTGCGATGAACAAAATGCATTCATTTTCTTCTTTTATATCTGGAAGTCAACTTTAAACTGAATATATTTCAACAAAAACTGGAAAAAGTTAAACTTTTGTTCGGTAGCTTTGTCTACTAAAAAAAAAAAAAGTAAAAAGAGAAGAAAAAGTCAAATTCTTGGCAGAGAACCTAATCGTTGCCATTCGCTGGGTAATTTCATTGCAGGAATGTTTGTCTTTTTGTAGTATTTATTAAAGCTGTAATTATATTGTGATACACTGAACGGAAATCTCTTCTTGGCTGTAATTCTGGATTTGCACAGGGGTGACCACGGAAAAGAACAATGACAGGGGATTTGAAACGAAAAGCTGTGACAGGGGCTGAAGGGCAAAGTCAGGGAAATGGATTGCAAACAGACGTCTCGGAGATATTGTCAAACAGATTATAGACATGTATATGTTTTTGTAGACAGACGGCAAAATGTGTGCAAACAAAACTCAAATTAATTCAGCACGGCTTTGTATCATTGTAATGGTCTGTCCAAGACGCACTGGAACATTTGAGTCTCTCATCATTCTGAAAGGACAACATATTTGTCGTCAAGGTGATTGGACTCAGAGCCTGATATTGCAAGAAATGTCAAGGAAATTCTCAAAATATCCTTTTCTTGTCATTTTTTGGGGTCATTTAAAACTACATTTTTCATTTCCCATCAGTTTAAGCGTATCTAAACCCAAATTCAAAAATGTTATATGTAGCGCTACACTCCAAAGGAGCTGCCTAGATTAACTGGTTCTTTCCCATTAGGCCCCGTACACACGGCCGAGGTTCTCGGCAGAAACCAGCGAGAAGCTCGCTGGGATCCTCATTCTGCCGAGAACCTCGGCCGTGTGTACACTCTCGGCGAGCATCCCGTCGGGAAAGCCGCCGAGAGAAAATAGAGAGCAGGTTCTCTATTTTCTCGGCAGCCCGTCGGGATTAATAGCTGGTCGCCTTTCCCGATGGGATGGTCGCCGATTCTGCCGGCCGAGAACCTCGACGCGCCTCGACGGGCGGAACGATGTGTTCCGCCCGTCGAGGTTCTCGTACGTGTGTACGCCGCCTCACAGTGTAGAGATGTTTTTTCTTTTTTTGTATTGTATTGCTTTAAGGAACTGGGGAGGGGGTTTGGGGTGGTGTAGGATTCTCCAAAACGACACTCACATCTAGGGAACCATGAGATATTTTGTAGACCAGATGCAGCAAAACTGGAACAGTCTATAGTTTCCCAGCTGGGGACCATGACGTAGCTTGCAGAACAGATATGGCTAGAAACAATTTATGGTTTCCAAGCTGGGGGCCTACACTGGAACAATAGGTTTCTGGCAGGGGGGCATGAAGTAGCTTGCAGAACAGATATTCCTAGATTGGAACAGTCTATAGGTTCCTGGTTGGGGATCATGAAAGAGCTTGCAAATCAGATATGGCTTGACTGGAACAGTCTATAGGTTCCTGGCAGGGAGGCATGAAGTAGATGCAGAACAGATATGGATAGACTGCAACAGTCTATAGGTTCCCAGTTGGGGACCATGTGGTAGCTTGAAAAACAGATATCTATAGATTTGAACAGTCTATAGGTTCCCGACTGGGGACCATGGAGTAGCTTGCAGATCAGATATCTATAGATTGGAACAGTCTATAGGTTCTAGGCAGGGGGGCATACAGTGGCTTGCAGAACAGATATGCCTAGACTGCAACAGTCTAAAGGTTCCCAGCTGGGGACCATGTGGTAGCATACAGAACAGATATCTATAGATTGGAACAGTCTGTAGGTTCACGGCTGGGGACCATGGAGTAGCTTGCAGTTTACATATGGCTTTACTGGAACAGTCTATGGGCCATGAAGTAGCTTGCAAAATAGATATGCCTAGACTGGAACAGTTTATATGTTCCTGGCAGGGGGACCATGGAGTAGCTTGCAGAACAGATGTAACTAGACTGGAACAGTCTATAGGTCCATGGCTGGGAACAGTAAAGTAGCTTGCAGAACATATATGGCTAGACTGGAACAGTCTATATGTCCACTGCTGGGGACCATGAAGTATCTTGCAGAACAGATATGACTAGACTGGAACAGTAAATAGGTTCATGGTTTGAGATCATGAAGGAGCTTGCAGAACAGATATGGCTAGACTGAAGCCATCTATAGGCTTGAGGCTGGGAACTATGAAGTAGCTTGCAAATCAGATATGTCTAGACTGGATCAGTCTATTGGTTCCTGGCTGGGGACCATAAAGTAGTTTGCAGAACAGATACGGCTAGACTAAAACATTCTATAGGTTGACAGATGGGGACCATGAAGTAGCTTGCAGAATGGGTATGGGAGGCTCTATTTACAGAATCCTGGAACAGAATCAGTCCATAGATGCAGCCTCTTGTAGGTAGCACAACATAAAACCCCAGGGTCTCCAGGGGTGAGAGCCCCCTCCTTTATTAAACTCAATTATCCATCCTCTCAGAAGGGAGAAAAGACAATCACTCCAAGGGTTCTTACAGCTCCCAGCCACCAACTGTACATACCTCCCTAGGGAATGGCTGGACCCTGTTCAATATTCAGGTTCCCCAAACTCTAGAATGAATGAATGACTTGTATAGCGCTACACATGCAAACTGAATCGCCTCTAGTCGCTTTTTGCAGCCAGTGTCTTCCTGGCTGGTGCAGTCATTTACCCCATAGGATCTCAAAACGCTTGGGACACACAGTCGTACACACATATATACTGGGCCAGTTTGGACAGTATCCATTTAACCTACTAGCATGTCTTTGGAGTGTGGGAGGAAACCAGAGTACCCGGAGGAAACCCACGCAGACACAGGGAGAACATGCAAACTCCAGGCAGATGGTGTCATGGTCAGGATTTAAACAAAGCGACCCTTTTGCTGCTAGGTGAAAGTGCTAACCACTACACCACTGACGCTTCTTCTAGAGGTAGAGAGAAGCAATCAAAATCCCAGCCTGTGCAGCCCTGAGCAGACCCTGATAGGCCCTTCTTAAAGGGACATCAGGGGTCAACGTTGCATCCCACTGAAGCTAATCAAGCACATATAATGTTTAGTTTAGCTTATTCCCTAGCCATAGAAGCCCAGGGTGAATAGTGGAGACCAGGATACATGGCAGAGGAAGCACGGGGGTTGTGATGACATGGTCCAGTGTGTGAGAAGGTGAATCACTTCTACTAGAAAGCAGATAGTCAACTGAAGAGATGAACAGAGACTTTGGCTTGCTGTAGCAGCCAGGAGTCAGTTTACAGGACTGTGCAGCTTTAGGCCTCGTACACACGACCATTTTCCTCGACAGAATCCATCAAGAAACTTGTTAGCAGAGATTTTTTGCCGAGGAAAACGATCGTGTGTATGTTTTTCATCGAGAAAACTGTTGTGGAACTCGACGAGAAAAAAAAGAGAACAGGTTCTCTTTTTTCTCGTCGGGAGTCTCAATTTCCTCGTCGTGTTCCTCGTCGGGCTGGTTTTCGACGAAAAACACGTTGGTGTATGCTTAGAAACCCGCACATGCTCAGAATAAAGTATGAGACGGGAGCGCACCTTCGGTAAAAGTAGCGTTCGTAATGGAGATGGCACATTCGTCACGCTGTAACAGACTGAAAAGCGCGAATCGTCTCTCACCAAACTTTTACTTAACACGCAGTAACATGAGATTAGTAAAAGCAGCCCCAAGGGTGGTGCCAGTGGAATGGAACTTCCCCTTTATAGTGCCGTCGTACGTGTTGTACGTCACCGCGTATGAGAACGACGAGATTTTGTCTTGACAGTGTGTACGCTAAGAATTATATAAAAGTGTACACTGACGTCACCGCGTTCAACTCGAAGGAGGAAGGGCTCCTAATGGCGACCGGCACTTTATATGCTTTCTAACATGAGATGTTTGTAAGTACATTTTTAATGTTTTTTTCACACTATGGTTCGTTTCTCTCTTATCCATACACCGAGGATCTGTCCATATAAATGGTGTGGTTCAAATTGAAATCTGCTTCCTGGATTCCTCGCCAGTCTGATGCAGAGCCTGTGAATACTTTCTGTCTTCATGCCTAATTATTAGGTTGTTCTGGTAAGCGGCTTTCCGTTTGGTGGTGGTGTTTTCACACAGAAGTCCCTGTCTACACGGTGGTGCTGCTACGAATCGTTCTTTGGACTGGATGTGTTTTTATTCAATTGTATTAGTAATTTACTAACCTCTAGTATTTATACAATTGGAGGAGTAAGACTTTTGCTTCATACTGGCCTGAATAGCTGTTTTTTTCATTTGGCGCAGTTTATCTTTAACCACTTCCCGACGGCCGTACGAATATATGCGGCCGTCGGGCTGTCCTGAATCTCTGACAGGGCGCATATATGCGCCCTGTGCTTTTAATGGCCACTAGAGGGCGCACGAGCGCAGCCGGCGGCGCGCGCGTGGCCGCCGGCAGCGCGCGCGTGCCCGCTGCATTCCTGAGATGCCGATGCACGTGCCCGGCGGCCGCGATGTCCGCCAGGCACTCGCAATCGGCGGTTACAGGGACAAGACATGGATCTCTGTGTGTAAACACAGAGATCCATGTCCTGTCAGGGAGTGAGGTGACCAATCTGTGTCTCTTGTACATAGGGACACAGCATCGGTCACCTCCCCCAGTCACCCCCCTCCCCCCACACAGTTAGAACACACCCAGAATACATTTAACCCCTTCCATGCCCCCCTAGTGTTAACCCCTTCACTGCCAGTCACATTTATACAGTAATCGGTGCATTTTTATAGCACTGATCTCAGTATAAATGTGAATGGCGCCAAAAATGTGTCAAAAGTGTCCGATGTGTCCACCATAACGTCGCAGTCCCAATAAAAATCGCAGATCGCCGCCATTACTAGTAAAAAAAAAATTATAAAAATTAATAATAATTCTGTCCCCTATTTTGTATGCGCTATAACTTTTGCGCAAACCAGTCGCTTATTGCGATTTTTTTTATTTTTTTTTTTACCAAAAATATGTAGAATAATACGTATCGGCCTAAACTGAGAATTTTTTTTTATTTTATTTTTAAAAAAATGGGCTATTTATTATAGTAACAGGTAAAAAATATTGACTTTTTTTCAAAATTGTCGCTCTTTTTTTGTTTATAGCGCAAAAAATAAAAACCGCAGAGATGATCAAATACCACCAAAAGAAAGCTCTATTTGTGGGAAAAAAAGGACGCCAATTTTGTTTGGGAGCCACGTCGCACGACCGCTCAATTGTCAGTTAAAGCGACGCAGTGCCAGAAGCTGAAATTTCACCTGGTCAGGAAGGGTTATAAGTGCCCAGTAAGGAAGTGGTTAAATTGTACGCAAAGAAAGCTGTCAAGATTCTCGACAAGCCTGACAAGGAACTCGTCAAGGAAAACGATGTTTCATTTACGACGATTCCCTTGGTTGCGCGTACGAGGCACTTACAAATGTCAAATTGGAAATAATTTTTTTATTGAAAATATTTGGCATAATATACCATATATAACATACAGCATTCTACATACTACCATAAAATACTATGCCCTATACAGCAAACTGGAGCTTTCCTTTGCGGAATCGTTCAGTAACGCGATTGTATATACAAGAAAAGTGTTTGTTTCGTGGATATTGACGGAGATAAGCACTCATTCAATTTGTGAGTGTAGTTGTGATTCATAGGGAGAGATGGAGATAGGTCAGTAATGGGAAGCAAGGGCCGGGTGTAATTTTGTCTTTTGAGATTAGAATAAAGTATATTAAAAGATAAGGGGGGGGGGGGCAAGTTGATGCTGGATAGTAAACCTGTTTCCCTAAGGCAGTGAACTGGAAGGATCTACTTAACATAAAAAGGAGAGTTCACGTGGTGAGAATACGGAAGAGCAGAATAAACACAAAGCAGAACTCATTCTGTAGAGGAAAACAAAATGAGTCTCAGTTAGTAAGTAATTGGCTAAATGTGCTCTAGTTCTGATTGACATGTGACATCAAGCCCAGCCAAATTACTCAAATTTACCTATTATAATCAATTATTTACACATTATTTCTAACAAGCATACCAGCCATAGATCTTCTAATGTCATTCAGAAAACACTGCAACACTGCTGAAGTCAAGGGGACCGTGAAATGTACTTTTAATCTATGTTCTAAATGCACTTTAAAGTGGTTGTAAACCCTAGGACAAAAGAAAACCTGCAAGACAAAGGCATAATAAGCTAGTATGCTCTGAATTACTTACCTGAGATCAAAGCCCCTGCAGCCATCCTCGTACATGGCTTTGGCGGCTAACATCGCTCCCGGAGTTACTTCCGGGTATCGCAGGCTCCGGCGCTGTGATTGGCTGGAGCCACCATGACGTCATTCCAGCGCATGCGGTAACGGTACACTCACCGAAGCAATGGCACGTAACCACTTAAGACCTGGAACATTATGCAGGTAAAGGACCTGGCCAGTTTTTGCGATTCGACACTGCGTCGCTTTAACTGACAATTGTGCGGTCGTGCGATGTGGATACCAAACAAAATTGGCGTCCTTTTTTTTCCACAAATGGAGCTTTCTTTTGGTGGTATTTGATCACCTCTGCGGTTTTTATTTTTTGTGCTATAAACAAAAATAGAGCGACAATTTTGAAAAAAAAAAATCTATATTTTTTACTTTTTGCTATAATAAATACCCCCCAGAAAAGATCTAAAAAAAAACATTTTTTTCTCAGTTTAGACCGATACGTATTCTTCTACATATTTTTGGTAAAAAAAATCGCAATAAGCGTTTAACGATTGGTTTGCGCAAAATTTCTAGCGTCTACAAAATAGGGGATAGTTTTTGGCATTTTTATTAATATTTTTTTGTTACTACTAATGTCGGCGATCAGCGTTTTTTTTAGTGACTGCAACATTATGCCGGACTCATCAGACAATTTCGACACATTTTTGGGACCATTGTCATTTTCACAGCAAAAAATGCTATAAAAATGCACTGATTACTGTGAAAATGTCAATTACAGTTTAGGAGTTAACCACTAGGGGTCGCTGTAGGGGTTATGTGTGACCTCATATCTGTATCTAACTGCAGGGGGCAGGGCTGGACGTGTGATGTCACTGATCGCCTTTCCCTATATCAGGGAACAGACGATCAGTGACATTGCCACTGTGAAGAACGGGGAAGGTGTGTGTCGCGGGACACTGGTGGCGATCGGGGTCCGTGGGTCCCGCGGCCACGGAGCTTCGGACCGGCTCGCCAGCCACGCGCGCGACCCACGGCTGGGCACTTAAAGGGGACGTACAGCTACGTGCCTGTGCCCAGCCGTGCCATTCTGCCGACGTAAATGTGCAGGAGGCGGTCCTTAAGTGGTTAAGTTGACATTGGCACATTCAAATACAGGGGATATCTCCTAAACCGTTCAGGTTTAGGAGAAATCCAGGGTAGCTACAGGTAAATCATTATAAGCTTACCTGTAGCAAAAAGTGTGTTGTAAGGGTTTATTACAACCACTTTAATCCAAGCTTTCAATAATTTGCTACTGATAAATTACATGTGAAGAGAAGATGGGAGAAAGAAAAAAAAAAGAAAAAAAAGAAAACAGATGGAGTTCATATCCTTGTAAAAATATTAGCACTTTTTTTTTGCAAAAGTGGTTCAAGCATCACTGATTTGCTAACAGAAAGAAATAGGGCCAGATTCAAGTAGATGGGAGCATCTTTGCTCTGGAGTAACGCTTCTCATTTACGTTACTCTGCCGAAATTTTAGGAGCAAGTGCCGTTATTCATGAAGCACTTGCTCCTAAAGTTGCGGCAGCGCATCGCAAATGAGCCAGCGGAATTCAAATTGGGCGGGTACGGGGCGTGTATTATTCAAACTAAGCGCGATCCCGCGGCGAACGTACTGCGCATGCGTCGAGTGTCATTGCATCCCAGTGCACATGCTCCAAGTTCTGTCAGTGAACGTCAATGACGTCACGTCCCCATTCATGAATGTTTTACGCAAACGACGCGATGACGACGGCTATACTTAACATAGGATACTCCACTAGGGGGCTGCTTTATCTTTACGCCGCGTATCGCTTCCGGAAACGTCGTAAAGTCACTGCGTCGCGCCCGAAAACGATCGTGAATTTCCGACTCCCGCTGATTAACATATTTTTTCAGCGTTAATCAGCGGGAACGCCCCCGGCGCCATTTTTAAGTTGAAGTAACGATGCGATGGCGAAATTCAATTACACCGATCGCATCGGAACTCCAACCCGGCGTTTCTTGTTTTCTGGTTATAGAAAACAAAAACGCCGGCTTAAAGTGACAGTTAGGCTGGCGGATCACTGGAATACGCCAGCCTAACTCTTCATGAATCTGGCCCATAGAGTGTAAAAAAAGAAAATTAACAAAAGAAAAAGAAAAGAAGAAACAGATAAAGCAAAGATGAAAAAAATAACAAAAAGAAAATGAAAAAGAAAAGAAAAAGAAAATACAGTGCCTGCCGCCGAGAATGTGTTTTCAGCACGCCAGCATCGCGCTGAATCTCGGCGACAGGCTGCCGATATCTCGCACTCGCTGGAATAGTAAAAGCACATTCCAGCGAGCGCGTCATAGAAGCGACGGGGATCCGACGCGGATTCCCGCCAATTATACACGTGGGCGGAGTTTGTTATGAATCCTGAACGAGAAACCCCCGCCGGATTTTTGAAGAAAAATCCGGCATGGGTTCCCCCCTCAGGAGCATAACGGGCCCTTAGGTCGGTTATGGGTTGTAAGGAGACCCCCTACGCCGAAAAAACGGCGTGGGGGTCCCCCCACAATCCATACCAGACCCGTATCCAAAGCACGCCGGCCGGTCAGGAAGGGAGTGGGGGCGAGCGAGCGCCACCCCCCTCCTGAGCCGTACCGGGCAGCATGCCCTCAACATGGGGGGGTCAGGTGCTCTGGGGCAGGGGGCGCACTGCGGCCCCCCCACCCCAGAGCACCCTGTCCCCATGTTGATGAGGACAGGGCCCCTTCCCGACAACCCTGGCCGTTGGTTGTCGGGGTATGCGGGCGGGAGGCTTATCGGAATCTGGAAGCCCCCTTTAATAAGGGGGCCCCCAGATACCGGCCCCCCACCCTAAGTGAATGAGTATGGGGTACATTGTACCCCTACCCATTCACCTGCAAATACAAAGTGTAAACACAAATAAAACACAGGGTATTGAAATATTTTATTAGTTGGCCGCCGGGGGGGGGGTGTGTATGATCGCTTTTATAAAAGCGCCCCCCTCCGGCGGGCTTCTGTGGGGGGTGGGTGCCGCCGTCTGGTTCTCTTCCGCCGCCGGGGGGCGCTTTGATAAAAGCGCCCACCACCCGGCGGGCTTCTTTCGACGTCTTCGGCGGCGGGGGGGTCTTCTCCCACTCTCCGGGGTCTTCTCCCGCTCTCCGGGGGTCTTCTCCCACTCTCCGGGGTCTTCTCCCGCTCTCCGGGGGTCTTCTCCCGCTCTCCGGGGGTCTTCTCCGCTCTCCGGGGGTCTTCTTCTTCTTCAGGACTCGCCGCCGCTATCTTCGTGTGTTAGCTCAATTACTAGCGGCGGCGGCCCCCTCTTCTGCGACGTCGGCGTCTTCTTCTTCTTCTTCTTCTGCTGTCCAGATGTTGACGCGACGCATCCTTCCGCTGTTATGCCGGGCGCGCGGCTCGCAGCAAAATATATAGGCCTGTCTTGTGACGTCGCAGTCCCATCATGCTCCGGTAGGTACCACGTGCTACCTACCCACGTGATACCTACCGGAGCATGATGGGACTGCGACGTCACAAGACAGGCCTATATATTTCGCTGCGAGCCGCGCGCCCGGCATAACAGCGGAAGGATGCGTCGCGTCAACATCTGGACAGCAGAAGAAGAAAAAGACGCCGACGTCGCAGAAGAGGGGGCCGCCGCCGCTAGTAATTGAGCTAACACACGAAGATAGCGGCGGCGAGTCCTGAAGAAGAAGAAGACCCCCGGAGAGCGGAGAAGACCCCCGGAGAGCGGGAGAAGACCCCCGGAGAGCGGGAGAAGACCCCGGAGAGTGGGAGAAGACCCCCGGAGAGCGGGAGAAGACCCCGGAGAGTGGGAGAAGACCCCCCCGCCGCCGAAGACGTCGAAAGAAGCCCGCCGGGTGGTGGGCGCTTTTATCAAAGCGCCCCCCCGGCGGCGGAAGAGAACCAGACGGCGGCACCCACCCCCCACAGAAGCCCGCCGGAGGGGGGCGCTTTTATAAAAGCGATC
Organism: Rana kukunoris; assembly: GCA_029574335.1. NCBI lineage: Eukaryota > Metazoa > Chordata > Amphibia > Anura > Ranidae > Rana > Rana kukunoris. The sequence continues at coordinate 468,311,785 of CM056053.1, read as the reverse complement.
ATACACACCCCCCCCCGGCGGCCAACTAATAAAATATTTCAATACCCTGTGTTTTATTTGTGTTTACACTTTGTATTTGCAGGTGAATGGGTAGGGGTACAATGTACCCCATACTCATTCACTTAGGGTGGGGGGCCGGTATCTGGGGGCCCCCTTATTAAAGGGGGCTTCCAGATTCCGATAAGCCTCCCGCCCGCATACCCCGACAACCAACGGCCAGGGTTGTCGGGAAGGGGCCCTGTCCTCATCAACATGGGGACAGGGTGCTCTGGGGTGGGGGGCCGCAGTGCGCCCCCTGCCCCAGAGCACCTGACCCCCCCATGTTGAGGGCATGCTGCCCGGTACGGCTCAGGAGGGGGGGGCGCTCGCTCGCCCCCACTCCCTTCCTGACCGGCCGGCCGGCGTGCTTTGGATACGGGTCTGTTATGGATTGTGGGGGGACCCCCACGCCGTTTTTTCGGCGTAGGGGGTCTCCTTACAACCCATAACCGACCTAAGGGCCCGTTATGCTCCTGAGGGGGGAACCCATGCCAGATTTTTCTTTAAAAATCCGGCGGGGATTTCTCGTTCAGGATTCATAACAAACTCCGCCCACGTGTAGAATTGGCGGGAATCCGCGTCGGATTCCCGTCGCTTCTATGACGGCTTTGTCTCCATCGCGGCAAGCCAGCTCGGCGCTGGCTCCCGCGATGGGGCTCGTAGGTGGTCAATCTCGCTGAGAAAGGGAGCGAGATTGACACAATATCCCAGTCACCTACTGTAGATGAATTGCATATTCTTGTAAAATATTTGCACTTTTGGTTTTGGTTTCCACATGGTTAGATTGCTTTGAAAAGAAAGTAGAGTGAAAAAAAAAAAAAAAGATAACAGATGGATTTCATAAGCTTGTAAAAAATTAGCACTTTTTTTGCAAAAGAGGTTCCTACATCACTGAACTGCTATCAGAAAAATTAGGACAGGAAAAAAAGAAAACAAAGAAAGGAAAAAGAAAAGAAGAAAAAGATAAAGCAAAGATGAAAGAAATAACAAAAAATAAATAAAAATTTTTTTTTTTTGCAAAAGTGGTTCCCACGTGATTGGATTACAATCAGAAGGAAGTAGGGTAAAAAAAAATTGATGGTTTTCATATCCTTGTAAAATATTAGCACTTTTTTTTCAAATAAGATTCCCATGTGATTTGGATTGCTATCAGATGGAGGAAGGGTCAAAAGAAGAAAAAGACAAAGCAAAGATGAAAAAAATAACAAAAAGAAAATAGATGAATTTCATATCCTTGTAAAATATTAGGACTTTTTTGCAAAAGTGGTTCCCACGTGATTGGATTGCTATCAGAAAGAAAGTAGGGTGAAAAAAAAAAAGATAAAAAAAAAAAAAAAAAGGAAATTAACTAGATGGTTTTCATTTCCTTGTAAAATATTAGCACTTTTTTTCAAAAGAGGTTCCCACATGGTTGTATTGCTATCAGAAGGAGAAAGGGTCAAAAAAAAAAAGAAAAAGAAAAGATAAAATAATAAAATAAAAACAAAAGAAAATGAAATAGATGGTTTTCATATACTTGTAAAATATTAGCACTTTTTTTTTCAAACGTGGTTCCCACATGATTGGATTTCTATCACAAGGAGGAAGGGTGAAAAAAAGTGTCCCTTTTTTGGTATTAGTGGGATAAATAGTGTCCCATTATTGGTTTTAGTGGGATGAATAGAATCCCATCATTGGTGTCAGTAAGAGGAATAGTGCCCAATCATTGGTGTCAGTGTTAGGAATAGTGTCCCATCATTAGTGTCAGTGTTAGGAATAGTGTCCCATCATTAGTGTCAGTGGTAGGAATAGTGTCCCATCATTAGTGTCAGTGGTAGGAATAGTGTCCCATCATTAGTGTTAGTGGGAGAAATAGTGCCCAATCATTGGTGTCAGTGGGAGCAATAGTGGCCAATCATTGGTGTCAGTGGGAGGAATAGTGCCCAATCATTGGTGTCGGTGGGAGGAATAGTGCCCAATCATTGGTGTCAGTGGGAGGAATAGTGCCCAATCATTGGTGTCAGTGTTAGGAATAGTGTCCCATCATTGGTGTCAGTGTTAGGAATAGTGTCCCATCATTAGTGTCAGTGGTAGGAATAGTGTCCCATCATTAGTGTTAGTGGGAGAAATAGTGCCCAATCATTGGTGTCAGTGGGAGGAATAGTGCCCAATCATTGGTGTCAGTGGGAGGAATAGTGCCCAATCATTGGTGTCAGTGGGAGGACTAGTGCCCTGCTGTCAACGTCATGAACAGGAACTATGCCCCACTGTTACTGACAGTAGAGAGAATAATGCTTCAAGTACTATATTCAGTAAAAGCAAGCAAAGGGCCACATCCGGCCCTGGGCCACAGTTTGACAACCACTGATCTAAACTATAAGGCTAAGTCAACCTTTCAGTGACTGCCACAGTGAAGGGTTTGGAGCTGCCATTGTAGTCTCCTGGAGTCAACATCATTGAGCCAGTTAAAGGAGTTGTAAAGGAAAATATTTTTTTTCATAATAAGCATCATTCACCCGCAGACATTCCTCTTTTCACTTCCTCATTGTTTGTTTTTGCTCAGAAGTTGCTCTATTTCTTCTCTGTTCTGTTCTCATCCTGCTTCTCTGATTGTTACTCACCACCGTGAAGGGAGACTTTACTGCGGTGGTCAGTAACGTGCTCTCCCCCTTCTGGGAACTACATCTGAGTGGCAGGATGCTCTCTACGTGTTAGAGACTTCAAGGAGGTGTGAATTACTGGGCGTGCCGCAATGCATACTGGGAAATTCAGTTCTTACATGAACGAGCGCCGCAAACCAGGAAGTGAATGAGAGAACAGAAACTAGAACGCCGGAGGTGATATAGATGAAGGAATTTGATAGGTATTTACTCGTTTGTTAACATAATCATTACACTATTCTGTCTGTCTACCTTGCAGACATTTATGTTAGGCAAACATTTTTTTTCCTTTACAACTCCTTTAAGGGAGATCTTAAACATTAATTTTATGCAACACAACCAATGAAGTAGATAGATAGATAGATGGATGGATAGATGGATAGATGGATAGATGGATAGATGGATAGATGGATAGATGGATAGATGGATAGATGGATAGATGGATAGATGGATAGATGGATAGATGGATAGATGGATAGATGGATAGATGGATAGATAGATAGATAGATAGATAGATAGATAGATAGATAGATAGATAAATATGGATAGATAGATAGATAGATAGATAGATAGATAGATAGATAGATAGATAGATAGATAGATAGGATAGATAGATAGATAGATAGATAGATAGATAGATAGATAGATAGATAGATAGATAGATAGATAGATAGATAGATAGATAGATATGGATAGATAGATAGATAGATATGGATAGATAGATAGATAGATATGGATAGATATAGATATAGATAGATAGATAGATATGGATAGATAGATAGATAGATAGATAGATAGATAGATAGATAGATAGATAGATATGGATAGATAGATAGATAGATATGGATAGATAGATAGATAGATAGATATGGATAGATAGATAGATAGATAGATAGATATGGATAGATAGATAGATAGATAGATAGATAGATAGATAGATAGATAGATAGACAGATAGATAGATATGGATATTTAGATAGATAGATATGGATAGAAAGATAGATAGATAGATAGATAGATAGATAGATAGATAGATAGATAGATATGGATAGATAGATAGATAGATAGATAGATATGGATAGATAGATAGATATGGATAGATAGATAGATATGGATAGATAGATAGATATGGATAGATAGATAGATATGGATAGATAGATAGATATGGATAGATAGATAGATAGATAGATAGATACTAAAACTAAAAGCACAGAGAACCAGTGATGACATCATTGCGTCATTAATAAGGTAGACATATTTAAAAACATATTTCATGTTGATGAGGGAGAAATGGATGAAACAGGGAGGGCAAAATATAATAAGAATAAACATGAGCCTTGAATGATTTTCCTGGAGTCGTGCTATTTCCTGAAAATCAAAGTCATGTGAAAGACAAAGTATAGAACAAGATCACTATAGAGGCCCGTGGAAGATCCGGTATCTCTGCTGGACCATTCTTAAAGGGGAGGTCAATATGAGGAACGAGAATGAGAAACATTGCCAATTACCCAGAATTCATCCTATTAAAGTCCTCTGCTGGCAACTGATCTGAGATTAAAGAAGTCATGCCAGCCACTTCTAGGGGGTCCCTGAAATTACAGGTACTGGAATCCATGCTAAGTTATCCTTCACTCTATCAATGTAGGTCACCCTCAAAGAAAGGGTCTGCATATCTCAGCATGTGAACTGCTTTTATGAGCTTATCATTCTGAATGTTGTACAAATGCTTTCTCTTTTTGTTTGAATCATCCAAAGCAAAGTTAGAATGTAGATCTGCACAGTTAGACTGTTCATACATACACGTATACGCATAAAATAAAAGACGTGAGTAATTAGATAGCAATATAGAAAGACTTATGATGCGATTCGGGACTACGTTAACTGACAATTGCGCGGCCGTGCGACGTTGTAGCCAAAAAAAATGACGGCCTTTTTTTTTCCACAAATAGAGCTTTCTTTTGGTGGTATTTGATCACCTATTTTTTGTGCTATGAACAAAAGAAGAGCGACAATTTTGAAAAAAATCTTTTCCTTTTTGCTATAATAATTATCCCATTTAAAAAAAAAAAAATCCTCAGTTTAGGCCAATATTGATTGGCTTGCGCAAAAATTATAGCATCTAGAAAGAAGGGGGTCATTTTATGGCATTTTTATTAATATTATTTTTTTTTTTTCTAGTAATGGATGCGATCTGTGATTTTTATTGTGACTGCTACTTTATGGTGGACACATTGGACATTTTTGACACTTTTTTGGGACCATTGTCACAGCGATCGGTGCTAAAAATGCACTGATTACTGTGTATATGACACTGGCAGGCAATGGGGTTAACCACTAGGGGGAGCTCAAGGGGTTAAGTGTGTCCTAGGGAGCGATTCTAACTGTGAGGGGGCATGGCTACGAGTAACACGTCAGTGATCTTTGCTCCCAATCACAGGGAGCAGAGAGATCACTGTCCCGTCATTAGAAAAAACGGGGAAATGTTGTGATTACATCAGCATCTCCCCGTTCCTCCTCTCCCGACCGCAATCGTGGGCCGCCCAGGAACATCGAGTTCCCAGGACTCGTGGGTGCACTCACGAGGCACGCAGCCGCTGGGCGGCAAATTCAAAGGGAAGTACAGGTACGCCCATTTCCCTGCCTGTGCCATTCTGCCGACGGAATATCGGCGTGTGGCGGTCACAGAACCTGTTAAAAATGTGTGTACAGCCAACTTTTTTTTAGTTTTGGAAATACTAAGGAAGTTAGTCCCTTATAAGGTTTTTATTGCTGCGCACCTCTCTCTAGATTTACTAGTCTTCTCGGAGAAAAGGCACACCCCCATCCCGCCCATCCCGCCTCATTTCAAATCTGGCAAGCCTAGCAGTCAGGGGGGCAGCATTGCCTTAGATTGGGGGCCTCTAAACTATGACCCAGGGGCCACATCCGCCCTACCAGGTGATTTTAACTTGGCCCGCAGCTAAGGTCAGTGTGCACTGATTGAGGATTAAAGCGGAGTTCCACCCAAAAATGGAACTTCCGCTTAACCCACTACTCACCCCCTTACATGCCACATTTGGCATATGATTTTTTTTTTGGGGGGGAATGGGGGCTTCAGGAGGAGTGGGACTTCCTGCCCCACTTCCTCCTTCCACCGAGGGGCTGGTTAGGCGATTAGCTTAATCGCCTATCTTCAGCCCCTCGCTGTAGGCGATCGCCTAGGACACGTCACAGATCCTAGTCGATCGTCTGTCCAATCGACGACGCCGCGCGGTGCCGTTCGCCCCGTTCGCGCATGCACAGAGCCGCTCGCGCATGTGCAGTGGGTGCCCGGCCGTGAAGCCGAAAGCTGTCACGGCCGGGTGCCCACACTTACATTGAAGATGCCGGCCGGGGAGGAGGGGAGAGGAGTGGAGCCCCGGCCGGCGCGTCGCTGGAACCCTGGAGCAGGTAAGTGTCTGTTTATTAAAAGCCAGCAGCTACACTTTTGTAGCTGCTGACTTTTAATAAACATAAAAAATGGGCTGGAACACCCCTTTAAGGTCAGCAGAGGCTTATAATGTAGCAATTCATCATGTTGGGCTTAGGTCCACTTTAAATGATATCAGCAAGCTGCAATATATGTTGGAAGTTAGAGCCGGCCACGGCGGCCAGCAAAATGAAATAAACCCCTTGTTTAAAGAGAAAACTGCAAGACCCCTGATTTGAATGGAAAGTTTCATTTCAATTGTGAGGCTTAACAAAATACCAATCCACTCCAGCAACTAAGGGATGTATTCTGTACTTAAAAAAATCTCTGTGTACTTTCCATTATCAGCTAATTGAGTAAATACATTTCCAAGTGAAGCAGAACTGCTCATTTCTGCTCACTGGCGTAGTATTTCAGGATCAGGCGCTGCAGAATGGAATAATGTACAAGGGGGTTCCGGGTGAATAACCAACACAAACGGAAAGTTCTATTTCCTAGCAAATGCTCTCTCTCTCCTCCGCCCGTTGCTTCATTGTTTTTTTTTCTTAATGCCGACTGCGTGCGCCAAGGAGGATTATTAGTTGTATTTATTGAAAGGCTAACATGGACTTGCATGTTCTGCGACTGGCATTTGAGAGAAAATCCTAAATAGGTGATTCTTAATCCTTTGGAATTCTTCTACGGTGGAAATGCATTTAAGGGATCATTCCAACCAAAACTAATATTTCAAAATGGCACAGATGGCAGCAGGTTGAAACAGACACCAATTTCAAATATCTGTAAGATCTATGAAAAAATTTTTTTTAAAAAAGTCTCAGATTTGCTTTATATACGATATATGTACTTACAGAGCTTGTTTTAAAAAAAAATAGGTGCAGGAACTCAACCACAAGCCCATTCAAATTTCACAAACAGTAGAAGGGTCTTAAAGGGGCATTAAATACTCAGGGCCAGATTCTTATACCTGGCGGCGTAGCGTATCCTATTTACACTACGCCGCCGCAACTTACAGGAGCAAGTGCCGTATTCTCCAAGCACTTGCTCTGTAATTTGCGGCGGCATAGTGTAAATGGCCCAGCGTATCCCCGCGTAATTCAAAGGGGGTGGCTTGTATTTAAATTAAGCGCACCCCCGCGCCGAACGAACTGCGCATGTGCCGGTCGGAAACTTAGCCCAGTTCGCACGCTCCATAGTACGCCGCAAATACATTGGTTTTGACGTGAACGTAATTAACGCACAGCCCTATTCGCCCTATTCACAACGGAAAAACACGGCGCTGTCCCGATGTCCATACTTAAAGCGGAGGTTCACCCTAAAACTACTCTGTCTCATAGCATCCATAGCAGTCCTATGGCTATGGCGCGTCACGCCCTTCCGAAAAAAGCCGAAATAGAACTCGGCTATATACGGCGCCTGCACAGTCAGCTCCTAGGTCTGTGCGCAGACGCCGTATAGCGCCGGAAATAGCCAAGTCCTAAATCGGCTATTTTCAGAAGGCGTGGTGTGACATAGCGGCACCATTCACCCGCGGTGGAGAGAAAAGAAAAATTCTTCAAAAAAACAGCATACTGGCGCTGACGCCAGTATGCTGGATGCTATGAGACAGAGTAGTTTTAGGGTGAACCACCGCTTTAACATGGCGTACGCCGGACCTACGCAAGGTTACCCCTCATATAGCAGGGGGAACCTTACGCTTACGCAAACAACGTAAACTACGACGACGGGGCGCAAATACGTTCGGGAATCGGCGTATCAGGCTCATTTGCATATTCGACGCAGAAATCGACGGGAATGCCACCTAACGGCCAGCGTAACATTGCAACTTAGATCCGACGGTGTAAGTGACTTACGCAAGTCGGATCTAAGCAAAATCTATGCGTAACTGATTCAAAGAATCAGTCGCATAGATACTCAGCTGAAAAAAACAGAGATACGACGGTGAATATGGAGCTACGCCGTCATATCTCTTACAAGAATCTGGCCCAGAGTGTAGAATTCAGGGGGTTACACACAGAGTGCTGAGCTGTCACTTGTAAACACAGAAACCAGACTTCTATGTTTACTAGTGATTGTGGTAAGCAGCCACCAAAGGGTCTGAGTCTTTGACAGCCTGAGCTGCGGTTATTGTCATGTCATGGGACGGGCTCCTCCCACCTCCTTCCCCTGTCCCCCGTCCAGTAGGAGACAAGAGTGGGCCTTGCGCATGAGCAGTAGGGTTTCCTGGCGTGAAGCCGAAAGGCATTTACCCAGAATGGTGATGGCAGCACCCGACAGCTAATGGAAACGTCAGCTGTGGTGCTGACATCGCTGCACTCCAGGACAGGTAAATATCCTCTAATTAAAAGCCAGCAGCTGCAGTATGTTTAGCTGCTGGTTTTTAATTATTATTTTTTTTGGGCGGACCTCTGATTTAACTCATGAATCGGCAAAGTCTGTAATAAATAGTGAATATAAGCATTAACTGCAATGTGACTAATAAGACTATAGCTAATCTAGAGTGCAGTCTAGGAGAAGAATGGCTAGGATATGGAGCAATGTCCCCTGAGAGGTATCTCTTAGCATAAGCATTTGGTGAAGGTCTCTGTGTAACCACTTTAAAGGAATGGTCTTTAGTCTAAACTATTTAGTCGGCTAGCGTTGGGGCCTAGTTGTACTGTTGGTGCACAAGAGAATAGTCCTAGTCAAGCAATAAGGCAACTGTATGGTCAGTTTCTTAAGAACTCAATCTCTCTAGCAACAGCTAGTAAATCCCTACAGCAGCAGATCACTCACAGCCATCAGTCCACTCTCTGTTCTACATCCTGGTGACTCTAGCTGTCAGCACCCCTGATCTCAGCACTCTGGATCCCGCTCAGGCCGCTAACATGCTGTAGTGATGGTGAATGTCCTCATTGACAGGTCCATTTGAGCTGAAGTAAACATCCTTCTGAACTGCATTTGACCTGATTCACACTGGTTTTATATTCCCATAGAGCTGTGTAACGCTACCCCTGCAGGGGCCACTTGGCAATTTGGATTCTATGTTCTGTGCCTAAACTCCAAGAACAACCTCAGCTCCCCTGACACACCTGGTTAAACATCAAGCACTGATAAGAACACAAGTATAGATACTGTGAATTAGCGACAGGAAAAAAAAACACAAGACCGTTTAGTGGTAAATGAACACAATGTAGCAGCTCACTCACAGCCATCAGTCCACTCTCTGTTCTACACCCAGATGACTCTAGCTTTCGGCACCCCTGAGCTCAGCGATGTGGATCCCGCTCAAGCCACCAACATGCAGAAGTGATGATGCACACTGGACAGTGATGAGCAATCTGTGCTCTCCCTCGGGGGAAGATCCCATCTGTGTCCTGTACAGCCTGAGAAAATGCAGCTCTTTCCCCTCCTCCTGTCACTCTCCCTCTGGAAAATGCAGTTAAAAAGCTCTTGGTTGCAGTAGAGTCTCTCTCCCATGGACTACAATTCCCATAGTGCAGTGCTAACACCTTCTACTCAGCAGCTCCCTCCTCTTGCTGATATAGCTGTTAATTATTTATTAGTTATTTTTTTTTATATAGCTGTTAACCTGTTCAGCACTACAGGGCAGCAGCTTCAGCGAGCAGCTGCAGCTAGTGTTTCTCTCACTCTCTATACACTTGTATGGGAATGCAAAACTCACTAGAGGCAAAAAAAGGCGTGTTGACACAAGGCCTAAAGGAAAAAATATGTTTTTACACCAGCAGACCCTTGAACACTGGGAGAGATTTATTTACGTAGTTCAGTAAAACCAATGAAACCGGTTTTATATTGCCTCTGCCATCCTAGACGGAGAGACTTCTGCCGACAAATTTATTCTGTCAGGAAAGCGACTAGAAAACAGAATCTGCGACCGTTTTCTCTATATTGTCAGAGAAGGATTTACAGCAGTATTTTCCTGTAATTATTTGAGGTGTCAACAGTCAGCTGTTCTAGTAAACTGATGTAACCGAGAATTGTAACAATTGTGTATTTAACTGAAGAAGCAATCTGTAGTGAGTCCTTGTTTTCAAAGGATTTGCTGCACTAGAGCGTACAAGTTATGATGCTGCCGAGAGCCTGACTCTATAAAAAGTTCTGGCACTTTGTTCAGAGAGAAGAAAAACTTTTAACAAAGTTATACCTGTTATTAGAGGATGCAGTAGACTGCAGATGCTGAACTGTTTGAGAAAATGTAGTTGTCTTGATGCAATATGTCCTAAAGTAATCACCCAACCAATAACCAGGAAATCTGACTGCACTCAGGCCTTAATTATTGCATGTTTTTTCCAACCCAAACAATTATTTTTAATGCAGAAGCTACCAACACTGTGGCTAGCAAGGATTTCAATGCAGGTCTCTATGTGAGATTTCAGTATTGGACCCAAGGCATCACTCCAATCAGAACACAGGAGTTTGGGGGTTCTCTACATCATCTCTCACATAAAGGAATGCGTTGAGCTACTAAGTGTGGACGCATTACAACATGCGTCCAACGCCTAGCGTTAAAAGATTATGATACACGTGAAGATTCCAATACACTTCTGTATGCAAGTGATTATCAGTTCTGGACCCCAGGCGTCATTCCAATCAAAGAACAGGAGTTTGGGGGTTCGCTACATCATATCACTTTAACATAAAGAAATGCATTAGGCCACTTAGGGAGGAGGTATGAAATACCTTCAACCCCTAGCATAGAAAAGTTAGAGCGAACATGTTCAGTAACTTAGGGCATGGGCCCATAAACAAGTGACAACTTATGTCAAGCACGTAGTAATTAAGGTGTAGGCAACTGGTAGTTGCGTAAGAGAGGCAATTATAGCTCAGGTAGTTTGAGAGTGTATGTCCCTTTAACCACTTGCTTACTGGGCACTTAAACACCCCTCCTGACCAGACCAATTTTCAGCTTTCAGCGCTCTCACACTTTGAATGAAAATTCATGCAACACTGTACCCAAATAGTTTTTTTGTCCTTTTTTTTCATACAAATATAGCTTTCTTTTGGTGGTATTTGATCACCTCTGGGTTTTTTATTTTTTGTGCTATTAATGAAAAAAGATCTAAAATTTTGAATTTTTTTTTTTTTTTTAGTTTCTGTGATAAAATTTTGCAAATTATTATTTTGTCTTCATAAATTTTGGCCACAATTTATACTGCTACATGTTTCCTGGGCACTGATTTGCCGATTGGCACTGTATGGCACTAAGCACTGTATGGGCACTGTATGGCACTGGGCACTGTATGGGCACTGTATGGGCACTGTATGGCACTGGGCACTGTATGGGCACTGTATGGCACTGGGCACTGGGCACTGTATGGCACTGGGCAGTGTATGGGCACTCTATGGCACTGGGCGGCACTGGGCACTGACTGGGCACTGTATGGCACTGGGCACTGTATGGGCCCTGTATGGCACTGGGCGGCACTGGGCACTATATGGGCACTGGGCGGCACTGGGCACTTTATGGGCACTGGGCGGCACTGGGCACTGTATGGCACTGGGCGGCACTGGGCACTGTATGGGCACTGTTTGGCACTGGGCACTGTATGGGCACTGTATGGGCACTGGGCGGCACTGGGCACTTGGTGGCAGTTTAACAAATTTTCTCCCTCCTCACATGCGGTGTCTGTGTGAGGAGGGGTGAGCCGGCAATGAGAGATGATCTGTTTACATTTGAGATCATCTCTTATTGGCCGACGATCGCGCTGTAAATAGCCGCTGTGATTGGCTATTTACCGTGATCTGTGATTGGCTGTGTCGGGAGCGCGCACGGGGAACAAGGAAAGGGGCGACCGTAAAAAGACGGCGTCCCAGAAATTCAGAGCCACCCTGCGGCCGTACATAGTCGTACGGCCATCGGGAAGTGGTTAAGATACTCCACAGCAAGTAGGCAAAAACACAACAGACAATCTTAAGCAGTATGTTAGTACTTAGTAAGCCAGAGTTCAATAAAGCAACTGATTAGAAGCAATATATGTAGTAGATGATTCTAAAGGCACTACAAGTGAAACAATGGCTACTTATCTGTTTGCAGAGGATGAGTCTTGTTGTAGTTTAGCAGCAATGGAATTCCGTAGTGTAGGGATCCAAGAGGGAAGGTATCTTTAGGGTGTCCCCAGTAAAGGCAATAGCTAGAGGCCATAGAGTTGTAGCCTGGCTTGAGATTCAACGTGGGGAGCGATGGTACCAGTGTTTGTAAAGTGGCCGAGCTACGACTGAGAATAATAGAACAAATTAAGGCTGAGAGGCATGTTTGCCGCATTGAGCGCTGATGGCGCTCGGCACTTCCGCATTTCAGGCTGGAACGCACGCGGCGCCGGGCCATGACATCATCGTGGAGCGCATTATGGCGCCAGGCGCTGATTACCCCCTGTACATTTCAATTGGCCAGTGAGAAAGCCAATCACAGTGATGGGACTATAGGAATATGAATGTTGCACCCACCTAGGGTACTGGACTAGTGCCATTCTAAGCTGCCTTATTGTGTGGAGGGTATAGAAGGAATTCCTTCCAATGGGTTGTATCCCAATTGTAGGTGGTACTTAATAGACTCCGTTGGGGGCCGGGGCTGCTACCTTTCTGAAAACGACAATGGAGGTGTTACCGCAGTGAACACTTGGGTGATTGGGGAGAAGTCAGTGTTGTCCAAAAAAGGTCTAACTTAATGAATTTTTAAAGCTTATTGACGATAAAGTTAAACAAGTAGAGCCAACGCATTTGGGGGGAATTGCCTCCCCCTTCTTCAGAGCTAGTATATAGAAAAAAAAAGATACATGGTGAAAACCCATAGAAAAGGCAAAAGAATTTGTACAAAGTGCAAAAAGAAAACATCTCTGTGGTTAAATAATGTTTCAAGATGAAAATCCCTAGAATCATATTGAGAATGGTATATAGAATGAAAACATATCCACATTGGATTTTAAATGACACAAGATGAAAAGCTGTAAGTAAAAATAAAAAGTGAAATACAAAAAAAACAAAAAAACAAACAAACAATATCTTCATCTAAAAAACAAATGATAAGTAATCAGTAATAAATAATCAAAGCAATGTATATGTATACTAAATCATAAGACATGTCTAAACCAGTTGGGCCTTATAATATAAGTAATAAATAATATTGTATAATAATAAATCATTAGTAGCATGCAGTATAATTATGACAGATAGTAAAAAATGTTCAAATCTATTCCCTAACATCAAATTAGACATAAAGCACACCTAATAAAACATTCATAAAAAGATAAGGGAAATTTATTGATGTGGCTACTCATCATAGCCTGTTTCCTAGATAAATGATTAAAATGTATAAAAATACTTAAAATTCATGGAAGTGTTTGTTTGCGGTGGGCTCTAAGTAAAAGTGGTCAGTAGTTATGTCTATAAACAAGAGATTAAAGTGATACTAAAGCTTTGTGTTTTTAAAAACAAAAAAAAAACAAACATGTCATACTTACCTCCACTGTGCAGTTCGTTTTGCACAGTGTGCCCCGATCCTTCCTTTCTGGGGTCCCACAGCGGCTTAGCGGCTTCTCCCCGCTATAGCTAACTCCTTCTGGGAAGCTCTCTACCGAGGGGGTTACCTTGCTGGCATGTTCCCATGTCATACACTCAGTGTACATAGTCGCGGAGTGTAATGCTGCGTACACACGATCACTTTTTGTGATGAAAAAAAATGACATTTTTTAAAAATGTCATTTAAAATGATGGTGTGTGGGCAAAACTACGTAAAAAATGATGTTTTAAACCCGCACATGCCCAGAAGCAAGTTAGGAGATGGGAGGTAAAACTACCATTCATAATGGAGTAAGCACATTCATCACGCTGTAACAGACAAAAAAACAGGAATCGTCTTTTACTAACAAGTAGTCAGCTAAAAGCAGCCTCAAGGCAAATAGAACTTCCCCTTTAGAGTGCCATCACTTTGTTCATCATTTTCCAAAAATGATGGTGTGTACGCAATGTCATTTTTGAAAATGAAGTTTGAAAAATTTCGTTTTTTTTCATGAAGAAAAATTACATTTTTTTTCATCACAAAAAGTGATCGTGTGTACGAGGCATAAGACTCGGCCCTCCCCCTGGTGGCTGCGTCATTGGATTTGATTGACAGAAGTTCAAGTTCTGCAATAAAGCATCAGAAAAGCATACCCCTAAACCAGGGGTACCCAACCGCTGGCCCGCGGCACCCACTGATGTGGCCGGTCATGTTTTGCACTGCGATGGCAGGTCGGTAAGCCCAGATTGCAGGTTCCCGACCCACCATCTCCGAGCATTAGTGCGAAGAACGGAGCCGCCGCTAGAGGAAGCAGAGCCAATGCTTCCTGTATAGCATCGGCTCCTTCACAGGTAGAGTGATACCAAATGTACTCCGCCTATGACAGGAAGCATCAGCTCTTTACTGCAGCGGCATGCTTTTGTCACAATTATGTTCGGGGATGGCAGGTCAGGACACGGGAACCCACGATCTGGGACAGCAGCCAGCAGTATCAATACCAGCCACCAGTGTCAGTACCAGCCACCAGTTTCAGTACCAGCCACCAGTGTCAGTACCAGCCAGTAGTACCAGTACCAGTTAGCAGTACCAGTACCAACCAACAGTACCAGTACCAGCCAGTTGTACCAGTCATCAGTACCGGCCAGATATACTGCCAGAAGGACCAGTACTCACCATCAGTACCAGTCATCAGTACCAGCCAGCAGTATAAACCAGCAATACCAGTACCAGCCAGCAGTACCAGCCACCAGTATCAATACCAGCCAGAAGTACCAGTACCAGCCAGTAGTACCAGTACCCGTCAGCAGTACCAGTACCAGTAATCAGTACCAGCCAGCAGTATAAACCAGCAACACCAGTACCAACCAGCAGTATAAACCAGCAGTACTGGAACCAGCTAGAATTACCAGTAGCCGCCAGCAGTACTAGCCAGCAGTACCAGTCAGCAGTACCTACCAGTAATACCAGTACCAGCCAGCAGTACCCACCAGAAGTACCAGCCAGCAGTACCAGTACCCACCAGCAGTACCAGCACCAGACATCAGTTCCAGTACCTGCCAGCAGTACTAGCCAGCAGTACCAGTCAGCAGTACCGGTACCAGCCAGCAGTACTAGTACCAACCAGCAGATCCAGTACCCACCAGCAATACTAGTACCAGCCAGCATTCCAGTACCCACCAGCAGTTTCAGTGCCCACCAACAGTACCAGTACCAGCCAGCAGAACCAGCCAGCAGTACCCAAAAGCAGTACCAGCACCTGTCAGCAGTACCCACCAACAGTACCAGCCAGCAGCACCAGCCAGAGGCAGGAATACTGAGGAAGAAGTGATGATTGAGCTCAGTTGAGGTGCAGGTAAACCGCTGTGCATCAGTGTGAAAGCAGGCTTAGACCCCTTACACATGATCGGTCCAATCGGGTCTGCCTGTCTGTTTTTCAGGTGGACTCAAACAGACTCTCCATTCACTTCTATAGAGCGGCACATATAAATGGACTTGTGTCCATTTACACCCGCCTATCTGCAATCCAATCTGCTTAAAAAAAACAGAAGGGGATCTGTCCCCTTCTGTCTGGGCGGATCGGAGGACCCTTGGGGTAGAGCATGTTGGGTCTGTGCATGCTCCACATATGCAGAGTGGACACAAACTCGCCATCCCCCTTTTACGCTCATTGTGGCTTGCAACCGGTTAACAAGTCGCTAAAGTGGCCCTCACTCCTCAAAAGGTTGGGCACCCTTGCCCTAAACTTCTCATTGAGCCAAAAGAGTGACTGTGACCGTGTGCTTGGTAATTACAGGAATAAGACCCTAGGGACCCTAAAACTGTGGGCTCCTGCAGGAGTAAGTGCTACATAACATTGAGAAATCTACTTGGTAGGTCTACGTTATCGGTTTGCTTCAGATTTCAGACAAAGCTTTGCAACAAATGTTCAGTTTCTCCTAAGTTTGGTGGAACTTTTAACTTTAGAAAAAAACACAAGTAATGTCAAAATACATCACTCTGTTTGGCCTCTAGTGATTAATAACCTTTAAGTCTGTTATTTAAGTTAAAGTGAATGCCTCTGGATGTAACCTAATCTACTTATTGCTATGTTTCCAGTCTGGAGTGATTGAGCTACTGAAGAAAAGAGGAGCGTGGCTTAGAACTGATGTCTTTTAAAGCGAGAAATGCAAAGCCTCTTTTGTTATTTCCCTTTCATTGTGATCTTTTGTAGCTGTTTGAAAGAAAAGTATAGTGTATTATTCACAAGTAAACATTCCTGTATGTGTAGCTGTATGGAATGCATTTGATTATATGTATGTATAAATGTGGTGTGAGGAAATATCTAGGAAATGGGGTATTTACAGAGACTATATATACTATGTACAGAAAAAAAAGCAGTAAAACAAGACGAAAGCAGGAAAATAATTCCTGGTGACTTACCGGTACTGGTGGTCCCTGACTAACAGACTAGGAGCAACCTGCTGCTGCCAAGACGCTAAACTGCCAAGACACTAAAGTCCTTCCCACCAGGGAAGCCAAAATAGAACTCGGCTATATACGGCGCCTGCGCAGTCAGCTCCTAGGTCTGTGCGCACGCGCCGTATAGCGCCGGAAAGAGCCGAGTCCTAAATCTGCTATTTTCGGAAGGCGTGACGCGACATAGCCGCGCCATTCACCCGCGGTGGAGAGAAAAGAAAATTCTTCATTTAACAGTAAGTAGAGCGATTAAAAAAAAAAAAAAACAGCATACTGGCGCGGACGCCAGTATGCTGGATGCTATGGGACAGAGTAGTTTTAGGGTGAACCTCCTCTTTAAGGACCTGCTCACGACTATATACGTACTTTTTTAAAGATGGATATCTGGGTAATGGCAGCAGCTGCCACAACCAAGATATTCATCTTTAGTGTGAGCGGTCCTGTAAACGATAACGGTGGTCTCCGCGGTGGTTTCGCCGCAAGATCACCGTTATCGATGGCGGGAGAGGGGCCAAACAAGAGAGGTATCACCACAATCGTTAGAGCGAGATCAATAATTCTAGCCCTAGACCTCCTCTGTAGCTCAAAAGATGCAATCTATAGAATTTTTTAAACGTCGCCTATTGAGATTTTTAAGTGTAAACGTTTGACGCCATTCCACAAGCGTGACATGTTGGGTATCATTTTACTCGGCGTAACATTATCTTTCACAAAATATTTTTTTATTAAAAAAATTGATTTTTTTTCCAAAAAAAGTGCGCTTGTAAGACTGCTGCTTAAATACGGTGTGACAAAAAGTATTGCAATGCGGAGCGGTGGCGGTTTTTAAATAGTAAGTGACCGGATGTATATTAAAAAAAGGCAGGATAAAAGGACATACAATTAAAAAATGCTAATTGTGGTTGGAACCCCGCTTGAAGTGGTTAAAATGATCGTATGTGGGCTTCACATCGTTTTTCAGGTTCTGAAAGACGTCAATTTTTTTTTACGAACATGTTGCATTTTTTAACGACGTTTTTCGGGTTGTAAAAAAATTATCGAGTGTGGGGTTTAACGACGTGAATAAACCCACGCATGCTCATAAGCAAGTTATGAGACGGGAGCGCTCGTTCTGGTAAAACTAGCGCTCGTAATGGAGTAAGCACATTCATCACGCTGTAACAGACAGAAAAGCGCAAATCGTCTTTTACTAACAGGAAATCAGCTAAAGCAGCCCCAAGGGTGGGCCGTCATCCGAATGGAACTTCCCCTCTATAGTGCCTTTGTACGTCACCACGCTTTGCTAGAGCACTTTTTTTAAAACGATCATGTGTGGGCAACATCGTTTTAATGATCAAGTTGGAAAAAACTATGGGCCAGATACACAAACAATTACGGTGGCGGATCTCCAGATCCGCCGCCGTAATTTCAAATCTGCGCCGGCGTATCATTAGTTTGTATCCACAAAACAAGATACGCCGGTTTTTTTGCGTAGATACACCGTCCTATGAATGAATAAATGAATGAATGAAAACTTATATAGCTCAGCACATGCAAACTTAATCGCCTCTGGCCATTGTCCTAAAGTGTCCTATTTACGCTGGATGCTAGGGGAGCTTCCACATTGAATATGCAAATGAGGTAGATATGCCGATCCATGAACGTACGTACGCCCGGCGCAGTGTTTTTATGTTGTTTGCGTAAGCGTAGGTCCGGCGTAAAGTTACCCCTGCTGTATAGAGGCGTACGTAATGTTAAGTATGGACGTCGGGTCAGCGTAGATTTTTCCATCATTCACGTCATTTGCGTAAACCGTTTACGAATAGGGATTTGCGTAAGTTACGTTCACGTCGTTTTCATTGATGTTTTGCAACGTGATTTTGCGCATGCGCACTGGGATATCTCCACGGACGGCGAATGCGCCATTCAAAAAAAAGTCAAATACGTTGGGTCATGTTGATTTACATGACATCACGCCCACATCCAACTTATTTGAATTGCGCGGCCTTACGCCGCAACACTTACACTACCCCGCCATAAGTTACAGAGGATATTCTTTGAGGATATGGATACGCCGCTGTAACTTACAGCGGCGTAGTGTAGCTAAGTTAAGCTAAGCTATGCCAGTGGTACATGTATGTGGATCTGGCCCTATGTTTTTTCT
The DNA here is from genome assembly GCA_029574335.1 of Rana kukunoris. Lineage (NCBI taxonomy): Eukaryota > Metazoa > Chordata > Amphibia > Anura > Ranidae > Rana > Rana kukunoris. The sequence goes on along the minus strand of CM056053.1, from coordinate 468,293,069 downwards.
ACATGCCGAAAAATTCGTTTTTTTTATGCCGAAAAATAATCGTGTGTACACGGCAGTAGTCTACAGATCAGCAACAAGTTAATCTGAAATACCTTTTTTTTTGTGTCTGATTATTTTATGTCTTTTTTGTTTTAATATTTAAAAACAAAAAAAACTTGTAAATAAAAGTCTTCACTGCAGCAAAATTGTCACCGAAAACCAGCATCCATCAAGCATTAGCACTAAGCAGCCTCTGCAGTTTTATCGTTGTCTAGTGTTGACATTTTTTTTTTTTGATTGCTGTCAACTAACAAGCTCCTTGTTACACAACAAATTGTACCATTTGCCGGCTGCAGGAGCCGCGTGTCCGCAAAAGTTCACCCCGGCCGTTTTCCATCTCCTCAGGGAAAAAAAAAACATTCTCCTCCGCCGTTCCAAATTCTTCTGCTTCTGAAAGCACACTGACCAATGCTGTTTGTGATATTTAGCAATTTTTCGCCAACATCTGAATAAAACCAGTGATCCACATCAATAATAATAATAATGCCAGATGATTTCTCAAGTGGCTGCAAGATCCAGCCCGCCAGACATCTCTGTCGAAGAGTAAAATAAATAAATGAAAAAACGACAAACATTTCTGACATTTATCAGTGGTGTTGTAATTTAAATTACAATAACCTTTTCAAGGCTACAGGAAAGTGATCTTTTCTTTTCACCATCATTTCCTTCCAACAATATCTATATGATGTGCAGTAATTATAAATAAAGGGCATATTAGCATGGATTTCATATTTAGAGGTTTTTCTGTGGGGTTTTTAACCACTTTAGCCCCGGACCATATTGTTGTCCAATGACCAGAGCACTTTTTGTGATTCGGCACTGCGTCGCTTTAACTGACAATTGCGCGGTCGTGCAACGTGGCTCCCAAAAAAAATTGGCGTCCTCTTTTTCCCATAAATAGAGTTTTTTTTTGTTGGTATTTGATCATCTCTGCGGTTTTTATTTTTTGCGCTATAAACAAAAATAGAGCGACAATTTTGAAAAAAATTCAATATTTTTTACTTTTTGCTATAATAAATATCCCCAAAAATATATAAAAAAAAAAAATTTTACTCAGTTTAGGCCGATACGTATTCTTCTACATATTTTTCGTAAAAAAAAAAATCGCAATAAGCGTTTATTGATTGGTTTGCGCAAAAGTTATAGCGTTTACAAAATAGGGGGTCGTTTTATGGCATTTTTATTATTATTTTTTTTTACTGGTAATGGCGGCGATCAGCATTTTTTTTCAGTACTGCGACATTATGGAGGGCACTTCGGACACTTTTGACACATTTTTGGGGCCATTGGCATTTTTATAGTGATCAATGCTATAAACATGCATTGTATTACTATAAAAATGCCATTGGCAGTAAAGGGGTTAACACTAGGGGGCGGGAAAGGGGTTAAGTGTGTTCCTGGGTGTGTTCTAACTGTATGGGGGGGTGGCCTCACTAGAGGAAATTACTGATCTTCCATTCATACATTGTATGAACAGAAAATCAGCGCTTCCCCCTCTGACAGGACCGGGAGCTATGTGTTTACACACATAGCTCCCGGTCCCCGCTCTGTAACGAGCAATCGCGGGTGCCCGGCGGCAATCGTACCCCCCGGGCACGTGCCCCCTAGCGGCCGCTTAAAAAGCGGATGTATAGCTACGAGCTCTCGCCCAGGAGTGCCGCCGTCCCGCAGTAATATGACGGCGGGCGGGCGGCAAGCGGTTAATAAAAATATCTATCCATCTATCTATCTATCTATCTATCTATCTATCTATCTATCTATCTATCACGACGTATCAGTAGATACACCGTCGTAACTCAGAATCTGCGTCGTCGTATCTTTAAGCGTATTCTAAAAGTGAGATACTCTTAAATGTTACTAAGATATCACCGGCGTCTCCTACATCGTCCTATCTTAGCTGCCTATTTACGCTGGCCGCTAGGGGCGTGTACGCTGATTTACGCCTAGAATATGCGAGATACGTATCAGCGAGATACGCCTATTCATGAACGTACACCCGGCCGTCGCAGTACAGATACGCCGTTTACGTAAGGCGTTTTCAGGCGTAAAGATATTTCAACAAAAAGATGGCGCAGCCAATGTTAAGTATGGATGTCAGGATCGCGTCGAATTTGAAAATTTTTACTTTGTTTGCGTAACTCGTCCGTGAATGGGGCTGGACGTAAATTACGTTCACGTCGAAAACAATGAGTCATAGCCGTGTCATTTGGAGCATGCGCACTGGGATACGTCCACGGACGGCGCATGCGCCGTTAGTAAAAAACGTCAATTACGTGGGGTCACACTTAATTTAAATAAAACATGCCCACATCAAACACATTTGAATTTGGCGGGCTAACGCCGGCCCATTTATGCTACTCCGCCGTAACTTAGCTTGGTGAATACAGCACTTGCCTCTCTAATTTACGGCAGCGTAGCATACCTGAGATACGTTACACCCATATAAAATTACGCAGCTCTACGTGAATCTAGCCATCTCTATCTATCTAGCTATCTATCTATTTATCTATCTATCTATCTATCTATCTATCTATCTATCTATCTATCTATCTATCTATCTATCTATCTATCTATCTATCTATCTATCTATCTATCTATCTACAGTACCTTGCAAAAGTATTCACCCCCTTGTCTTTTTACCTATTTTGTTACATTAAAGACTTTAGTTCAATGTTTTTTTGTTTTTTTTTATCTGAATTTTATGTGATGTATTCACCCCCTTTGTTATAAAGCCCATACAAAGCTCTGGTGCATCCAATTTCCTTCAGAAGTCACATAATTCGTGAAATGATGTCCACCTGTGTGCAATCTAAGTGTCACATGATCTGTCAGTACATATACACACCTTTTTGGAAGGCCCCAGAGGCTGCAACACCTGAGCAAGAGGCACCACTAACCAAACACTGCCATGAAGACCAAGGAACTCTCCAAACAAGTAAGGGACAATGTTGTTGAGAAGTACAAGTCAGGGTTGGTTATAAAAAAATATCCAAATCTTTGATGATCCCTAGGAGCACCATCATATCTAGCCAAATGGAAAGAACATGGCACAACAGCAAACCTGCCAAGAGACAGTCGCACACCAAAACTCACGGACCGTAAAGGAGGGCATTAATCAGAGAGGCAGCACAGAGACCTAAGGTGACCCTGGAGGAGCTGCAGAGCACCACAGCAGAGACTGGAGTATCTGTACATAGGACGACAATAAGCCGTACGCTCCATAGACTTGGGCTTTATGGCAGAGTGGCCAGAAAAAAAAAAACCTTACTTTCAGCAACAAACAAAATGGCACGTGTTGAGTTTGCGAAAAAAGGCATGTGGTCGCGCGCGTGCGACCCAGTCCAAAGCTCCCTGACCACGCCCGCGGGACCCGTGGACCCGAACGCCGCCGGTGTCCCACGATCGGGTCACAGGAGCTGAAGAACGGGGAGAGGTGAGTGTAAACACATCTTCCTCCTTCTTCTCTGCGGCAGTGTCAGTGATCGTCTGTTCCCTGATATAGGAAACGACTATCAGTGACGTTACACCTGCAGCCACACCCCCCTACAGTAAAAAAATCACTCCCTTAGGGCACACTTAACCCCTTAGCGCCACCTAGTGGCTAACTTCTTCCCTGCCATTGTCATTTTCACAGTAATCAGTGCATTTTTATAGCAGTTTTCGCTGTGAAAATTACAATGGTCCCAAAAATTTGTCAAATGTGTCCGATGTGTCCGCCATAATGTCGCAGTCATGAAAAAAATCGCTGAAGCTTGAAAGTATTGGTTTCAGGTATCGGAGCATTTGTATGAGTGCAAATTCTTAGTATCATCAACAATACTGGTGTCGGTGCAGACAAAAAGAAGGGGAGAAAACGTGCCATCTACAAATAACAAACAGTAGCAGCCAGCACAACAAAGGGACAAAATGTGTGTAAATAAACAAAGTGATAAAGTGCAGCGCTAAATATGATAAACGTGAACACCTTCTACTCAAACACGTATTGATAGCAGAGAGTCACTGTGGTGCATACAACAAATATACAATATAAATCAAATATTGTCATTTAATAAAATATATAGTGAACAGTGACACATTTACATATGACGAAAAACTGCTAGTGCATATGTAACGGAAGGGCCCGTGGGACCCAGAATCTCTTAGAAAGTATGATATACTCCCGTTTCAGCTTCCCCGATGCCTCTTATATGTAGATTACCCTGTGTCTTTAATAGGGGCACAGGGTGAATGAGAACCCCACTATGATCTTTGCTAGTCAGATTTAATGCGGTATACATTGTGTATATTGTATATATATTGTATGTTGGCTGTTGTGTACTATAAAGCTTGGTGTGATGAGGTAGGGTGTGATTGCATTCTATTGTCTATTGTGGTAATTAAGTCTGCTACTGTGATATTGTGTATTGTAAGTTAGCAGACTGCCTTAAGTTAAGGCGTCTGAGTCATCAGGTGTAGTTAATTAGCTAATGTAAATTAGGTCAGGACCCGGAGACAGGGTGTCTGCTAAAGAGATGTATTGAGGATGATGTGTATTGGAGGATCTTATAAGGTAACCATTGTGTGATGTTGTGGGTAGAGTTGGATTATTGTTCATTTGGTTCCTGCAGTATCCTAAATTGTATATACAAGATGTATTTCTCAATAAAGGGTCATTCCTGTTGAACCTCAAACAGAGCAGTGTGTTTCGTTAATGGGGGGGGGGGATTCGTATGGGTTGTGTTCGCTGGATTGTGGCGTGTCAGTAGCTGCCTTGTGTTCGGAAAGGGAATATCCTAAACGGCTTTAACCCCTGTCCCATCACAGCATAGTTTTTATATAGTCCATAAAGTGTTTCCAGTGGATGAAGTGACTCTCCAAGGTGAGTAATAATAAAACAGTTGTCTATAGGTATTCCACCACCGATACAAAAGAGAGGCTTACCAGATATGTTGAACCCAACTAGGCATACGTCCGATGAGTCAACAGAGCTTGTGGTGTAGCGCACCCAGGGGAGGAAAATATATCAGCATACACAGCTTCCAATGTAGATATATGAGGCGGAAGACCGTCACAATATTGTTGCAAGTAGGGTTCAACCAAGGATACAGTGACACAAACTCAAAAGGAATTCATCCAAATAATACATCGGTAGAAGGAGAGAAAATGGGCCACATAGTGTGATACCATTTCAACAAGAAACATTTATTGTATAAGTAAAAAAATGGACACTCACAATAGAGAAGATATTAAAAGCATGTAGATAAAATCAAATGACGCAGTGGCATCAGCAGAGCCCATCCCGACTTTTCGTCCTAAAAAGGAATCCTCTGGGGTCTACTGGTATCTGTGCAACCCTATCTAACGCTACTTCATCACCTTGTTGCCACACCTTGGACTACCTCGGGCTACTTTTCTGCCTGCAGACCTCTTCGGTACCATGATCAGAAGAGCCGCCACCTCCATGTAGTGCAGTGAAACAAGCTTTATTGTAGATCTAACGGTACAACAGGGATAAAATCCAGCACATAAACGTTAGCCCGCTCTTATCACTTAATCTATATTAAAGCTTATTTTACTGCATTACATGGAATTTTTGATTTGGGAGCACCCCACCTTAGTCTTTTCCAGGGCAGCAAAAAACAAAATACACCACTGGGTATAGAGCTTGCCTAAAAAGCAAGACACAGACCCCCCCCCCCCCCCCCCCCCCCCTGCTCTCTCTTGATCTCTAGCTGCACAATGGGAATGTAAGACTCTCTGGGTAACGCACCACCATTATTTCTTTATGTGTGACCTAGTCTTTCTTTAATTGTCTCTGTCCATAGGCAAAACATTTTATTTTATTTGTGAAGAATGCGATAATATATATACTGTATACTCTATTGTAACCTATAATATATAGCTATTGCATCAATGTATTAATGTGTAGTTGTCCCTTGTTTGCTAGTCTAACCTATTAGAGAATATGCTAGGCCTAATGCTATAATTCTAGCTATAAAGACAGACACAGTTACTCAGTAAAAAGAAGTCATAGTTACAGTGGCGATCGAAAGTTTGGGCACCCCAGGTAAAAATTTGTATTAATGTGCATAACGAAGAAAAGGAAAGATGGAAAATTCTCCAAAAGGCATCAAATTACAGATTAGACATTCTTATATGTCAAAAAAAGTTAGATTTTATTTCCATCATTTACACTTTCAAAATTACATAAAACAAAAAAATGGCATCTGCAAAAGTTTGGGCACCTTACAGAATTTATAGCATGCACTGCCCCCTTTGCAAAGCTGAGACCTGCCAGTGTCATGGATTGTTCTCAATCATCGTCTGGGAAGACCAGGTGATGTCAATCTCAAAGGTTTCAAATGCCCAGACTCATCTGACCTTGCCCCAACAATCAGCACCATGGGTTCTTCTAAGCAGTTAAATATAAGGAAATTAACTGCGCTAAGAAACTGTGAAAATTTATAAAATAAATTGGGAGCAACTAAATGCTCTAAAGAAGCTGGACCTGACTGTACTAACTACAACAGTGGAAAAAAACAATGGAAAAAAACGAGATGCGCTACAATAGTGAAAATCAGTACATATATCCAAAAAAAAATTCATAAATAATTGTCCATGTACACATAAAAGCAAGAAAAGTGATCAGAGTCTTATGATGAATAACATAGATCCAGTGCACCAGTGAAAAAAGGTATAGGAACAAATGCTGTGGTGACAATCTGATGAAAAAAGCTGATAGAAGATCCTACAAGTTCCGCCCGACCGGTTTCGCGAAATATCGCTTTATCTTGGGGCACCCAAGAGGAAGCGATATTTTGCGAAACCGGTCGGGCGGTACTTGTGTTGCATCTGATCACCCCCCGTTGATTACACTTTTTCCTCACCATATTGGACGGGTTGGTTTTTTGGATTACTTCCGGCCGGAGTTCCAAACTGACATGCCTTTATACTATGTTACCATGTAAGTGAGTTTTTGTCTCTTTTTAAATAAATTTTATCCTACAGTGTTACACTATTGTGGCCCTTTGTGTCTTTCCATGTTGATTGAAACCAAGTTCCTCATCCAACTGTCTTCAACGGGGATTGACACCTGGTCTGGTCCAACTTCACCCTCCTAGTGACCACCTACATGCTTTCTGGGGTCTTCTTTTAAGTAAGAGACCACCGGAAATCTGGTAAGCAGATTTTATACTTTCACGGTGGAGGATCTTCTATCAGCTTTTTTCATCAGATTGTCACCACAGCATTTGTTCCTATACCTTTTTTCACTGGTGCACTGGATCTATGTTGTTCATCATAAGACTCTGATCACTTTTCTTGCTTTTATGTGTACATGGACAATTATTTATGATTTTTTTTGGGATATATGTACTGATTTTCACTATTGTAGCGCATCTCTTCTAAGCAGTTTTCTAGAAAACTGAAACTGAAAATAGTTGACGCTCACAAAGCTGGAGAAGGCTATAAGAAGATAGCAAAGCGTTTTCAGATGTCAATATCCTCTGTTTGGAATGTAATCAAGAAATGGCAGTTTTTAGGAACAGTGGAAGTTAAAGCAAGATCTGGAAGACCAAGAAAAATATCAGACAGAACAGCTCGCAGGATTGTGAGAAAAGCAATTCAAAACCCATGTTTGACTGCATGATCCCTCCAGAAAGATCTGGCAGACACTGGAGTTGTGGTACACTATTCCACTATAAAGAGATACTTGTACAAATATGGTCTTCATGGAAGAGTCATCAGAAGAAAAGCTCTTCTACGTCCTCACCACAAAAATCAGTGTTTGAACTTTGCAAATGAACATATAGACAAGCCTTATGCATTTTGGAAACAGGGTTCTGTGGACCGATGAGGTAAAATAGAATTTTTTGGCCATGAGCAAAGGTACGTTTGGAGAAGAAAAGGCACAGAATTGAATAAAAAGAACCTCTGTCCAACTGTTAAGCATGGGGGTGGATCAATCATGCTATATTGTATGGGGTTGTATTGCAGCCAGTGGCACAGGGAACATTTCACGGTTAGAAGGAAAAACAGATTCAATACAATTTCAGCAAATTTTGGATGGTAACTTGATGCCATCTGTGAAAAATCTGAAGTTAAAGAGAGGGTGGCTTCTACAAATGGATAATGATCCTAAACACACCTCAAAATCCACGGGGGATTACATCAAGAGGTGTAAACTGAATGAATGAATGAATGAAAACTTATATAGCGTGGCACATGCGAACTAAATCGCCTCTTGTTGTTCCTGTCTCCTTTGATATCAGAGTTTTGATCTTTCTCCTGAACGCTAAGTGATCCTCCTCCAACCGAATGCTGGTTGGTAAAGCGTTCCATAGTCTGGGACCTTGGATCGCGAATCTTCTTTCTTCTTTGGACTTGTAGTTGGCTTTCGGAATCTGGAGCAGGTTTTGATTGATGGATCGCAAAACGCGATTGGGATTGTGGGCTTTTATTTTTTCGCATAAACAATGGGGGGCATTCCTATGGACACATCTATGCGTAAGACAGAGAGCTTTAAAAGTAATTCTGTCTTTAACTGGCAGCCAATGAAGGGCTCTCAGTGAAGGTGAGATGGATTCCCAGGGTTTTTTTCCCAGTCACAAGTCTGGCGGCCGTATTCTGAACGACTTGCAGACGATCGATTTGGTACTTGGGGAGTCCAAGGTAGAGGGCATTTGCATAGTCCAGTCTGGAGTTAACAATTGCTCCCACCACGACCGCTAAATCTTCTTTGGGGATGAAAGGAGTAAGTCTTCGTAGTAGGCGCAGCAGATGGTGGGATCCGCTGACTACTGCCCCTATTTGTGCATCCATTGTCATATAGGAGTCAAAAATGACCCCTAGACTTTTGACTTTGGCACTAGGGGAGATGATTTTGCCCAAAATAGGCGGAGGTGTCCATGCTGTTGCGGGTTGATTCCTATGCTTGGCGTGAAACAGGAGAAGTTCTGTTTTCGCTCCGTTGAGTTTCAGATAACTCTTTGTCATCCAGTCCTCTATCAAAGAGAGGCATGTCTCTAGATTGAGGTGGTGATCCTTTTTGTTGCCAATGCGGAAATACAGTTGCGTGTCGTCTGCATATGAGTGGTAAAGTAGTTTTTGGCTGCTAATAATTTCAAAAAGAGGGCGAAGATAGATGTTAAACAGCACCGGTGACAGAGGCGATCCTTGAGGGACTCCGCATGATACTGTGCGTTTCTCAGATGTAAAAGGTCTTAACTTCTCTGTTTGCGATTGGTTTTCCAGAAAAGAGGAGAACCAAGATAAATCGCCTTCTGCGACTCTGGCTACTTCAGCTAGCAGTGTCAATAAAAGTTTGTGGTCTACAGTGTCGAAAGCTGCACTTAGGTCCAACAGAACTAGAAGACAAGATTCTCCTTCGCCTGCAGCCTCGAGAGCATCGTCCCATATTTTGAGCAGCGCGGTTTCAGTCCCGTGTCCAGGACGGAAACCCTATTGAAATGGGTCAAGTAGCTTGTGGGTATCCAGATGCTGTTGCAGCTGTTGTACCACTACTTTTTCCTGTTATGGGACGGCGTTGGAGTGGGTCCTTGGGGTCAAGGGAGGGTTTCTTCAGGATGGGTTGGATTATACCTTCTTTCAACTGTGAGGGCACTATGCCCTCCTTGAAAGACTGGTTGATAAGCTGCGTGATGGGAGGAGCCAGGATGTCGGCGCATTCCTTCAACAGTTTTGTGGGGATAATATCATTTGGCGCTGTGCCATTACGCAAAGTACCAATGATATTTTTAGTGGCATCGATGGAAATGGGTTCCAGGGTGAACTTACCTAATAGAGGTGAATTACTTTGGGTGTTGTGTGAGAAACTGCGGGGGGGGGCTGAGGGGGGGATTGTTTTGCTGAATGCTTTCACGGATTGCCTCGATTTTATTAATTAAGTAATCCGATAATTCATTGCAAAATTCTTGTGTGTCTGAATTGGGGACTTCAAGACATCCTGGTTTCATGGTCTGAGTGACCATCTTAAAGAGTTTGCGTGGTCGGTTTAGGGCGCTATTGATAGCCTCAGAAAAATAATTTTTCTTGGCTTGGAAAATTTCTTTGTGGTATTTTCTTGTTGTTGCCTTGTAGATGGAGAGGTTTACCTCTGAAGAACTTCTTTTCCAGGCGGCTTCCGCCCTTCTGCGTTCTTGCTTCAGTAACGACAGCTGGTTGTTAAACCAGCTGCGGTTGTTTTTCCGGATGCGGGTTTTACGTTTTGGCGCTACTAAGTCGGCTGACTGTAGTAGGGCTGAATTTATGGCATCCAGTGTTTCTACAGCCGTTTGATGCGGCTGAGTTGTTTCTATTTTTTTCCTTAATGTGGTTTTGAAGAGTTCCGAGTGGAGCTTCTTCTGACATCTAGTCCAGTGTGTTGTCACTGGTCAAGATGTTTTTGTTGCGGGGGGGATTATGGAAATAATGAATTTAATTGCATGGTGGTCTGTCCATGGCAACGGTTCATTTTCCAGAATTTTTATTTCCAGATCTTGTCTGAAAATAAGATCAAGCATGAAGCATGTGTGGGCCCACATACTAGTTGTTGTAACCCTAAACCTTCCAGGTGGTCAATACAGACATCGGCAACGGGGTCTTGTGAGGAGTTGGCCCAGAGGTTGAAATCCCCGAGCAGCAAAAGATGTTTGCTGTTGAGGGTGTAGGTGGAGAAGAAGTCCGTCAATGATGGTAGCAGCTGCGATTTTGGGCCAGGAGGCCTATAGCAGAGCAGAATGTGGACGGTCTCCTTTGAATTTGTTTGCAGTTGCAGAGTAAGGGTTTCCATAAATGGAAGAGGGTTTTGAAGGACTGGTTTTGTGATTGCAAGGTGCGTCTTGTGGATCACCGCCAGCCCTCCTCCTCTTTGCCCTATTCTGTTTTCCGTTATAATACGGTAGTTCTCTGGCACCAGTTCTCCTAGAATGGTGTTACAGTCGGCTGTAAGCCAGCTCTCTGTAATAAAGAGGCAGTCTAGATCGCTTTGTAGAATGAAGTCACGGATTTCCAGTCTGTGTTTTACTGCCGATCTTGTGTTGATCAAAGCACATGATATGTGCTTTGGCTGGGGTAAATGGCTGAAATATCTGACAGTCGATCGTTGATCGATTCTCAAAAGTCGCTCAATTCGTAAGGCTTTTTTGGTGATGGCTGGCAGTATTGCGGCGAATTGCCTCAAACTCCAAATGGTTTCGGCAGAATATTGCCGGTATGCCATGATCGCCAATCACCGGGGGGGGGGGGGTTTAAGGGGCGATGGGGAGAGGAATTGGCTAATTCCTCTCTCCTGGCTTGGTCCAGAGGAAGGCAAAAAAAACACTGGCCGTGCTGGGCCAATATGCTCCAGTAGGGGCAAAAAATTCCTTCCTGACCCCGTGAGAGGTGATCAGGTGACCCCTGGATCAACTTCTGTTTGTTGTTGAGACGAGGGGGGGCTGGGGATGAGAGGTGAGTGGGTTGTTGGTGTAGCAGGATGGCTGCCTGATCAGGCAGTGGGAAGTAGCCTAGGGCTGACAGATAAGGTGGATCAGGTATGGCCGGGGGGCTAAGCAGGTGAAACTACTGAAGAGTGGCTGTCCTTCAGAGGTAAGGGGGGTTTCCTGGATGACTTGGTGGGGATTCTATGGTGTGAGGAGCGGCGCGGCGTTAGGCCGCAAGTGAAGCTGCGGTCTTTCCTAGATCGCGGCCCCGCGATTCAGAGAGGTCTGGCGCTGGTGTCCAAAAAAGCACTAGGATGGTGGAATTGCCGCAGGGTGGTGGCAGGAGGGTGCCTCTGATGGCGATGGAAGTGTGGGAGCACAGGGGACAGAGGAAAGAAGCAGGGGAGGTCTCAAATTCTGGCTGGTAGTTGGGGGGCCCAGAGATGGAGGATGAGGAACGAGGGGGGGCTGTTTCACCGATGGAGAAGATTAGGCCGCCGCCGCGGCTTGTCCTAAAAAAGGACGACCACCTACGGGTCCTGGGGAGGTGTAGATCGCCCTGAGCAGCAGGGGCTTACCTGGTGAGGTCTGCAGCGGGTGAGAGGTGGCGTGGGGAAGATAATGGATGAGCCTGCTGCGTCGAGGAGGTGGAAACCCTGCCTGTCTGGAGCCCAGGAGCCACAACGTCCTACTGGTAGGTACGTGCGCCGATTACTACTGGGACAGTTCTCGCCCTGGGGAGGGTCACTCTTTCAGACCCAACAGGAAGAGCTCCTGGAACGTTAGCAGCAATGTGTGGATGAGGACAAAACTGAAGGTTTTGCCATGGCCTTCACAATCTCCTGACCTCAACATAATTGAAAATCTATGGATTGACCTTAAAAGAGCAGTGCGTGACAGACAGCCCAAAAATCTCAAAGAACTGGAAGACTTTTGTAAGGAAGAATGGGAAAAGATACCTCAAACAAGAATTGAAAGACTCTTGGCTGGATACAAAAAGCGTTTACAAGCTGTGATACTTGCCAAAGGGGACAGTACAAGATATTAACTCTGCAGGGTGCCCAAAGTTTTGCAGATGCCATTTTTTTGTTTTTTGTAATCTTGAAAGTGTAAATGATGGAAATAAAATCTAACTTTTTTTTGACATATTATAAAAATGTCTAATCTGTAATTTGATGCCTTTTGGAGATTTTTCCATCTTTCCTTGGCTTCGTTTTGCACATTAATACAAATGTTTACCTGGGGTGCCCAAACTTTCGATCCCCACTGTATATCATTTAAAGCGGAGGTTCACCCAAAAGTAAACCTCCGCTTTTCGGAACCCTCCGAAAAGCCACAGCACTTCACTTTCCTATTCCCTTACAGAGGATGGCGGCGGGGGCGACTTGGACAGGTAAGTGTTACTTTTTTAAAAGTCAGCAGCTGCTGTATTTGTAGCTGCTGGCTTTTAAAAGAAATAATTTCAGGTGAACCCCCGCTTTAAGTAGGAATATCATATCCTAACAACAGATATCTAGCAAGCCTATATCAACAATAATAATAATGAAAGATACTTAACACATCCCCTAGATCAGTGGTTCTCAACCTTTCTAGTGCCGTGACCCCTTGATAAAATTTCCCAAGTCATGGGGACCCCTAACAGTAAAATGATTTTGTAGAGTGGGGTGTCAGCACCCAAAGCAAGGCAAGTCATTTGCGCCCCTAACCTACGGACATTTAGTGCTTCCCGAGTCCCTTCCACTCGTACATTATTAAAACCCCTTATGGTACATTATAGGATGTACCACTCTTTCTCTTTGTTCTCCTTTCTTTCCCTTGTACCTTAATCTAACCGGAAAAAAAATGTTCCCCCATCTCTCTCACTAGCCATATTTTTTGTTCTCTTATTCTTTCTCTCCCTTTCTTTGTTCCTCCCCCTCTTTTTCTCTCCCTTCCATGTATTCTCTATTTTCACTCCTTGGTGGGGGGGGGGGGGGTTTGGCAGTGCAGGCGGGGAGTTGGGATCAGTGGCAGTGCTGGGGAGAGTTCTGATCAGCCAACTTAGGTGCTCTTGATCAAGGTTATTTGCTGATCTGAGAACTGTAGTGGGGACTTTTAATGGCAACTATAATCACAGGTAGTGTTACTCAATGTCTCTCTGACTTTGTGGGGTCTCGTAGCAGTGACACCTATGCTGAAATCAGGAGATAGGGTCTCCTTCAGCCCCTCCCACTTCACATTCCTGACCAGTCAGCTGACCTCTAGTCTCTGCCCCCCAACTATGCCGTGAACTGAATTGGCGGCTGCGAAGAGGCTAAGGGACAGCCCTGCTGGGCAGCCACAAAAAGACTGGGAGAGCGGTGCATGCTTCGGGAACAGCCCAGGATCTAGTAACCCTGGCAAATCATGATTCGACCCCCCCATGTGGCTTCAGCATAGGTCTTCTGGTCAAGAGAATAGACTAAGCTCTGTGTTCCGAACCCTTTTTTACAAAACATACTCATTACTTATTCGAACTCCCTCTCATTGCCAGCCCATTTACCTTTGGACCGATTGTACTTGGCCTGTGGGCGCAGTATTGCAGTCAATGTACAGTAAAACTCTTTGAAGCTTCTAGCACAGCTGGAGACAAGCCCTTTCGCTATGCAAATAGCTTTTAAACCCACGGCACTGTAGGTGTCAGCATGGCTAACCTTGGTTGTAAAAACAGATATTAGGAATATACAAGGTTGCCCCAATTTGTAACATCACTGTTTTTAAAGTCTTACCAACTACTTCATATTTTGTTATATTTGATTAATAGCAAACTCCTTTTATGTGTAAATAAATTAGATCTTGTTGTTATAATTTGTTAATAACTTTATTGGTAATAGTCGCATCAGGGTTGGCTAGATTCATATATAGACAAAAATTGTAATGACTTTAGATGTTTATGGTCGTGGCCCTCTGACCGAGAGTGATGTGGATCACATAAACACGCGACAAGACTTACAACATAAATAGACCTGAAGTGTGCCTTGGTGGTCTGGTCAGTATGCCAAGAAAAGGGGCCATACCCAAAGTAAGTAATGGGTAGTTAATTGAAGAAGGATATGCTGAGAAGTGCCCTGAAAAAGGGGAAGGGCGGGAGGGTGTCGAATGCGATTGAATGCGCAGACTCACGGACATGAGGTGAGCTGGGAAGAGTCGGCCCAGTGACGTGTAGTACTGCACACTGAACCGACAAAGAGCATGTGTGAGTGGGCTGCTTAAATACCCTCCGGGCTCCTCCCATAAACTCAGGCCACCATACTGGCCTTCTTATTTATGGTCGTGGCCCTCTGACCGAGAGTGATGTGGATCACATAAACACGCGACAAGACTTACAACATAAATAGACCTGAAGTGTGCCTTGGTGGTCTGGTCAGTATGCCAAGAAAAGGGGGCAAAAGACTCAGATAGGGAAATAGCTTATATTGATTTCTTGTATTTATTGAGCCAGCTTGGTAAAGGCTTGTGTCATTTCTTCCTGAGGATTAGGATGTATGTGGCAAAACAAGGAGACTTCCCATCAGCCTGGTATCTTGATTACGTGGTCTGGTACTCCCTGTTGTGAGGCAGTTGAGGCTGCTCTAATTCGGAAAGAATGTCCTGAGAACAGACTGGTATTTGAAGCCCAAGTTGCTTAGGATTCTGACATGCTTGACAAACTGGCTGCCACTCAGGGAGCTGGTTTAGAAAGGGTAGCAACGAGCTACAATCAGATTGGCTGGGTAGATGGAGCAGTAGTCGGTCAAGCACTGTCACTGGGCGTCAGGCATTGTTAGTCTGAAACAGGTTGATGTCAACCCCCGGGGCTGGTTTGTTGCATTTGCAGACTGAGAGTGTAGGGGTTCGAAAGCGAGTCGGGTGGCGTCGGAGCAGTGACTGACTGCTGGAGCCACTGACTGTAAATTCACTAGGTCGTAGGGAACCGTAGAAGGCCTGGTAGATGGCTGCTAGGATGACTATGCTGGGCAAGGCCCTAAATGGGGAACGAGTAAGGATTTCAGACATGTGCCTAAAGAGGGCACTCTTGAAAGGTAGGCGCTTGCCACTGACTACAGGTTGGTGCTTCTGTATGCTCTGTAGGAGGGACTTGACTGCATGGGCTCGAGAATACTGACAGTTTACTGGGGTCCTGTAGGGACAGGAAATGCTGGACGTCATCTAGATATGGCGTGATAGTATTGTGAGAAAGGGTCAGCTGCGTGTGGCAATACGATATGAAGGCTAGGACATGTCTAACGTTGCCTATTGCTGCTCCGAGGCAAGTGGCCAAAAATGAGCAGTTAGTGTTCCAAGCAGTGTGATAGGCCTTCAGTGTGTTGCGTGCCAAGGAGTGGTTAATAAGCTGGGTTGAGTTGGTGAGATGCTACTTCAGTCCATCGTCAGCAATGACCAGGGTGGGACAGGGATGGTTATTGGGTCAGCTCCAGGCTCTTGCTGGAAAAACAAATAAGGTTAGAATGGGACAGAGCATCAGCTGCGATTTTGCATTTGCCTGGAATATGACTACAGAAGATATTAAACTGGTGACGGAGATACAGCTGCGCGAGCCTGCGCAGGAAGGACGTGATGGGGAGAGGCTTGATCTACCTTAATTGTCGGCTGTGGCCTGATTGTCTGTGGTGAAGAACACTGTCTGTCCAGTTCAAGTGTGGGCCCAAACCTGGGCAGCTGCCACAATGGGGTACAGCACGAGACGTGATGAAGACTGTGTGAAGCAGAAATTTAAGAGAATTTCTGGGGGCCAAGGTTTGGAGAACCAGTGGCGGACGAAAAATGCACGCAAAAGCCTGTGGTGGCTCGGCTGACACTGCCGGGATGAAGATTGAAATGCTGTTCTATCAGGTGGGGAAGTTGTCCCACATAGCTAAGTCTACTACTCATGCTTGGTCTAGTTTGAGAACTTGGACTGGATCTTGCATTGGTGTGAAAAAATCAAGACAATACACAGGTGCTCAACAAGACGATATACGTGCACTCACTGACCAACGTGCACTCGCTGACCAACGTGCACCCGCTGACCAACGTGCACCCGCTGACCAACGTGCACCCGCTGACCAACGTGCACCCGCTGACCAACGTGCACTCGCAGACCAACGTGCACTCGCAGACCAACGTGCACTCGCAGACCAACGTGCACTCGCAGACCAACGTGCACTCGCTGGTGCTGGATGGAAACCTGAACTAAGTGCAGGGAAAAAGACAGGGAAAAGATGAGTGGCCCGCGTGCCACTAAAGATGAATGGCCAACTGGGTGCCACTGTGTGTTTGTCACTGAGGTGTGTTTGCCAGTTTAGTTTGTATTCGGGTTTGCACGTAGGTGCGTGCTGCAAAGTGTTTTATACTGCTGCAAACAATATTGTGTGGTTGCAAGGGTCTCAGTCTGGTTTGCTGAGACGATATTGCGTGGTTGCAAAGGTCTCGATGATTATGAGGTTTGTTTTGAGATGGCCTTGTGTGGTTGCACGGGTCTCAACAAGTGAGGGTTTGGTGAGACGATGTTGCATTTGCAATGGTCTCAAGTGAGTGTCGGGCTGCTGAGATGACTATGTATGGCTGCAAAGGTCTGAACGAGTGTCAGGTTGCTGAGATGATATTGCGTTTGCAATGGTGTCAAATGAGTGTCAGTTTGCTAAGACGACTTTGTATGGCTGCAAAGGTCTGAACGGGCGTTAGGTTGCTGAGACGAGATTGTGTGGTTGCAAAGGTCTAGACGAGTGTGAGGTAGCTGAGATGATATTACATTTTGCAAGGGTCTCAAATGAGTGTCAAGTTGCTGAGACAATATCCCCCCCCCTTTTTTTTTTTTTTTTTTTTAAAAAAACGACTGTAAATGAAACGCTGGTAAACATGAGTTACCACATCTGGCTGTGTTTACAAGCTGTTACAGGCATCGGCGTTTCGAATGCCTTTGAACATCCGTCTGAACCCATTTTTGTTTTATTTATTTTTTTTGAGAAGGTTTCTGAACTCAACTGCCTAGAAATTACTATAAATGATCCTGTGTACATGTACTGATAATATAACATAGAGGAGTGATTGGGGATCCTGTGTAGACGTACTGGTAAGATAACAGAGGAGAGATCAGGAGCGGCTGAAAAACACCAATTTTTCTGGCTGCAAGGGTCTCAATGAATGCCATGTTGCTGGGGCGAGACTGCGTGGTCACAAAGGTCTTTGATGAGTGGGAGGTTGCTCGAGACGGTATTGCGTGGTTGCAAGGCTCTCGATGAGTGTGGGGCTGCTGAGACGGTATTGCGTTTGCAAGGGTCTCAACAATGGTGTGAGGCTGCCGAGACGGTATTGCGTGGTTGCAAGGGCCTTGATGAATGTGGGGCTGCTGAGACGGTATTGCGTTTGCAAGGGTCTCATCAATGGTGTGAGGCTGCCGAGACGGTATTGCATGGTTGCAAGGGCCTTGATGAATGTGGGGCTGCTGAGATGGTATTGCGTTTGCAAGGATCTCAACAAGGGTGTCAAGCTGCTGTGACGGTTTTGGTGAATGTAGGGCTGCTGAGACGATTTTGCGTGGTTGCAATGGTCTCAACAGGTGTCAGGTTGCTGGGCCGAGATTGCGTGGTGGCAACGTTTCTTTTTTTTTTTTGCGTTTTTTTTTTTATACATATATTTTTTCTTTGTGTTTTTGTAAGGGCCTTGTGTTGCGAGGGTCTTAACAAGGGTGTCAGGCTGCTGAGATGATTTTGTGTGGTTTCAAGGGTCTCGATGAGTGTGGGTCTGCTGAGACGGTATTGCGTTTGCCAGGGTCTCAACAAGTGTGTCAGGCTGCTGAATCGATTTTGCGTGGTTGCAATGGTCTAAACAGGTGTCAGGTTGCTGGGCCGAGATTGTGTGGTGGCAAAGTTTTTTTTTTTTGCACTTTAATGTTTAATTTTGCTTTTTTTTTTTTTTGCTTTTTTATATATCTTTTTTTTTTTTGCCTTTTGTAAGTTTTGCATGTGTTGTAAGGGTCTTAAGGGTGTCAGGCTGCTGAGGCGATATACGAGTGGTTGCAAGGATGTCAATGAGTGTGAGGGCTGCTGAGACGATATTGCGTTTGCAAGGGTCTTAACAAGGGTGTCAGGCTGCTGAGATGATTTTGCGTGGTTGCAACGGTCTCAACAGGTGTCAGGTTGCCAAGGGGCTGAGATTGCGTGGTGGCAAAGGTTTTATTTATTTTTTATTTTTTTAGCGTTTTTTTTATGCGTTTTTATATTTATTTATTTTTTATTTTATTTTGCGTTTTGTAAAGGTCATGTGTTGCAAGGGTCTTAACAAGGGTGTCAGGCTGCTGAGATGATTTTGCATGGTTGCAAGGATCTCAATGAGTGTGAGGGCTGCTGGGACGATATTGCGTTTGCAAGGGTCTCAACAAGGGTGTCAGGCTGCTGAGACGATTTTGCGTGGTTGCAACGGTCTCAACAGGTGTCAGGTTGCCAAGGGGCTGAGATTGCGTGGTGGCAAAGGTGTTTTTTTTGCGTTTTTTTTTTTTTTTTTGCGTTTTTATATTTATTTATTTTTTTATTTTGCGTTTTGTAAAGGTCATGTGTTGCAAGGGTCTTAACAAGGGTGACAGGCTGCTGAGATGATTTGCATGGTTGCAAGGTCTCAATCAATAAGAATTGGGTTACTGAGAAAGGATAGAAACACCTGGTTTGTTTGTACCTTAAGAAAGCAGTATAAGGTAGAAGGACAACGCCTGTTTGACTCGTGGTTCCATAGGGGCCACTAATGAACGATATGGGAGACAACGAATGGTAGCAAATTGATAGGACATAAAGAATGTAATAACAAATCTTACTTGCGACAGTGGGCCATGCAAGTGAGTTTGCGGCGGACTGTGGCTGGAGTGAAACATGTCGGGAAGGTGTAGCGTGATGCCGTGCATGGGGCAAAACAATGAGGTTTGGTGTAGAAAATAGAACACGAGAAGTGCGTATCAATGCTTTGTAAGCTCCACTGCGGGAACCAAACATATGGTACGGGTGACACCATGAGTGGCCACAATTTTGACGTGACAAACAAGCTAACAAATCCTACCTGGGACAGTGAACGTGCGACTGGGTTTGCTTTGGACTGGAGTGGATGTGCAACACATCCGAAGAGTGTGGTGTGGCGCCATGCATGACGCACAGGCAATATCTTTGGTAAATAAATGAGAGAGAAGAACCGTGAACAAACAATTTGTAAGTTCCGCTGCGGGAACTAAAAACACACGGCATGGGGGAACACTGAATGACAACGGTAGAAAGCATGCAATGTATCTGATACAAAACGGTTGTAAAAATGCATGAAACAAATTCGATACGAATCGGTAGTAAGGAGTATTGAACGAATCTGATACGATTTGGTTGTAGAGTGTATGCTACCCCTTGCTTTGAAACCGAACACCTACCAACCACCCATCCCCCCATGCTAATCAAGTGCAGACAAGGCACCATGTGAGTCCAATTACCACCTCAATCTGCCAAAGAACCCATACAAACACATGCTAATCTCCAAATGGATTTACAAATGAATCGTATGTTTGGCAGAAGGAAGTTACAAATGTACTACGCCTGAGCCAAATGATGTTGGAACATGAGCAACAATAACTCAGAGGCAGATTTTTTTTTTCCAAAAGGGGTGCAGGATAGAAAGCATAACGAATTGCAAGATTGCACAAGATACGAAAAGGTTTGAATCCTACCTGCGACAGTAAGCCGGAACCGCCGGCGAAGACCATGAAGGGAGAAGCCACAAAGCGATTGCGATGTCGAATGCGATTGAATGCGCAGACTCACGGACATGAGGTGAGCTGGGAAGAGTCGGCCCAGTGACGTCTAGTACTGCACACTGAACCGACAAAGAGCATGTGTGAGTGGGCTGCTTAAATACCCTCCGGGCTCCTCCCATAAACTCAGGCCACCATACTGGCCTTCTTATTTATCATCAAGCAAATAAGTGAGAAAATAACCCTGCTTGTGTGCATCCCTACTTTTTTGCCTGGTATTTTGGTGTTCTTCTCCTTTCTGGGTTATTCTGCTCTCTCCTTTCTTAGACAACTTGTAAGACACAGGGACTGACCATAGCCTCAGAGATCTTCATTCAAAAAAAAGGAAATTTGTTCTAATACTTCAAGGTTGAATCCCTTATTAAGCTGATCTTTGCATTTTTTCAAGGAGTCTGAGGGCAACCATAATTGTGCTCAAAATAATATCTCTGTTATGAGGGGGATAAAAGGAGAACATATGAGAAAGGTTCAGACTTGCAGGGTCAACCCAAGCCAACGCACTCATTGTTAAAATCTTTACATAGATAACACTTTTTAAGTAGCTATTGCACCATTCCTTTTTTTTTTTAGATGTCACAATATACAGTATAAGATTTAACTTGTGCCCAGTCTTGCCACACAGAGGTAATCCAGCTCTGAGCAATCCTATTTTACTGTTCAGTGAAATAAAACAATCTTACAGAGAAAAACCTTAGTTCGTTCCGCCCCCTTGCTGTGAGTGACAGGTTATTTACATATCTCATGCACTAGCCTAGGTACAGGCATTATTTTTTAATTCCCACCCCACTCCTTTTCTGAAGCCATGTGGTTACTTTTCCGGATTTTGACTGGATATGGTGATCATAGCAGAATTTAGCGTAAGGAATACACAGAAAAAAATGCATGTTGACAAGGGGAGTGTAGAGGAGGGCAGGGAGTCGACTGACATCACGACTCCACCAAATAGGTACACTTTGGTGGGGGTGGGTCAGCCACGCCCATTTACCTTTGACCTCTGAGAACCCGCCTTCTGACCTTTGACCTCTGGGGGAGGTCCCTGTTCCATTTCCTTAGTCCTAGCCAATGCCATATTCTTCGTAACCCCTCAGAATTTCTGAAAATCCGAATTTATGAATTTCCGAAAATCTGAATTACCAAAAATATGAATTTCCGAAATTCGGAAATTCGGAAGTTCGAAAATTCGGAAATTCAAAATTTCGGAGATCCAAAAATTTGAAAATACGAAAATTCGGAATTAACAAAATTTCTCAAAATTCATTAAACAAATTAGAAACTAAACAAATTGCACATGTTTACATGGAAATACTTAAAGGAGACGTACAGCCAAAGCTTGTTTGGCTGGACTTCTCCTATGGATCCCAGGAGTGCAGATTTTTTTGCACTCCTCTGACCCGTTTTCAGCAGACAGCGGCTGAAACCTACTGTCGACCAACGTCACAAAGCCAGTCCAAGCTCAGTAAAGATCGTGACCATATGGTCAGGATCCGCCCACATACCTGAACCGACACATGGCTCAGCCTCAGACAAGCCGCTGAAAAACCAGAGCCGACCTCTCCCACTCCTTCTACAGCCCAGCGCTCCAGTGAGCACGAGGGGCATAGCAGAGAGCCGGAACCATGGAACCAAGCAATCAGCGGTGTTAGATTGCTTGGTTCTCAGTCTTTAGAGCTGGCGGGAGGACAGATGCCTCATTGGACTAATGGTGCATCCACCTAGGCAAGTATGTCTTAAAAAAATAAAAATGTTCCCTCGAAACTTGAAAATATACTGTGTAGCCACATTTTTATTTTATTCAATTTTATTTAATTAATTTTGGATAAGTAGAAATTCCCCTCTTAGATAGCTGTCACTGGAACAGATATTGGCATTGGAAGATTTACCGTCACCTTCTGTTCCTGGTGAAAACCGTAAACGTTCTGATCAATTTTGGCATCTTTGACAGTGGTCATTAGGACAAATAAGATGAATCTACTCAGTGGGGACACATACAGATGTTCTAAAAGTCCCCTACTGCAACCACTATTGTTATGGCTTTAAATACTCATTAACCAATACTTTACCAATGCAGAGCAAAGCAACAAGTGAATGCTACTGCCAAGCACTTCAAGGCCCAGTTCACACCTCGTGCAGCTGGAACACACGCTCCCGCTCTCAATATTTTTATCTATAAGCATTTCGACGTGTCACACATTGTGCAGCCACTTCATTCAATGGGCTTCCCTATGCACGTTTATCATTGAAAAGAAGCTTGTGCATCTTTTTGGGCACCGAATTTCGCACAATTTTTAAATGCACATTTTTTCGCGTGATTTTGTCGCGCAGAGAACATGAGCCTCATCCCTATTCCTAGACCCTCAGGCTATATACTCATGAAAAAAACATCTTATCACATCATTAAATTACCACTTCCCATCTGGCCATAGTACACAGATGGCTGAATGGGAACAGCATCGATGGACATACATCCTCCCACATTGGCCGTTCATTCGCACTCTCTAGAGTTCGCAGCCACAGGAACTATGACTCGCTGTGATCACTGATCATTGTATCGGGCTGTTGTGAGTGGCCCTGGTAACATCAGACCGCTGTGACAAATCACAGCAAGCACAAGGAAAACCTGTTTAACAAATTTTAAATTTGAAAATCTGTAAATTCTAAAATTCTGAAATTCCGAAATTTTAAAATCTGAAAACCCCAAAATTCTAAAATCTGAAAAAAAATGTAACTAATAATAACTTAACTATTACTAACGATTAATTATAGGCATTGAAATTTCCTTTCAAATTTGGCTGTTAGGCCGCGTACACAGACCAGTTTCCACGGACATGTCCGATCGTGTGTACGGCCTAGCGGACAGGTTTCCAGCGGACAAAAGTTTCTAAACATGCTTAGAAACTTTTCCGCTGGAAACCTGTCCGTCGGACATGTCCGATGGTTAGTACGCCTAACCATCGGACCGAAATCCCGCGCATGCATTTTACTTCCTGGTTTGAGCACGCCGCCGCGTCACCGTCACCGCCACATCACCGCCACGTCACCGTCACGTCACCGGATTCTCTGTGTACACACATCAGACCAAAAGATCCCTGGAGACATGTCCGATGAAAACGGTCTGTCGGACCTGTCTCATCGGACATGTCTCCTCGTGTGTACGTGGCCTTAGTGAACGTAACGAATACAAATTCATCCAAAGTTATGAATAATCCGAAATAATGAATGTCGTATCTAAACAAATGGATCTTAATAAATTAATAATAATAAATAACAATAATAATAATACATTTTTTAAGATATTATTATTATTTATTATTCATTTGTTCCGTTCCATTTATAAAAAGAAAAAATTCGGCGCTAAAGACAATGTAGTAGACAGAGTAGTCCACTATTGTAACAAAATGCGAATAATGGTAAATATCATTATGTGTATAAAAAGTGTATCAAACAAATTATACAAAGTGTAAATAAATAACCATATATATGTAAATATAATATTGCACAAGATCAGATGTTAGAGTCCAAGATCATCATAGTGACTCTCTGAAAAAAGTCCACCATACGCAATTATGAAAGTGATGGTAGATATCAAAAGTGTATCAAAACAAATTATACCAAGTGTAACATAAATGCATAACCAAATTCATGTATATATAATAATGGACAAGACTAGATGTTAGAGTCCAGGTTCACCACAGTGACTCTATGAAAAAAGTCCACCATATGCAATTCTGAAATGCGACTATATTGAATGTGTGAGATAAGTCGCATTACTCCAAAAGAAATTTCAAAGCTCAAATGGAACATCCACCGTGAAATCCAATACGACACAAGTAGTATGGAAAGACTGGGTACTCTTACCGGACAACTTGGACACACTCAACAGCGGTGGTGCGTCAATCGAGCATATACGAGATCCACGAGATGGTAACGTCCATGGAAGGAGACACCAGGAACTTGAGTAAATCGTAGTAGTCCAGGATCATCAGTCTTGTGCGTCCAGAGAATGGTGGAATGGAAAAAGAACTCCTCATAGAATGCCGTAGGGAAGCAAATTCACATGGAGGGATATGGAAAAAAATGGAAGAACACTCCCTTTGGGATATAAAATAGCCTTTATTGGCAAAAGACAAAATAAAAAAACATATATAAAAACATCTAAGGCCGCGTACACACGAGGAGACATGTCTGATGAAACAGGTCCGACGGACCGTATTCATCGGACATGTCTGAATAGGTCTTTTGGTCTGATGTGTGTACACACCATCAGACCAAAATCCCCTTGGACAGAGAACGCAGTGACGTATAACACACCGACGTGCTGAAACACGGAAGTTCAATGCTTCCACGCATGCGTCGAATCAATTTGACGCATGCGCGGGATTTCGGTCCGATGGTTGGGCGTACTAACCATCGGACATGTCCGACAGACAGGTTTCCAGCGGACAAGTTTCTAAGCATGTTTAGAAACTTTTGTCCGCTGGAAACCTGTCCGCTAGGCCGTACACATGATCGAACATGTCCGCGGAAACTGGTCTGTCGGACCAGTTTTAGCGGACATGTCTCCTCGTGTGTACGCTGCCTAAGATACAAGCCCTGTGAAGAGGCGAGCATGGGTGATCACAAAAGATAAAAATGCGTAGTGAAATATCTGTAGCAGGCACATAGCCTGTAGTCAGGGGCGAGAGGAGGCGCTACGTGATCTCGCCCAGCAGAGCCGACCTGCCGCCGTATACCTGCCACCACATAACTGCGGCGGCTGCTCGGCAAGCAGTTAAGATCATCTTCTGAATATATCTTTTGTATTCATAATAAAAAAAAAATTAACTTTAATTTATATATTTTTCATTTTTTGTGTTTTTATTTGCACCTAAAGAATCCCATCAAAATTCCAGTCTATATGCTACTATTGACCTAGGGATGTGGTGCTAATTCATCAGTTGCTTAGCAAAAAAAATCTTTCTCCTTGCAAACTAAGAAAAATGTTTTTGGTCTTTTTTTTGTTTATATAGAAAAAACAAAACAAAAAAACAGTGCTGATTAAATACCACTAGAAGAAAACTCTATCTGTCTCAAGAAATTATATTAATTTTTATTTGAGTACAGTGTTGCATGACTGAGTAATTGTCATTCAAATGTGACAATGCAGAAAGGTGAAAATTAGCTGGGATTGGAAGCGAATCGAAAGTGTCCGGACTTGATGTGGTTAATATAAGTAGTCAATTAAGCAAACTCGGGTCATTTATCATTGTGCTACATATAAAAATTGTGTGAATATCCCCAAAATTTCAGAAGTATTGAAACGTCTATTTTGACTATATCTTTGTCACACTGAATAATGTAACAATGGATTTCAACCGTCAGACTGTTCAAACATCCTTTCAGGCTCTCAGACGGTTTTCGGAGTGCCTGCTACCAGATAATGAGCATTATACAATACTGGTGTCGAAATATTCTTTGGATGTTATAAATGAAAAGCTATCTCCTAAAGAACAATACTCAGAATGGAGCTCTGTGGAAGAGGGATGGAGTGCGTGTTTGTATAGTAATGAAAAGGTTAGGTGTTCACATTAATCAAACAGTAAGTTGTTCACCTGTCATACAAATTTATTTTACATTACAAAAGAGCAAAACATGTAATATAATATAATACCAACCTGAAAGTAATAATCTCCTTTTTTTTTGGATTAATGAAAGGTGAAAATGAAAGGTATGCAAAGCCAAAACTTGTGTAAAGAGTTAATGTAAAGCAGTGGCGGCTGGTGCTCAATATTTTGAGGGTGGAGGGGGGGAGGTGACACAACAATGCCACATTCCCACCAGGAGACAGACAGGAAGGCGGCGATACCCCCCTGTGGTGCGAGATGGATGGGGAGCAGGGGAGGTCTGGCAGGGGGGGCAGGGTGGAAATCTCCCCCGGGCTGGTGACACTATGCACAGCCACCAGCCGCCACTACCAAATGCTGTTTTTGCAAAGCAGGAATATGCCTGCTGGAGCTCTGTTAACAAAGGTCACGGCTGCTGATCACCTCCCACTGTGCAACTGTGCCTCTGTCAGCTCCGAGGTAGATGGCTGCGGAGCTGAGCTATGTCTCGTCTCACACATAGCTCAACCTCAGCGCACACCAGCTCTGACATCCTCTTTTCTCTCTGCACAGACACAAGGAGAGATAGAGCTCATCTGCTCCTCCTTCTTTTGAGTCTGCCCTGGCCACACTCCCCGGGCATGTGTGGGCACTGGACAGGAAGTTTGAAGTCAAAAAAGCATCAGACAGCCTGCCTACACCTCAGCTTCCATCCTGGCAAGCTCACCCTCTCTAGTCTCTCCTGCCTCCCAGTGTATAAAAAGGGGTGCTCTGTGGACTTTGTTAAAGGGGAGGGGGCAGGCTTTGGTGAGCAGAGACCTTCTTTACACCATAGCAGGCACCCTTAAATCAAGTTTCCCAGAACACCCCTTACATCAGATCTTATGTATATGGAGTCTGTGCGGACTCTGATGTAAGGGGAGGCTCTGTGCGGACTCTGATGTAAGGGGAGGCTCTGTGCGGACTCTGATGTAAGGGGAGGCTCTGTGTGGACTCTGATGTAAGGGGAGGCTCTGTGTGGACTCTGATGTAAGGGGAGCCTCTGTGCAGACTCTGATTCAAGGGGGGCCTCTGTGCGGACTCTGATGTAAGGGGGTCTCTGTGTGAACTCTGATGTAAAGGGGGCCTCTGTGTGGACTCTGATGTAAGGGGAGGCTCTGTGCGGACTCTGATGTAAGGGGAGGCTCTGTGTGGACTCTGATGTAAGGGGAGGCTCTGTGTGGACTCTGATGTAAGGGGAGCCTCTGTGCGGACTCTGATGTAAGGGGGGCCTCTGTGCAGACTCTGATGTAAGATGGGCTTCTGTGCGGACTCGGATGTAAGGGGCCTCTCAGACTGTTTTTCTTGATCCATCACTTTTCCACGCTCTATGGTTTACTTGACTGGACTTGCCCCCCAGGCCTAAAGCTGCCAGCTCTCCCCTGATGGGAAGGCATTGATCACCACCCCCCAATGGGAAATGGACGATCAATGGCCTCCTTACCTTAGAAGGTAGATGACAAGGATATGAGTAGGGCGCCGGATTGGCCAGCTAATGCCGCGTACACACGATCATTTTTTGTGATGAAAAAAAACGACGTTTTCTGTGAAGTAAAAAACGACGTTTTTGAAACGTCACTTTTCAAAGACGATGTTGCATACACACCATCGTTTTTTTCACAAAAAGCGAGGTTACGTTCACCACTCTTTTCCATTGAAGCTCGCTTCATAACTAGCTTCTGGGCATGCGCGGGTTGAAAAACGTCGTTTTAAACGACGTTTTTGCTACACACGGTGACTTTTTGTGAAACAAAAAACGACGTTTTGAAAAACGACACAAAAAATTCAAGCATGTTGGAATTTTTTTTTGGTCGTTTTTTTCAAGACAAAAAACGAAGTTTTGCCCACACACGATCAATTTAAATGACGTTTTAAAAAACGTATTTTTTTTTTCATCGCAAAAAAACACTGTGTGTACGCGGCATCAGACTCTCTGGTCAATAGGGTCTCATAGCCCACTTCCTTATTGGCCGGGAGGAGAGTCAGGAAGACAATAGTGAATATAAATTCTCTATTATCACACAACTGGGTCGACTCAGGCAGCAGTGTTCCGTTACATAGTTACATAGTAGGTGAGGTTGAAAAAAAGACACAAGTCCATCAAGTCCAACCTACGTGTGTGATTATATGTCAGTATTACATTGTATATCCCTGTATGTTGTAGTCATTCAGGTGCATTTCTAATAGTTTCTTAAAACCATTAATGCCCCCGCTGAGACCACCACCTGTGGAAGGGAATTCTACTTCCTTGCCGCTCTTACAGTAAAGAACCTTCTACGTAGTTTAATGTTAAACCTCGTTTGTTCTAATTTTAATGAGTGGCCACATGTCTTGTTAAACTCCCTTCTGCAAAAAAGTTTTATCCCTATTGTGGGGTCACCAGGACGGTATTTGTAAATTGAAATCATATCCCCTCTCAAGCGTCTCTTCTCCAGAGAGAATAAATTCAGTGCTCCCCACCTTTCCTCATAACTAATATCCTCCAGACCCTTTATTAGCTTTGTTGCCCTGATTTGTACTCTCTCCATTTCCAGTACATCCTTCCCAAGGACTGGTGCCCAGAACTGGACAGCATACTCCAGGTGCGGCCGGACCAGAGTCTTGTAGAGCTGGGGAATTATCGTTTTATCTCTGGAGTTGATCCCCTTTTTAATGGCAATATTCTTTTTAGCAGCAGCTTGGCATTGCATGTCATTGATGAGCCTATCATCTACTAGGCCTCCCAGGTCCTTTTCCATCCTAGATTTCCGAGGAGGTTCTGTTATTGCTTTTTTTTTTAATCAGCAGACAGCAAAATATTATAATTAACACTTTTAAAATAACAGAACTAAAAAAAAAAATACCATATAAAAAAAAGGAAGAAAGAAAACACAAATACGATAACTTCCGGTTCCGGCGCCGTATGGAATAGCTGAAGCCCCTCTCAGCTCCCGCTTCACGTCCGAAAAAACGGCATAAAAAACCAGCCCAGCACCCACCCGCGGTCGGTAGCACCCTCGGGAACCCCCCCTCACGCCGATGGACCGCTTTGTAGAAAAAACGGGCTCGCGATCGCAAACGGCCATCGCGGCCCAGCCGCAAATTGAGGCCCCGGCTTCGGCCTTGTCGGATCTCCCGGCGGACGCCCTGGACATGGAGGTGAGCGGGTGCAATGCACCTCCGCCCACACATTCAGCCTCAGAGGTCCCTCCTCATGCCTCCCCCTCCTCACATAGTGCCTCTCCTTCCCTACACCACCCTGATGGGAGCACAGAACGCATTGCTCAGGCTGTGGCTGCGCTGCTCTCCCCTATGATAGCAGCTTCTGTGGAGAAGGCAGTCACTGCTGGAATGAAACAGCTGAAGCAGCAGCTGAGTGAACACGCCACCAGACTCAATGAGGCTGAACATCGCCTCTCTAACGTGGAAGAGGAACTGTATCAGGCTCAGGCCACGGAGGAAGCCCAGGATAAAACCAATCAGTATATACTCCAGAAGCTGGATGATTTAGAGAACAGATCCAGAAGGAGCAACCTGCGCTTTGTGGGAGTCCCTGAATAGCTACAGTCCTCTGCGATCGGAGATCTCTGCTCCAAACGCATACCTGAAGCCTTGGGCCTTCCTGGCCCCTGCACGGTTGAGCGAGCCCACCGGGTGGGAATCGTCTCCTCGGAACGTAAATCCCCCCGTCCCATTATCGCGAAGTACTTGAACTATTCGGATAAGGCCACCATCCTGCAAAATTTCAGACAATCCAGATCCCTCCAAATTGATGGGGCCAAGATCCTTATCTTTGCGGATTACTCCGTTGAAGTGTCCAAGAAGAGGAAAGCCTTCCAGCCTATATGCTCGGAGCTCCACCAGCGACAAATCAAATTCACTCTTGCGTTTCCTGCGATTCTGCGACTTAGAGCCCCCAACGGTGACCAGCTTGCCTTTCAGGACCCGTCTGAAGCGGAAGTTTTCCTGCGCTCTCTCCGTGGAAACTCTCATTCCGACTCTCCCGCCAAGGCTGCTTCCATTAATCGCTCTCTGGATCAGAGGAGCCCGAGGAAGGATTCTCCCAAACGCTTCAAGCATTCAGGCTCTGACCGTCGTTATGCCCCCTGCTGACCAAGTAAGAACTGGTCTCATTACGTTCCAACAGGGACACATGTTATGTTGCTTTATGTTATAGTACCACGGCTGAGCCGGCTTACACCGGTCTATACTGTTCTCCTTCGTTTTGTTTGACCCACCAATGGTAGTCCTAATTTTAAGTGTATTGTTATGTCTCCTGTCACATTTTAACTCCTCCGTTTCTACTCATGTCTTTGCTTTTGGTCCTGCCACTTCAGAGTCCCCCCCCCATCTATGCCCTGGCCCTGTTGATTTTGATAGCACAAGACGCACGGGCACACCTGTACCATGGCACTCGGACTGTCCATGGGAGCTGTTCTTCAGAGAGATTCCATGCAGAAAAAAGTGAAGTTCTCTCCTTCTTTTGCATTTTGCTTTTTCCTCGCATCCACCTTTCCTATCTCCTCCCCACCCCAATCGCACCAGTTAGTTACTAACCTCCGCACGTCAGGTGCTTTGGCGACACCGTCGCATTTCCACCCGGCTAACTCTCCCCTCTCTCCTAGGACAGTATTTCTTGCTGGACTCACACCTACTTCATTTATAACACCGGCCCACACCCTCTTTACGTACCTACCCCCATGAAAGTAGTCTCTTGGAATGTGAAAGGGCTTAGGTCCCCCGCTAAGGGACTCAAAATCCTCCGACACCTACATAGACTGAAAACTGACATTGCCCTCCTCCAGGAAACCCACCTCAAATCCTCTGATCTCCAACGCATAAAAAAACTCTGGGTGGGCACTGTCCTGGGCTCAGACGCATCCAGTCGCAGAGCAGGGGTTCTTATATTGATCCACAAAAACCTCCCCTGCGAGATTGTCCAGGTTGAATCAGATGATCAGGGTCGTTTCCTTTCAGCACATGTTCGCCTAGCGAACAAGGAACTAGTGATAACCAATATCTATGCCCCTAACAGCCCTGGTAGGCCCTTCTTCGGCGACCTCTCCACCTGGCTCTTGCGCCATCCACTCACCCCACACATAATAGGGGGGGATTTCAACACTATTCTCCACCCATTCGAGGACAGATCCACCCCTAAGCGACGCCTAAAATCACCAAAGACCACAGACCCGTCGATCCTTGCATCCACTATTGACTCCCTGCACCTCAAAGACGTTTGGCGACTCTTACACCCGGCAGACAGAGACTTCACATTCTACTCCATCCCACACAATGTGTTCACCAGAATCGACTACATCTTCTGCACTGACAATCTCGTTTCGAAAATCTCTGACGCCGACATCCACGACATAGCCATTTCAGACCATGCCCCCGTCTCGGTCTCTATTGATGACCCTGACCTCCACTTAAACCCCAGATTATGGCGCTTCCCTTCCTACCTCCACGACAATGCTGATTTTCAGCGCTTCTTGGAAAAGGCTTGGACAGAATATTCTACAGACAACTTACCCCACATTGATCATCCTAGTCTCTTCTGGGAAGCCGGAAAGGCCTTCCTCAGAGGCCGGATCATTTCCTATGCTGCCTCATTCAAGAAACAGACCTTAGCCAAATTTAAGGCTGCAAGCGTCAGGCTCCGTCTGGCACAACGCGCTTTATACAACTCAGATTCCCCCTCACACAGAACCGAATGGCACACGGCAACAACTGCCTTTGATTCATTAGCTGACACCATTGAACGAATTAAAAGGGCCCACTTGGATGCCACACTCCACAAATTTGGGAATAAAGCGGGCAAGCTGCTAGCGCGTCTCTGTAAAGGCCCGTTCTGTCCTACACACATAACCTTACCTTAGGGACACCTCAGGCACCATCCACACTGCTCCAAAGGACATAAATAAAGTCATGCTACAATACTACTCCTCATTGTATGCACCGGACCCCATAGACAAGAAAGCTGCACAAGCTTTCCTTGATAGCATCTCCATCCCCACGATCACTCCTTCCCAGCTCGAGTCTCTCAACGCTCCTATTTCCCCACTCGAGATTTCCGACACCATCCGAAACCTAGCTCCCTCTAAAGCCCCAGACCCCGATGGTTTCACAGGGATTTTCTTCAAAACTTTCCACACTGTCGCAGAACCTTCCCTCCTCAGAGTTTACAATGCTATATGGTCGGGCGGCCCTTACTTGCCAACAGGGAATCAAGCCATTATTAAATTACTCTCTAAGAAGGGCAAAGACCCCCAGGAACCGGGTTCATACCGTCCCATATCTCTCTTGAATTTAGACGTCAAAATTTTATCCAAAATCATTGACTCCAGACTAGCCACCATTATCCCCTCTCTAATCCACCCTGCCCAATCCGGTTTCGTGAAAGGGAGGACGGCCACTTTAAACATTCGTAAGGTGATGTTAGTCCTTGAACATGCCAAGCGCAACCCAGGAGGTGACCATGCCATCATCACCCTGGATGCAGAAAAAGCATTCGATAATGTCAGCTTCGAATGGCTCCAGCTAGTCCTATCCAAAATGGAGATCACGGGCTCATTCAACCATCTTGTAAACGCCATGTACACCTCCCCCGCGGCCAGACTGGTAGCGGCTGGCCTCCTGTCTGAAGAATTCCGCCTCCACAAGGGCACGAGGCAAGGCTGTCCCCTATCCCCACTCCTTTTTTAACTTGGCTTTAGAACCCTTGTCCCGGTACCTAACGCAGAAGGCCCCACTGCACGGCATCTGTGTTGGAAATCAGGAATTACGCTCTTCCCTCTTCGCGGACGATGTCCTTATATTCACATCTGACCCCTCCTCTGACATGTCCACCATTAAAGCGGTCTTCGATGATTTTCGGCTCTGCTCGGGTCTCCGCATAAATTACGGGAAAAGTGAAATTCTTCCCATAGGCTCTGACTCCAATCCACCCTGGGTCCACCATTCACCCTTCACAGTGGCTAAATCGCACATAACTTACTTAGGCATCAAGCTAGGGAAACTACCCTCCTCTATATACCACCTTAACTTTCCCCCTCTAATCAAAAAGATATCTCAAGAGCTGGATGGCTGGATGGATCTGCCTCTTTCGCTCCTGGGGAGATGCCATCTAGTGAAAATGGTCAGCTTTGCTCGCTTACTCTACCCGCTTCAGACGGTCCCGTTGCTTCTACAGCACAAGGACGTACAATCACTAAACAAGGCCATCTCAAATTTCATCTGGCGGAACAAGCGACCACGCATAGCTTTTGCAAAACTGCATCTCCCCAGACGCGAAGGGGGCATAAATCTACCAAATGTTAGAATGTACAACCTAGCATGCTTACTCCGGATAGGCTTGGACTGGATTGCACAGTCATCCCGCTGCTCAAACTACGCCCTGGAAAGTCTCATGGCTCACCCCTATTCGTTGGTGGCACTTCTACACTGCAAATGGAAAGCTGTCCCTTTACCCTTCCAGCACAACCTCCTGTTGAAAGATACTGCTATAGCCTGGAGGGAAATAAGGAAAACCTTGAAACTTTCCCCTTTTATGTCCAGATACCTCACAATCCAAGGGAACCCTCTTTTCCCACCTGGGATGGATTACAAATCTTTTCATGTTTGGGAACAGAAAGGCCTCAAGAAATTCTCCACCCTCTGCAACTTGGACACGGGGCGTCCCCTTAGTTTCTCGACGATCGCAGAATCCTACTCTCTTCCCCTGTCTCATGCTCTCCATTTTAACCAGTGCGTCAGCTTCATTCGGGATTCTTGCAGGGAAGACCGCAAGAGATTCCAAGGTTCTTTCCCGGATTTACTCCTCCAAGCCGGTTCTTACGCTATCTCCGACATTTATAAGCCCCTTCTTCAAAAATCCATCCCCTCGATCAAATCCTCTTCAGCAGCAAAGACTTTCCATTCCCTGACATAGTGGACAAACTCCTACTGGGTTACAACAAGATTCATCAGCTCATCCCTAATGAAGCGTGGAGGGAAACCCAA
The DNA here is from genome assembly GCA_029574335.1 of Rana kukunoris. Classification (NCBI taxonomy): domain Eukaryota; kingdom Metazoa; phylum Chordata; class Amphibia; order Anura; family Ranidae; genus Rana; species Rana kukunoris. The sequence continues at coordinate 468,259,260 of CM056053.1, read as the reverse complement.
CTAAAGATCATCCATCGCGCCTACATACCCTTCATCTCGGACAAGAACGGCTCGAGCGCTGCCGATTGTCCCCTCTGCCATCAACCACGACCATCTCTCTCCCATCGTTTCTGGTTGTGCTCGTACATCTCTTTTTTCTGGGACCAAGTCATCTCCTATATCTTCAAAATTACCCTATTGGTACTGCCGAAAGACCCCTTGCTCCTCATCTTTGGGTACTGGGATGATCAACTACTGCCATGGTCTCCTGACAACCGCCCACCTTATAAAGACTGGGTCCTGATATGTCTCTTAACTGCCAGAAGAGCCATCCTGAAGAACTGGATCTCGCCCTGCTGCCCATCTATATTGCAAATTGAGCAGGAGCTTCTTAGTTTGTTATACAAGGACAAAATCAACACAGATCTCAAACAAGAAGCCTCCAAAACGCGCTTCTACTCCCGATGGTACGCTTTTATGCGTTCGACACTGTCCACAAAAGACCTGGATGACTTTGCAAACGGCTCCTTCTCCTATTATCTCTAACTCCTTTAACCTCGCCGAGAATGCTCAGCGTATGCATTACATTTTGGTGCGCCCCCCCCCCCCATTGTTTTCCCACCCCCCCCCTTATTTTGTTTTGTTTTATGTATTTTTTTTTTTTTTTTTATATTTTATATATTTTTTTATTTTATTTTGGTTGTAATGTATTTCACCTCGTAGCTCTGCTAGATCCTTTGACTGTGATCCATCCAGCTATCCTGTTACTGATTGCCGGGTCACTTGCTGTATTAACTCAATCTCAGTTTATGCACACTGTCCACATCTGTCTGGCTACATGCTTAAAACCATCATTATATTTCCATGCAGTTGTACCACACTGTTTATAAGAAAATGTACTATACTTGCTATCGAATCTTGTACTGTATTATTCTCTTTTTCTCTCAATAAAGTCTTTTGAAAAAAAAAAAAAAAAAACACAAATACAAAGAATGCTAAATTATATAAACGATATGACCCTAAATACACCACTCAATTATTTATTTTTTTAAATGTACCTATTATTTTTCCATCAAATAAATTTCATCTGGCTAGCTCATCTAGTAACTAAAATAGGTGGTTTTGCAGTATAATACTAGACATGTGCACTGCAGAAAAATCTTTAATTTTTGCTTCATTTGTTTGTTTGTTTGTTTTTCGGTTCAATCGTTATGATCGCAATTCATAAATTCGTAAATTCGTTAATTTGAAAATCCGAAAATAAGAAAGAAAAACTGAAGATTTGAAAGAACACGTATATACTCTAGTAGGTGGCTGTGCAGTGTAACAAGGCTCCTCCTTCGCCTCGTTTGTGATAGGCAGAACACCGACTCACTGCTGGGAAACTGAATCAGTGTTTAATCACGGACGAGGATGAGGAGGAGGCGGGGCTTTGTTACACTGGACGGCCGCTGACTAGACTGACTGCATATCACAGCGTCGGTGTTCTGGAGATCAAGGTACATGAGGCAGGGAGATGGGCACAGTTAGGCAGGAAGATGGGCACAGTTAGGCAGGGAGATGAGCACAGTTAGACAGGGAGATGGGCACAGTGAGGCATACAGATGGGCACAGTGTGGCTGCAGATGGGCATTGTTGACCCTCTTTTCCACTTACCGTAGCTGCTGCCATTTTATTCTCTAGATTCTCTGCTAATATATATTGTGACAGGAAGTCAGGTAAATCTGTGTGTGTTGTCACAGACGGGAGATACATTTCTGCCTTGTTTAGACAATACACCAATTACTTTTAGGCGTCGGCTGCAGAAATAGCCAGAAAGGTTTAGGGCGTTGGAAAACTTCAGCTGTTCAGAATGAGGTAATTAAGGCCTCTATAAATCATCCAAAAGGATGACTACTGATTGCTGCATCCTGAGGCTTTTTGAGTGAAGGAGGGCAGTGACTTCTGAAGAGGTGAGGTGCTTGTTGATATTTCTGTGTGATAAATATCAAAGAGATTTTTTGTTTTCTGCTGTATGACCAGCAGTGTCTGCCCAGCAGTAGGCTGTGCCAGACTCCATAGGTAGGTTCCTGTGTTGTGAAGGTAGACGCCCCAATTGGCAAGGGTTCATTTTATGTTTTGTTTTGTTTATGCTGTTTTGATGTTTGCACATGTATCCAGCAATATGGAAGAATAAACCATATCCTTTGTTTTCAACCGTCCTCAACTGCCTTTCTGTACAGTTCAGCGTGTAGTGAACCCATCCAGGGGGTCACACCCACCCGCTACCGAGCGAATCCCTCACAATAAATATATATATTTATATATATATTAGCAGAGAATCTAGAGAATAAAATGGCGATTGTTGCAATATTTTATGTCGCATAGTATTTGTGCAAGCGGTCTTGTAAACGCAACTTTTTGGGGAAAAATAGAAAAAACATTAAAATTAGCCCATTTTTTTGTATAATGTGAAAGATGATGTTACGCCGAGTAAATAGATACCAAACATGTCAAGCTTTAAAATTGCACACATTCGTGGAATGGCGACAAACTACGGTACCTAAAAATATCCATAGGCGACATTTAAAAAAATGAACGGTTACCAGGTTAGAGATAGGCCGCGTACACACGAGGAGACATGTCTGCTGAAACTGGTCCGCAGACCAGTTTCCGCGGACATGTCCGATCGTGTGTACGACCTAGCGGACAGGTTTACAGAGGACAAAAGTTTCTAAGCATGCCTAGAAACGTGTCCGCTGGAAACCTGTCCGTCGGACATGTCCGCTGGTTAGTATGTCTAACCAGCGGACCGAAATCCCACGCATGCGTCGAATTGATTCGACGCATGCCTGGAAGCATTTTACTTCCTGGTTTGAGGACGTCGCTGTCTTCTACAGTATGTCACCGCGTTCTCTGTCCGCAGGGATTTTGGTCTGATGGTGTGTACACACATCAGACCAAAAGATCCCCGGAGACATGTCCGATGAAAACGGTCCACAGACCGTTTTCATCAGACATGTCTCCTTGTGTGTACAGGGCCTCACAGAGGAGGTCTAGTGCTAGAATTATTGCTTTTGCTCTGATGACCGCGCATGATACCTCACACGTGTGATTTGAACACTGTTTACATATGTGGGCGCGACTTATGTATGTGTTTTCTTTGCTGCGTGAGCTTGGCACTTACATTTTTTGATGAGAACAAAATTGAGCTCTTTGGCATTAACGTGGCTTGCCATGTTTGGAGGAAAAAAAAATGCTGCCTATGACCTTAACCGTTTGCCGACCAGCCGCCACAGTTATATGGCAGCAGGTCGGCTCTGCTGGGCGAGATCACATAGCTTTACGTCATCTCGCCGAGCAGCCAAAAGAGGCGTGCACGTGACCCCCACTCGCACTTGACGCCGATGCGCCGTGCACCCACGATCGCTCGTTACAGAGCCAGAACGGGCACCTGTGTGTGTAAACACACAACTCCTGGTCCTGTCAGGGGGAGAAATGCCTGATTGTCTGTTCATACAATGTATATACAGCGATCTGTCATTTCCCCATGTCAGTCCCACCCCCCCTTCAGTTAGAACACACCTAGGGAACACACTTAACCCCTTCCTCGCCCCCTGAGGGTGTTAACCCCTTTCCTTCCAATGGCATTTTTATAGTAATCAATGCACTTTTATAGCACTGATCGTTATAATAATGCCAGTGGTCCCAAAAATGTGTCAAAAGTGTCCGAAGTGTCCGCCATAATGTCGCAGTACCAATAAAAATCGCTTATCGCCGCCATTACTAGTAAAAAAAAATATTAATAAAAATGCCATAAAACTATCCCTTATTTTGTAAACGCTATACATTTTGCGCAAACCAATCAATAAATGCTTATTGTGATTTTTTTTTACGAAAAATAAGTAGAAAAATATGTGTCGGCCTAAACTGAGGGGAAAAAAAAGTTTTTTATATATTTTCAGGGGGTTATTTATTATAGCAAAAAGTTAAAAATATTCATTTTTTTCAAAATTGTCGCTCTATTTTTGTTTATAGCGCAAACAATAAAAACTGCAGAGGTGATCAAATACCACAAAAGAAAGCTCTATTTGTGAGAGAAAAAGGACGCCAATTTTGTTTGGGAGCCATGTCGCTCGACCGCGCAATTGTCAGTTAAAACGATGCAGTGCCGAAACGCAAAAAGTGGCCTGGTCTTTGACCAGCAATATGGTCCGGGGCTGAAGTGGTTAAGAACATCAAGTCAAGAACAAATTGGGAAACATGATGCGTTGGGGCTGTTTCTCTGCTAAAGGTACAGGCCGACTTTGCCACATTGAGGGACCAATGGACAGGGCCATGTATTGTACAATCTTGAATAAGAACCTTCTTACCTCAGCCAGAACACTGAACATGGGTTGTAGATTGGTCTTCCAGAATGACAATAACCCAAAACATACCAAGGCAGAAAAGGAGTGGCTCAAGAAGAAGCACATTAAGGTCATGGAGTGGCCTAGTCAGTCTCCAGACCATAATCCTACAGAAAATGTAAGGAGGGAGCTGGAACTTTAAATTGCCAAGAGACAGCCAAGAAACCTTAAGGATTTAGAGAAGATCTATAAAGAAGAGTGGACCAAAATCCCTCCTGAGATGTTCGCAAACCTAATCACCAACTACAAGAAATATCTTACCTCAACAAGGGTTTCTCCACCAAGTACTAAGTCATGTTTTGCTTGGGGATCAAATACGATCAAATTTTTCTCACTGAGCTGCAACTCAATTTATAGTATTTGTTTTATGATTTTTTTCTGGCTTTTTGGTTGCTATACCCGATATACTCGAGTAAGCCGACCCGAATATAAGCCAAGGCACCTAATTTTACCACACATGCCTCACTGTGCCCATGCCTCAATGTGTCCATGACTAGACTGACGTTTAACATGGGAGTCCATGGCTAGACTGACGTTTAACATAGGAGTCTATGGAAGATGTGCCCATGCCTCACTGTGCCCATGCCTCACTGTGCCCATGCCTCACTGTGCCAATGCCTACCTGTGCCCATGCCTCACTGTGCCCATTTCTCACTATGCCCATGACTAGACTGACGTTTAACATGAGAGTCTATAGAAGGGATGCCCATGCCTCACTGTGCCCATGCCTCACTGTGTCCATGACTAGACTGATGTTTTACATGGGAGTCTATGGAAGGGGTGCCCAGCTTTGAAAAATCTGTGCTCCCCAGCCGTAGGTCCCCCAGATGACAAACTGTGCACACTTGTAGTGGAAGGGTGGGGCTACATGCTACAAAAACATGGGAAAACCTATTGACTTATTGAGTATAAGCCTAGGGCAGTGATGGCGAACCTTGGCACCCCAGATGTTTTGGAACTACATTTCCCATGATGCTCATGCACTCTGCAGTGTAGTTGAGCATCATGGGAAATGTAGTTCCAAAACATCTGGGGTGCCAAGGTTCGCCATCACTGGCCTAGGGTGTCCATCTGCATGCCTCACTGTGCCTCACTGTGTCCATGTGCATGCCTCACAGTGCCCATACATCACTGTGCCCATGCCTCACTGTGTCCATTACTAGACTGACGTTTAACATGGGAGTCTATGGAAGGGGTGCCCGGCTTTGAAAAATCAGTGCTCCCCAGCCGTTCGTAGGTCCCCCAGACAACAAACTTTGCACACTTGTAGAGGAAGAGTGGGGCTACATGTGTGCCAAGGTGTCCAGGGGACCTACGACCGATAGGTACAGGGTTCCCAAATTCCGGGAGATCAGGCACAAAAAGGTGACTCAAATATAATCCGAGGGGGGCATTTTCAACACAAAAAAATGTGCTGAAAAACTTGGCTTATACTCGAGTATATACGCTAATTTATATGATAAAAACAATAGACCCTTCATTTCTTTGTAAGTGGGCAAACTTACTAAGCCTGCAGGGGATCAAATAATTATTCTCCCCACTGTATATGTGCACCTTACATTTCATGTTTTATTTTCATTGTATTTTATTCTTTCATTTCCTTTCCATGTCCCTGAAACCTCACCAAAAGCTTCAACACAAAGACAAGAAAACAATTCGTCATCCAAAAACACAAAAACACATCCCTCTCTAAAACAATGGATCTCTTTGAAGGCATTCAAATTATTCTATGTCATTTCCCACCGGCCTGGTTTGTATTTGAAATAAACTATATTCTTGATGTGAGCTTGTTTGATATGGGAGAGCCGTGACTGAGGTGAATTAGAATTTTGATTATCATTCAAATTAATATTCATGTAGGTACTGTAAGCAAGGACACAAAAAAGACAAATTGAAAAACAACCGCCTTATTTTCTTAAATAAAAACACGCCTGCAGCAGAGACGCTGTGACCGGAATGTATTTGACTCATGTTGTCCAAATTGCCTTATGTAAAAGTTGCTAAAACTGAGTATTCTTTTCTTAACCCCTTCAATACCGGGCTTTACTACCCACCTCCATACCGGGCCTATTCTGGCACTTCTCTCCTACATGTACAAATCATCATTCTTTTGCTAGAAAATTACTCAGAACCCCCAAACATTATATACGTTTTTTTTTAGCAGACACCCTAAGGAATAAAATGGCGGTCATTGCAACTTTTTATCTTGCACGTTATTTGCACAATAATTGTTTAAACGCTTTATTTTTTTTGTAAAAAAAAAAAATGGTTTCATGAATTAAAAAATAACAAAACAGTAAAGTTAGGCCATTTATTTTTTTTGTAAAATATGAAAGATGACGTTACGCCGAGTAAATAGATACCTAACATGTCATGCTTTAAAATTGCGCACACTCATGGAATGGCGCCAAACTTTGTTACTTAAAAATCTCCATAGGGGACGCTGCGACACCTCACATGTGTGGTTTGAACAACGTTTATATACGTGGGCGGGACTTACGTGTGCGTTCGCTTCTGAGCGCAAGCTACCGTGGACAGGGGCGTTTTACATTTATTTATTTATTTATTTTTATTTTATTTTACTTATTTATTTATTTTTTACACTTTTTTTTGATCGCTTTTATTCCTATTACAAGGAATGTAAACATCCCTTGTAATAGGAATAGTGTGTTACAGGTCCTCTTTAAAGGGACACTAAAGGCAGATTTTTTTTTTAAATAACAAACATGTTATACTTATCTCCACTGTGCAGCTCGTTTTGCACAGAGTGTCCCTGAATCCTGTCTTCTGGGGTCCCTCCGCGGCTGTCTCATCGCCTCCTCGCAAAAGCTTTCTACCTTCATGCAAGCTCGCATGGTGGAAATCTTTTGCGTGCGAGCTCCCGTGATACAGCAGCGGCCATAGCCGCCGACTGTATCACTCAGCCCGCCCCCCGGCGCGGCGTGTCATCCGCTGTGATTGACAGCAGTGCCAGCCAATGGCTGCGCTGCTATCAATCTGCCCAGCCTAGCCAATCAAAGGCCAGGTTGGGAAACGAACAGGACAACAAAAAGGCACCCGGAATTTCGAACAGTCGGGTAAGTTAAACAGGGGCTGGGGGTGGGGGGGGATTGGGCGGTCCTGTCAGATGTTTTTTGACCTTAATGCATAGAATGCATTAGGGTCAAAAAACTTTTACCTTTATAGCCCCTTTTAGGAGAGATGCGGGGTCAATAAGACCCCACATCTCTCCTCCAGGCTGGAAAGAATGAGATTGTGAAAAAAATTCACAGATCTTATTCTTACTAGCCTCCGACGGTCATAGAGATGACTGGTGACCATCTGACGGGAGAGCCCGGGAGAGATGATGGGACGGGAGAACCCGGAGAAGCACCAGATGGCGACGGGAGGGGGGTGGTCCCCTCCCGCCGCCTATAAGAACGATCAAGCAGCGGAACCGCCGCTATGATCATTCTTACGGTGCGCAGAATCGCCGCCGGAAGAAAATTATATCTGAATGATGCCTCTAGGTGCAGGCATCATTCAGATATCCCCGCACAAATTACGGGACGTCATATGACGTCCACCCGGGATAACAGATACCCTTTTTGGACGTCATATGACGGCGTGCGAGTTTAAAGTGGTTAAAGTCTTACTCCAGTTTTGATGATTTTTATAAAAATAAGAAAGATGTAATACTTATCCTAGCTTATCCTGGCTTTGACTGTGATCTAAGGTTAGTGTTTTTTGGGGGTTGAATGCAGTGGCGTAGCGTTGGTTCTCAGTGCCTGGGGCGAGGCAAGTAATTGTAACCCCGCCGCACCCATGGACGTACCTATTTTCAGCTAGCTCCAGTCTGGTCACATGATCCACTGTGTGAGACAGCTGTGGCTGTAGGGAAAAGGAAAGCATGCTTGATAATGACTGGTAAAGCCTGGAGTGGTGACATCATGCATATGTTCCTATGTCCCATCTGTTGTTGGCGCTCCCTCTTCTCCACACTCGTGACAGCGCCCCTCTAAATTTTGCGTCCGGGGTGGTGGCCCCCCTCACACCCCCCTGCACTACGCCACTGGTTGAATGACACCCAGGGACGCTAAGAGCCCCACACCTGGTGCCATGTTCTCAAGCCATCCTGGGCCCGCAGCAGAATACTGCAGGAAGCAGCACCATGTAATTACCAAAACACTATCCAGGGCCGTCTTTAAGGCAAGACAAAAGGGAAGCTACCCTGAGCCCCATCATGTTTGTGGGGCCCAAAGAGCCTGCCTCATTCTTGCCAACTACTGTATCTTAGTTTAAATTCCCTAAAAGTTTTAGTCATGTGCGGTGTCTCGATATCTCAGTGTGAAGTGCTGCTACTAATGCTGCCCAGATCTGCTCTATTGTTGTGTACAGATGACTCACCAGCAGACCCTGCAATATCCTGCATTGATATGTAAATAGTGTAGGCATTCATATGTTAATAAGCCGTGGATCGGCTGCATTGATATGTAAATAAAGGTGGCATTCATATGTATATCGTGCCTCCTTGAGGTCGTATTCACCATCACATATACTGAATGATGACAACTGAGGAGGTGAAGGGTCATGCATAAAAGACCCGCCTAAACCCGTGGTCAATAATCATACAGTAACACCAGCCTGTTCTGCAAAGGTAAGCAAATTGGTGGGGGGTAACCTCTAGCAACCAGTCAGTAAGCGGTAATGATACACTGTAACCTCTGCCAACCAATTGTAATCACTGCCTGATCTGATACAGTAAACTGATTGTGAGTATAGCTGCTATTTATTGTATGTCTCAGAGCAGGTGGAGAGCGAAATTGCATGGGGGGGGGGGGGGGGGCAAGAAAATGTTTGCCCAGGGTCCAATAAATATTAAAGACGGCCCTGACACTACCTAAAGACTACTCCCAGCAGCATTTAGGTTGGTGTGTATGGTAGCACTGGGTCAATATACACTCACAGGCAACTTTATTAGGTACACCTTGCTAGTACCAGGTTGGACCCCCTTTTGCCTTCAGAACTGCCTTGATTGTTCATGGCATAGATTCATCAAGGCGTTGTAAACATTTCAGAATTTTTTTTTTATAAATGTCTTTTTTTATTGTTTATGCATAGAACAAAAAATAAAATAAACATTTTTCACCACACAGGGCGTAAAACAACAGTAGAAAAATACAGTTTCAACACAGTCAAAAAAACGTTCTCAAGTACGTAACTTTGTAGAAAGTAATCTCTTTATTTACAAGCCCTTTCCAATAAGACATGGAGGGTGTCATGGGTTTCTTCCAATGACAGGGAGGGTGTCATGGGTTTCTTCCAATGACAGGGAGGGTGTCATGGGTTTCTTCCAATGACATGTAGGGTGTCATGGGTTTCTTCCAATGACAGGGAGGGTGTCATGGGTTTCTTCCAATGACATGTAGGGTGTCATGGGTTTCTTCCAATGACAGGGAGGGTGTCATGGGTTTCTTTCAATAGAGGATCAATGCCTTGCAGGCATAAAACAGTAGAAGGCTAGACAGAGCACGCCGAGTCCTAGTGGGCAAGCCCTCCACCAGACCAAGAAAGCAGATTGCTACCATCATAGACGCAGACAAAGAGGTGACCTCTGTTTTGCGGTGCAAAATGCATTGCCAATACTCCTGAACCACCGGACAGTGCCAGTAGATGTGTCCAAAATTAGCCGGGGAATAACTCGGAAAAAAAAAACAGCTCTCTGCCAAAGCCCCTGGGTAGATTCTAGACAGCTTTGGTTGGTATAGTCTAGGCCGCTGTTAGGAATCATGGGGCCCCGTGAAGCCTACAGTACCTGACTGCCCCCCCCCCCCACACACACACACACACACACACACCTGACGGTATTCTATACAATATATTTTCACAAAAAAATACTTGAAAATAATTTCAAATTATTAATGGACACAAATGCCACCCGATTCCCCCTCCTAGTACAAATCTCCCCTGCCTGCACAATTCCCCCAATCCCTCCTATTAGCCCCGAATTCCCTCATCGGCTCCTGGTACACAATCAGCCGCATCTCCCCTCCCAGCACAAATCTTCTTTCTTCAATCCCTCTCCTAGCACAACCCCCTCTCTTGGCAGGGGAAGGAGCTCAGCGGCAGCTGGCCAGGTTCATTATCCCTCCATGTCTCTCACCCAGCAGCTAAAAGCTGGCGGGAGGAAGAGGGGGAGAAACCTGGGTGAGAGACATGGAAGGCATTGTTCTCCACCAACCCTCCTGCTGTCTGGGCCTCTCTGAGTGCCGGGGCCCCCTACAGGAGGGCTGGTGGTCCCCCCCTATCAGCAGCCCTGGGTATAGTATATCATATGCAGGACTTTGAAGCAGGGGTGGACTGACCATTGGAATTCTCGAGCACTGCCCGAGGGCCCCATGCCACTAGGGGGCCACATCAGGGTTGCCAGGCTCAATAAAACCAGGGACAGTATGTAAAAATCTGTGTTTTTTTTTACATCTGTCCCTGATATGTCCGAAACCGACATGCTTTTGATGTGAAATGCCTGAGATTTTAGCTGCCTTTCAACAAGAGTACCTCTATAGGGTTACGTTGTGAAGGCACCACCAAAACCCAACGACCAATTTAACCGCACCTGTTTGACAGGTGCATATCAATATCAATTTTGACAACAAGGCCAATATTTGCTTTAATCAAGAATACCTTGATAGGGTTATGGTTTGAAGGCACCACCAACACCAAAAGCCCAATTTTTCTGCATGTTACTTCTATGCAAAGTCTGCAAAAGAGACCCCAGAATTTATCCAAAAAATCTCTAATTTATTAGTACACTAAATTGTGGCCTCATCATTCAGACTGGCTCCTCAAGCCGTTGTTGTTTATAAAATAAAAAATCTTGTAAGGAAAATTTCATTTTGTTTGGCTTTATAAATGTCCTTATTGCTGCAGCAGGCTCTATACATGGTACAGATTTGCCACATTACAGGCAGACTAAGGGGACACCCAAGGCACTATATTTTAAGGATTTTTTTATTTTTTATGTTATTTTTCATTTTGATAGTTTCATTTTAAGCATCGGTAAATTACTGCTCATTTAAAAATTATGTTTTTTTTTTTTTTTCATTGATACATGTCCCCCAGGGCAGTACCCCCCAAAACCACTGTATGCCAAATTACTTGCATATAAGCCTACAAAATAGTCCCTTTTTCAGCCACACAACCTGTATGTCTGAAATCGCATGGCATTCACACCAAAATGGTGCAGGGCCCCCCTGTTGATTGCCGGCCATCTGAATAACGGCAGCTGGTTGGCTTTGGAAGTGCCTATCAGAAGGGACGCACGGGGGGTGTGTTCCCTAGTTAACACTGACAGGCGTCTCAGCCAATCACGTTCACCGGTTCTGGTTACCTGATTGGCTGAAGTGTCATCAAGGGCGGGAGAAGACATCGAGGGGCGGTGGAAGGAGGATGGCTGACCCCAGAAAGCTAAATGCTGGGGGGGCAATCTGGCAGCATTTTACAGGGCACAGTGGTGTCTGGCAACAATTGATGGGCGCAGTGGCGACAATTGATGGGCACAGTGGCGACAATTGATGGGCACAGTGGTGACAATTGATGGCACAGTGGCTGAGTTTAATGGCATGGCACAGTGGCTGTGTTTGGCATGGCACAGTGGTGACAATTGATGGGCACAGAAGTGACAATTGATGGCACAGTGGTGAAAATTGATGGCACAGTGGCTGCGTTTGATGGCATGGCACATTGGCTGCATTTGGCATGGCACAGTGGTGACAATTGATGGGCACAGTGGTGACAATTGATGGCACAGTGGCGACAATTGATGGCACAGTGGTTACAATTGATGGGCACAGTGGTTACAATTGATGGCACAGTGGTAACAATTGATGGCACAGTGACTGCGTTTGGCATGGCACAGTGGTGACAATTGATCGCACAGTGGCTGCATTTGATGGCATGGCACAGTGGTGACAATGGGCACAGTGGCGACAATTGATGGGCACAGTGGTGACAATTGATGGGCACAGTGGCGACAATTGATCGCACAGTGGTGACAATTGATGGGCAGAGCGGTGACAATTGATGGCACAGTGGCCGCGTTTGATTGGCATGGCACAGTGGCTGCATTTGATGGCATGGCACAGTGGCGACAATTGATTGGCATGGCGACAATAAATGGCACAGTAGCTGCATTTGATGACACAGTGGCTGCGTTTGATGGGCACCGTGGCTGCGTTTGATGGGCACAGTGAGACTGAAATTGTTTGTTTTTTTTTAGTTTGTTTGCGCCCCCCATTTTTAATGCATTTTTTGCTGTGAAAGTGACAATGGTCCCAAAAATGTGTCAAAATTGTCCGAAGTGTCCGCCAAAATGTCGAAAAAAAAACGCTGATCGCCGCCATTAGTAGTAAAAAAATAAAAATGTATAAAAATGCAATAAATCTATCCCCTATTTTGTAAATGCTATAAATTTTGAGCAAACGAATCGATAAACGCTTATTGTGATTTTTTTTCTACCAAAAATATGTAGAAGAATACGTATCGGCCTAATCTGAGAAAAAAATATGTTTTATATATTTTTGGTGGATATTTATTATAGCAAAAAGTAAAAAACATTTAATTTTTTTCAAAATGGTCGCTCTATTTTTGTTTATAGCGCAAAAAATAAAAACCGCAGAGGTGATCACTAGGGATGAGCTTCGAGTTCGAGTAGAACTCATGTTCGACTCGAATTGGTAATTGGTAATTGAATTTGGGGAGACCCCCACGCATTCTTTTTTTATGAATCACTTTTCTCTGTATTGCTGGTATCCGACAATTCATTATAGCCACGAGTGATTTTAAATGACTTTTTTCCTTCAGAAATTAAATTTTGTGCAGGGACAGTTCTAAGCACAGGAAACAAGCGCTACTTTACAGGCATACTATACACCCCCCCCCCCCAGGTACGAAATTTAAAGGAATATTTCAATTTTATTGTTTCACTTTAAGCATTATTAAAATCACTGCTCCTGAAAAAACTGAAGTTTTTTAATACTTTTTTTGCATTGATACATGTTCCCTGGGGCAGGACCCGGGTCCTGCCCCGGGGGAGTGTTTGAGGACCTGGGTCCTGCCCCAGGGGACATTTATCAATGCAAAAAAAGTTTTAAGAAACTGACGTTTTTTCAACAGCAGTGATTTTAATAATGCTTTTTAGGACAATTTTTAGCACAATAACTGGCATATTAGCCTTTAAAATTAGTACTTTAGATTTTAAACGTTCGAGTTCCATAGACTTTACCAGGGTTCTAAAGTTCACACAAACTTTTGGTCTGTTCGCAGATTCTGGTTCGAACCGAACCCAGGGGTGTTCGGCTCATCCCTAGCGATCACATACCACCAAAAGAAAGATCTATTTGTGGGGAAAAAAAGACGCCAATTTTGTTTGGAAGCCACGTCGCACGACCGCGCAATTGTCAGTTAAAGCGACGCAGTGCCGAATCGCAAAAACTGTCCAGGTCCTTTAGCTGCCTAAAGGTCCGGGCCTTACGTGGTTAAAAACCGCAGAGGTGATCAAATACCACTAAAAGAAAGCTCTATTTGTGGGGGGAAAAAAACGTAAATTTTTGTTTGGGTACAACGTCACACGACTGCGACAGTTGTCAGTTAAAGCGACGTGGTGCCGAATCGCAAAAAGTGCTCTGGTCAGGAAGGGGGTAAACTCTGATGTTGTTAAAAAGTCAACACAGCATGAAATTATCAGCCCCTGATTGTTTACTGGCAGTTGTTAAAAAAAATCACAGATTTTTACAAACTGTCAGTAAATTTACTGCCGTTTGGCAACCCTGCACCTATGATGATTTGCACAGCCGAGCCAACCTTTTGCAGTATATCTGCGGCGGCTGGTTGGCAAGCGGTTAAAGTTGGGTTCTATAAGTTCGATCCAAAAAAATGGAACATGATGAAACTCTAAATTCCAATTCAGATTTTGACTAGATTAATGGCCTAATAAGTGCCCCGTGCGTGTATCTGTGGCCATCTGGAAGATTTGAATTGACTAAGTGGACTCTTGACAAAAAGTGGAATCACATAAATGTCACAGTTAATGTCCTATCACTTTTCAATTACCATTAGTTGAGTGTGTGATTAACTGCTAGGTGCGCGATGGCTTTTTTTTTTCTTTTTTTTTTTAATAGATGCATTTAGAACTTGCACAAACATTGATCTTCATTATGCAAATGAGCACGCTGGGCTTTGTGTTTGTTTATATTTGAGCTAAATTAAGGAATATTTTGGCAGGGACTGCATGTCTCCTAGAAGTCATATGCCGTTGATTAATCACAGATAATGGGCACGCGGCATGTGGGGTAAAGTAATTTCATACCAATCATAACCCATTATTTAAGATTGCTTTGACAGGCCGGCTTGTCTTTCACGTCATCGTCACACAGGCTTGCAAGACAGTTGGTGGAAAAAAAAAAAACAGCGAGACGGCGAGATGATTTCACACTGATCTGATAGACAAGACAACTGTGCCGAGAGCTGGCGCTCCAAATTGTTGTCGACTTTTCCTCACTGCATTTTTGCAAGGCTGGAAAAGAGAAATAAATGTGTAACACTGCATATTGTTTATCTATCGTATATAAGCCAAGTTTTTTCTCTTGTAGCCCCCTTTATCTTTTACAAGTGTGCAAAGTTTGTTGTCTGTGGGACCTACAGCCGGCGAGCATCAATTTTTCAAAGCTGGGCACCCCTTCCATAGATTCCCATGTTAAACCGTAGAAAAGTTTTGTGACTGCTAAAAAGCAGTAACAGAGTGGACTTTAACCTCTTAATACCTGCCCGCCGTCATTGGGATACTCCATTAGTCTGACATCACGTCATATGACGTTGTGTCATTTTAAGCCACTAGGTGGTGCGCGCGCCGCCGGCGACGCGCACCCGTCACGTTACTGACAATACTGTGCGCGTGCCCGGCGGCCACGGTGGCCGCCGGGCACCCGCGATTACCGAGTAACTGAGCAGGGACGTGGATCTGTGTGTGTAAACACAGTCCTGTCAGGGAGAGAGGAGACCGATCTGTGTCCCTTGTACATAGGGACACAATCGGTCACCTCCCCCAGTCACCCCCCTCCCCCTACAGTTAGAACACAAACTAGGAGAAACATTTAACCCCTTCCCCGCCCCCTAGTGGTTAACCCCTTCCCTGCCAGTTACATTTATACAGTTATCAAACCATATTTATAGCACTGTTCACTGTATAAATGTGAATAGTCCCAAAAATGTATCAAAAGTGCCCGATGTGTCCGCTATAATGTCGCAGTCCCGAAAAAAATGCAGATCGCCACCATTCCTAGTAAAAAATAAATAAAAAATAAATCATAATTATGTCCCCTATTTTGTAGGCAATATAACTTTTGCGCAAACCAGTCACTATACTTTTTTTTTATTTTACTAAAAATATGTAGAAGAATACGTATCGGCCTAAACTGAGATAATTTTTTTTTTTAATGGGATATTTATTATAGCAAAAAGCAAAAAATATTGTGTCTTTTTTCAAAATTGCCGCTCTTTTTTTGTTTATAGTGCCAAAAATAAAAACCGCACAGGCGATCAAATACCACCAAAAGAAAGCTCTATTTGTGGGGTAAAAAAGGACGTCAATTTTGTTTGGGAGCCACATCGCACGACCGCGCAATTGTCAGTTAAAGCGACGCAGTGCCGGAAGCTAAAATTTTGTCTGGGCAGGAAGGGGGTGTAGGTGCACAGTAGGCAAGTGGTTAAAGGCAAGGACGGGAAAAAGATTCTTTAAAAAAAATATACTTTAATACAAAAGATAATAAGATACATTAAAATCACATATATACCTATGAGTATTAGCGTCCTTGATGTATTGGATGTCGGATGGTCATCTTGATTTTGGTAGAGACTCTGTCTATGTGCTTATTATTATCGTTTTTATTCAATAAAATTAGTGTTTGTTAAATGTTATAATTGATTATTTTCATTCCAGACAAATGAAATATTTTATATCCTACTCCCAAAATCGTCCTACCTCGTCCTGAGGAAGCCAACAGGCGAAACGCGTAGACAAAAGGATATTTTGAAATTCAATGTGTAAACTATGTGGGTTTTAATGTATCTTATTATCTTTTGTATTAAAGTAAATTTTTTCTAAAGAATCTTTTCCCCGTCTGTGACTTTAAAGTCCGCCCTGTTACTGCTTTTTAGCAGTCACAAAACCTTTCTATTGAATATTACGGATGATGGCATATGTGAGTGCTTTTATGTTTTCCCCTTTCCCTTTTCACTTTTTGATCATGTTAAACAGTAATTTCTCTGGTAACTTTGGCAACTCAGTACTGGTTGTAGGTCCCCTGGACCCAGATATTGGCACACATATAGCCCTCTTTATCCTTTACAAGTGTGCAAAGTTTGTTGTCTCACCCCCCATCCCTACGGGGCGCCGCTAACACCTAAACCCCAGCCCTCGCCTAGTAAACGCACGGCTCCATCCATCCTCCCTGATACTGTTCCCACCCCACCCTCACCCTCTCCTGACCACCATGACAGATCAGGCTAACTCGGCTCCCACTACACCCGATTTAGGTGACGCCTTTCGGGCACTCACGCTGTACTCATTGAACGCCCAGGGACTCAACAAACCCGAAAAACGCTCTCAATTGTTGTACTCCCTACAAAAGGACAAGCCTCATATAGTGCTTCTTCAGGAGACACGATTTAGGCCGGACAACATCCCTAAGCTTCATAATCACTATTTCCCCACAGTGTACCATGCGGCCGACACAGAATCAAAGACTAAGGGAGTGTCCATCCTCATCTCCAAACGTTGCCCGCTAAAGGTGGAGGACACTTTGGGAGATGTGCAGGGTAGATATCTTTTCATCAAAGGGAAACTCCTGGGAACGCCCATCACTATTGCAAACATCTACGCGCCTAACACGCGACAAGTTCAGTTTTTTCGGAACACCCTCCAACACCTGACCGCCTTCCAGACTGGCATACTGATCTTAGGAGGGGACCTCAATGTCCCACTGTCCCCGCTTATAGACACTTCAAACGGCTCCTCCTGCCTGACGTACAGAGCACTCAAGGACATTAAGTCCCAGCTCAGCCTGCTATCCCTACACGATTCCTTGCGCACACTCAACCCCACTACCAAAGACTTCACCTTTTTCTCCCCCATGCACAATAAATATTCGCGCATTGACCACTTTTTCATCTCTCAGAACGACCTCGCACTGCTCTCAGGTGCCTCTATAGAACCCATGATACTCTCGGACCATCACCCAATTACAATGACTCTGACCTGGCGGGGCAGGCGCACTCCGTCGGGGATCTGGAGGATGGATGACTCCATCCTCCTGGACCCTGGGGACGTTGCCACTCTGACCTCAAGGCTAACCCAATACTTCGAGGACAATGCAACAGGGGACGTGGCACCCGCCTCAGTGTGGGCGGCACACAAATGTGTCATCAGAGGGGAAATAATCTCCATGATGTCAAGACGCCGCAAGGACAGGTTGGCCCGTCTTACCGAACTGACGCAACGCATCAAATCCCTAGAGCAGACACACAAACGCTCCCTCGCTATTAATACACATGAAGAGCTCCTGAAAGCTAGACAGGACCTCCTGGACCTGATCCACACTAAACTTCGGCGTAAGTTTGCTCTGACCCAAAAGCTGTTTTATGAGTTCGGAAACAAGTCGGGTAAACTCCTAGCCAATGCCTTGCAGAAAAAGAGGGCAGCCCTAACGATACACTCCATTCTCTCAGAGACGGGTGACAAGATCACCAGGATCGACCTCATAGCACAGCAGTTTACGCACTACCTTTCCTCACTCTATGACTTGCCCAAGCCATCTATACCGGCTACAGAGACACCGAGGCCTAGACTTATAGAGGAATTCCTGGCGACGTATGGCTCGCCACCCTCCCCTACCCCGGACATGTCCCTCCTCGACGCACCGATCACGACAGAAGAGACTCTCGCGGCCCTGAAACAACTAAAGCCAGGGAAAAGCCCGGGCCCCGACGGACTATCCTTGGGATATTACAAGACTTTTTCTACTGTGCTTATTCCTAGGTTTGTCAAAACGTTTAACGACATCCCGCTCCCCCCCCACACCAACAGAGACATATTAGAGGCACACATCACATTAATACCCAAACCTGGAAAAGACGTCAACTTGACCTCCAACTACAGGCCCATCTCCCTACTTAATGTGGACGTCAAGTTGTATGCCAAAATCTTGGCCAACAGGATCCTCCCCTTCTTACCTGACCTGATCTCCACTGACCAGGTGGGTTTCGTCCCTGGCAGAGAGGCCAGGGACAATACTACCAAGGCCATCAACATACATCACTGGCTCACCTTGCAAAAGGTGGACGGCTTTTTTTCTCTCCCTTGACGCAGAGAAGGCGTTTGAAAGAGTGGCCTG
Organism: Rana kukunoris; assembly: GCA_029574335.1. Taxonomy (NCBI): domain Eukaryota; kingdom Metazoa; phylum Chordata; class Amphibia; order Anura; family Ranidae; genus Rana; species Rana kukunoris. Next base: position 468,240,467 of record CM056053.1, on the reverse strand, counting down.
GGATTACATGGTGGCGGCTTTAAACCGGGCGGGACTACCAACCCGATTCCTCCAAATGATAATGGCATTGTACTCTCGACCTACCGCCAGGGTGAGGGTTAATGGCCACCTGTCCGACGCCTTCTCTGTCCACAACGGAACCAGACAGGGATGCCCCCTTTCCCCCATACTTTTCATCATATCCCTCGAACCATTCCTTCGCAGACTGAGAGACAACCCAGACGTCCGAGGCGTCACAATCAACCGTCGCCAATATAAAATCGCCGCATACGCCGACGATGTCTTACTGTTTCTGACGAACCCCCTTATAACTATACCCAACCTCCTCAAAGACCTACAGACGTTTAAAACACTTTCGAATTTTCAGATCAATTTTCACAAGTCAACGGCGCTCAATATCTCCTTACCTCAAGCCACGGCAGACCTCTGCAAACAGAACTTCCCATTCAAATGGGGAGCCCAGGATATTACATATTTAGGCATAAAACTCCCGAGACGACTGACCGACCTGTACCTTAACAATTTTCTCCCCGCCCTTCGAACGATGAAATCCGACCTACTTACCTGGACTAAACATAACTTCTCATGGTTCGGAAGGGCGGCGGTGATAAAAATGAATATCTTTCCTAGGTTGTTGTACTTACTGCAAGCTATCCCAATCAAACTGCCCCCTCCTTTTTCACCTCCCTCAAACGGATTTGCCGATCTTTCCTCTGGGCCGACCGCCCCGCTAGGCTGAGCTGGGACAGACTGACCCTACCAAAACACCGGGGAGGCATTGGCCTCCCAGACCCATTCCTCTACTACACCGCTTGCCACCTCACTAGAATCGTAGACTGGCATGTCCATAGGAACAGCAAGGACTGGGTGTCCCTGGAGGACGCAATTATAGGGATACGATCCGCTCACTTACCATGGATTGACACACGCAATACCCCTGCTACTTGTAAGACCCACCCGCTCGTCAATGCTTCCATGACCATATTCAGGAAAACGTGCAGATCCATGGACACGACACCCTCCCCAGGTCCCATGACGCCCCTAACTCACAATCCCGACTTTCCGGCGGGTATCCAAGTGTCAACCGGCGATGCCCCCACACATGAACGAACGATTCGTGCCCACCATTTCGGCTCCCTACTGACACACGCGGCCGTGCCCTCGAAGCTCCCAGACGCTACTATTCCCCGATTCAACTACTTCCAAATTCGCCACTTCCTCAACAAAGCACCGACTCTACGGGTATGGACCAGAGACCTCACCCCATTCGAACGCTTATGCAACCAACTTGATCCGCAGAAACACCTGATCTCGACGCTATACTCTCTACTGACCTCCAGACTCAAGCCCAACTCTGATATACACCACGCATGGGACACTGACTTAGCTACTTCCCTCTCAGAAGAGGACTGGGAGGCGGTTTGGGAACACACCCACAAGGGGTCGGTTAACGTGTCGGCCCAAGAGAACAGGTTCAAAATCTATTCCCGATGGTATAGAACGCCTGAGAAACTCCACAAAATTTTCCCCTCCGTAGCGCCCACATGCTGGAGATGTGACTCGGAAACCGGCACCCTCCTCCATGTGTGGTGGGACTGCCCTACCCTACAACCGTTCTGGAAGGAGATACATGCCCTCATATCTCAAATCACCACTTACACACCTGACTTCACCCCCGCACAGTACCTTTTGCACCACACGTCCCTTCCCAAATCGGTTTATTGTAAATCGCTCACCCTGCACCTGATAAATGCGGCCACGCAATGCATACCGGCTCACTGGAAAGATCCTATTCCCCCCACAGTAGAGGAATGGCGAGCCCGAGTAAACAGAATTGAGGAGATGGAGATGCTTATCCACCAAGCCAAGGATACCCAAGACAAATATAGATGCACATGGGCCTGCTGGACCTACTATAGGAACTCTATGACCTGCCCAAGCCCCTCCACAAGCCGGGTAGATCCGATCCACCCCCTCCCAATAGCTGACGCTGCCGACCCCTGATCTGCCCCCATGTTAAGCGTCCTCCCCCCCTTCCCTGGACAACGCCAGCCAGCCCTATCGCCTCTGGAGACTCCTGTTCCCCCCCGCCCACAGATTGCTCCCTTTAGGGGTGGGCGGTTGGAGGGTAGAACCCCGTTGATCCGGGCCTACGTCGCCTGCACAAGGCAACACCCGGGCACATCCCCAAGTAGGTCAATATAACTACGACACTCCCAATACCCCTCTTACAGAAGTCCACTATGACAGGGTCCGGAAGGATGGAGACCCCATGCCTGCTAGGATCACACGTCCGACTGGGCGCACACAAACACCCCCTGACCTCGTCCACCGACGAAATTGGTTTATATTTGCATAATGTGTTATGACTGCACCTGGTCTTTCGCTCCCACACACAATCTTATAGTTCACACCTTTGAAATTGACGTTGTGACAGGATAAAACAGGAAAATAAAAATAAAAATAAAAAGGAAAACAAAAGGGGGAGACCCCAGATTGTGTGACACCCTTCAGAAGACACTCCTACTATTATTCATGTTTATGTTACAGTGTACCTACTGCCTTTTGTGACACAGCGGCTGCGACCGCAATTTAATTGTTAATTCTACTGTATTTGCTGCATTGCACTGCCTGTACTGCTACTATGCAAACCAATAAAAAAAAAATTTGGAAAAAAAAAAAAAAAAGTTTGTTGTCTGTGGGATCTATGGTGGGGCAGCACCAATTTTTCAAATCCGGGCATCCCTTCCATAGACTCCCATGTTAAACGGTAATTTCTCTGGTGAATTTGGGGACCCAGTACCAGCCGGTTGTAGTTCCCCTGGACCCAGATATTGGCACACATGTAGCCCCCTTTAGCCTTTACAAGTGTGCAACGTTTGTTGTCTGTGGGACCTATGGTGGGGCAGCACCAATTTTTCAAATCCGGGCATCCCTTCCATAGACTCCTATGTTAAACATAAGTCTAGTCATGGACACTGTGAGGCATGGACACTGTGAGGCATGGGCACTGTGAGGCATGGGCACTGTGAGGCATGGGCACAGTGAGGCATGGGTACAGTGAGGCATGGGGACAGTGAGGCATGCACAAGGACAATACGTCAATACGTTTTCCCAGTTTTTTTCTGGTAAAAGTCGGCTTATACTATATTTCCATTTGTCTGTTTGCATTTCCCTCTGTCCATCCATCCTTTAATTTATCTGTTTGGCAGTTTGAATGTCTATCCATCCATCCACCCATCATATCTATCTTTCTATTTGTTAGAGCTGCACGATTAATCGTTAAAAAATTGCAATCTTTCAACCCTCCTTGCGATCTTAACCATTCGCTGACCATCCGCCGCCGTGTTTTACTGCTACAGAACGGCACAGCTGGGCGAAGCAACATAACCTTACGTCACTTCTCCTTTTGGCCACTAGGGCGCGCACGCACGCCCGCGGCTCGCCCCCGGAGCCGACATAAATAATATGCATAGTGGTTGGAGGGAAGCTTCAGAATGCAAAGATGTTTTTATTGCAAATTATGTGAGCGGGCAGCAGTTCCTCTTTAACCACTTAAGACCCCGACCAAAATGCTGCTTAAGGACCTTATCCCTTTTTGCAATTCGGCACTGCGTCAATTTAACTGACAATTGCGCGGTCGTGTGACGTGGCTCACAAACAAAATTGGCATCCTTTTTTCCCGACAAATAGAGCTTTCTTTTTGTGGTATTTGATCAACAAAAATAGAGTGACAATTTTGAAAAAAATTCTATATTTTTTACTTTTTGCTATTATAAATATCCCCCAAAAATATATAAAAAACATTTTTTCCTCAGTTTAGGTCGATACGTATTCTTCTACCTATTTTTGGTAAAAAAGAAAATTGCAATAAGCGTTTATCGGTTGGTTTGCGCAAAATTTATAGCGTTTACAAAATAGGGGATAGTTTTATTGCATTTTTATTCTTTTTTTTTTTACTATTAATGGCGGCGATCAACAATTTTTTTCGTGACTGCGACATTATGGCGGAAACTTCGGACAATTTTGACACATTTTTGGGACAATTGTCATTTTCACAGCAAAAAATGCATTTAAATTGCATTCTTTATTGTGGAAATTACATTTGCAGTTTGGGAGTTAACCACAAGGGGGCGATGAAGGGGTTATGTGTTCCCTAATGTGCGTTTACAACTGTAGTGGGGTGTGGCTGTAGGTGTGACATCATCGATTGTGTCCCCCTATAAAAGGGATGACACGATCGATGCTCTCCCAGTTCTTGAGCTCCGTGGACTGATCGCCGTACTCCAGCGGCGATCGGGTCTGCGGGTCCCGCGGTCCCGGTCACGCCTGCGACCTCATGGCTGGGCTTAAATGACAATGTACAGGTACGTTGATGTGCCCAGCCGTGCCATTCTGCCGACGTATATCCGCGTGAAGGGGTCCTTAAGTGGTTAAAAAGGGTGTTAACCTCATAAAAACATTTTTAATGAAGACTTCTACCTGGTAAAGTAGAGGATGTTAAAGGGGTTGTAAAGGTAAAAAAAATTCCCCTAAATAGCTTCCTTTGCCTTTAGTGCAGTCCTCCTTCACTTACCTTATCCTTCCATTTTGCTTTTGTCCTTATTTCTTCTGAGAAATCCTCACTTCCTGTTCTTATGTCTGTAACACCACACAGTAATGCAAGGCTTTCTCCCTGGTGTGGAGTGTCGTCCCCCACTTCCCTTGGACTACAGGAGAGTCAGGATGCCCACTAACACACAGCTGCTTTCTCTATCTGCAATTTACAGAGCGTCCTGACTCTCCTGTAGAGGACATACTCTTCAGGAGTACGGGGGTCTGTCACACTTACCTTTGTGGTTGATGAGCTGTCAGTGCCCACGCAGTCGGTGTAGCGTAGACATGTGCATTCGTTTTCATCCGAAAATCTGTTTTTTTCGTTATTGTTTTAACAAACCATAACGAAAGTGCAAGAAACGAAAACCAAAAGATCCGACATAAAAAATGCTTTATTTTCGTTTTTGTTGCGGTAAAAATTCGATATAGAGAGATTCGACATTATAGGGAAAAGATTCGATATCATAGAGAAAAGATTTGACGCTATAGAAATAATAGATTCGACATTACAGAGAATAGATTTCGATGTATGAGAAAATAGATTCGACATTATAGAGAATAGATTCGACATTATTACTAGTCATACAACATTACATTAGAATTCTTGTAGGTGGAATATTCGAACAGAAATGTACGATTCGACATAAAGATTCGACGTTCCGTCGAATATTCTTTTGACCATTCAGCAGCAACCAAAAAGATTCGACGTTCTATCGAATATTCTTTTGACCATTCGACAGAAACCAAGTATTATTGGATTTTCGGATGAAAGCTATTCCCCAACGAAAAACAAAATAAATCAAAACGATTTTCGGGGGTAACTAAATAAATTTATTTTCCAAACGAAAACGAAAAAACAAAACGAAATATTCCAGTCTGCACATGTCTAGGTAGCGGTCTGGTGATTTGAACTTGTTTTCTCTTCTTTCCTTAGGGACATCGGGATGAATAGAGTGAGTTTGATTGTCCAAAGTGGTCATGTGCCAGCCCTTACCACTTAGAATAGTTCTGATCCATCCCTGATCCCTAAGGAAAGAAGGGAAAGCAGAGTGGGAATTTCAATTTTCTGCACTGCTACTCTGACAGCTCATCATCACCCACAAAGATAAAGGAAAATTTATTATCAAATACTTACCGTAATTTTCCTTTCCTGATAGGCTCCATGGCAGCATACGTATGGGTTGGCCCCGCCTCCATAACTACCCAATAGGACCCCTCCCTATAAATTTCAGCTGTGGGCTCTCAGCCGTGTTCCGTAACTAGCCGACTCCAAGCATTGGGAGGGACTCCTGCTGCCATGGAGCCTATCAGGAAAGGAAAATTACGGTAAGTATTTCATAATAAATTTTCCTTTTTCCTGACTTGCTCCATGGCAGCATACGTATGGGAAATAACTCACCAAAAACACCCGGGCGGGCAAAATGCTGAGGCAAGAAAATAAATAAATTTAACACTGTCAACTGACAGCACTTGTAAATTAAAATTCAATGAAGATAAAGCAGCCGGTTCAACACAATAATGGGAAAACTAAACGTTTTAATAGATGACCAAGAAGCCGCTCTGTATATAACTTCAGGTGCGACATGACGTGAGGCTGCCCAAGAAGTCAAAATGCTCCGGGTTCAGTGTGCAGACACTGCCTCTGGAGGAGCCAAGTCCTTGGCTTTTTATGCCCTCTGGATGGTCTGAACTATTCAAGCTGCAACGGATCTGATTGAGGCCGTTTTCCTTTGTTCTTTCCATGAAGAAGAATGAAAAGGACAGTCTGAAAGATTCTGTCATTTCCAGATATTGACTTAATGTGTGCCCCACATCAAGGGGATGAATACTTTGACCTTCAGATGTCCCAAAAGTGGGCAGTACAATTTCCTGATTTTCATAAAAAAATTGATGTAACTTTAGGATTTGAGCCCAGCATAGGGATTAATACTGCTCTATCTGGAAAGAAGGGCAAGAATGGTTCTTTTGAACCCAGATTTCTGATGTCAGAGACTCTTTAGCTGAAGTGACCGCTACTAAAAAGATGGTCTTGAGTGTAAGATCCTTAGCTGATAGTGGTTTATCCGGATCAGAGCTGAACGTGGTAAGATAGTCCCAGAACAAGAGGCAGATCCCATTTAGGGAACTTCGGTTTTTTCTGGGGTCCTAAGCCGGATGGCGCCCTTGAAGAACTGGCGAACCAAAGGCTGATTGGCCCAAGGGATTCCAGTAAATGCAGAGATGACTGAGATTTGCACTCGGAGTGAACTGACTGTTAAAGTCCAAACCTGTTTATAAAAAACTTAGTATGTCTTGGACCTCTGGGGAACTGCAAGGTTTTGCTCTGAAGACATGTGATCTGTAAATTTTGACCAGATACGCTCATACATTTTGTTGGTACTATTTTTTCTAGCGTTAAGAAGAGTTGAAATGGCATCCTTCTGGACATTGTAATGCTTCAAGCCTTCCCCT